>JANBXA010000735.1:27400000-28000000 GCA_030556225.1 Cricetiscus sungorus | reverse complement strand
CATGAACAAAATGATCATAAAATCATACATAAAAAATAAGATAACTAAATGAAAATATTGGGAAAGAAGCAATAGGATGTTTTCTATAAAATATTTAAATATCATTAAGACAATTATAATAAGACAAAGGAACAGCAACAAGATTTTTAAAAGCCCAGAGACTGAACCGTACAGAAGAGTTTATTAGCCAACACAAGCACAGCCTAAAATTATAGCAAGGCCCATGCTACGCAATTATTGGGGTTGGGACATCTTGATAATCCAGAAGGGAAAACATTTAAATCAGTTCTCACACACTTTATTCTGGTATGGGCTGGTGAGATGACTCTGTGGGTTCAGGTATTTGCTGCCAAGCTCAACAACCTGAGTTCAATCCCAGAACTTCTGACTGAAGAAGAGAAGCCACTACCACAAGCTGTCCTCTGATACATGTCCACACATCCAACTCTCCCAAGCAAATAAATACATGTAAATAATTACATAAATTCTGATGGACATAAAAATTAAATGTAAATAGACGCACACACATAGAGTAAGAATAAAATGCCATTACAAATGAATTTATTAAGAAACTCAAAGAGAGTATCTTTCTAAACCTAGAATTAACATTTTCTAAAGTTATAAGGTACAAAGTTGACTCTATACTTAAAATAGGCAAAAAACAAAAAAAAAGCTGGAAAATGTGTGTTACACAGGACAGAAATATTTTTACATAGAAATCTTTTTGTTTTGTCTTTTGAGACAGTGCTTTGTTATGAAGCCCTGACTGGCCTGAAATGGCAGTCTAGGCCAGGTAGGCCAGTTAGACCTCAAACTTACAGCAATTCTTCTGCTTTTGATTACAGGATTCTGCCATAATATGCAGTCAAACAAATTTTTGAGAAAAAGCAAAGCCCTCATAGACAGGTGACTAGGTTGCAGAAGGGATGCTTCATGCATGGACCACAACATCAAAGGAACAAGGGAAGGCAAGAGCTTGTGCAACTATTTTATTTTAATAACATTCCACAAAAATATAGCAACACTTAGGCCAGGAAGATGGCTCCACAGGTAACAGTGTTGCAGCACTGCAAACCCAATGGCCTGAGGAAACCACAAGAAAGGCCAGATGCAGTAGAAAGTAACAGGTTTCTCTACCCACACAGTAAGCCAAACCAAGTCAAATTGAAAACATAAAAGAACAGATTTATTTGAGCAAAGCAACTCCCAGGTGAGTTCTCCAGACTCAGAGATGGAGGCAGGAGAAGTCGAGTATCTGAACTAGAAAGGGGAGGGTATATAGCCTGTAGGTGAGGGATGATGTGTCTGCCACAAGATAGATTTGCACCCATGTATGCCCAAAACATAACCACTTTAGGCAGGGACTTGGGCTGCTGGCAACTTAAAGCAAGGAGCTGCCACAGCGGCCAATGTGGAACTGGACTTTTTGGTGCCTTTTCTTTGTTGGAGATTCTCTGAGAAGGCAGGTTTGGAGAGAGGAATAGAGCTTTCTGAACCAAGCAGGAGTGAGCTGAAGGTTCTAGCCAAACATCCAGCGTCTATAATCTTAGCCCTCCTATAATGAGATGTGAGGTAGAAACAGGAAAATGACAGCTCACAGGCCAGTTAGCTGGATACACAGTACAGCAGCAGAGACAAGAGAGACCCTACCTTCGCAAGCAGGAGGGAATGGACTCCTAGGTCCTCTGCCCTCCATACACACCACACACCGCATGGCATGTGTGTACCTGCACAGATATGCACACACTACATATATAAACATTAAAAGTAAATATTTAGTAAAACCTGTCAGTGACCAATGCATTGGGCATGTATTACATAAACTCAGAATGCCCATTACAAAACATAAGCAACATAATAAATGAACAACTACCATAGGAACACATGTGCTAGGTTGGTATATGAGAATATGCAAAAGTCTTCAGTCTCAAAGATTGCTCAAGGCAGCATTACTTACAACAAAGAAAAAAAACTCCCAGTCCCCTTCCCCTTAAAAAAATTAAGACAACTTGTTAAGTAAACTGCGATGCTACCATAACCAATGGAATATTATGTAGTCACTTGTGTTGGTTTGAGAGAAACATCCCCAAGATGGAGTGGCACTATCAGGAGATATGGCTTTGTTAGAGTCTGGAAAACGGCAGGAGAAGATCCCTAGACCAAGCCACACTGGCTGTAGGTTTAACAAAAAAACACTGCCTCAGTGAAAAGGCAGAGAGCAATGGAGGAAGACTCCCTAAGTCGACCCTCAGAACTCCTTCCCCTCCCCCCTACACACACACACACACACACACACACACACACACACACACACACACACACACGATCTCATATGCATACATACAGGCATACATAATTGTACACACCTGTGCCCCAACATATTTGAACATGCATATACATATACATATATGTGTGTGTGTGCATGTATATATACACACATATATATGTATACATACTATCATACTATATACACATATACTTGCAAACTTTTAAAATTATTCTAATAAGAATAATTTAGCATAATGTATAAAAATTATCAATAGTGCTTTTCTGCCCATTGCTACAGTTTTAATTACCTTTAGTATCAGAAGAAACTTTAATTATTTTGAACCTTTAATGAGGCTACTCCAAAAAAAGATCCTGAGATTCTGTACGTGACTGACTGAAACCCTGCTTACAAAAAAGAACCTTGACATCTAGTGACTGGAAAGAGACAGGGAGCACTCCATCCTAAAGCAGAGGCCCAACTATGATCAGACAATGTGAGAACACAGTAGTCTAGAGGACAAATTGTCTTCATGACTCACATTACCCCACAAAAAACAAGGGGGTTGTGCCTCTAGTTCAAGAACCGCCTCAAAAGGGCAACCAGCAGCATAGGCAGCAGCTGCCAGCCAGGCCTACCAGCAGCATGGGAGATAATCACCACTCTGCTTGCTCTAGTCCTGACAGTAGCCCTGTCAACACAGGATGCTTGCACTGATAACAGAGGCTACATTTTGGCAACAGCATGGGGTACCAGAGCTCAGTCCTGCCACCTCCACCCCACCCTGTCAGCTGGCTGTGAGAGAAAGAACCTACACTCTCATGTATATGTGCACATGATACTGACTAACTGCAGCAGAAAACTCAGCAGTGGGGCCAAATCACCACAGAACTCTGCTTTTTCTATATAAACTGTGTTTTCCTTCATTTACAATGTTACAATGAAATAAAACTTTCATTTTAAAAGAAATAAAGCATATGTAAAGTAGAACATATTGAGGCCCAAAGGGAAAAAATACAGGACAAAACCACTAAAATGTAGCACAGAATTTATCACAGAATCTCATTTGTGTTTGAACAAGTCTTATTTTGTTCCAATAAAATAAACATTTCAAGTCAATGTATCTTTAAACTGTAAAGCTGTGACCTCTCAGTGCAGATGGCTTCAGAGCAGTGTTTCCACTTGAGGAAGCTCTGAACCCAGCACAGGAAATGTCACTCTGGAACTGGGCTCACCCTGTGGAGACTGCTGTCATGGCTGGTGCACACTGTTAATAGCCACCAGGACGTGTCCCACATACTAGGCAATCTCCAAACTTGTTCTGCTTCTGGGCTACACCCACGCCTAAGCTACACAGCCACCCCACGGCACTTGGCATCAACAACTGTTCTCAAAACACCACTCGTGTTAGCATAGTGGGATAAGCCTATAAACCCACCATTTGGGAACCAGACGCAGGAAGATCACAAATTCCTGGTCAGCCTGTACTACACAGCAAAATCTATTTCAAACAAAGACAAAACCTTCATCCTAAAGTATGCCATTCCCAGCAGCAGTGAATTCGAGTCTGCCTGGCCCCTATGCAAATCCAACCAATCAGCAGCCTCCTGAAGACCTTCCACTACAGGGCTGCAACTCTTCTTGAAGTATCTCATGCTATAAATAGATGGAAGAAGAGATCTGGACTATAACAGAAATCCGTTCTGCTGGAAACAACAAATGAGAACCTGTAAAGACTTCATCATGTAGCCAAACTCACAGCTGATCTTAACTCAAAGCTCTTTGTTGTCACAGGAAACCACTAGCACTCTAAGCAGTTCCGCAGCATCGCAACCTTTTCTTGATGCTTCTGAAGCTGCAGTCCTGAACCGGCAGGAAAATAGTGAGTTCTGGGGCTGCCTGTCTGTCCTCTTCTCAGGCTGCATGTCAAGCTGAAATGTCCAGTATTGATTCCAAAAGTATTTTCTTCCCCATGATTTAAAGCAAAGGTTCAGCTGAATAATTTTGTTTTCACATTATTCTCCATTCCCTGTCTTATCTCCCATCTGCCACTGAAACCCTTCTTCTCAACAAAAGCCTTTCTACTTTCAGGTTTTCTTTGTATGTGGCCCACTGAGTTTAATTGCTATTTCTTGCCCCAACATGAGCGAGAGGTTATTTGCTGGAGCATGGGCAGCTTACCAGTGGCTATGCCACTGCAAGAAATGACTCCTCCAACAATTTACGTCCAACAGTCTCTGACCAGGGAGGTGTGAACCACCTGATCCTCTCATCCATGATGGAATGTTGCGGGCTCGACCCTATGCTGCAGGGAGTGTGTCCTCACACTGGCTGCCATACTCCTCTCCAGCTTCTGCTCTCCTTACCGCCTCTCTTCTGTCGGTCTCTGAGCTCTGGAGGGAGGGATACTGTAAGTTTTTAAAGTCAACTTTGCAGCACAGAAGGTGCTGCATCCACAGAACTGTGAGATTCACAAGTGGTTTTACCACAGCACCTAGCATTCTGCATGCATGCCAACACACCTGTCACGGGCAAGGTTTCTTGGGCATTCCTTATCTGTTCTAGGCTCTGGTACAGAATTCAGAGCTAGCCAGCCTAGTCTCCACAGACCTCCTGAAGAAACCCAAGAGTGTGTAAAACAGTTAAGGCAGGCAGTGTTAGCCGGAAGCCTCTGACTAGAGGACTTCCTGGTGACAACAGCTCTGACCCAGCCTTATTTTTTTACATGGTAGGTAATCTGCCTCCACTAACCACCACAAAAGTATTACAGCACAGTGTACATTGAACAATTTGCCAGGAACTGTAAAGACACAGTCTGCTTCAGCTAATCTGGATTCAAGTTCTAAACTAATAAATTTTATTATCAGTCATTATGTCGTTCTTATCTGGAGAACTGACAAACCATTAATGTGGCATTTGCTACTATGAACTGGTTCCACAGGCATGACACCCAGTTTGTAAAATAGGACACCCCTCATCTCTGATATCACTGGTAGTTAACTCAGAATTTTAAAAAAATATATAAAACTTTTGAAAGAAATGCTAAAGATATATTTACCCCTAACTCCCTTCCACAAATACCACAAGTGTGGTTAAATAAAAGTACATAAAACCACATGGGAACGCGTGAGAGGAGAACCCAGAGCACTAAATTCTAAAGCTGAAAAGTCCCCGCAGCCAGGTCCTGACTTACAGGCAGCAGAGAACTGAATTCCAAGTTGGCAGGGAAGCCAGGGTCAGGTAGTTTTTATCACAGAACTCCAACAAAAGGGGGAACTGGTGGGAGGAGCAGCTCAGAAGAGTTGGGGTTAAGGTAAAGTTAGAATTCAAAAGATAACTGGTAAATGCATCAGTAAGTACTTAAGGGTGGCCTTGCTCAGGAGGCCATGGAAGAGAACAAGACACAATGAATGACTAGAACTCTGCTAAGTAGTTAGTTTTACCCATAACAAAAGTGCTCTTGACTTTCTTGCAGAATTCAAATAGTCTCTATTTGAAGTCATTTGGGTGATTATAGATTAGGTCTGGGGGAAAAACATTAAAGCTACCATACTCAAAGAGAATCTCTATGAGAAGAGTAGAAAACAAACTGCATACACCATCCCTGCCCTTTTCTCAGAGCATTCAGTTCTCAGAGATATTAAACATTTACATTAAAAGGAACAATTAAATGAGAAACAACAAAAATGGGCAGCTTGAGAAAGAACAGATGCCAGAAAGTTAAGGTACTTGACATCAAGCCTAATGATTGGAGTTCCATTCCCAAATCCACAAGGATGGAAAGAGAGGACTGTCTCCCACAAATGTCCTCTGACCTCCACACATGTGATGTGGTACACGTACACACACACACACACACACACACACACACACACACACACACACACACAAATAATTTTTAAAATGAATAAAACACTAGTTCTAGAAATTAATAAGAATGATTACAACAAAGCTATAAAAAAACACTATATGCCAGAGTTGAATTTTTTCATCATTAGGAAATAAAAAGTATTAGAGAAATAGAAGCAGACAAGAATAAAATAGAATGGTTTCCCTGAAGACTATATGAGTTCCAGAGGAAACAGAGAACTTAAGGGTTAGAAAGATAGCTCAGTAAAGAACACTGGTTGCTTGTCCAAAGAACCAGGTTCAATTCTCTGCAAAGGCAGCTCTGAACCATCTGTAACTCCCACCTCAGAGGATCCAACGCACCTTATGGCCTCCATGGACACCAACCACACAAGTGGCACACAGACATACATGCTGAAAAAACACCCATATGCATACAATAAGGCCTTTTTTTAGTTTTAAAAATAAAAACAAAGCCAGGTGTTAGTGGTGCACACATTTAATCCCAGCACTCAGGAGGCAGAGGCAGGAGGATCTCTGTGAATTCGAAACCAGCCTGGTCTACCAGAGCTAGTTCCACGACAGGCAACAAAACTCTAGAGAAACCCCGTCTCAATAAACCAAAATAAATAAATAAAAATAATAATAATAAAAACAAATGACAGGTTTCAATTTGGATTAATAAATCACAATACACACAAATCAGTATAAAAAAAGAAACTATACAGATGGATATGCTGTAATAAATTTCAAAATAAACACAAAGAGAGTATTTAAAAATAGCCAGAAAAACAGGTGATCACTACAATTGGATCTCATCAGCAGTATGAAAAGCCCGGTGACAGCATAGTGCTGTCCTCAGTGTACAGACAAAATGAGGTGTCAACCAGCATTGTATATTCATCAAAATTACTTTTTTTTTTTTTTTTTTTTTTTTGAGATAGGGTTTCTCTGTAGCTTTTGGAGCCTGCTGTCCTAGAACTTGCTCTATTGACAAGGCTGCCCTCAAATTCACAGAGATCCACCTGCCTCTGCCTCCCAAGTGATAGGATTATAGATGTGCACCACCAACACCTTGCTTCAAAATACTCATTAAGAATGAAGATGAAGATATTACTGCCCAGAAACACACACACGCACGCACGCACACACGCATGCACACACACACACACACACACACACACTCAAACAACAATGGCACTGAGGAGTGAGAGAGACCAAGGGGAAGACAAAAAGAGTGAGCATATTTAAAATAGCAATTATTATTTAAAAAATTCTAACATTTGATTATATAACTAATTTATTAACCATCTAATATATGCTGATTATGTAATTAAGCTATTTTTATAAATTATATAACCATAGTATTCAATTATGTAAATAACACAATAAAGAGAAATATAAAGAAAACAGAAAATAACATGCATATAAAGTACAACCAGAAGCATATGTGAATAGTGAGATATAATTTACTATTCTTCTGTTTATCTCCTAGTTTTTCTTGCTTACTCCATTTATATAAATATTTTTTTCACAAGGCACATCACATCTTCTTTCACTCAGGGACACTATAGCAAACGTCTACACTAAGGCTGGGAGTCAGCAAGCCACTACCAAAAACGGCATACACTGTAGGCCAGGTGTGGCGGCGCATGCCTGCAACCCCAGCACCCAGGAAGCTGAAGTGGAAGGCTTGCAAGCCTCACAAGGTCACCTAGGCTGTACTGTGATACACTGTCTCAAAGAAAAAGAGAGGCAGATATGAACCGTGAACACTACATCACTGGGGAGAGCAGGGAAAGCTACTAACTGCAGAGTAAGAAGTGAGGTGGCTTTACTGGACTTTATCTGGGAACACATAGCAAAAGGACTTCAAAAGCACTGGTTGCAGGGTCACAAACCAATCTTTGTTTGTTTTGCTTTTTGCAGATACTAATCCTCAAAAAAATTAGATCAGCTGTGTAATAATCATTAAGTACATTAAATATAGAGAATACATAAATGCTCCAATTAAGAGGTAGAGAAACAACTAGGAGACTGGAGGGAGAGAAAAGACCTAACTATATCATGTCTACAAGAGATGTATTTTGACTGTTAACAGGTCAAAAGTTAAGAGGTTGGATGTGGTGATATTTTGTTTATAATCTAACAAACAAAGCTTGCCTGAAGATCGGAGTATAGAGCTAGACACATTAGTGAGCCATAGAGTCCAGGCAGTGGTAGCACACACCTTTAACCCCAGTACTTTGGAGTCACTCCCCTTTAATCCTAGCACTCAGGGGGTGGAGACAGGAAAGACCAGGCTAGAGAGGAATATAAAGCAGGAGGAGATAGGAGCTCGATGCAGTCTGAGCAGTCAGTCTGGAGGCAGTCAGAAGACAGGATGGCCCGGCTTTGGTCTGAGCATTGGCAGGGGTAAGAACTCCAGTTGCTGGCTGTTCTGCTTTTTGATCCCTCAGCTTTCACCCCTTGCTAGCTGACTCCAAGGTTTTATCATTAAGAACAATTAGAATTCGTACTACAATGAAATAGAAGGCATGCCACACACAGTACAAGTGAGCAACACAACACCTACCACAGCTGACAAGGGTTATCTAAACCTACTACCAAAACTTAAAAAAAATTACAAGAAAACTATGAACCATGGCCAGGGCACATAACATGGTGGTCGTGGTGGTGACTGAACTGGGGGAGGCTGGGCAGAGGCTGCTTAAGAGCCCTAGCCCTTTTGTAGTTGGTCATTTACAATGTGGTGATGGCCATGGCTGGCTGGTTAGAGCAGATGGTCTGGTGAGAGCATGCCTAGCTAAGGGGAGCAACTCCTGCCATTATTATAATGAAAGGCCTTTAAAATTCTTCCAAACTAGCACCTTGCCAAGGATTTTATACTGAGCTATAGTTAACAAGAGTGAGGTATAGAAGGCTTCGTATTTCTGTTCTCACTACAAATACATGAGGAACTATCCATCTCCCAGTACCCTGCCTTCCTTCCAACTAATGTCATGTTTTTCCAGTATGTGTTAACGCAGTATCAAAGTGGTGCTGAGCAAATCAGCACCTTCCTGTTTGTTACTGTCTCAAAGGTCACAGAACTCATCTGTCACTGCTTTTACACATTGTCTACTAAACCATCTATCTGCCTTGCCTCATCATATGGGCCAGGTTCATACTCATGGTGCTGTTCCTGGAGAGAGTCAGAGCTGCTCACAACATACGCAGCTCTGCCTTTTGTCACACAGGCCAACCAGTATTCCATCGGTTTACCTAACAGTTGTTTCTTCATGGGAAGAACTTTTCTTTCTGATAATCATCTCCTACATTCCATTTCCCCCCAGTTATACTTCTTCACAGTACACCATAGAAGAGAGGTCCTTTCTCATGCTCAGGGACACAAAGTTTGAGTAGTTCCTGTGTTCTGCACCATAGCCTCCAACCAAACTTTCCAATCATCAAAAAACGTTGCAGATGACCTTGAGTTCTCAATACAACTTTTAAATTACCAA
Source organism: Cricetiscus sungorus (assembly GCA_030556225.1). Lineage (NCBI taxonomy): Eukaryota > Metazoa > Chordata > Mammalia > Rodentia > Cricetidae > Cricetiscus > Cricetiscus sungorus. The sequence goes on along the minus strand of JANBXA010000735.1, from coordinate 27,990,382 downwards.
GACAGTTGAGAAATTACAATAGGAAGAGATGGCTTGGGGTAAAGAGACTTGCCACAAGCCTGACAACCAGAGTCTCATCTCTAAAACCCTGAGGTGGGAAAGAGAGGTAACTCCTGCAGGCTTTCCTCTTCTCCACACATGTGCCAGGCACATGTGTACATAGCTATCCCCCATCACACACACAAGTAAACATTCAAAACTTAAAAACAAATCAGGAATGTTTCTGCAAATGATCAAAGGCAACAGACAAACAAAACATACTAGGGGTGAGGAAAATACACACAGCAAGGCACACAGAGAGAACGGCTGTCTGCAAAGCAGAGGGATCTCAAGAAGCTGAAGCCCAGTCTCTTTGAGGGTTAGGGATTTTTATAACATGGTAATATATCATGATTACATAAAGTTTATCCCAAGAGAAAAACAAAACAAAACAACAAACAAACAAAAAAAAAACTGGATTACCATCTGGAAGTCAGTATCACTTAGCACCAAATAATACATACATACCCAATGTGCTTTTGACAAAGTTCAACACCCATTCTTGTCAAACAATCAAATTTCATTGCACTATAGAATGTCCTTAATTATATAAACTTAACTAACTTACAGTAGGGCTGGAGGTATAATCCAGTGGTAAAGTGCTTACACAGCATGCACACACCCCAACAAAGGAGGAAGAGGAGCAGATGGACAACAAAGGGAGGGAGGGAGGGAGAGAGAACTCTGCTCAAAAGACTGGTAATAAAGACAAAAGATGCCCAATTCTCACCAATTCTACCCAACATTATACCAAGGTCTCAGCAATGTAGTACAGGGGGAAAGAAATATAAGGCATAAAAAATGAAAGGAAGGGCTGGGGAAACAGCTCAGTGGCAGACCCTTTGACAAAACATATGAGGCCCTCAGTTCCACAGCCTCAATCTCCAGGGAGGGAAGGAGAAAACACAGAGAAATACTTGAAACTTTCTAATCGCAAGCTACTCAATTATTAACAAAAGAAATCTAGACCGAGGTGAAGGAGTAAAAGGGGAACATGACCAATATATGCTGCATGAAATTCTCAAAGAATCTACAAAATGTGTCTAAGAAAAGAACTCTAAGTTGGTCTAGAAAGATGCACTTAAATCACATTAGCAAGCTCAGAGAATGGGTGTATAATGAACAAAACTCAATTTTATTCTTATTTACTAGCCATAAAAACAAATTACATCCTTTTTCAGATTTAGTAATGGATGTGGTGGGGGGAGTTGTGTGCGTGTTCTGTGTGTGAGAGGTGGTGCCAATTGAGACAAAAAGAGGAATCAGATCCCCTGGAACTAGAGTTATAGGTGCTACTAAGTTGCCCAATGTGCGTTTTCCACATTTCCAGATTTTCCAGAAGAGCTACAAGTCCTCTTATCCTCTGAGCCCTCTCCCTAAATCCTAAAACTTTTTTCTTTAAAAAAAAAAAAAAAAAAAAGTACCAAGTAGAATATTCAGGAATAAACCTAAGTAAACATATGCACATTACATATAATAGAAATATAAAACAAAGAGAAATTAAATACTTCGATCAATTTGAAGACATATACTATGCTAATAATGTTGATTTTGCCCAAGTCATAATTCCAGCCATTACCAGGTACTTTTACAGATACTGGCCATTGGTTCTAAAATTTATATAAAAAAACAACAGAATAGAACAGATAAAATAATACTGAAAAAGTGCAAGTGCAAGGACACATTAAATGACATTAAATGACCTCAAGTAATCAAGTCAGCCGTGAGGTGGTTGGTGCCTACATCTCAGCTCAAAGAGGCTGAGATTAAGAATCACTTGAGTCCAGGTGTTGAAAGATAATCTAAACAACCGTATCTCACATAACACATGACAGAAGGGGACAGAGAAGAGAAAAAGAGAACACCAACTTGGAAAATGAGAAGAGAAAGGGGACACAGAGAGGGAGGCCTATCATGACAGAACAGGGGTAAGGGGACAGGACCAAGGGTATGAAAAGCAGACTAGTACACAATCCATTGATTCTCCAAGTAACCTTGGCTAGTCAGGACCTCACTCTGTGGACCAGGCTGGTATCAAATTCATAGAGCTCTACTTGACTTAACTGCGGTATGCAGAGCCATACCCATTTGAAAAAATAATATTCCTAAATACTTTCATTATTTATAAACTATCCAGTCTTACATTTTATTATACCAACACTAACAAATGAAGGTTCATAGACAAAAATATGTACACAAGCAAACAAACTATAGTAGTTATGTGTTTCCAAATGAGTATACATATTTATCATTCAAATAAACAACTGAATGAATATACAAACAGGAGGTGGCAGGAGGGAAAGCCCTTCCTCACAACAGAAGACAATTAATGCAGAAAGAAGTCTGGATTTGAAAACCCACAATTCAAATCTAAAACTAGTGGGCAAAAGTCGCTGAGGAACAAAAGAGTTCAACTAACTTAAAGAAAAAGCAGTGTCTGGCTGTGTATATAACATACTGACACACAGCTCCTGATTATTTTATACTGTGGAAAACAAGTATTTGGGGGTTTTATTGTTGTCTAAAATATAAAACTAAATCTACCTGTTCAGCTGGAACCTCCAGTCTGCCCCTGCATGATACAGAAAGCCCCATTCCTGTCTCTCCAAACCCCACCCACTCAGAGAATCTCCAACAAAGGGAAGGCACCAAAGAGCCCAGTTTCTCTTCCTTCCCTGAAGTTGCTAACAGCCCAAGTCCCTGCCTAAAAGTGCTCAATTTTGACCTTACTTGGACAAAAATCCAGCTTGTGGTAGACACTGTCTCCGTCCCTCACCTACAGCCTACGTAATCTCCCTGCTTTAGTTCAGGTGTGAGGCTGGCTTCTCCAGCCTCCATCTCTGGGACTGGAGAACCCACCTGGGAGTAGCTTTACTCAAATGAACCTATTGTTCTACTTCTTCAATTTGGCTTGATCCGGCTTACTGCTTTAGCAGTGAAGCCTATTTAGGGGAGGGTGGGGGTCAGAAACCCTATTACTAACCATGAAGCAACTACAAAGAAGTACAAATTAAGGATATTCTAGAAAAGAAAGTCTGTGCCCTTCAAAGACACTGATGTCAAGAATAAAGAGAGATTAAGGAACTATTCCGTGTCAAGAAACTAATAAACATGACAGCTAAATCCAAGATGATTCTTGATTAGAAACTAGACAGAGAAACCAGAAGAGCAGTAAACAACCAAATGGACAAGTACAGATCATCAACACCAATTGTGAGCATTGTCAACATTACACAAGAAAAAGGCTTGTGAATTCACACAGAGAAAGAGAAAAGAAGATGCACATGCACGAATATGCACGCGCACGCACGCACACGCACACACACACACACACACACACACACACACACCTGCTCCAGAGGTAGAATACAGCAAGTGGACTCTAGGAAAGGGCAGTTCCTTGTGCACTTCTTAAACTCTGTAAACTTGAAATAATACAATAATAATACAAGCAAAAACCAAAATTGAAAAATATTTTTTAAATATTTAAATAATTTTAAATATTTAAATATTTTAAAATATTTTTTTAAAATACCTAGACAAAAGGCCACTAACCTTTAATACCTAAAGGATTTGGGGTCTGGGAGTTGCAGCATGCCAGCAGCCCTAGCTTCACCAACAAGTACAACAGCAGTGAGGTCTTCTCCCATAATATCAGTAATTTTCTTTTTAAAAAGATTGACATTGGCAGACTTCCTAAAATGACCATTCAACAGGAGTTAGAAGTAGAAATGGCTAACTATCCAGTTTCAGAAGGGCCATTCAGCATTATGAATCAAGAGCTTTAAAAATATCTTCATTAATTAAGTTTGTGCTCTCTTAAGCAAACACCCATAACCAAACACTGAGTCGAACTAGAATCCAGATGCAAAGAAAGGAGACAAGACCAGGTTGCAGAAACACACAAAGACAGCTGACCTGAACAAGGAGGCGCTAATACCCCCCTCCAGACTGATAGCTGGGAACCCAGCATGGGACTGACTCAGACCTCCTGAATATGGGTCTCAGCTAGAAGGACTGAGCAGTCTGGGGGACCTCAGACAGTAGAAACAGGATCTATTCCTGGTGCACAAAAGGACCTTGTGGACACATCCCCCATGGACGGATACCCCCTTAACCTAGAGACAGGAGAGAAGTCCTAGTCCCTACTTCAAATGACTTGATAGATTTATATGACCCAACCTTGACAGCATAGCCCTACAAGTGGAATGTGTGGGGGGAGGGGAGGGGAGGGTGGCCAGGGTACATGTCTCAGGGGAAAGAGAGTAAGAGGAAGGAAGGAAGGGAGAGGAAACTGGGATCCACATGTAAAATTTTTAAATTATATTATTAATAAAAAAGAAGGAAAAAAAGAAATTATCTCTACTGTAAATTGAAATTCATACTCCAATCTATACAACAGAAGCTGGAGAGATGACTCAGTGGATGAGAACACATGTTGTACAAGAATGAGGACATAAGTATGGATCTCAGCACTCACATAAAAATCTGGTTGTGGCTTGTGACCCCAGACAGACAGGGTGCAGACAGGACAGCCTGACCTTGCCGGCTAACAGATCCTCTCCAGGAGACCCCATCTGAAAGGAGTTACGATGAAGAAGGGACAGAGCAGGACACCTGACATCCTCCTCTGGCCTCCAGGAGTACAGACATACCTGTACCACATATACACTCATACACGCACCTACTACACACACTCCAAAAACAAAAGACATTTATCAAAGAGTATTTGTAGTAGTAAAATTCTTTAGAATGATCCATTTGTTCAGCAATATGGAAATTAGGATATAACCACAAAATACAACATCTTGTCATTAAAAGATAATTAAATGGGTTAAAAATGCAAAAAAAAAATGTCAAGATGGGTATTTTGGATGATCTTAAATAAAAAGGAGCTCATTAAGGCTTAGATTTTAAGTACTAAAGGGCAATAATCACTGAAAATAAATGGGGTATGAAAATCTGATCTAGTCTCCCACTGATCTATTTGAGCCGACTTGACCACCCCTTCTCCTTATTCAAGACAGTGCTAACATTCCTCACCTGCAGGTGCCCTTCCCACCTTCCCATCTTGCTCCCTCAGCACATGAAGGCCTACACCTTTCCCAGCTACATCCAGTAAACATCAGCTGCTTCAATTTATAAAGGCTTCTACCACACTTCTTACATTCAAAGAAATGGACTCTAGCTATTATACTAAAGATACCTTACATATGGCAGTTAATCAAATAAAAGTTTCATTTTTCCTTGTTTCTTTCAAATAAAGACATTAAGAAAAACAGTCCTCCAAGTTCTCTTTCCTAACCCAAATCCCCAAGGCAGGCTCTGCAGTACAAACGCAGCACATACCTGATTATGTTCTGTGAAGTATTCCATCTGCTCACTTTCATGTCAAAAGACATTTAACAGTCTAATCACTAGTCAACACCCCAAAACCACGCCCACCTGTGTATACAGCAGCAGCAGCTCTGCCCTACCCCTACTAAGTCTGCCTTCTACTTCTACGATTTCTTCCTCATTAGCAGAACACAGTGGTCAGTGGTGAGGAGGATGTGAGCAAGGCTGGGAACACTGACAACCAGACCAGGAACAGAATTACCTTAATCTAGCAGAGGGCCAGCAGGGAGGCATCAGGACATCAGTGGTCTCCAACAGTGGTGATTATTTTCAACCCAAGAACAGTGTGCCTTGGGGCATCTTTGTTTGCCACTGCTTTGTGAGTGCTACTGGCAGTCAATAAGAAGCCAAGGGTGCAACTGGCATCCTACAGTGCACAAGGAAGCTCCCAAACAAGGGAAGTTATTCTCATGGCAGTATCCAATTCCAATCAGCAGGAAGGAGACAGTACAGGTTTAGGACCTGTACACACACACACACACACACACACACACACACACACACACACACACACACACACAATCTTAATCACATGCTACAACAGGGGAGGGGAACTGTTCCTGTGGGTACCAAAATCCTACTTCAGGCATGGGAAACAAGAAGTTATAGCTGAAGAAGAGTGGTATGCACACCTTCTCCTGGCATTATCTTGGGTTTCTTCACATGCTGCTTACTAGCAGCAACAGTGAGAAGATAACAACTATCAAAACTACCCAGGCTGGCAAACACCTCCTGCACAGCTGGCAAAGACCCACCGAACGATGACAAGTTGAGCTGAGTATCTCAACAGGACAGAAGGACAGGCCCAGCTTTGGTCATCTGGAAAGAGGTGGCAAGTACTGAAGGCCAGTGCTGCTCCCAGAAGAATCATCAAAAAGGCACAAGAGTTACAGGAGTGGCCCTGGAAACAAACAGGACACAACCTGAACTTCCACCCAAACCAGATGCAAGAAAGAAAGCACTTCAGAACACGGCTACACTGTTATAGCTTAGTTACCCTCGTGACCAGTGAATCACACCACACCAGGTCCTCCCTATTTTAATGCCTTTATCGAACAATGATCCCCTGTGAAGGCCAGATGGCTGGGGAAGTCTTCTAGTACCATCCCTGGCTGAGACATAAATAACTCTGACCTACCTCGCAAATATCGTTTGTCTGTCTGATGTAACTTTTGTCCCGTGTTAGGGCATACCTGCCAGCCACTTAAAGTGGCTCATTTCAACACTAAATGGGAAGAACCAATAGAAACTCACCCACTAGAAGTCAGCAAGGTAGTATATACATCAGTCCTAGCAGTGGGAGACTGAAGCATGAGTTTAAGGCTAGAAGAGGCCACAGAACTCCACCCTGCCTTCGGGAAAAGAAAAAAAAAAAAGAGACAAAACATGGAGCTGGGGATAGAGAACAGCTGGAAGAGTTGCTTTACAGCTTGAGGTCCCTGGTGCAGCACAGCTAAGGAAGAAAAACATAGAAACATGTCCACTGCGCTCTTCAACACAGCCTCCCTCTGAACATGTGGGTGTGAATATATGAATGTTTCCCACTACATCAGCCCTGAAGTTTCTCTCACATCATCTGGCCCTTCCAACTCCAAGCCTTTTTCTTCTCTAGGCTGAGTCAGCCTTTTCTCCCAGATAGTGTTATACCTAGCTCTTTATGTCACACAATAAAGAATGGATGATAAGACCAGGAAGATGGCTCAGCAAGTAAAAGGTGTCTGCCACTAGGCTGGCACCTGAGTCTGATCCTCCAGTCTTACATGGTATGAGAACTTCTCTCTCTCTCTCTCTCTCTCTCTCTCTCTCTCTCTCTCTCTCACTCTCACACACACACACACACACACACACACACACACACACACACACACACACACGTATCCTCCAGTCTTACATGGTATGAGAACTTCTCTCTCTCTCTCTCTCTCTCTCTCTCTCTCTCTCTCTCTCTCTCTCTCTCTCCTCACTCACTTCACACACACCCCCCACACACACACACACACACACACACACACACACACAACACATGGGTGGGTGGTGGTTACACACAGGTGAATATTTAAAAATGAGGGAGGGAGGGAGGGAGGGAGGGAGAAAGGAGGGACAAAGAGAAAGAAAATCAACGATGGACAATAACAGAATGGCAGAACTAGAATGAAGCTGGAGAGCAATCAATCTATCGACAGCTGTCTCACCTTTATTATAACTGAGTAGACAATGCACAAATAAAAGCCTGCCCCCACCAACAATCAAGCAGCCACTTGGGAAAGCCACAAGTAGACCGAAGATTCTGGGCCCTGCCCTTTGGAGTTGTACCAAATAATAAAATGTTATTTGCAGTTTCTTCAAGTTTTGTGTGAAAACTTGGAATCAGATATTAGAGGTGAAAGCTGAAGGATTAGAGTTACAGAGCAGGCAGCCACTAGAGAGCTCTTTCCTCTACCAATGCTCAGACCGAAGGGGCGATCCTATCTCTACAAATCCTCAGACTGCACTGAGCTCCTGTCTCCTCCTGCCTTATATTCCTCTCTCTGCCCAGCCATATCATTCCTGTCTCTACCTCTCAAATCCTGGGTTAAAGGTGTGTGATCCCAAGTGCTGTTATCACCTTTGTGTAAGCTGTTTCTGTTTTAGGAAGATTCAATAATGTGTAGCCCAGGGTGGCCCTGAACTCACAGAGGTCCCTCTGCCTGTCTCCTGAGTGCTGGGATTAAAGGTGTGTGCCACCACTGTCTGGCCTCTATGGCTAACTACTGGCTTAGCTCGGCACTCTGATCTTCAGGCAAGCTGACTATCACCACATCCTTTTTTGGTGGTAAACTGCATTTTGTAACTATTCATTACAATATATATCTAGATCAAATGTCAACAGCAGGTGTGTGTTCTGTATATGTAGATCTTGGGCCTACAATAACTCAGTTAATTTTCACAATGACCCCTAGGGAGGGAGTATAATGGTTATCATCCCACAAGACACTGACAAACCCAGGTCAGAAATGATATGGCAAAATAGCAAACAATGACCAATGACACTCATCTTCCTACCCAGCCAATATTCTATCTGGATAAGTTTTGGAACATCCTTACAACTGGTGAAACAGGATCTAACTCAAGGCATCTAGTAATTCTTTAAAGGATTTGTTCTTAAATAAAATCTCAAGTAAAAGTTACCCCTCCTGGGAATATACTTAAATTACATTTTAACAACTCAAAATAAAGTCTAAAAATGTATAATAAGTAGCCTCTTGGCAGAAAATAAAAGGTTATTTCAACTTGGAAATCAAGTTAAGGTTATTAAAGCATCAACTTTTGCACTGACTACCATGAAGACCCTCACATAAAGCAGCCTCCTGGGTAGCACAGTCCGGCATGTAGCACTGAGACAAGCCTAGCTAAGCAGAGTTTCATATTCTCAGGCATTTCCCAGAGGCTCTCCCAAGTCAGAGATCCTGTACTTTGAACTGACAGCCATGACTGGAAAGGACTCTGGTCGGTCTTCTTCACTCAGACTGTTGTGCTCTGTGTGTCTCAAGAAGAATGAAACAGTCTGAAAGAGTGCAACAGCCAGAGCCAATGCTCCTCACTCACAATAGTTCAGTGTCCCTGAGCCATCAATACAAGCGTATCTTCCAGTCCTCTTGCAACCATGTTAGATGTTATGTGACTGGATCCTGTTTACTACTTGCCGGAGAAGTGCTGTCAGCCACTTTCTGGTCTGGCTTGGAATGCCTTCCAGCATTCACTTGACACCCTTCAGCTAACACTCCCTCTGCCATCTTGGCACAGCTATAAATAGAGGAGATAATACCAACTTCTGTTGGATTTTGCATTACAAAAATAAGTAATTGTTGCTATTGTTATTACAACACAGTATAACTTTGATATTTTTCAAAATTTTGGGTCCAAACAAACCATCATCTTCTGATTTCGTTGGTCTAGGATGATGGAAAGCTTCCCCAGAAAAGCAGAGAAGACGAAAACAGGGTGAAAATCAGGAAAAAAACAAAATTTGCATTTGAATATGGGGAAAATTAGATAAAAAAAATGTTTTAAAAGAGATGAGATATAGCCACAGACTCCTAGATGACTCAACAATGGGTCACTGATTAAATATTAATTATTGATTTCACTAAAAATAGAACTATAAACACAGCTCAATAGTAGAGGAAAGGTAATTAAGAGTGTAGGATGGCCAAGTCCTCCAGTATCCAAATAAAAAGTCAATGTACAAAGCACCTACATGTCATTAATGGAAGCACAGCTTCACTAAACATAAGGCGAACACTTGCTACACACAATACAAATCCTCTGTAACCAGACAGTCCTATTTTCAGGGCTCTGTAATGTAAAAATAGTCCCACAAATGTTTAAAGACGTATATACAAGCATGGTCACTGCAACAGTTATAAAAGGGGAAACTGGAGCACACTAGATGCCCACCAACTAAGAAAGACATAAACAAGTTATGTATTTGAGCACCCACACCATCTGCTCCCACAATTTTCCTTCTTCTTTGGGATGAGGTTTCACTATGCGGGCAGACTGGCCTTGAGTTTCTGGTTCTCCCTCCATCAGCTGGTAAATCCGAGCGAGTTGTTTCTCCTTCTGAGCTATTCTAAATAGCACCGGCTTATGTGTAAGGTCTGGCATGGTTATAGTTACATACTTCAAGGGTGTATTATCTGGAAGTACAACTGCAGTGCCACGGTGTATCACTGCATGTAAGTACCGGAGAAACCACCAGACTGTTTCATATTCTCTCCCACCCAAACTCCACCCCCACCAGATATGGAGATTCTAATTCCCCACTGCTACACAAACACATTTTAGTTCTATCTTTTTTAAAGTTTAGTCATGTTAGTAGATATGATGTACTTCACTGTAAAATGGGGTGGGGAGGTATTGAGGTTAATAAGGATCAGGAGAAACAAGGTAGGCCGAATAGATGTTTATTCAAGGAGAAATAACTCACAACATAGACAGATGAACACCAGCAGGTTCCTGGTCCCAAGGATGCCTCCGGATGTTCTCCTGTCCCCATGCTGCAAGCAAGAGAGCTCTCAGAGCCCCCTCCTTGGACTTAGTTCCCCCAGGTAACATCTGCCCCTGTCCCCACTCCCAATGGGTGTGGTCTGTGCCACAGGTGTGGACAAAGTGAATATCTCACTACAGGGAAGGGTTATTGAGGATTGAACTGTTTACTGGTCTTCTGTCGTTTCTGAAGAAATATTCATTCAAACCGTTGCTTATTTTTCTGCTGAGCTCTCTATATACTGTTGAAGTTGGCATGCCACTGGCAGAATCACATAACACAGTACTCCTTTGCTGATATGTGAGAATTCTTCAGATGCACTGACACTGGACCTTCATTAGATAATTGATTCTCTTATAGTTAACTGCAGTGAACATGCAGACAGGATAACAGGAACTCTGGCACTGCTAATAGGAGAATGAAATAGTCCAACTACATGAAACACAACCCAGTAATAGAAAAGTTACCAGTGTGTACCAGGCATGGCGGTGTACACCTGTTACTCAGCACTGAGAGAGATAAGGCAAGAAGATAGTGAAAGAGAATATTAAGTCTGAGATATCCTGGGCTACACAGGAAGACCCTGCCTCATTTAAAAAAAAAAAAAAAAAAAAAAGATGCTGGTCCCTTTGCCTCCCTCCAGCCCCTGACCCTAATCCATACTAGCAGGCCTAGACGTGGACAAGCAGATCATGCACTGTCTATTCCTGGGCTGTCCATACTCAAGAAGCCTATGCACCAGTCCCTGGTCTAGCTCTAGTCAACCAGCCTCTGCATCCGGCTACAAACTAACATCAGACATACAAATAAAGAAACAAGTCTACAGGCCTAGGCCATAACACAAAAACACAAACAATATGGAAGGCCAAGACATAATGTCTGCTCTCAGCCCAAATATACATTTCTCCAGTAGGAATTACCTAGATGACTCCAGGACAGAATTTAAAAGGATAATCACAAATTTTATCACAGAATTCAAATAAGTTTAAAAACGATGGCCAAGAAACATAAACATATGGCTTTAAAAAAATGACAAAGAGAATTCTGGACCTGAATAAAAACATTGATGAGGACAAAAGCTGCAATGAAAGTCAGTAACACAGCTAAAGACCATGAGGGAAAGAAGTGGGATGGAGCAAGGAGAGGGTAGATTACTGGGAATTGAACATGTGGAGGAAACTAACTAGTCAGTCAAACACTGTAAAAAGTTTAAATAAAAATTAAATAAAACATGAAAATATACATAAAAATGTTGGGTGTCTCGAAAAGATCAAAACTCCCACGTCAACTATCCAGGCCAGATATTCAACAAGACCACAAAACAAAATCTTCCCGAATTAAGGAAAGACACTCAAATAAACCAAGCCATGACCAGAAAAGAAATTCTCCGCAGCAGACTATAATGAAATTATTTAATAGACTGAACAAGGATAGTGTACTGGGAAAAGAGAGAGAGAAACCACAAGTCACACATGAAGAAAACCCATCAGAGTAACAGCTGATTTCTCAATGGAAAAATTTTAAAGCCACCAGAGAGCCTAGAGCAATTCACTTCACATTCTAAAAAAAAAAAAGACCATGGATGTCAACCTTGACTACTGTAATGCTATCTGTCAGGGTTAAAGGAAAAAGAAAAACTTTCCATTTTACAAACAGACTTAATGAAATCATTTCCAAGATGGGAGAGAAGACTCAGTAGGTCTAAGTAGTTAAGAGCACTGGATGCTCTTCCAGAATCCCCAGTTCAATTTCCAGCACTCACAAAGGGCCTCCCATCTCTCTGCAACTCTAATTGTAAGGGATATGATGCACTCTTCTGGTGTCTGCAGGCATCAGGCACATACATGGTGCACAGACACATATGCAGGCACAAACACATATATGCACATAAAGTAATGAAGAAATTCATTTCCAAAAAACCACCCCTACAGGATATACTAGAAGCAATACTTAGGACTGAAGAGATGAATAAGCATAGTCAAGAATACAGAAAGAAAACAAATGAAACGATAATTACTGAACCACAAAAGAGGACTAAGAACATAAACAGCAAAACAAACGAGCAACTCTCCACAAAAGGGACAATCATCAACAAACACCTTTAAAACAGCAACTTAAAGCATTAATAACCCCAATATGCCAATTAAGACACAGATTTATTAAATGGATTAAGAAACCAAACCCATCTGTCTATGTTTACAAGAAGCATCTAACTTTCAAAGATGGAAGTCACCTTAAAGTGAAAGGATGGAAAAAATATTTGAAATGCTTAAGTTTTTTGTCAACTTGACCCACGCTAGGGTCATTTGGGAAGAGAATCTCTATTGAGAAAATGGTTCCTTCAGACTGGCCTATAATCAAGTCTGTGGAGCATATTCTTGATTAATGATACCCAGCCTACTGTGGTTTGTGCCACCCCCGGGCAGGAGGTTGTGGATGCCATAATAAAGAAGGCTGAGTAAGCCGCAGGAAGCAAGCCAGTAATCAGCACTACTCCATGGCCTCTTCCTCAGTTTCTATCTCCAAGTTCCTGCCTTGACTTCCTATCCTGACTTCTCTTCATAATAGACTTTAAGCTATGAGCTGAAATAAACCCTTTTCTTCTCAAGTTGTTCTTGGCCATGCTGCTATTACAGAAATACAAACCAAACAAACACAATATTCTAAGCAAATGGGACAAGAAAGCAAGCCAAGGGTCCCTATCTTAGAAAGACAAAATAGACTTCAAATTAAAACCAAGGAGAAACCAACATCATGTAAATGGAGAAAAACTCAAAACAACACACTAAAATCAGACCAAGACAGGGCTAACCACTATCCCTACCCCTTCTCAATAGTGGCTGCAGTGGTCTGCGTGAGAATGCCCCACAGGCTCATACACTTGAACACTTGGTCCCTTGTTGATAGTACTTCTCTGTGAAGGATTAGGAGGTGTGGCCTTGTTGGGGAAGTGTGTCACCGGAGGTGGACTTTGAGGGTTCAGAAGCCCACACCAGGCCTAGTCAGTCAGTCTGCCTATCCCCAGCCACACCCGCCTCATGCCTGTGGATCAAATCTAAGCTCTCAATACTGCTCCAGTGCCACACCTGCCTACCTGATGCCATGCCCCCCAATTAAATGCTTTCTTTTACAAGTTGCCTTGGTCATGATGTCTTTTCACAGCAATAGCAAGGTAACTAAGGCACTGGCGCTTATATACTAAAAGTAACCAACAGCCATGTAATTGGACTTAAGGCCAGTCCAACAGGAGGAGAAAAAGACTCACATTATAACCCTACTCAACTACCCCTGACTGTTGAGGCTCATGCATCCTAAAGTGGAAAGCTACTCAGGTGAATCAGCATAATTTCTAACTGCACAGCCAATACTTATCCTCATACCCACAAATAAGTGTAGGTCTCAGCCCTCATCAAAGAAGGTTCTTTTGGGTCAAACAGAAACCATTACAGAAGGCCACAACTGATCAAAATGCAGAGAACAACTGACAGTGGGTGACATAACTACAATCCAACCCCTACAACTAAGGCTCAGGGAACATATCAGCAGAGAGGGTGGGAAGATGGTAGGAGCCGGACGACCCGGGTGCCAGGATATGTGCTGCAGTGTCTTCTGTAAATGACCGGGAAGCTGCAGCCACAAAAATATCAACAGTATGCTTTCTTAAACAACCCAAGCAATGACAACACCTTTTAACATGCCAATGTGGATGGGGAAATGTAGTGGGAGTGGGCACAAGGCCCCACCTTTGGATGAAGAGCTACAGGCAATTAATGGCTACTAAAGGAGGGCAAATCAGTCTTCTCCAGGGACAACATCCCTGATAGATTACACCCAATCCTCCAACCTCATTTTGGAGGCTTAAACACGTATACATATAAACAACACTAAAGGGATTCAAAAAGATGTATTCAAAAACAAGTGTGTGTGTGTGTGTGTGTGTGTGTGTGTGTGTGTGTGTGTGTGTGTGTGTATGGATTTCAGAGGTAGTTGGGGGGCACAAGGGAGGAATGGAAAAGGGGGAAATAATGTAAACATATAAAAACAGCTAGCGGTGGACTGTGGATCAGTGGTAGAGCTGTTGCCCACTATGAGACCCAATGCACAATCACTAGAAAGTGAAAAAGCAGAACATCTAATAGAGGAAAAAGAAGAAATAAAACACACATGAAGAAGTGGCATCTTTCAAGAAGCAGAAGGTTCAACTGACAGTAGAGAGGATTCTTCATTGTTTTGTCCTGGTGTTGGAGCCTGGACAAAGGCCCCATGTGTGCTGAGCACTCTCCCTGCAACAGAGTCACATCTGTAGCTTCTGATGGAGAAGCTTAGCAAGAGAATCAGTTCCACCCTGTCTAGGCCTCCAGCTAATTTTTCCTAGAGCTAATTTAAATGAGACAAATATGTTGGAGTGAAAGCAATCAGATTTAGCAACAACAACAAGCAAGCAAGTAGAGTTAAACCTTGTTTTCAAATAAATGGTGAATTTTTTAGTTTAGGTTATGTCCCTCACATTTTGAGTTTACCTGAAATTCATTTTTAACTGTGAATCCTGTATTTTATCTGACAATCCTAGTTGTAGCCACGACATAGAACACAATTTCCACACTCAAGAGCTTAAAAAAAAACCAAACCAAAATAAATAAATAAATAAAAGTTTACCTAAACTTAAAGTGAAGACAAAGAAATCAAATTATCTTGGTAAAGAAGACATACTGCACCTGGTCGCACTGATGTTAGACCTCCACTGTTCACTACCTTCCCAAAGGACAAACTATTAAAAATGTGCTTTCTGCCTCCACCCTCCCAGTACCAGGTTACAGGCGTGTGCCGCCATGCCCAGCAATTTCCCCTCCTAACACCAAATTCCAGTACATATTTTATCAGTAAAATCTCCAGAATCAAGAAGTTAAGAAAGTACATGCTGCTCTTTATTTGAACTTTCCCGGTAATTGCCTCTGTCTGGACTCCACTAGCTCACACTACATACGTTCACTTCCCGTATCAAACAGAAGATTTTTTTTTTCCTCCTAAACTGCATCTCTCAAAATCCAAACTTCCATAGCTTCAGATTTCCACCATTTAGTAAGACTGTGTCCACATCACTCTATAACTCAACAAGCGGAGCTCACACATTCTTTTCACAGACCGTGATTTGTGTATTGTAAACGAAGTATTCCACTCCCATTTTGAGAAACGAATTATCCAGGTGTGAGGTCTACTGTATAAACACACGCTTGCTTCTCCTGGGACTGGTCAGAAATATTGGTGCTTTTTCCAAGAGATAAGTTACATACTAATTGCTTCTCTAATTGCATAACAATATAATCGGACAAAATAAAAAGGGCCAGACACCGCATTTATCTTCAGACACCATCAAATTAACAACAAAACCCAACACGGCTCCATAATAAATCTTGACAGCCGTGCCACCACTGTGTGTCCTTACATGGAGGAGACAATGAGGCAAAAAGAAGTTGTTTTTTTTTTTTTTCTTTTCTTTCAAATGGGCTTTCAGAGAAGCGTTTCTTCTTTTCGAGGGAGGTTTCATCGCGTTTAAGAACCGTGAGAACAAGAAGATGAGCCATTACGATTCTCCCTAATAAGTTCTCTATTAAAAACTTGACTCAGATGAAGAAGAATCCAAGTCGGTTCCAAGAAAAACAGATGTTTAAAGACAAGCAAAAGGGCGGCGATTAAAATGCAAAGCAGCCTACCTACGCTTTGCCTCCAGCGCTTCTGCTTGAGCAGGACTCTCCCGAGGCCACGTCAGGCACTCAGAAAGCAGGAGTCCACACTTCCATCTCGGATGTGGAAACTGAAGCAGGGGCAAAGGCGGGAGGGGCTGCTGCGTGCATGCCCTCGCAGCGCAGCCCGGCCAAGACTTCACCTGAGAGCGCAGGAGGCCCCGGGCCGCCGGCGGATCGGATGACCGGACTCCGCCCCGCTGCACGCGGCCTCCCCCGGGCCGCGACCACTGCGCACCCACCTGTCGCGGCCTCCCGGCAACCACACCCCTGGAGGCCGGGCGCGCGCGGTCCCGCCACGCCGCACCTCGGCGCGAGCAGCTCAGGTGGGCGCCGAGCTCCACCCGCGGCCCGCTTCCTGCATGACACAGTCCGGACGCCGCGGGGCCGCTGGGTCAGCGCGCAGTCTACACCACCCAGCGAGAGGACGCCGACTGACCGGTCACGTGACGCGCCGGTCACGTGCCCGTCGCGCCCCAGGCGAAAGCGTTGCTGGGGCAACCTGGGGCGCTGGGAAGGTGGGGCAGCAGAGACCCACTGGGCGACAACCCGACAGTGGTGAGGACGCCAGCCTCGCTAGGTGAGGCTGCTCTTAGACTCCGCCCGGCTTCACCTTCTCCACCTAGAGGAAGGGAAACCTTCCGGTGTGGGAAGCTAGCAAATGGAAGTGGCAGCAGCGGGAACTAAGCTAACATTTGTTTGTGTGGACGATCGGGGGTTTGTTGTTTTCGTCTTCTTTTTGCTCTCCCTAACCTAGAAATAGATTGTATATGATACATAAACATACAATTATAATTTTCATGAGGATATTGCCGTTCATTACATAGACATGTATTTACCAGTGAATATTTGACTCTTTGTCTACATTAACTCTTCCCTGATTATACTTCTAGAGTGGTATTCTCTGTGACTTCTCCCTACCCTATTCTTGTTGGTTGGACTCAAGGATTCTCTCAGAAGCTATCTCTGAGTTTCATCCCTAGTTCTTACTATCTCTTACAATTCTGATTTTCCTAAGTCACACCTTACAGAAGCAGATGTTTCAGGCCACTGACAATTTTACTTACCCAATAACCTTTATTACACGGTGCATTGAAAAGTATCTTTTAAAATTTGTGATAGATCTGTAAACAATTCCCCGCAACACTCCACAGTTCTCTGTTGTCTAGACGCAAGTCTGTTTAGCCAATAACGTCCCTCCCCACAATGCTGATCGCTTTGCGTATTTGGCTATCTAGAGAGCAAACTGTCAAGAGACAAAGCACCTGAATCCATTCAGCAAAGCCCAAACAGGTTCATTTCTGCAAGTCATCTTGAAAGCAACGTTCATACAGAAAAAAATATAATGGTGAATTTCCTCCAGGCAGTTAATTTGCTGTGGAAAGAATCTTCCTGCCCCTTCTGGCAGCAGGTGTTCGAAAGAAGGCAGGACTAATCTCATAGGGTATGCCTCCAGTGGGTAACTGATATGGCAGTATGGAAGCCTGCCTCCATCCCACTGTAAGAAGTGACAAAGCCTTCGGGCTTCTGGCAGTTTCTGGCAGCTTCTGGGAGTTTTTACGGAGCTGGGAAGCATTATTATGTGGGCAAAGCTAGAGTGAGTCCTAACTCAAGCAGCACTGCCTACAAGATTTCTGAAGCCTTTCTTCATCTGCCTAAAACAAAGCTCAGAGTCCTGCGGGAGAAAAAGAAAGAAAGAAAGAAAGAAAGAAAGAAAGAAAGAAAGAAAGAAAGAAAGAAAGAAAGAAAGAAAGAAAGAAAGAAAGACATCTTGCATCTGTCCAAACCCAGAGTCCAAATTCCTGTCTCCAGCTTACAGCTTAGTAGGAGACAGTCACAGAGGAAACAAATGCAAGTGGGAATGAGCACCTGAACTCAGACCGTAAAGCTGCTAGTAAGTGAATTGTTTGGGGGTGACCATGTGTTCGGTCCTAGAAGCCTTGTGGCATTTGATCTTCCCTGTCTACTGTGCTTATGGGTATGCCTTCCCTCTCCTGGAGACTGTAGATTATGGAATGGTAAGGGAGGCATGAGCCAGGTGGCCATTACCCTAGAACTAGTTACAACCAACTCTCCAAATGGTTACGCGCATAACTGGTTTTAGCAGTTAAGGGTTCATTGCAAACAAAATAAGCTGTTACATTCGACATGGTAGTGGACACCTGTAATCTCTGCCCTTGGGAGGCTTTCAAGACAAGAGATCATAAATTCCAGGTCAAACCTAGTCTACATAATTTACCTTAAAAAAATGTGAGTGATAAAGTAACTGAAATTGTCTATGACCATAATGGCATTTAACACAGTTGATATGAAGCGTGAGGAATAACAGGAGGTAGCAAAATAATAATGAGCTATGCTGTGGAAGAGCCACCCTTGAATCTACATTTCCTTACCTTCTTGACAGCTTTTCATAGGTGTAACACCTGGGATAATTTATGGAAAAGGTTTAATTTGGCTCAAGACTGTGGAGAGGGTGTCCAATCTTAGATGGCAGGGCAGTTTTCCTTTGTTGTTGTTGTGTTGTGTTTATGAAGCCAACTTCTTTGATTGAGCCCATCAGAACACTCATTCTTTCTTCTAGGATGAGGTGTTTGCACCATTCTATAATTGGAAAAAGTAAAACAAAAGTGGGCAAAGAGGTGCATGCCTGTGGCCCCGGCTATGTTGGGGCTGAGACTGGAGATCACTCAGTCAAGTCTTGAAGCCAATGTGAGCAATGGAGCAAGACTACATCAAACAATATATAAATAATAATAAGTGAAAAGTCAATCCACATCTTAAAACTAAATTTCTTGCACTTGCTGACAGTGAACATAGGTCACTGCTTGGAAGTTTGTTGTTAGGTGCATGAAAACTTCTTCGTTTCTCTTTTCATTGTTTAATAAGAAACAGACAATGTGGGTTGCTTGAGAAGACAGTGCCACATGATTGCCCCTTTGGATCTCTTATTTAGTTGCAATTATGGGGTTAATCCATGGTAGTGCTATACCCCCACCCCTGATTGAGCAACAAGGTCCTGAGGACTTATCTAGAAAAGAACATTTAAGTGCCACATGCCATGCTCCAACTTTCTCTTCTGCTACCACAATAATTTCAGAGAATTGTGGAGCTCTGTTCAGTAAACAGCCTAAGTCCCCAAGTTACTTTATTGGACAGCCTCATTTAACTTCATTTTCTGTGCATTGGTGTGAAGGTGTCAGATCCCCTGAAACCAGCCATGTGGGTGCTGGGATTTGAAACCTGGGTCCTCTGGAAGAGCAGTCATTGCTCTTAAGCACTGAGCCATCTCTCCAGCCCCCACCCACTGGGTTTTAAATGAGTAAGAAATTAATTCTGTTGCATCAAATCACTGAGCTTTGGGGGATTAATCTCTCATGCCAGCTGCAGTACAAAGACGAGTCTCCCAGAATCAACCTGCAGGAAGAGCAAGATGCCAGTCTCTGAGTACTACCACCATACACTTGTTAAGCTACACCAGAGGCAGCTGACAAAGCAGTTTAAGATTCATCTCAAGAGATCAAAAAATAATACAGATGCTCAGTAAAACAGATCCAGACAGAGAAAAAAACCTCTAAATGGGTTACAAAGTGTTATAAAAATATAGAGAAACTCCATCTACAATTTTCTTGTACAGATTATTCAAGGTTTGGCCACTTAGAGCACATTCATATAATTCTTGTGTCCTTCTGACATGTCATTATTGCAGATTTATGACTTTAAAATCTATTCATTTATTTTTGGTTTTTTGTGACAGGATCTCTCTGTGTAGCTCTGGCTGTCCTGGGACTAGCTCTGCATACCAGGCTGGCCTCCAACTCACAGAGATCTGATGGTGTGCCTCTCAAGTGTTGGGATTAAAGGCTTGGGCCACACACGCTGGCTATGGTGGGTTTTTGTTTTGTTTTTTAAAATCATATCCTTACTCCCTGATATTGTATTTTGTTTATATGTTTTCTGCCCCACTACTGTGACCAGTCTCCTCTGGTCACATTGAGAAATTGTACCAGAAGCCAAGATCTGGGCATGAAGCATACTCACTGGTCCTATGTCTTCTAGGCCTTCTCAGAGAAACTGCAATGAGGCATAGTCACACAGATGAAATGTTACTAACAATAAAAAGAAATATGCTAAAAGTTAGACACATCTTTTTCAGTATTTCAAAATGATGTTTTTTTTTAGTTTAGGAGCTCATTCTTGAACTCAAAATTTAAGATGAGGAAGTGTATATCACAGATGAGAACCTGATCACACTTGATACTCTGGAAACTGAATTAAGAACAATGTGTCCTCAATTCACTAAGATTTACAGACCTAATTTAAATCTGTCTGACTCTGTGTTGAGTTCAATCATTCACCAACGTCATGGTTAACAAATGATAAAGAGGCCTTGCTATTTTGAGTGCTAATCTTAGTCAAAACAGTCTGCTATATGGTTTACTGTTTATGTGATTTGATGTCTTGAGTCCTCTAGATGTCTTCTAGATTCCCTTCAAATGATGGCCTCACAATCTCCAAGCAAGATCATATATATATATATATATATATATATATATATATATATATCCTCCCCTTAGTCCAGACAGGCTGAGACTTCATACTTGAATAAGTAGGCTCAGCATCCCTATTAAGTCTGAAGAAATTATAGAAAAGTGGACCTTCCTCAATATGAATCCCTTAGATTTAGAAAGGAAATTGTAGCATGATCAAAAAAAAAAGACCCAGACACCAATACTGGGGGGGGGGGTTCAAACTCCAAGTTAAAAATCAGAAAAGCAAAGCATCTGGTCACTAATTCAGAATGAAAGGCAAACCTGGCACCACCAAACCTCAATCTGTACCTGTCCTCAGCATGATGCAGGAACCCTGAGACTTCGTTGTCTTCCTATCCTCAATGTGTCTGGAGAATGAATGCCTGATACTGAGACCTTCCTCTTGTCTTATATACCTCCCTAATGCAGGGATTAAAGGCATGTGAGCCCAAGTGCTGAGATCATCTTTGTATGAGCTGTCTCTCTTTAGGACTAGAGCCATCTTATGTAGATTTGGGTGGCCTTGAACTCACAGAGATCCATCTACCTATTAATAGTGAGTCCTAGGATTAAAGATGTGTACCATCACTGCCTAGCTTCTGGGTGCTGGGATAAAAGGTATTTGCCTGGCTTCTATAACTGTTGCTGACTGCTTTCTAAATTCTCAGACACTCTTTAATAAATCAGTAAAGCTAGAAAAACAGGGAAGTATGGAGGCTTGGAAATGGACCTCCTCCACAGGTGAAGCTTCTTGCTTCAGATTTCACCTCAATGGCTACTAAAGGGCTTCCTCTCTTCTCAGCTACAAACCTGAATTTTTCTAGGACTCTCACAAGAAACCCCATTTATATGAGGAAGTAATAGGAGATGTCATTTTGTAAATGTGTTTATCTTATTGGTTGATGAATAAAACATTGTGGCCAATAGGGCAGCAAGATAGGTGGGTCAAGGAGATGAGGATTCTGGCAGGTATAGGCAGAGGTCAGTTGCCACATAGGATGCCAGAGAGTAACAGGCCCTTTGACCTTTCTCTGGTAAGATCAGACCACATAGAAATACTTAGATTAATAGAAATGGGTTAGTAATTAAGACAGAACGAGCCAATAAGAAGCCCTAGTCATCGGCCAACAATGGAGCCAGGCTTGTGGGAGAGTGCTCATAACAAGACAAGCGCTAAAGCCCGTAAACTCAAGAATTTACTGGTTTTACCCCACTTTATCAAATCTCATTTAAGCCACCTCCCCTCACTTATCAAAAGAGAATAAGTTTCTTAGCAACCTTTTGAGAAATAACTTGAGAGATACCAAAGTAGTATCTGTCATACAAAGTCAGTTGCCACTGTCCCTCCAATACTTGATTATTTCGTAATTTCTGCAACCCTCACTTAGAGAAGCCAACACCCATGCTGTATATACCCGATTTTCTCTTTCTCCTTGGGGTATTTTCCCTAAATTTCATGATTAAGCCTATATTAAAATAACTATAATTCCCTACTCTGCTTCAAACTGGGCATTCCTAAAATTCTTTTCTTCATCAAACCCTGGGGAGGCCCTGTTGAGGTCCCTTAGAGATAATGGTTGAAGACACAAACCTGTGAGTCTCTTCCCTCCTCAATGAAAAAATGATTCTCCTGCCTCGGCCTAAGTAGCTGAGAGTACAAATTTGCAACAGCACATCCAACTTGCATTTTCTTTTTAGAAGACTTGAATGCACTTTGTGCATGATCTAGTCTGCTGTACTCTTTTTATTGGAAGGAGATTTTATGTATGTATGTATGTATGTATGTATGTATGTATGTACACACACACACACACACACACACACACACACACACACATTTAAAAGACCCACCGTATCCTTGGACCCCTTTCTCTGAGAGACAAAACAGAGACCACTGGATGCAAGCCCAAGAGGATATTTATTGCTCATACAGGTACCTGTGGATGCTTCAATCTTTTGGGAAATTGAGCGCACCCCGGCCAAAACTTCAGAGAATTATATATGGTTTGGGCAGCAAAAAGCAGGCTTACAGAAGCAGATGCATGATTACAGCGATTTCATTGGTTCACTCAAATAAAGCGGTTGGGGTCAGTCTGGGGCAGAGTTGTTTGTTCGGATTGGGTACAAGGAATTCAGTTATGACTATTTCAGCACTCTGGTGGTTACGATAAGACGCTTCAAGAACCCTCTGTTCCCTCTTGTACTTGTCCCCACCTTGACCCTTTGCAAAAGCAGCTCAAGCAGGATAAATGCATGGTGGGGGTCTTTCATCCCCCCTTTTTTGATAAAATGAATAAAACCCTTTATTCATGGTTCTTCAATTTCTAATTGTTTTAATCTATGATATTGCTGGGTTAAAACTAAGGTTTTAACTGACAAGCGCTCTTTCATGAACTGCACTAATCTATTTAAAATGCAGAGACCAAAGATGAGAATTAAAAGGAAAATAATTAGTGGTCCTTTTAATGGTGAATATCAGGGTCGTGAACTAAGGGGATCGATTAAAAAGCCCCTCAACCCACCCTTGCTGGACTTCGAATTCTTTCAGTCTTTTTGCCAACGGATCCTGTAGTTTATCTAGGGTCTCAGTCACAACTCCTGTCTGATCTACATAAAAACAGCATTCCTCTTTGAGGGCGGCACATAGTCCCCCTTCCTTTAAAAATAACAGATCAAGCCCTCTCCGATTCTGAAGGACCACTTCAGACAATGAAGTTAGAGAGTCTTTGAGAGCTCTAACAGATTTTTCAAGGGCTTGTAAATCTGCATCCATGGCTGCATGGAGAGTTGTATATTGGCTAGTCTGGCTCAGTGCAGCTGCCCCTGTCCCAATACCTGCCCCTATTCCTGCTCCCATCAGAAGGGCCAGAGTAAAGCTAACAGGCTTTCCTTTGATTTTATGTTTATTTTCATAAAATTCAAAGATAGTCTCTGAGGTGTGATAGGTAATATGAGGCCACAATTCAATTAGAACACAAAAATCAGAGGTCTGATTTAGAATTTGAGCCGAGACGCAAGGGGTCAGCCCTGTGCTACATACCCAATAGGTCCCATTGGGAGCTGAGAGATAGTAGTTACCTATGGTAATTGGCAGAGTTTTGTTACACAGGTCTTGGTGGGTCTTGGGGACTGCACCTAAGCAGAGTCCTTGCCCTGTGACATCAGGGAGAGTTAAACTGTGGCTGGGAGTATCCGAACATTGCTGAGGGGGGTTTGTGTGGTTTGAATAATTTCCAGGGGTAGCTATACCTTCATAGTTTGGAGGGTTCGAAAGGAGACAAAGCCAGCAATCTTTGGCTCTATCGGATTGTGCGGCATTGAGGGATTTATAAGCTCCCTCGATTAAATTTAAAAGCCAGTCCCCTGTTCCTGGGATTGGAGTCACCTGTGTAATTTTGGGGCTCCCAGCGATCCAGGCTGGTGTATTTGTGGTGTCCTTGGGTGGAGGCGATGGTTTAGGTATGGCGGGCCATGGCCTGGAAGGAGGCTGTTGGTCGGAGAGCACAGAGTTTGATCCTATAGTTTGAGGGGTAGGGTTCTGAATCTCCAAGCGAATTTTAAAGATAACCCCTTTATCTTCTCCCTGTAAGTACCATCTCAGTCCCCATGTCTTGCCCTTTAACCAAACAGTATAGTCCCTCTTTCCATGGGTGGTGAAATCAATTCTTAAAGGGATACAAAGGGCTGTCTGGCATGTCCAAGCTCCCTAATTGGCAGGAGAAGTAAGGTAGCAGTTACCCCTGCTCAAGGGGGGACCGAGTGTAATTTTGGCGTACAGTTATTAGATCCTAGGATGAACTCGGGTTCCAATAAGCACTCCCAGTAGTTTCACATCCCCATTTTTTGCAAAAATAGTCTTGATATCCCCCACATCCTGACCCTCTAGGTTGACCCTGTTGAGGGCAGACATAGAAATCCGATTGGGCTAGAAAGCATCGGTTCTTAGGACTGCTGCAACCCCAAAACTGGCTCTCTATCTTTGTTCTAGGCATACTTTTATTAAGGGAGTCTGCACCATAAGTAGAGATGTCCCGAGTGTCCAAACCAGCAGCGAGTTGACAGAAATCAGGAGTGAGGCTGGGCCACCAGGTACCAGGTGGATAAAGGCCAGAGGTGGACCAGACAACCTCACCTGTCTGGAAAATCATTTGTCAGGTCAGATGCCGGGAAGTATGGGGAGATTCTGCCCCAACTATACCCCGAAACATTTTTATCAGCATTATGAGCATAAAAGTCTTATCTTGAGAGAGTTTTGAGAGCGTTGCACTTTCCATGTTGGTTCAGGTGGGGTCTGGTCCTGGATCCGATGTTCTGGTTGTGCAGCCTTTACGTGGGATGCATGGATCCAGGCAGCAATCCCGTCTACTTTTAGTGCGGTGGGAGTTGTCAGGAGTACGGTGTAGGGGCCCTTCCAGCGGGGCTCTAGGTTCTTAGTTTGGTGCCTGCGTACCCAAACACAGTCTCTGATCTGGAATGAATGCAGCTGAGTCTCTCCTCCCTCTCTGTAGGCGGCTGCCAGAGGCTTCCAGACCTCTCACTGGGCTATCTGTAAGGCCCTGAGATGTGCCTGCATGGAGGGAGTGTTTACAAGATTAGCATCAAAAAACGTGACAGCAGGTGGTGGGCTACCATACAAGATTTCAAAGGGCGTTAGGCCTCGGGGGCCTGGTGTATTCCTGGCATGATATAGAGCCAAAGGCAGGAGTTGTACCCAATCTTTAGAGCCAGACTCAAGCGTTAATTTGGATAAAGCCTCCTTAATCGTCCTGTTCATTCTTTCTACCTGTCCTGAACTCTGGGGTCTGTAAGCACAATGCAATTTCCATTAATCTGGCCATCGACTGACTTACCTGGGAGACAAAGGCAGGCCCATTATCCGATCCCAATACCTGTGGCATCCCGTATCTAGGAAAAATTTCTTCCAGGAGCTTCTTGGTGACCATCTTTGCGGTTTCATGTTTGGTAGGGAAAGCTTCAACCCATCCTGAAAAGTTATCTATAAAGACTAATAGATATTTAAAGCTATACATGCCGGGTTTTATTTCAGTAAAGTCTATCTCCCAGTGGGTACCAGGTCTATGGCCTCGGAGCCTGGTTCCGGGGTCCAGCTTGGTTTTCCCAGCATTAACCTGGGCACAGGCCTTGCAGTTGGTAGTTACCTGTTCCAGCAGAGTATTGCAATTGGGGAGATAGGTGTTACTTTCCTGCCTTTCTAGCAAAGCTTTCATCTTTCTGGTACTCAGATGAGTCAGCTTGTGAAGGTGGTCTATTAAGAGTTTTGTCAATCTTATGGGCATTACAGTCTTTCCTTGGTAGATCCAGTGCCATCTGGTGGGGTCATAAGTTGCCCCCAGCTTCTGAACAATGTCCAGATCTGTTTCCTCATAGTTCCAATCAAGCGCCTGGGCTATTTTCCCCTCAGATAATATAGTCACAGTTAACAGTTGGGGTCCCAGAGCCGCTTGCTTGGCCGTTTCATCGGCCAAGCGGTTTCCTCTCACCTCTGAGTTGTCCCCCTTCTGATGCCCAGGACAATGCATTATGCTCAGCTTCTTGGGGAGAAATAATGCCTTCAATAGGGCCAAAATTTCAGCTTTATTTTTAATTTCTTTTCCCTCTGATGTCAGGAGGCCCCTCCTCCGATAGGTCTCTCCATGAATATGGGCAGTGGCAAAGGCATATTGGCTATCTGTGTAAACATTAAGCTTCTTACCTGCTGCCAGTTGCGGGGCTTGAGTCAAGGCAATAAGTTCAGCTCGCTGGGCAGAGGTACCTCCAGGAAGCGCAGAAGCCGATATGACTTGGGTGGCATCCGTCACTGCTGCTCCTGCCCGTCTTTCCCCATTCTGCAAGTAGCTACTACCATCCGTATATCATGTGAAGTCCGAATCGTTTAAGGGCTGATCAGTTAGATCAGGCTGGGTTCCATGCACTTCTGCAAGGATTTGCTGACAGTCATGGGACGTGGGTCCCTCTGATAATGGCAGCAGAGTAGCTGGGTTCAGGGCCACAGTTGGCCCAAACTGAATTCTGTCCGCGTCCAAGAGCAGGTACTGGTAATGGGTTAGGCAGGCATTGGATAGCCATCGGTCTGTTGGCTGACGGATGAGGGATTCAATAGCATGTGGCGCCAATACGGTCAACGGCTGTCCCAGAGTTAATTTGGTGGCGTCCTTAATGAGGACCGCAATAGCCGCTATCATCCAGAGGCATGGGGGCCATCCTGCTGCTACTGGATCTATTTTTTTAGACAAATATGCAATGGGCCGCCTCCATGGCCCTAATTTTTGGGTAAGGACTCCTTTGGCGAAGCCTTTCTTTTTGTCAGCAAAAAGTTCAAATGGCTTGGTGATATCTGGCAACCCTAGAGCTGGTGAGGACAGCAGGGCTCACTTGATGGCATCGAAGGCCTGCTGCTGTTTCCCAACTCATTCAAAGGGAGTATCTTGATTGGTTAATGGATAGAGAGGGGCCGCCATTTCTGTGAATCCCGGGATCCAGAGCCTGCAAAAGCCCACGGTCCCCAAAAATTCCCTTAGCTGACGTTGGTTTTTGGGGACGGGGATGTGGGATATAGTCTCTTTGCGGGCAGTGGTTAACCACCTTTGTCCATCCATTAGCTTGTATCCTAGATAAGTGACTTCCTTCTTGCATATTTGGGCCTTCTTAGCAGAGGCCCTGTAACCTAGGTCCCCTAGTTTCTGCAATAGGGCCCCAGTACCTGCTTTACAGTCCTGCTCAGTGGTGGCTGCAAGGAGGATGTCATCTACATATTGCAGCATTATTAAGGATGGATGCCAGGTTCGAAAATCCGCCAAATCCTGGTGAAGGGCCTCATCAAAAAGGGTAGGGCTGTTCTTGAAACCCTGGGGTAGGCACGCCCAGGTCAGTTGTCCCGAAATGCCCAGTTCAGGGTCCCTCCATTCGAAAGTGAACAGGGGTTGACTCTGCGGGCTCAGTCTTAAGCAGAAAAAGGCATCTTTCAAATCTAGGACAGTATACCATAGGTGTGTGGGTGGCAGAGTGCTTAGCAAATTATAGGGATTTGGCACCATGGGGTGGACATTTTCCACCCATTTATTAACCTCTCTGAGATCTTGGACTGGCCTATCATCCCCTGTTCCTGATTTCTTCACAGGCAAGAGGGGAGTGTTCCATGGGGAGCAGCAAGGGATTAAGATCCCTTGATCCAACAGCCTCTTGATATGGGGTTTTATCCCCTGGTATGCTTCATTGGACATAGTATATTGTTTAATAGAGACAGGGTTGTCGTGGCCTTTAAGGGTATTATAAGTGGCAGCTGTCGAGTTGCCAGTCCCATTCCTCCCGTTTCGGCCCATGCCAAGGGAAATTGTGTCAACCATATGTCCACCCTTTCCTGTAGTCCAGAGGGCTTTACAAAAAGTCTATATTCATCCTCTAATTGTAAAGTTAATATTTGAAGCAGGGCCCCCAGGGGTCCCGAAACTTTAGCCCCTGTTCCCTCAAAATGAATTTGAGCTTTTAATTTTGTCAGCAAATCTTGGCCCAGTAATGAGTATGGGCAGTCTGGTACATGTAGAAAGGAATTGAGACTTTACCTAAGCAAGGACTTTCCTCTCTGTAGTCCATCTGTATTGCTTTCCTTCAGTGGCCCCTTGTACCCAGGCGGCCTTGGTGCTTAGAGGTCCGTCAGTATTAGTGAGGACCGAATGTTGGGCTCCCGTGTCCACCAAGAATGTGACTGGTTGCCCCGCGACTCTTAACGTTAGCCTAGGCTCAGGTGGGGGCTCCTGGCACTGACAGCCCTCTAGGGTGAGGAGTTGGGCTTATTTCTGAAGGCCGCCTCGGTGCCTCTGATTCCTGGGTTGCTTAGGACAATCTTTGATCCAATGCCCTTTTTCCTTGCAGTAGGCGCATTGGTCTCCAGTTACCCCAGGCCTCCTAGTGTCTCCCTTTCTTTCTTGACTCCCTGCGCTAGAACTATTCTGTACTACGGTGGCCAGAAGTTTACTTAATTCCCTTCGATTTCTCCGATCCCATTCTCTTTTTCCTCTAATTCTCTTTTAAGCTTATCCTCTCTTTCTTCCTGCAACTTTCTAAGTCTTTCTTCTTTTTCTTCTTGTGTTTCTCTCTTATTAAAGATCTTTTCTGCTTCCTTCAAGAGATCCTGCAGGCTATAATCTTGTAAACTATCTAGCCTCTGCAGTTTGGACCTAATATCCAGAGCCGACTGCCATATGAAGGCCATGGAAACATTGCCCCTTTGTTCGTTACTGTTGGGATCAAAGGGGGTAAACATATGATAGGCTTCCTTCAACCTTTCCAGAAATGCAGTCGGAGTCTCCTTCGGTCCTGGGTTATCTGTCTTACCTGGGCCAAATTTGTGGGGCGACGTGCTGCGCCGTGGAGGCCCACTATGAGTAAACTGGTGATAAAGACGTAGGTGTCCCCTACCTGCTGCAGTGTTAAAGTCCCAGTCAGGACTATTTAGGGGAAAAGCTTCCTCAATTTCGTTAGGTAGCTGAGTGGGCCTCCCATCTTCCCCCAAGACGTTCTTCCGAGCTTCCAGAAAGACACGTCATTTTTCCTCTGAGGTGAGGAGGACCTGCAAAAGCTGTTGGCAATCATCCCAAGTGGGTTGATGGGTTATTAGGATGGATTCAATTAGGTTAGAGAGAGTTACGGGGTCTTTGGAGAAGAAGGGGTTGTTAGATTTCCAATTGTAAAGATCAGACGCCGAGAAAGACCAGTATTGAAATTGGCCTCCAGGTCTGGCAGTCTGGCACAGGGGAAAAGCTTGGGAGGGTCCTCCCGCTGCTGGCTCCCTTCGGCCACAGAGTCTGCCAGCAACCGGGGAGTCCGCAGTAGTCTCTTCTTGTCTGTTGTTCAGGGCAGGAGTGGTACTGTCTGGTACATCTGGACCTCTTGGCCTGGCATCGCCGCCATTTTCAGCACCCTGGGGAGGGGGCTGATATGGTGGGGGGGGTTTCTGAGAGCAAGCCTATAAGAGCAGAATCATCAGAAGGGAGGATGGGTTTGGGGCGACGGGTTCCCTCCTTCTTGAGTACAGGATATAGTTGAGATTTGGCAGGTGCCTGAGAAGGAACTAGTGGTACAGGAGAAGGCAAAGGAGGAGCAGTGGGCCTCTGAGAAGATGGGGCCACATCAGTCTTGGGGAAAGATTTTGAAGGGGGCTTGAGGTAATAAAGGGAGCCCAAGAGGGTGGGCCAGAGGTCAAATCCTCCCAAGTAATGATATAGGCCACCTGATCAGGATGTCCATGGGGCCCAGTATCGAAGACTTGTTCCTTTACCTGCAAGATAATACCAAGGTCAAAGTTCCCATCCCAGGGCCAGCCAACATTCGATGTTGGCCATTCAGAAGCACAAAGGGAGTGCCATTGCTTCTTCTTCACATTGACCGACTGATTGTGTGCTCGGCTCTGTACCTCCCTCCAATGATCTAAAGTCAGACTTAAAGGAGTGGTTACTGATTGTCCCATTTCTTCTTCAAAATAAAGAATCAAACAAATAAGACAGACAAAACAGACAGCCGGCACCCAGGTGCACAGCGCGATTTTGGCATAAAACCGAAAGTAAATATTCAGGTGTGGAAGCTCTGGCTTCCCCGGCCTCCAACAGAACAACGAATCCCTTGGACTCATTGCGGGACCCAAAAAATCAGGCCCCCCAAATCCCTGAGACGTCTCCCAGGGTGGCAGGGGGTGGGGGGAGAGAAGTCCGAGCTGGTCAGCTCCTTCCCAAGCCGTCTACTGACTCAGAACGGCTGTAACAGCCTATTACAAATCGCAGCACAACAATTAAGACGTACAGGACAAAGAACAGAAAATTTAAGTGCTGGCCAGTTTACCTCCCAGTGGGCACTGCCAGTCTCTGGGGAGGGATCTTCAGATCTCGGTGGGACCTCCAATGAAAGACCCACCTTATCCTTGGACCCCTTTCTCTGAGAGACGAAACAGTGACCACCGAATGCAAGCACAAGAGGAAATTTATTGCTCACACAGGTACCTGTGGATGCTTCAATCTTTCGGGAAACTGAGCGTGCCCCGGCCAAAACTTCAGAGAATTATATATGGTTTGGGCAGCAAAAAGCAGGCTTACAGAAGCAGATGCATGATTACAGCGATTTCATTGGTTCACTCAAATAAAGCGGTTGGGGTCAGTCTGGGGCAGAGTTGTTTGTTCGGATTGGGTACAAGGAATTCAGTTATGACTATTTCAGCACTCTGGTGGTTACAATAAGACACTTCAAGGACCCTCTGTTCCCAGATATTGTTCTGCTGACTCACAGATGCTTCAAGGACCCTCTGTTCCCTCTTGTACTTGTCCCCACCTTGACCCTTTGCAAAGGCAGTTCAAGCAGGAGAAATGCATGGTGGGGGTCTTTCAATATAATCTCCTACAAACTTTACCATCTTCTTTCTTGAAATCTAATCACCTAGAGAAAATTCTGTAGCTAAACAACAGTGTCCATTTCTAAAGCTACTTAAATATAAAAGCAAAAAAGAAATTTTAACTTCCATATTTTCTTTTAATAGCATTCCAATCAGGGAAATGTCATTCAGTAAGACTCTGTCCTCAGAGAAGAGAAGTCTACCTCAGGGAGGGAAATCCTCTTTTTGTTGTTGTTTGGTTTTTGAGCCATGTTTCTCTGTGTAGCCCTGGCTATCCTGAAACTCACTCTAGAGACACAGCTGGCTTCTAAATCAGAGATTTGCCTGCTTTCTGCCTACTGCGTGCTGGGATTAAAGGTGTGTGCCTTAACCACTGCTTAGTTAAAATAAAAATCCTTTTGAAATTATATTTTTATCCTGTCTCTTCCCTGTCACCTCATTTTTCCTAGATAATTCTATTTGAGAATTTTCAACTGAAAAGAGCCCTGAGGTTGGTCTGGTATCATTTGCTGCTCACTGCACAGCTCCACCCATTTCTCCTTTAGATTATGAACATTACTGTCAGAAAATGGCCAGTTAGCGTTAGCTAGTCAAACTCTGCCTATTTCACCACTATATCCCCACACCTCACTGCAGTTATTTGTATATAAGATGCACTGGATAAGCAATTGAAGAATCTGATAGGCACTGCTATCAAGTCCTTAGATAGGGGATAGCTTCACTCCATGAATGCTAACTACTTCCTAGCTCTCTAGAAAAATCTCTGAATAACTGAAGACTCCTAACACCTCAAGAGTAGGATTGACCAAAAATAAATAAAAAATAAAAGATCCAGAACAATGATTTGAAAATGTTTACAATTAAAATTGGTTTTGTTTTTTTTTTTAAGGGGGAGAGACAGAATAAGTTATGTGAGCCAAGTCTCAAACTGAAAACATTGAGTAAAACTATATGTATTTGTGTTGAGCAAGCTTCGCTGTGTCTTCCTACAATATCAGTCTTACTGAGTAGCAGCATACTCACACGCTGTCCTCACCTGGACCTTACCAAGATGCCTGGTATCACTGAATAAGCATGACCACACCCTTCACAAGTCCTACATCACAATTCATCACAGGGTGATTTTAGGCTGCAGAGAGGCTGAAAGGGTATGGGTGCTGTGGGAATATAGACATCTGTACTTACACATAGTGGTCAGATAAGGAGCTGCCAACCATTCAGGATGCATCAAGGGGTAGAGCTGCTCAGGTACCAATGAGTCTGGATCAGAATGGCTCAGAACTGAGAGTCATTTCGAGTCAGCAGAGTACACAGTAGGAGTGGTGAAGACCCTGGGCAGAGGCCAAGCCACTTGACCAGGTGACGAGTCAGCCTTGCTGCCATGCCACTCTTAGAAGCCTTTCCCTTTGATGCGTTTCAGAGAAAGGAGATCACATCGTTTGTTATCTGGTGTTTGATAAACTCGCACACATGCCTAGTTTTTGTTTTGTTTTTGAGACAGGGTCTCACAGTATCATCCATGCTGACCTTAAACTCAAAATCCCCCTGAATCAGTCTTGCTAGTGATAGTGTACCAGGTGTGTGTGTGCCACCACACCTACTCATGCCTCGTGTTCCAAGGTGGTTTAATGTCAGGTGTGTGCATGTGCATCTGATGTGTTAAGTTCACAGATAAGCATGAATAACTTATCAGGATATGCCTCATGACGGTGCTGTGAAGCTGGGGTTTTTTCCTCAATAAATTCTGTATGTTCAACCTCTGGTGATTATTTACTTGTCCAATCAAGATGTCACATCGTTCTTCTCTACCTCTTACAATCAAAATGAAGCAACTCAGACAACTGGTGCTTAGCACAATGTAGTAATTCAGCTCAAGGAACAGCCTGGTTGCTACAGTATACTTAAAACATCCATTAAAAACTGGCTATCAATATTCCCTAGAATAACAGTTCTAAAATCCAAATGAGGAAATGCATTGTGCACACAATACATAAATCCTATTGCTATTACTTGATATACCCAAGGGAGCATTGGGCATGCTCATGCCCCTAGTGTTTGGAAAGCTGAAGCAGGATTGAGAACTCCAGGCTTGAGGTGCTCAGTGAACTCTCCAAAAAAGAGGCAAAGAGCTGTGGTGTAGCTGAGTGGTGCCCCTTGCCCAGCATGCTCAAGGCCCTGGGTTCCATGTTAGTACTGTAAAAGTCTCCAAACTGTGATTCAAAGTTAGCAAGGAAGTTCATTTTGCTATATGCTTAGGGTTCGGGACTTAAGATTTTTCCATTTCCAAGACTAGGTATTTCCCTGCCAGAGAGGCCATCATACCACTGTCCAGGGATAAGACCAGGATGTACTTCAATAAGGGTTACAATTGCTAGCTTAGTGGCCTGGAAAACACATTTGATCAAAAAGGGTATTTCTAGAGCATTAAAATCTAATGGGATTTGCCTTACTAAGTTTGGGATTGCAGTAGGAAACTGCCATCCCTTGCTGGGTTTTCCTTTTTGCAGTAGTGATGTCAATCCCATGACTGACCACTGTTGGATTTGACAAGCAGGTTTACAGCTGGAAAGGAATTCTGCTTCAGGATGAATCAGACTCAGTCTTTCTTAGACCTGATTTAGATGGCATTTAATAAGTCTGGGATATCAAAGTCTAATGGAACAAATTAAGACTGTGGGACTGTTAGGATAGAATTTTCACATAAGAATATAAATATGAATTTTGTGGGACCAACAGTGGAACATTATGGACTGAATTCATCTATCTTCCCCAAATTCATATTGTTGCCTTAAACCCCAGTATAGTTTCATTAGGAGTAAGGAAGTAATTGTGATTAAATCAGATCATGTTCAGAGTACAAATTTTGCTTGAACTAGTGTCTGTATTAGAAAACACTGCAAGTTTTCTCTTTGACTTTTCTAATTTTTTTCTAAAAACTATCTATCACTTTCATTAGAAATTTCAAAAAATTAACATTATTTCAGAGAAAGTTAAAAACTGTATCTTCATTTCCTAAACTTCAGTCATTCAGACTTGTGATTTTTGTTATTTGTGTCCTGGCCACTTGTAAGGGCTCATGCTGCTTTTTAAAAGTCTGAATCAACCTGTTTTACCTTTTCAGTTTGTACTTTTATTTTTCTGACATGGAAACTACTTATTTTAGAATGTTTATTCATAAACATTATCCTAAAAGCACCTCATATTTCAGGAGGGGTACAGAGGGCACACTTTAAAAAGTGCTTCTGGATACAAAACCTGATTATCATGGTAGCTTAAAACCATGTTAGTCCTAAGAGAAAATCCTATCTATTTTACAATTAAATCACTACGGAAGTACTAATATAAAAACATATAAGCATGTTAACTTCCTATGGCTAAATGATTAAATTGCACTAAATATAACTATTTCTTGTTGTTTTATAAATTCAGATTCATGGAACCATGTTGGTCTCTGACTATGTAAGCCAAGGCTGTGGGTAAACTCTGACCTACTCCTCCAGTGCTAGGGTTTCAGCATCCCATCAGTTATGTGGCTCTGTGCATGCAAGGTAAACACTCCACCACCTGAGCTACATCCCCAGGCCCTAAATGTTACTTGAAATATTTTTACACAGTTAAAAATTTAAAATATTGGGAAGTTGAGGCAGGAGGACCATCACAAGTTTGAAGCCAGCCAGAGCTACATTGTGAGTTTCAGGTCAACTTGAGCTACACAGGAAGATCATATCTGAAAAATCAAAACAACAAAACGAATACAAAGACTTTCAATGCTGTTAAACCAAACGTGTTCTGCTTTTATGAATTAAAAACTGAATATAAAATGGATTGCAATTTAAAAGCATTTGATAGTTATATAGGTTGTGCAATACAGCAGTTCATTTTTCCAAGGCTGTTATCCAGTGCACACTCCCCATCACTGAAACAAAGACAGGTCTGAAGTCTCTGAAATCCCTCTCAATAATAATACCATTTTTTGAACTAAAGTACTTCAGGTTTAAGTGACTCAGAAACTAGCAAAGTAACTCAACTGTGGGCTGTGGGTGTGGCTCAATGTAGCTTAAGCTACATGTTTCATCCCCAGTATCAGACAAAAATTGATGCAACCTTTCCAAAAGCATTCATAAAAATTAAAACAAGACATTTCTACTAATATAAATTATGAGTTAAAATTACATAAAGCATATATCCAGCCTGACCTAGGTACTCATATTTAAATAATAATATGCTTTGGTTCATTTTTCAGTGGCTGGACATAATGAAATTAAATTTTTATATACCTGAATCACATTTATTATTTGTTAAAGGAAGAAGAGAATTATTCATTGATAGGTGAAATTATTTGCCATTAAACTTTATTCCTCTTTAGGAACTTGCATTTCAGGGCCTAGGAAGATGCTTCCATGATTAAGAGTGCTTGAATTGCAAGTGAGCATGAGGAACTGAGTCAAATGCCCAGCACCAGTGTGGAAAGCTGGGCATGGCTACAATGTGCCTGTAACTGCAGCACAGAGAGAGTTGCAGGGATCAGAGACAGGCAGATCCTTGGAGCAGGCCAACCAGCCAGCCCAAATGGCAAAACCCTGTTTCAAAGCAATAAGGTAGAGAGTGATATATCAGAGAAAAGACACCTGACTATTCAGGGATCCAAGGCTTTCTCAGAGGCCCCAGTGAAAGGACAAAGGAAACCTATTTCTGTGTCCTTGCCCAGGAGTAGACTTGGCAAGGTCCAATCAGGCTGGTTTTGGTTCCTAGGAACTTGGTTCTCCCACCCCTGAAAGAGACTGGAATAATCAGTATGTGCTCAGTCTGTGATGTACTTGGAATAACCTGTGTTCTCTTTTGTACAACATTGCTTGACTGACCAGCTTCCTGCTAACTTTGTCCCATTATATGATAGTTTCCACTGACTCCTCTGGAAACAGTATGTAAGATGCTGTGCTTGGCATACGATCTCCTGACCCCAGCTTTCCCATCTTCTCATCCCCTACCCATCTCACTTAGGACCCTGTCACTGAAGAATGGTCTAATGGCCCAGGCCACCTGATGTCCTGTTCTGGCCTCTACATGTGTCCTTTGAGTACACGCACACACTCATAAGTATGCACCATACACAGAGCATGTCAGCAGAGTGTGGCAGCTCAAGCCTATAATCCTAGCTGTTGTGGAATATTAGTTGAAGATGGGTTATATAAGTTTATGCTGTGGAATATTTGTTTAGTGATGCCGATGTACTACATTCTTTTATGTTACATTTGTTTAACTCTGTGAAGCTGTGTTACTTTGCCTGCCTAAATCTCCTGGTTGGTTTAATAAAGAGCTCAATGTCCAATAGTTTGGCAGGAGAGGGAAATAGGTGGGACTGCCAGGCAGAAAAGATAAACAGAAGAAGCAGTAGCTCGAAAGAGGAGCAAGACATCAAAGAGGAGCAAGACATCAGGAACCAGACACCCAGCAACCCAGCCACACAGCCACACAGCCACACAGCTACATAGCAAACCTCAGAGGAAGAAGTAAAGAAGGGAAATAGAGAATGGAGAAAGATAAAAGCCCAGAGGCAAAAGGTGGGTGAGATAATTTAAGAAAAGATGGCTAGAAACAAGCCAAGCTAAAGCTAGGCACTCATAAGTAAGAATGAGACTCCATGTACTTATTTGGGAGCTGCATGCCCCCAAAGAGTAAAATGAGTAAAGCAATCAACTACACCTAGCACAAGAGACTGAAGCTTAGAGGCTGTTGCGAATTCAAAGGCCTGCCTGGGCTACAGTGTGAGACCCTATCTCAACAGCATGCCTTCCACATTTGATTTCAGGGCTCCTCTATTACATTTTCTAAACCATTTTGACAGCATCTTGTCCATCAACATTCAGTCTCTCACAAGAAATAAGGGAAGAGTATCAGGATTTTTCCAGGAAACCCTTAGTAGAATAAGTGGTCTATGAAATACCAACACAGCCTCCTGGAAACTCTACCAGAGGTCAGAGGCACAGCCACTAGCTGGCTGTCTAACAGCTGCTGTCTGGCATCAATCAGCTTCTGTGGCCTTCCAGAGTCCTGAATGGAAAATGTATTACACATAAGGAACATGGCCCTTAGACCTTAAAATAATCCTTTGATACTGCCAGTCATTTTCCCCAAGTATAATAAGTCACTGATTTACCTACGTCTTTTATGAAAGAAACTGTATTGTAAATAATCAAATAAAGTCATTTTGAAGTTGAATATTTATTTGAATATTATTTTTCCCTGTAAAAGCACTCAATATGTAAGAAAAATAAACTGAGTTTTTGAGACTTTTAAAAATATATATAGCCATTTTTTGAAAAGTGAAAAGTTGGTTTCTGTTTTCAATGGCAACAAGACACTGTTATTTTTAAACTACCATTTAAAAAGTAGTATTTTAAGAAATGTATACTATATTAACATGATGTGTTCTACAGAATGGATACATATATGAATGCCAATCTGAATATGGAAGAAATATATGTGTTAAAAATCACACTGGAAAAACAAATGTTCTTTAAAAAAGAACTTGTTAGCAAACCTCATAAACTTTCACACGTGGGATTTATAAAAAGAAAAAAAAATCCCAACTACCCCATCCCCACAAGAAAAGAAAGAAAAAAGAGCAAAATGTGCTCAGTTTGAATAGAGCCATTACAGAACCACTCATTTCTGTACAACATGGAAGCCTGGTTACACAGCCAATGGTAACTTCCTAAAGTGCATCTTTTGAAGATTTGTCTAATAAATAATTCCAATCTCAAATATAAAATACTTAACACAGACATGCAATAACAAAACTAAATCATAATAGTGTAAAGTTTTTAAAACTACTTTTAAAACTTTTGATTCACCAAAGAATAAAGACATCAATACAATAGGCATTTTCATTCTCCAACATTATGCACTGTGTGCTCTTGTTATTTGGCAAATCTTTTGGAGTCGAACAAAAATAATGCAGTCTAAACAATATTTCTTCTGTCAATATAATAGGATTCCTCAGGCAGAGCAGTAAAGCGCAGAGAAGACTTAGATTTTGGGAAGTTTTGGTGCATTAACCACAGGGTTTGCCTCCTGCAAGTATCTCCTCCCTGCACTCTTGTAGTCATAGGTGCAGCCGTGAGTTTCTGCATAACGATGAGATGCACAGAAGTTGTTTCCACATCTAAAGCACAAAAAAGTGTATGTGAATAGTCAGATTTGCACAGAGGGCTCATCTCTTTAGGAAGAAGTGTGTGACTTCAGGTAGTCCAGCAAAAGATTGCCAGTCCCCTTCCACTATATATCTTTTTAAGTAAAAACTGAAAGCTGGTCACATGCCCACAATATCTCTTACATTTAGTAAATTTGAATCTAAGAAATTAAGTCTCATTAAAAAATTAGGCTTTGTAAAATTAGCTATTATGACTGGACATGGTGGTATATGCTTTGAATCTCAGCAGGAGGCAGAGGCAGAGGCAGAAGCAAGCAGATCTTTGTGAATTTAAGGCCAGCCTGGTGTACATAGCAAGATCTAGGCCAGCCAGAGTTACATGATGAGACTCTGTCTCATGAAACAAATTAAACCTGCAAACCAACAAAAAGCTATGACATGTGAGAATGTAAGACACATTCCAGATTTTTTAAAGTTATTTTTATGTGAGCAGAATGTACTCTAAAAGGCCACAATTCTTTTAATGTTTATCCTCACACTAAGAGAAGTTATCTGATGGAACACACTTAGTAGACTTCCTAGGGGAGGGCTTACCCTCTCCCAGGAGCAGACGGAAGTAGGGGGGGGAGGGAACAGGAGGAGAGGAGGGAGGGGGAACTGGAACTAGAAAGTAAAAAATAAATTAATAAAAAAGAGAAGATAACAATCAATGAAAGATAATAATGCTAATCAAATATATACTTATGAAAAGAAAAAACTATATATATCCATATGTTTTGAAATAACTGTACGAAATGTTAAAATATATAGTGAAATGTCAATTTTGGTTCAATTTTGTTGAACTTAAAATAGAATCTAGAAGGAGGGGCTCTTTCAAGCAATATTCAAACAAATCCCTTGGCTGAAATGTCCTCTTTCAATGACAGTGGAGTCTCTACTTAGGCCTTTTGGAAACTGATGAGCTCTACTCTCTCTCTCCCTCTCTCTCTCTCTCCCTCTCTCTCTCTCTCTCTCTTTCTTTCTTTCTCTCTCTATCCCTCTCTCCAAATAAGAATTCATCTGAGGGTTTCTACTAGGACATCATTTTGATTTTTATAAATGGCCATTTAAACGTTGTTTTATTTTGCATAACTCCCATGTTAAGTCCCCATAGAAAAAGCCTCTCAGCTTCTCCAGGGACCACCTGCCTGCATTCGAAGCTAGTGGCCAGTCCTGTTTTCTTTCCACAAAGAAAACAATGTTTCGTTATTTTCTTCTTTGCTTGAAGAGGGGCTTTCACCGGAGGAAGATGACGGGTGCTTTCTCCTGGTTAGAGAAAGAACACCTCATTAATATAAACATAAAATTCTAAATTTCTAAATTTTAACAGTGACTAAGTAAAACATCCCTGTCTTAGTATAATAAATTTAATTTGTAATATTTTATAATTAAAATAATTTATGAAATCTGTAAGTGAAGTGCCAGTAAAATTTGTGTGTGTGTGCATATGTGAGCATGTGTATGATGTTTCTACTAACTAGGACTTGAACTTTTTAGGTCTTCTTATATACACTAATACGCTCTGACTATATCTAAAGGTAATTGACCTAAATACAGTACAACAAACATAAAAATAATTAAGAAAGATCCCATCTGTTAAACCCTCTTGAAATAATACAATTGTTTTGTTTGTATATATCAAGAAATACCAGAATATCATGAAACTGGTCTTTTACAGCACAGAAAGTAAATTTGTCAAACTAAACAGGCCACTTTTTTTTTCAAAACTTGCAATTTATTTACCTTTAAGATGACAGACACACAGGGTCTAGTCAAAGGGTCTAGCAGGCAAAGGCAACCTGAATTCAATAACTAAGACCTACATGGTACAAAGAGAAAAATAACCCACAAGTCCTGGCTTCTACCATGGTGTGAACCTGCCCCCATTCTTCATGGGAGAGGTCCTTGTTGAGAGGGGAGTGGGAGGGGAGAAGAGGGAACACAAGTAATTGTATTTTATCATATCCATGCATGAAAATCTCAAAAGTAAAGAAAAAAATATTTAAGGAGTATCAGCCCAGCCTTTGTCCCCCTTCACCAGGCCTTGGGTAGTGAGTCTGGGACCAATTTCTGGTGGATTCTCCCCTACACACTTCCCTGGGAACTCCCTGAGTTGGTCCTGGATCTCACTGCCCCTGTGTCCAGTCCGCATCAAGAGTGCTCTTGGAGCACTGATACACCCCACCCACCCCCACCAAAAGCCTGCCCTCCCCTCCCCAGTACCCTACCCTACCCACTGTCCCACCTTTCTGGTTGAGCACTAGGACAGAGGGTGGAGTCAACAATCTAGCCACCTTCTGGGAACTTCCTGGAGCTGATCTGAGCACACTAGACCTGCCTATCCACACAGGACCACCCGTAATTTCCACCTGCCTGGTCTCTGACCCCCACTGCCAGTCCTCTAGTGGAGTTCCTGGCCCCTCCCAGGGATCTGCCTATCTCTGCAGGACCACTCTGAGTTCCTGTGGGCTGG
Source organism: Cricetiscus sungorus (assembly GCA_030556225.1). Taxonomy (NCBI): domain Eukaryota; kingdom Metazoa; phylum Chordata; class Mammalia; order Rodentia; family Cricetidae; genus Cricetiscus; species Cricetiscus sungorus. Next base: position 27,949,586 of record JANBXA010000735.1, on the reverse strand, counting down.
CCTCTGCCAAAAAGGTCTCAGCTGGAGAGTGCCATGCCCAGGCTAGATCTGCCTATCAGCCTAAGGAACATCCTGAGTCCCAGCCTTCAAGATCTTTGACTCCCATAGCCAGTCTTCTGCTGGAGCCTGATCTCTGACTCCCTTCGCCAGGGCCTGCCTGTGGAGAGACCTCCTAGAGAGCTTGGACCACCCAGAGCTACAGACATCGAACCTCTGACCCACCTAAGCCCACCAGGGAAGTACCATAGAGAGAGGGAGAGATCCCACCAACACTTACTGGAAGAAGCTATGCGGAGGCTGAAATACAAGAAAACACCTAACAACAGAAAGACAAGCATAACATAACCAGAATCTAGAGAATCTATACCAACTAGACCAGAACACGACAAAGCAGAGGAAGCAAAAGAGAACGACTTAAAAATTATTGTCATAAGAATGATAGAGGCCCTCAAAGAAGATGTGAGAACATCTCTTAAAGAAATGGAAGAAAAAACAAACAAAAAATTAGAAGAAATGAACAAATTTCTTAAAGAAAGCCAAGAAAAATTAAACAGGTGAATGAAATGGTTCAACCCGAAAACTGAAATAGAAACAATAAAGAAAACACAAACCAAAGGAATGCTGGAAATAGAAAAACTGGGCAAATGATCAGGAACTACAGACACAAGCATAACCAACAGAATACAAGAGGTGGAAGAGAGAATCTCAGACACTGAAGACAAACTAGAGGAAATAGATTCATCAACCAAAGAAAATTGTAAATCCAACAAATCCTTAACACAAAACATCCAGGAAATGTGGGGCACTGTGAAAAGGCCAAACCTAAGAATAATAGACATAGAGGAAGGTGAGGAAGCCCAGCTCAAAGGGACCAAAAACATATTCAACAAAATCATTGAGGAAAACTTTCCCAATCTGAAGAAGGACATGCCCATGAAAGTAAAAGAAGCATACCGAACACCAAATAGACTTGACCAAAGAAAAATGACCCCTCCACATATAATAATCAAAACACCTGACATACAGAATAAAGAAAGGATATTAAGAGCAGCAAAGGAAAAAAGGACAGGTAACATATAAAGGCAGACCTATCAAAATTACACCTGATTTCACCATGGAAACCCTCAAGGCCAGAAAGTCCTGGATAGATGTTTTACAAATACTAAGAGTCCACGGGTGCCAGCCCAGGCTACTATACCCAGAAAAACTCTCAATTACTATGGATGGAGAAAACAGGATATTTAATAACAAAGCCAGATTTTCACAATATGTATCTACAAATCAAGCCCTACAGAAAGTTTTGGAAGGAAAACTACAACCCAAGGAACTCACAAAGACATAGGCAACAGATAATCCCACTTCACCAGAAACCAAAGGTAAATCAGAACAAATATATTCACAATACCACTGCCAACAACAAATCTAAAACAAGCATTAAAACTCCTTCAACTCTCCTTACTCTCCCCTCAACATTAATGGTCTTAACTCGCCTGTAAAAAGACACAAGCTAACAGAATGGATACGAAGACAGAATCCATCCTTCTGCTGCATACAAGAAACACATCTAAGCTTCAAATTATCTCAGGATAAAGGGCTGGGAAAAAGATCTTCCAATCAAATGAACCAAGAAACAAGCAGGTGTGGCTATCCTAATATCTAACAAGTTAGACTTCAAACCAAAATTAAAAGAGATAAAGACGGTCATTTCTTATCCATCACAGGAGAAATCCAACAACACAAAGTCTCGATTCTGAACATCTATGCCCCAAATGCAAAAACTCAAACCTCACATAAAACCTCACACACTTATATTTGGAGACTTCAACACACCACTCCCACCACTAGACAGGACCACCAATCAGAAACTCAACAAAGAAACAAAAGAACTAACAGAAGTTATGTCTCAACTGGGTTTAACAGACATCTATAGAACATTCCATCCAAACACAAAAGAATATACCCTCTTCTCTGCTCCACATGGAACCTTCTCTAAAATCTACCACATACTAGGTGGCATAACAAACCTCAACAGATATAAAAGAATTGGAATAGTCCCCTGTATCTTATCAGACCACCATGCTTTAAAATTGGAATTCAACAACAACACAAAGTGCAGAAACCCTACAAACTCATGGAAACTGAACAATGTGCAATTGCACCACACCTGGTTCAAAGAAGAAATAGAGAAAGAAATTAAGGACTTCCTAAAATTCAACGAGAATGAGGACACAGCATATCCGAACTTGTAGGACACCTTGAAAGCAGTGTTACGAGGGAAGTTCATTGCACTGATTGCCCATATGAAGAAAACAGAGGATAGTCACATTAGAGAATTAACAGCACAACTGAAAGCCTTAGAACAAAAAGAAGCAAACTCACCCTGGAGGAGTAGACGCCAGGAAATACTCTATTTGAGGGCTGAAATCAATAGAAAACAGGAAAACAATACAAAAAAAAAATCAATGCAACAAAGAGTTTTTTTTTTTTTTTTTTTTTAGAAAATCAACAATATGGACAAACCTTTATCCAAACTAATGAAAAAGCAGAGAGAGAGAACATGCAAATTAACAAAATCAGAAACTTTTGGGGGACAACAATGGACACAGAGGAAATCCAGACAACTTTCAGGTCATACTTTGAAAACCTGTACTCCACAAAATTTGAAAATTCAAAGGAAATGGACAAATTTTTGGATAACTATCACTTATCAAAATTAAATCAAGAACAGAAAAACAACTTAAATAGACGTATAACCCCCAATGAAATAGAAGCAGTCATCGAAAGCCTTCCAACCAAAAAAAAGCCCAGGGCCAGATGGCTTCAGTGCAGAATTCTACCACAACTTCAAGGAAGAGCTAATACCAATACTCCTCAAATTGTTCCACACAATAGAAACAGAAGGCTCATTACCAAACTCTTTCTACAAGGCCACAATCACCTTGGTACCCAAGCCTCACAAAGATACAACTAAGAAAGAAACCTACAGACCAATATCCCTTATGAACACTGACACAAAAATACTCAATAAAATACTGGCAGACAGAATCCAAGAATACATCAGAGAAATCATCCACCATGACCAAGTAGGCTTCATCCCTGGGCTGCAGGGATGGTTTAACATACGAAAATCTATTAAACTGATCCACCATATAAACAAACTGAAAAAGTAAAACCACATGATCATCTCTCTAGATGCTGAGAAAGCCTTCGACAAAATTCAACACCCTTTCATGACAAAGGTCTTGGACAGATCAGGGATAACAGGAACATACCTAAACATAATAAGAGCAATATACAGTAAACTAACAGCCAACATCAAACTGAATGGAGAGAAGCTTAAGGCAATTCCTTTAAAATCAGGAACAAAACAAGGCTGTCTTCTCTCTCCATACCTCTTCAATATTGTACTTGAAGTTCTAGCTAAAGCTATAAGACAACAAAAGAAGATCAAGGGGATCCAACTTGGAAAGAAAAAGTCAAACTGTCTGGATTTGCATATGATATGATAGTTTACATAAGCAACCTGATAAACTCCACCAGGGAACTCCTACAGCTGATAAACACCTTCAGCAAACTAGCAGGATACAAGATAAACTCAAAAAAATCAGTAGCCCTACTTTATTCAGATGACAAAGAGGCTGAGAAAGAAATCAGAGAAACATCACCCTTTACAATAGCCACAAACAACATAACAAACAACATAAAGTATCTTGGGCTAACACCTACCAAACAAGTGAAAGACCTATATAAGAACTTTGTGGCTTTAAATAAAGAAATAAAGAAGATACCAGAGAATGGAAAGATCTCCCATGCTCTTGGATAGGAAGGATAAATATAGTAAAAATGGCAATCTTGCCAAAAGCAATCTACAGATTCAATGCAATCCCCATTAAAATCCCAGCACAATCTTCACTGACCTTTAAAGGATAATAATCAACTTTATATGGAAAAAGACCCAGGATAGCCAAAACAACCCTGCACAATAAAAGAACTTCAGGAGGCATCACCATCCCTGACTTTAAGCTCTACTACAGAGCTATAGTTCTGAAAACAGCCTGGTATTGGCACAAAAATAGACAGGTAGACCAATGGAATCGACTCGAAAATCCTGATATTAACCCACACACCTATGAACATCTGATTTTCGACAAAACAGCTAAAAGAATATAATGGGGGAAGGAAAGAACCTTCAACAAATGGTGCTGGCACAATTGGATGATGTGTAGAAAACTGCCGATAGACCCATGTCTATCACCATGCACAAAACTTAAGCCCAAATGGATCAAAGACCTGAACATAAATCCAGCCACAGGGAAATGGAAATCAAAACAACTTTGAGATACCATCTTACTTCTACCAGTATGGCTAAAATTAGAAACACCAATGACAACTTATGCTGGACAGGATGTGGAGAAAGGGAAACACTCCTCCACTGCTGGTGGGAGTGCAAATTCATAGTCATTTTGGAGATCAGTATGGCAGTTCCTCAGGAAAATGGGAATTAGTTTACTACAGGACCCAGCAATCCCCCTCTTAGGCATATACCCAAATGATCCACATCCATGCAACAAAGACATGTGCTCAACTATATTCATAGCAGCATTACTTGTAATAGCAAGAACCTGAAGCAATCTAGATGCCCCTCAACTGAAGAATGGATAAAGAAGATGTGGCACAGCTACACAATGGAATACTACTCTGCAGAAAAAAATAATGGAATCTTGAAATTTGCAGGCAAGTGGATGGAACTTGAAGAAACCATCCTGAATGAGGTAGCCCAGTCACAAAAAGGGGAACATGGTATGTACTCACTCATATATGGATTTTAGACCTAGAACAAAGATCACCAGCCTATAATTCACACCACCAGAGGAAGTAGGATACAAGATGTGTTCTAAGAGATTCATATAAAAGCCCTCAAAAAAAGGGGAAAGGGACAAGTCACCCAGAGCACATGGGAAGTGGAGGGGGCAGTGAATAGAGAGAGAACTAGGAGAAAGAGAAGGGGAGGAGAGGCAAGCACATGTGACTAGGAAGATTGAGTCCAGGTAGGAATAAAAGACAGGAGAGAGAGAGAGAGAGAGAGAGAGAGAGAGAGAGAGAGAGAGAGAGAGAGAGAGAGAGAGAGAGAGGGAGGGAGGGAGGGAGGGAGGGAGAGAGAGAGAGAGAGAGAGAGAGAGAGAGAGAGAGAGAGAGAGAGGACATAAAAGAGGGAGCCAGTATAGGTTTGAAGAGAAAACTGAACCTAAAGAAAGGTCTAGAGACCTAAGAGTGACTCCAACTAACAATTTGAGCAGCAGAGGAACTAATAAATGCCCTTCCCTGATAATGAGATCAACAACTAACTTATCCACCATCATGGAGCCCTCATCTAGTACCTGTTGGAAACAGAAGCAAACACCCATAACTAAACACTGAGTCAAACTAGAATCCAGATGCAGAGAGACAAGACAAGACCAGGTTGCAGAAACACATAAAGACAGCTGACCTGAACCAGGAGGAACTAATGAGCCCCTCAGAGTAATATCTGGGAATCCAGCATGGGACTGACTCAGACCCCCTGAATATGGGTCTCAGCTAGAAGGACTGAGCAGTCTAAGGGACCTCAGACAGTGGAACCAGGATGTATTCCTGGTGCACAAAAGGACCTTGTGGACACATCCCCCATGGAGAGATACTCCCTTAACCTAGAGTCAGGAGAGAAGTCCTAGTCCCTACTTCAAATGACTTGACAGATTTACATGACCCCGCCTGGATAGCATAGCCCTACATGTGGAATGGGGGTGGGGGATGGGAGGGGAGGGTGGTCAGGGTGTATGTGAGGGGAAAGAAAGGGTAAGAGGAAGGGAGACAGGGAGGGAGGAGGGAGGGAGAGAGGGATACTGGGAGCGACATGTAAAATAAAATAATAATAAAAAAATTATTTAAAAGACATAGTAAAACAATGTTTAAGTTCATCTAACGCCAACTCAGTTTACGTAATGTAAAAAGCCTCGGAATATTTTATTTCTGGTATTGTTTTAGTTTTAGAGACATGGTCCTGGCTGTCCTGGAACTCACTATGCAGACCAGGCTGGCCTCAAATTTAGATATCTGCCTGCTTCTGTCTCCCGAGTGCTGGGGTTAAAACTGTATCACGCCCAGCTATCTCTGAACATTTTAAGTGTGTTATAATTATATAAAATATATTATGAATAGTGATTGATAATATTTGGCTAAATTCTAGAGTACTTTTAGCTTTCCAAATATATTTACTAAATTCTATACTATTTGAATGTTTGACGTTTTGACTTTAAAATAGGAGCAATTATGTTGTAATGAAGAAAATTAATGTAAGTCAAGTATTAATTACCAAGTTATATTGATTTAAAATGAACCAAAATATTAATAACCCCTAGGTCTTCAGCAGAGAGGCTCAAAGCTGCTGTCCATAGTTATAAGAAGGAGCGATGCAAGTGCACAGAGATGTCTGGTAGTATTCAAAGGCCAAGGAAGACAGCAAGAACAAGTCATAGGAATGGGCGGGCACTGTTATGATGAGTAGCCTTTCTCCATCACAGAAAAAGGTGTGAGAGGCCTGAGATTAATCTTTATTTCATAAAGTTTTGTGAGATCCTTTAGGGGTTCATATTTTGAATTTTTCAGTTAGTTGGTGCATTGTGTTTACTTTTTTAAAAACAGATACTGAGTAGCTGTAAGCCCAGCAAAATAAATCTTCTTTATTACTATCTTAAAGGCACTCCTGGTTCTTATACAAAACTAGAAAAACAAAATTGAAACAACAACTGAATGTCTTTTGTGGTAATATATTGTTTATGATTTATTAAAGCTTGACTGAGGACTCAGAAAGCAAAGTCAGTCACAAGCTATAGAAGCTAGGTGCACACCTTTAATCCCAGCAGCCAGAAGATAGAAGGTGGTGGTACACACTTTTAATCCTAGGACTCAGGGTTAATAGGTAGATGAAGAGAGTCCAAAGCAACCCAGATCTACTCAAGAGTGAATCAGTCTAAAACAGAATTGCAGCTCACAAATTTAACCCCAACATTAGGGAAGTATGTAAGACAGGAGCAAGGTCTCAGAGAGGCATTCGTTCTCCAGCCACACTGAGGAGATATTACAGGCTGAGGCTTGGTGAGAACTTGAGGAGACAGGATCAATCCATTCAGTCTGAGGTAGAGGTGAAAGCTTGTTTTATCAAATGCCATTGGAACTTTCCAAAATATGTCACTAACTCGATGGAGTGACTTTTACTTCTTAAAGAAAATATAAAGAGTACTGAGGGAATTACTTAGTGGGTGAGCACATGGCCCCGTGTTTAATCTCCAGCTCTCAAATGAGTAAATAAAGAAGCTCTTATACAGGACATGGGAGATCTATCCTAGAACAGCTGATGGGAGCGCATCTACAGGCAACTGTTTTTTGAAATTCAGACTTAATTTATTCTTTCTTAATTGATGGTGGGGAAATCTATTGATATAACTTAGTTCAGTAGAGTCACATTTTCAACATTTTCTTTCTTCTGGAATGATTAACTCAAGAATTTTTCAACCTTTTTCATTCAAGTATTTCTGTGAATGCTCACACAGACAAAACACAATTGTGACAAATAAGGAGTAACACAAAATCAGAATGAGAATTAGCCTCTGTGAGAATTGCTGTGAAAGCTTCTACCCACTCAGAGAAAACTAATAGTCATCTGTTCCATGCTAGGAGTCATTATTAATATACACCACTCTAATATCCTTTTTTACTAGTATTGGAGGCTCCCAGAGTCATTTCCTGCCATTTACCAATTTAAGCATTCCCTTGAATAAGATAGTATCTGTAATTTCTTCTTCTAATAAAATGCTATTTATCCTGTAAGACATTATCAACTATTCACTAGAGCATTCTTTCATAGTCTGTCAAACATGAATAAAATGAAAACATTCAAGTGAGGAGTTACTTTTCAGACAGGGGATGAAAGGCATTTGTAATAACTAACTCCTTTATGTTTCCTAGCTAAATGTTTGATCTAATGCTATAATCACTCAACCGAAAGAAATCCAAAGGGTAACAAATTAATGTTCCAAATGCAAGCTTGACAGTCAGCTGTCTGAAGCTGCTGGCTATAGCTACAACAATGGGTAAAATCTCTAAGGGATAGCTGATAATGGAGAGAACCAGCAAAAGAACTTAGTAATTTAAAGATATACAGGTCCTTCTAGGTACCCAGGGTGAGGAAACAGCAGCAGTTGTCATAGGCTCTAGCTTGAGGAATCATGGGTTGTTGACAGCTCTTGATGCTTTGAACACAAATTAGATCAAACAACAAAAATGTTACATGGAGACAAAGAAATTATTAAACAGTACAAACAGATTTTTAACAAAGAGGTTGGATACAGCTTGCTGGTAAAGCTTGCTCAAAGCCTTGATTTTGATCCCCACCACCACAAAATGAACAAAAGCCTAAACAAGAAGAAAAACAGTGACTAAAAACAAATACTACAGTAATGTAAGTTCTATAATTAAAGAGGAGGAAAGAGAACCAGGTGGTAAGCCATGTGCTTAGCAGGAACAAGGCCCTGAGTGTAGTCCTCAGCATCATGTAAAAAGGAATAGGGTGATATAAAGAGAGAAAGAAATGAAAAGCTGTAAGGACCTGAAGCTCATGTACAACCACAGTCCTTGGTGTCAGGACTGCAGTGGGTGGAAGGAAGGATGGATGGTGTCAGAGAGAAGTGGGTGGAAGGAAGGACAGATGGTGCTAGAAGAACAGGCCAGCAGGCTGAGATGACAACAGTGCAGCCTCCCCAAACACTGTATCAGCCCTAAGTGTGTGTCAAGGGAAAATAACATTTCTACCATGAGCCACACCTCCAGTAGAAGCCCCTCCTCCAGCACTCAGATCCCTGCAGGCTACACTGCCACCAAGGACCCCAGAGGACCCCAAATACACCTGAGGCTACTCTGGCTGCCAGATCTCCAGTCCCCCACTTGAGTGGAGACCCTTTACTAAATCACAGACCACTGTGGCAACAAGATCAGAGAGGAAACAGAAACCAAGGAACAAAATACCCATCCGACAAAGGCAAATTCAGAAATCAGCACCTAGACTGATAACCATTCCAAACCCAGATGCCTAAACACCAGTGTAAAAACACAATCAACACCCAGGGAAATATGGCACCACCAGAGTGCAGCTATCCTACTACAGCAAGCCCTGAATATCTAACACAGTTGGAGTACAAGCAAATGACCTTAAAATAAACTTTATAAGGATGATAGAGGCTCTTAAAGAGGAAATGAACAAATTCCTTAAAGAAATTCAGAAAAACATAATAGGAGGAAATGAATAAATCCCTTAAAGAAAGCCAGGGGGGAAAATACCAAATAGTTGAAGGCAATAAATACAGCTGTTCAAGACTTGGAAATAGAAGCAATAAAGAAAACACAAAGTGTGTTAATTGTGGAAATGAAAAAAATCTAGGTGAGCAAACAGGAACTACATACACAAGGTTCACCATCAGAATAAAAAAATGGGAGAAAATCACAGGTGTTGAAGATATGATAGAAGAAAAAGATACAATGGTGAAAGAAAATGTGAAATATAAAATATCCCTGACACAAAACATTCAGGAAACCTGGGACACCATGAAAAGACCAAACCCAAGGATAACTGGAATAGGAAAACGAAAATAATTGCAGCTTAAAGGCCTAGAAAATGTTTCTTAACAAAATCATATGAGAAAATTTTCCTAACCTAAAGAAGGACATGGCTATAAAGGTATAAGAAGCTTAAAGAACACTAAATACATTGGACCAGAAAAGAAAGTCCCCTTACCACTTAATTATCAAAGCTTAGACTAAACACACAGAACAAAGAATATTAAAAACTGCAAAACAAAAAAAGGTGAAAATACATGTAAAAGTAAACCTATTAGAATTAGACCTATCATCTCAATGGAGATTCTAAAAGCTAGGAGGGCTTGGAAGATATTTTACAGACAATAAGGGAACACAGATGCCAACCCAAATTACTATACCCAGCAAAATTTCTAATAACCATAGATGGAGAAAACAAGATATTCCATTAAAAACTCAAATTTAGACAATATCTATACATAAATCCAGCCCTACAAAAGGTACTGGAAGGAAATCTCTAACCCAAGAGGTTAACTACACCTGCAGAAAAAACAAAACAAAACAAACAAACAAACAAACAAAAACCCACCAGGCAATAAATAATCTCTCAACAGCAAAACACTAAGAAGGGAAACACACACACACACACACACACACATACATACACACCACCACCACCACCAATAGCAACATAACAGAAATTAACTATCATTGGTCATTGATATCTCTCAGTATCAATGGACTCAATTCCCCCCCAAAAAGACACAGACTAACAGGATGGACGCAAAAACAGGATTCGTCCTTCTGCTGATTGCAAGACACCTCAACACCAAAGATAGACATTGCTTTAAAGGGATGGAAAAAGGGTTTCTAAGAAAATAGACCTAAGCAACAAGTTGGTGTAGCCATTCTAATATCTAACAAAATAGACTTCAAACCAAAGTTAATCAAAAGAGACAAAGAAGGACACTTCATACTCACCAAAGAAAAATCAAACAAGATGATTTTTCAGTTCTTAACATCTATGCCCCAAGCACAACAGTACATACTTTTATAAAGGAGCCACTACTAAAGCTTAAATAATATGTCAACCCTTATACATTGATATTAGGAAACTAAGCCCACCAATGGACAAGTCATCCAAACAAACACTAAACAGATAAATAATAGAGCTAACAGATATCTATAGAAGATTTTACCTAAACACACACACACACACACACACACACACACACACACACACAAACACAACACCTTCTTCTCAGCTCCTCATGGAACCTTCTCTAAAACTGACCACATACTCAGCCACAGAGCTAGTATCAACAGATTGAAGAAAATTGAGAAAACCCCCTGCAACATTCGTATCAGACAATCATGGATTAAAACTGGATTTCAACAGAAACTGAACAACACTCTACTAAATGACTGGCTACTAGGTCAAGACAGAAAGAAAAGAAATTAAAGACTTCCTAGAATTCAATGAAAATGAATGCACAACATACACATTGGGATACAATGAAAGCAGTGCTAAGAGGAAAGTTCACAGCACTAAGTGCCTTTATAAAGAAATTGCAGGATTATCATACTAGCAACTTAATAACACACCTGAAAGCTTTAGAATAAAAAGCAGCAGGCATACCCAAAGAGGAGTGGACAGCAGGAATTAAACCAAGGGCTGAAACCAATAACATAGAAACAAAGAGAACAATACAAAGAATCAATGTAACAAAGAGTTGGTTCTTTGGAAAATCAACAAGATAGACAAATTTTATGCAACCTAAAAGAGAGAACATCCAAATTAACAAAATCAGAAACAAAAGGGGGACATAACAATAGACACCAGGGAAATCCAAAGAATCATTAGGTCATACTTCAAAAATATGTACTTCACAAAATTGGAAAATCTAAAAGAAATGGACAATTTCCTTGAAAGATACATACCACTTACCAAAGTTAAATCAGGATCAGATGAACAATTTAAATAGACTTATAATCCTTAAGGAAATAGAAGCAGTCATTAAAAGTCTTTCAAAGAAAAGCTAATACACTTCAAATTTTTCCACAAAATAAAAACAGAAGGAACATTGTACAATTCATTTTATGAGGTTAAAGTCATCCTGACACCCAAACCACACAAAGATTCAACAAAGAAAGAGAATTACACACCAATTTTCCTCATGAACTTGATGCAAAAATACTCAATAAAATAGTCACAAACTGAATCCAAGAACACATAAAAAAGAACATCTACCATGCTGAAGTACACTTCATCCCAGAGATGCGGGGATGGTTTAAAATATGAGAATCTGTCAAAGTAGCCCACCATATAAACAATCACAGAAAAAAGTACTTGATTATCTTATTAGATGCTGAGAAAAAGCCTTTCACAAAATCCAACACCCCTTCATGATAAAAGTCTTGGAGAAATCAGGGTTACAAGGAATATACCTAAACATAATAAAGGCAATTTTCAGAAATCTTATAACCAACATCAAATTAAATGGAGAGAAACTCAAAGCAATTCCACTAAAATCAAGAGCAAGATAAGGCTGCCTATTTTCTCCATATTTATTCAATATAGTATTTGAAGTTCTAGCTAGAGGATAAGACAACCAAAGGAAATCAAGGGGATACAAATTGGAAAAGAGGTCAAACTATTACTATTTGCAGACATGATACTATATAGAAGCAACCCAAAAAATTCTACCAGGGAACTTCTACAGCTCCTTAACACCTTCAGAGAAGTGGCTGGCTACAAGATTAACTCAAAAAAATCAGTATCCCTCCTATATACAAACAACAAATGAGCTGAGAAAGAAACCAGGGAAACACCCTTCACAATAGCCAAAAATAATATATAGTATCTTGGTATAACTCTAACCAAGGAAGTGAAAGACATGTATGACAATAACTTCAAGCCTTTGAAGAAAAGAAATCGAAGAAGATATCAGATGATAGAAAGATCTCCCCCCATGTTCATGGATCAGTAAGATTAACATAGTAAAAATGGCAATTTTATCAAAAGCAATCTACAGACTCAATGCAATCTCCATTAAAATTCCAATACAATTCTTTACAGACCTTGAAAGAATAATACTCAACACTTCATATGGAAAAACAAAAAATCCAGGATAGCTTAAACAATCCTGTACAATAAAGGAGCTTCCAGAGGCATCACCATCCCTGACTTCAGGTCCTATTATAGAGCTATAGTAATAAAAGCAGCTTGAAAAAAACCCTCTTGATATTGGCATAAAAACAGATTCATGGATCGGTGGAATCAAACTGAAGACCCAGACATAAATCTACACACCTATGGACACCTGATTTTTGACAAATAAGTCAGAAATATATAATGGGAAAAAGAAAGCATCTTCAACTATGGTGCTGATCTAACAGGATGTCAGCATGTAGAAGAATGCAAATAAACCTGTATCTATCACCCTGCACAAAACGAGTTTAAGTGGATCAAAGACATCACCATAAAACCAGATATACCGAACCTGATGATAGAAGAGAAAGTAATAGCCTTGAATGCATTGGTACAGGAGACAACTTCCTGAACAGACCACCAATAGCACAGACATTAAGATGGACAATTAATAAATGGGACTTCATGAAAGTGAAAAGCTTCTGTAAGGCAAAGGACAATGTCAACAGAACAAAATGGCACCCTACAAAAATGGGGAAAAATTTTCACCAACCCAACATCCAACAGAGGGCTAATATCCAAAATATAAAAAAAAAACTCAAGAAACTAGACATTAACAAACCAAGTAATCCAACTAAAAAATGGGGTGCAGATCTAAATAGAGAATTCTCAAAAGAGGAATCTCATATGGCCAAGAAGCACTTAAAGAAATGATCAGCATCCTTAGCCATCAGGAAAATGCAAATCAAAACGACCCTGAGATTCCATCTTACACCTGTCAGAATGGCTAAGACCAAAAACATAACTGATAGCTCATGCTGAAGAGGATGTGGAATGAAAGGAAGGCGCCTCCATTGTTAATGGGAGTGCAAACTTGTACAGCCATTTTGAAAATCAATATGGTGGTTTCTCAGAAAACTGAGAATTGATCTACCTCAAGACCCAGCTATACCACTCTTGAGCATATACCCAAAGGATACTCCATCCTACCACAAGGACACTTGTTCCACTATGTTCATAGCAGCTTTATTTGACTAGAAACTGGAAACAACCTAGATGTCCCTCAGCCAAAGAATGGACAAAGAAAATGTGATACATTTATATAAAGGAATATTACTCAGCTTTTAAAAATGCATGAAATTTGAGGCAAATAGAAAAAATTAATCCTGAATGAGGTAACCCAGAGCCAAGAAGAAGAGCATGGTATGTATTTACTTGTAAGTAAATGGCTATTAGCTGTAAAGTAAGGGATAATAATGCTACAATCCATAGACCCAGAGACACTAAGTAACAAAGAGGGCCTGTGTTGGGGAATATTATTTTAAGGTGTATTACTTTAGTTTATGTTCCATTTGTTTAACACTGTGAAGCTGTGTTGCTGTGCCTGTCTAAAACATCGGATGGTCTAATAAAGAGCTGAATGGCCAATATCCAGGCAGGAGAGAGGAACAGGTTGGGCTAGTAGGCAGAAAGGATAAATATGTGGAGAAATCTGTGAAAAAGGGATTGGGTCATGAGAGAGGAAGGAGGAGGACTTCAGGGGCCACCACCCAGCTCCACAGCCAGACAAGGGATAAGAAGGAAAGAAAAGGGATACAGGAATAGATAATAAAAGCCCCAAGGCCAAAGACAGATGAGATAATTTTGGAAAAGCTGGCAAGAAAGAAGCCAAGCTAAGGACAGACATTCATACCTAAGAATAAACCTCAGTGTGTGATTTATTTGGGAGATGGGTGGTGGGCTCTCCAAAGTCTAAAGAGTAAATAGTAAAAAATAGTAAAAAGCACCAACAACATCCCTAGGGGTAAGGATTGAATAGATTTCATGGGTAGACTGGAGGCATATGGGGATGGGACCGGGAGGGATTAGGTAGGGGAGTGGGAGGAGAGAGGACTGAGAGAAATGACTGGAATGGGGGGACATTTTACAAATAAGTTAGAAACCTTGACCAATGGAAACTCCCAGACATCCATGAGGGTGCCCCTTAAAGAAGACTCCTAGTAATGGGGAAATGGAACCTGAACTAGCCAGCTTCTATATATAACCAGACAAGCTTCCAGTGGATGGATTGGGACACCAACCCAGCCACAAAACTATCAACCTACAATTAGTCCTGTCTGCAAGATGTGCTAGGGTAAAAGTGGTACAGAACTTGTGCAAGCATCCAACTGGTCCAAATTGAGACCCACGCCACAAGAGGGAGCCCATTCCTGACACTGCATGGAGGGCCTGGAACCAGAGTCTAGATAGCCCAGAGGCCAAGGATACACAATAGAGGCATGGGGAGAGGGAATCAATGAAATTATTCCTAATGATACTCTGCTGTCCTTGTAGATCAGAGCCTAATATAACCATCATCAGAGAGGCTTCAACCAGCAACTGATGGAAGAAGATGGAGGATTCCCCCAAGCTCCAACTAATGACTGGCTGTGGGTCTCTCCATCTGCTTTCAACAGATTTAAGCAATTTCTGTCCACAAATCCAGCTCTACAGAGAATATCAGAAGAGATAATTCAGTCTAAAGAGAAGATTAGCTACACCCAAAAGAACACAAAGAATAAACAATCCCAGAACAGTTAAACAAAACAGTCTCAAGGTCTCAAACAAAGCAACAGAATGGAAATTAATAAACACTGAATAATAACTCTCAATGCTAATAGTGTCAGCTTGCTAATTAAAATGTGCACACACGTGCACGTGTGCGCACACAGATAGAGAGAGAGACAGACAGAGACAGAGACAGAGATAGAGAGAGACTAGATGAATGGATTAGAAACAGAATCCATCTTTCTGCTGCTTCCAAGAAACACACCTAACCATTGTCAAGGACAGAAACTATCCTAAGGGTAAAATGATAGAAAAACATATCCCAATTAGAGAAAGCCAAGAAGCAAGCCACACAACTTTCAAACAAAACTAAATCAGAAGACATAGGAAATTTTGACCAAGAAGATAATACAATTCTAAACATTTATTCACACATCCCCACTTTCATTTAAAAAACAAAAGCACTTACTATATCTCAAACCACACATTGATACTAACACAGTAAGAGCACATGACTTCAATACCCCATTCTCACCAATAGACAGATCATCCAGGCAAAAATTAAATAGAAGCTAGCATTAAATAATATCATAAATCAAATGAATCTATAAGATATTTAAAGAACAATACACCCAAATGTTAATGAAGAAATGTACTTTCTTCTTAGCAGCTCATGGAAATTTCTCCAAAACTGACCACATACTAGGATACAAAGCCAAACTCAATACAGAAAAATTGGAAGAAAAAAAAAAAAAAAATCCTGCATCCTATCTGACAACAACAGAAACAACAAAGTGTGCAGACTCGTGGAAACTAAATTACTCATACTGAATGCAAATTCAGTCAAGACCAGGATCAATAGACAAGAAAAAATAATCACAGAGCTAAATTTCATTAAATAGAAGTAATTACAACAAAACAATATAAACAAACAGTGAAATCAATAGTTAGTTATTTTAAAACAATCAACAAGATTGACAGAACCTTTAACCAAAGTAACCAAAAGGGAGAAAGGGGAGACATTACAACAGATGTCAAGGAATTTCAGAGAAATCAAAATATATAGTTAAAAAATCTGTATTCCAGCAGTAAAACCTTAAGAAATGTATGAATTCCTTGATATGTGACCTACTAAAGTTAAATCACGGTTAAATAATCAATTTAAACAGACCCCTAACGCCAAATGAAAGAGAATCAATAATTAAAAGTCTTGATGGGGGAAGGGACAAGATCTCCTGAGTAAATTGGGAATATGGGGAGGGAGGAGAGAAAGAGGAGGAGAGAAAGAGGTAGGGGAGGAGAACATGAGGGATCAAGAAATTCCAGTTGAGGGAACTACAGAGAAGGAGAATAAGGCAAGAGATGCCTTGATAGAGGGAGCCACTGTGGGCTTAACAAGAAACCTGGCAGCATGGAAATTTCCAGGAATCCACAAGGATGACCCCAACTGACATTCTAAGCAATAGTGGAGAGGCTACCTTAAATGCCCTTCCCCTATAATGAGAATGATGACTACATTAAATGCCATCCTAGAGCCTTCATCCAGTAGCTGATGGAAACAGAAGCAGAGATCCACAGCTAAGCACTGAATCAAGTTTCAGAGAGGAAAGAGTAATGAGCAAAGGGGTCAAGACCAGGCTGGAGAAACCCACAGAAACAGCTGACATGAGTTAAGTGGGAACTCTTTGACTACAGACTGACAGCTGGGGAACCTGCATAAGACCAAACCAGGCCCCCTGAACATTGGGGGAGGGTGGAGGGAGGCTTGGGCAGTCTATGGGGTTGCTGGTAGTGGAACCAGCATGTATCCCTAGTGCATGAACTGGCATTTTGGAGCCCGTTCACTATGGAGGGATAGTCTCTCAGCCTGGATACAGGTGAGAGGGCTTGGGTCCTGTCACAAATGATGTGACAAGATGTAGAGAGCCGCAAAGTGCCACGCCTTAAAGTGGCGCTGGCTTCCGCCTTACACCTTCCCATTGGTGAAGGCTCTCTGGCATAAACAAGCCCTTAATTGGTTAAGTCTGTTCAGCCTGTCTGCTTCCACATTAGAGTAGCCTATCTGCAGGGTCCACGTGGCTCACTGGGGTTGGTTAGCTCAAGGGTATTTAAACCTGTGCAGGGGTCCCCCGGCGCTCTCTCTCTCTCTCTCTCTCTCTCTCTCTCTCTCTCTCTCTCTCTCTCTCCCTCTCTCTCTCTCTCTCTCTCTCTCCCCTCTCTCTCTCCCCCTCCCCCTCCCCCTCCCTCGCTCGCTCTCTCTCGCTCTCTCGCTCTCTCCCTCGCTCTCTCTCGCTCTCTCTCGCTCTCTCGCTCTCTCTTGCTCTCTCTCAGGCCAGAAGCAACATGTTTAAAGGATCCTGATTAAAACTGC
This sequence comes from Cricetiscus sungorus, assembly GCA_030556225.1. Classification (NCBI taxonomy): domain Eukaryota; kingdom Metazoa; phylum Chordata; class Mammalia; order Rodentia; family Cricetidae; genus Cricetiscus; species Cricetiscus sungorus. The sequence continues at coordinate 27,931,890 of JANBXA010000735.1, read as the reverse complement.
ATGAAGAAGATCTACCCGGAGTCGCATCTTCCTTGCTGGCGAGGGTAGGCGCGTACAACAAGATTTTTATGATTCCCCCATGGAAGGCCTCATCCTCTCTGAAGAGTGGGCTGGGGGTGGGATGGGGATATGGTGGGGAGAATGGGAGGAAGGAAGAGAGAGAGAACTGAAATTGGTATGTAAAATATGATTTTTAAGATTTAAATTAAAAAAATTAAGTTAAAAGTCTTAGAAAAAACTCGGTCCCAGATGGATTGCACACAGAATTCTATGAGACCTTACAAGAAGAAGTAATGCAAATACTCTTCAAATAATTCTGTAAGATATAAACTGAAGGAACATTTTATAATTCTTTTTTATGAAGCCATTATTCTAATACCAAAACCCAACAAAGGCAAAGACCCAACAAAATAGAAAATTATAGACCAATATCTCTTATGAACATGAGAAAAAAATTCTCAATAAAATACTTGCAAACCATATTCAAGAACACATAAAAAGATTATCCAACACAATTGACTTCAGCTTAGAGATGTAATTATAGTTCAACACACAAACATCAATAACTTACCACAAACAGACTGAAAGACAAAACTCACACGATCATCTTATTAGATGCATAAAAGGCCTTTGATAAAATCCAACATCCCTTCTTGATTAAAAAGTCCTGAAGGGATACAAGGGACATACCTTAACATAACAAAGCAGTTGACAGCAAGCCCAAAGCCAACATCAGTCTAAAAAAAAAAAGGAAACTCTAAGCATTTCTTCTAAAGTCAGGACAAGACAAGGATGTACACTCTCTCCATATGTATTCAGTAGAGAACTTGAAGTCTCAATTAGAGCTCTAAGACAACTGAAGTATCTTTATTTGCAGATGATATTATTTTATACATAAAAGACCTTAAAAGCTCTACCTGGAAACTTCTACAATTGATAAACACTTTGAGCAAAGTAACAGGATACAACATTAACAAGACTGACCCAGGGGGAATGAATAGAGGAGAGCTAGAAAAGAGATACCTTACTAGAGGGAGCCATTAAAGGTTTATAGAGAAATCTGGCACTAGGGAAATGTTCAGGGATCCGTAAGGATGACTCCAACTAAGAATCTTAAGCAATAGTGGAGAGGCTACCTTAAACAGCCTTTCTTCTATAATAAAATGATAACTACCTTAAATGTCATCCTAGAGCCTTCATCCAGTAGATGATGGAAGCAAAAGCAGAGATCCTCAGCTAAGCACTGAGCCAAACTCCTGGAATTCAGTTGTAGAGAGGGAGGAGGCATGAGCAAAGGTGTCAAGACCATGCTGGAGAAACCCACAGAAACAGCTGACCTGAGCAAGTGGGAGTGCATGGACCCCAGTCTGACAGCTGGGAAACCAGCATAGGGCTGAACCAGACCCCCTGAACATAGATGTCAGCTAGGAGGCCTGGGCAGTCTATAGGGCCTCTGGCAATGGAACTAATTTATCCCTAGTGCACAAACCGGACTTCCGGCATTCCCCATGGAGGGATACTCTCAGCCTAGATACACTGGGGAGGGCTTACGTCCAGCCCCAAATGATTTGATAGACTGTGATGATCCCCCATAGAAGGCCTCACCTTCCCTGGGAAGTGGATGGGGGGGGGTTGGTGAGAGGCATGGGAGAATGAAAGAGACAGGGAACTGGGATTGATAAGTAAAATAAGATTGTTTCTAATTTAAATAAAATTTATTTTAAGAAAATTAAAAAGAATTAACATTAGATTTGGCAGTAATTTCTTGGATATGACATCATAAGATGGATACAGGAGAAGCAAACAAACTAAACTTGATCAAAATTAAACTAAAAGTTTGTACATCAAAAGATGTTTTCATGTTTTAAAAAGTTTTCTTTACATCTACTAATTTTATTTGGGTGCACACATGTGCAATCATGCATGTGGAGACCAGAGGACACCTGCAGGAGCTGATTCCTTCCTTCAACCATGTGGGTCCAGGGGATTGGATTAGATTATAAAGTTTTGAGGGCAGTGGTGGCACACCCCTTTAATCCCAGCACTTGGGAGACAGAGGCAGACAGATCTCTATCAGTTCAAGGCCAATCTGGTCTACAAAGTGAGTTCCAGGACAGCCAGGGCTATACAGAGAAACCACAACTCAAAAATCCAAAACAATAGATAGATGAATAGGTAGGTAGGTAGATAGATAGATAGATAGATAGATAGATAGATAGATAGACTGATAGACAGACAGATAATCATAAAGCTTGGCAGAAGGTGTTTTTTACCTGCTGAGGCACTTGGGTGACCCACAAAAGATGTTTTTAAGAGAATAAAAAAGTCATTCATAGAAAAAGGACTTCAATAAAAACCTGGCCTGAATCAAAAATAGGTAAATGACTGTATTTCCCCCAAAGATAGACAAATGTCCAGTAAGTACACTGTGAAAATGGTATCACTAATTAGAGAGTCAATATCATTCATCTTTACAGAAAACCAATACAGAACACAGTAACATATCAAAACATATTCATTCCAATAGAAACAAAAAGTAACAAAAGCCTAAACCAGAAAACAAAGTACAAATCTGGAGAAACTACACTCAATGCACATTGTTAGTAGGACTGTAACATGATACAGAAAAGCAATACAATGATTCTTTGAAAAAAATAAAAAACTGAAATGTATATGATCCAACAATTTTACTTTTGGCATATAGACCCAAAATAATTGAAAGTGTGTTTGTTACATTCATAGTCATAGTGGTATTACAGTAGCTAAAATGTTGATGCAACCCATATGTGTACCAACTGATGGATAAACAAAATGGTTTTCTTTCCATTGTGCTGCCCTCATAGGGAGGTCACAAATTATTTTTTGACATGAACTGTTTAGGAGAGTTTACCCTGTACATACCACTGAGAGCATCCTTGCCATCTCTCCTGGAAAATTAACAGTGTGTTAATGTTGTGATTCTTACGTAGTTTCCAAAATCAGCTGGAGCTTACCTACTCTTTTCCCTGCTGCTGCATTATTTCCACTCATTCCAATACCACGAGCAGACTGCAATTAAAACACAAAACACCTGCAGAGGTGAGTCAATGCACGGCAGATCACCTAACACAGATACCTGCATTCTCTTACTAAAATGCTGGTGGGCAGCCACCGTAAATTATTCTTTTTTTTTTTCTTGTTTAAATTTACTTGGAATCTAATCTTGCTTCTTGTGCTTGTTATTTTTCCTTAAACAAATAAAATTTGATGGCTCAGATAAGTCTTGACACTGGAAAAAGCCTTAATGACTATGCATCAGTGAAAACTACAGAATAACAATGAACATGGCAGTAATGCCTGTTAAGTCCAGCACTTAGGAGCTGGAAACAGGAGCATCTGAATTCAAGATCATTCCCAAAGTACCAGACCAGTATGGGCTACCCGAGAAACCTGTCTCAAAAAAAAAAAAAAAAAAAAAAAAAATCAAAAAGCAATCATCAGTGGATTTCCTACAAATTAGGTATTTTAGTGAAACGAATGGAAAAACAATTTAATTGTAGGTATTTTATGTAAATAAAGGCCTAAATTTGAAATAGCCATTCACTACAAAACTAGCTAGAAGAATCAACTGAAAAGAAAATACTTACTAGAAAAAAATCTGTAGGTTCTGACTGGGGAGAATTTTTCCTAATGTTTTCATCCTGAAAGTGCTGGAAGTTTGTAGACAATCCAATTCCAGAGGGTCGAAGCCTGCCTGCCCCGCGTGTGCTCTGCAAACTGTCTCTGCTTGCACTCCGTGCCAGTGAAGCCAAAAAGCCATTATTATTTACACAACCAACAGGTTCTTTGGAAGCTTTGTTAGCCATTTCTGTGATATCCCGAGCTTCGACTTTGGAAATAACGTCAGATCTTTTCCCAGGCGAATCGACTTTAACACCACGGAAGCGAGCAGTCCTAGAGAAAGAAGAATCGGCTATGGTTCGAATGTCCAATTCCCGCAGGGCGTTCTGTGAAGTAGGCGCTGAGGGGTTGCCAGACTGTCTCTGTGGCTTCACCAGAGAATTGTGTAGTGACACTGGTGCAGCACAGAGAAGTGGCGACAGGAGTCTGTTCTTGTGAGAGCCCGACTCTCGGTGGTTAAGAATTGCATTGTCTACTGGGTCACTGCTCAACACTCTCGCCACATGGCTCAGGGGCTGCTCTGCTGCTCTCAGACCTCTATCACCTTTAGTGAGTGGGAACTCTGGCGTTACCTTCCCTATGCCTTCTATACCACTGCTCTTCTCGACACCATTTCCTTCTGCAAATGGAGCAAAAGGACCTACTTCCGGGAGGAGCAACTCTTCAGAAACACACTCTTCTGACGGTGGAAATAAAACGACATCATCCTCATTACTCGATGGCAAGTTCCCTGAAAGGAGCTTCGTCCGCCTAGGTAGAGGTGACCCAAGATGAAGCCCGGAATCTGCAAGCTCTTTGTCATTTTCCAGTTCTATGTGGGCCATCTGAGGTAGCAGTCTGACGCTACCCGTAGGATGAGACAGTGTGTTGATCTCCCAATTATCATCCTCCTTCAGCAGTTCATTCCTGAGAGATGACACTGATCTATCTGCAGGGGCCTGAGCTGCATTCCTGGATGTTTCCGGGAGATATGCATTCCCAGGAGAAGGTAAACAAGACTGCCCGATGTGAGGCAGGACTCTCAACAGTCTATGCCGGGCTGCAGCTGTGGGACTGCTGGGAGGTCGAGGAGCTACAGGCGGACGAGGTTTTACCTTGACAACTTTCTTAGGCTACAAGAAAAGAGTGTACATGTAATTCTTCAACATTGTTACTTCTGTCTTTCGGCAAAAATCAGTGGAGAAAATGTTACTTACCATATTGAAATTTTTGTTACCTCAATTTACAGTGCTCAAAAAGGCTGGGTATGGTATCCCACACCCATCATACTAGCACTTGGAGGCTGAAGCAGGATGTCTGAGATGAGTTTGAGGCCAGCCTGGTTTACAGAGTCCACTCCATGCCAGCCTAGACCACAAGATGAGTCGTCTTCTCAATACGAACAACAATGAAATGTTTAAAATATTAAAAATCTTAAGATTATGACAGAGAAGGACTTGTTATATTACTTTATTGAGCATAATTTTCTGAAGGTGTTAAAGGAAAAATAATTTTGTTTTATTTCCTCAGGATTTGCTAAGAAGAAACTGTAGATGATGTAAGGTAATGGCATTTTTCCTAGTAAGATAACTGTGTTTAGGTAGGTACTCAGATAAAGTTAATAGGACTAAACTGCTGACCTTGAAAAGACTGTTCCTCTGTTGGTTGTTGTGTACATTTCAGGAAAGGTTCCTACCCTAACCCATCACAGTAGTCCAGCCTCAATTGCTTGTGCAATGGAAATAGTTTATAATGAACACCTGCTTTTCTTCTGAGTCTAAATGTACAGATACATAGCAGGCAGAGGGTATACATAAAAACAAACCTAAAAACAGAAAAAAATAAAAGAAAGAAAAAAAAAGTTTGTGCAGAGCTGCTAATGGAGTAACCTGAGATGAGATTTAACATGTGTTGTCACAACTCACTGTCTTAGGATTACTTTGGGGGAGGCCTCTATGATCCCTGTGCCTGCTTCACCTGGACTTGGGTCCATATACTTCTCCTTCTGTTAATTTTGCTTTTGTTTTCTTTTGCTGTATATGTGTCTTAGCCATAGTGCAAGTACATATTATAACCATGAGCTTAGCATGACAGTACACAAAGGACACGACCTTCCTGACACTCCCAACACAGAAAGTTTATAGAGCAGTTATCACAGAAAGTGAATTGAGAGCTCAGGACAGGACCCTGGGCCCTTGAGCACAGGGATGGTCAGCAAACACAGAATGACATTCCAACAGCCTGGCCAGTACATACACAAACTAAAAATGCAGTAGGTACCGGCAGAGAAAAGGAGAACTAGAAAGGCTGGATAGATGCAAGTCCTTTGCAAAGGGGAGCCAGCTCTTATAGCCACTTTTACCCTGAAGTCATGATCCTGCCAACATGTAGCTATATAGCTACCAAAATATAATTTTTCAAAAATGGAGACTGCTTTCTAGGCTTTAGAAATCAACAACAGTTGCCAAAACCTAAAGAGCAACATGTATGCTCCCAAATAAATAAAAACAGACATCCAAAGAGATCAACAATACATGCAAATAAAATTACCCATGACCCAAATCATCAGCTAATGAAGCAACAGAGATTATGACCTTCAAATTAGCCATAAAGTTGAAAACAATCCAATGTAGGATGTTCATATGCAAAGCTTATGCCTGTGGTGACAAGCAAAAATGTAGAGCTTCAAAAAGAAAAAGGAGAGGTAGGCTGATCAGATAAAAATAAAATATACTCATAAAAGAGAAAATCCCACCTGTGTAAATAACAACAACAACAAAAAAAAAAAAACAGTGTAATATCGGGGATATCAAAAAGGGGTAATAAAAGTCCAAAGGAAACAAGCTGAAGTTGTTGGGATCTATGCTAATGGTGGATGGATTTTAAGGAGGTTCTACTGTGCGTAGAGGGAATAGAGAAAAAACAGAAATAACAATCAAAAGACCCACCTATTCTTCCCAGTGATGGGAGCATCAGTGATTTAAAAAACACAAAAAGAATGCACTTTAAATTACCTCCCTACATAATATCCTTTACTTTATGTATTAACCCATAACTCTTAATACTTACCTAAATAAAGTTATAAGAAAAATAACAGAAAAAGGGGCAGTCTGCATACATAGCAAGAACCTGATAAATACAATTACGATGGGTTTCAATAAAAATGGCCTCCATAGGCTCAAAGATTTGACTGCTTAGGGAATGGCACTATTTGAAAGGATTAGGAGGATGACCTTGTTGGAGAAGGTTTGGCATTAATGGAGGAAGTGTGTCATTGGGGGTGGGCTTTTAGACTTCAAAAAGCCCAAGCCAGACCCAGTGTCTCTCTCTTCCTGCCTGAAGATCCCAACTTCTCCAGAACCATGTCTGCCTATGGGCCACCACATTCCCCACCATGATGACAATGGACTAAATCTCTGGAACTGTAAGCAAACCTCGATTAAATGTTTTTTTGTTTTGTTTTTTGTTTTTTTTGTTTTATAAGAGTTGCTGTGGTCATGGCTTCTCTTCACAGTACAAGAAAACTGACTAAGATAAGCAGTCACATACAATTTTAAAAAGTCATTTACAAAGTAGGGTACATTGGTGAGATGACTTCATTTGCAGTATAAAAAGCAGCGGAATGGCAGAACAACATTGTTAATAGCCCCAAACATTTCTTATCTGAATAAATCATCAGTCACTAATTAATAGAAATGATCCCTGAAAGTAATCTTCAAATTAGCACTTAAGGTTTTTTCTTAAATTTTAGACTTCTGAAAATTCAATACTTACAAGTTTTTCCTGTGGAACTGATTAAGATATGCAACTAATCAAAAGGTATGGGGAAAGTTCAATAAAAAGACTTCTAGCAACCATGGCACAATAATACTAAAACATCAGCAGGACTAAGGATAGAAAAAGTATTTCCATTACATATTCTTTAAAATTAGAAATGCTGCTCATCTTTAAAAAAAAAAAGGAAACAAAATGGAGAAAGGAGAAAGCAAAGTAAGTTTTCAGACTGCCGCTTAGCTAATGTGCACGAGGCAAAGGGTGTCAGTTCTGGGGATGACATCGGGAAAGCAAGGGTTAAAGATAGTCCAGGACAGCAAGTCTCTCCTGATCTTTAGGGTTAGCACAACCAAAGTGCTACTGACACTTGTCAGACCACATAGCAAATACTCCTGTAAGATGAAAAGAAATATACCGAAACCTTTAGTAGGTTTTCATGTATCATGGTTCTCATTGTAGAAGACACCAAATGGGCAAAAATAAGAATCTTACTTAAGCAATCTATTAAGTAGTTCTTACAGATAGAGACCTATAAAATTTCTACTCTGAAGAGAATACACTATCTTTTGAATATACACTGATACATATGGAGAATATCATATCTCTAATAATTAAATTTTAAATAGCAGAACTATAAATGACATTGTCTGATTTTCATGCAATAAAACTAAAAATTAAATAAGTGAAAAGTCAAAAAGCCCCAGCCATAAAAATGTATCTAAATCTACTCAACCACTTTTGAGCTAAGAGAAAAATCCTAAAGTGGTAAATTTAAAATAATATCAAGTGATATAATGTTTCTATGAATTTATTATACAAAGAATATATCTTTTATGAGACATTTATGCCAAAGAAATAACCAGTATCTAATTATAATGTAACATAGACAAATCAAAACAAGAATAATTTATAAAACAAGGGGCTTATACTCGTTAAAATATCTAATATAATTGTCACCAGATGTGTAACCACTGCTGACCTTACCAGATTCCACTGGAAAAATTTATGGTCACACAGATAGATGATCCTGGTTAAACTCAGTGGGGAGGGTGGGTGTTGAAAGGGATGGTAGGGAAATGGGTGAAGGTCATTACCATTGTGTATATGTGTCAAATTATGTAAGAATAAAGTGTGTGTGTGAAGCCAAATTTCCAAAGAGAATGTTCATTTCACCAATATTCACAATACCAAAATGTGGAACCAACCTACATGTCTACCGATAAGTAAAATAATGAACAAAATGTGGTACATACGTGAGAGGGAATTATTCAGTCTAAAAAAGAAAGGAGATTCTGACATATGCTACACTATGAAAGAACCTCAGAAAGGTCATACTAAATTAAATAATCAAGCCACAAGCACTCCAATGTTTCACTTATATATGTTGTCTACAGTATACAAACTCATAGAAACAGAAGTGGAATAGTACTTGCCAGAGGCTAAAGGGAGTGGTATAGAAAGATGGTTTTAAGGAATACAGAGTTTCAGTTTTGTAAGATAAAGTTCTAAAGAGTAAATGGATAAAAATGTAAATGTAAACATACTTAACACCACTAACAGGATTATATTTAAAGACAATTAAAGCTCACGTGGTTGCTCATTTCTATAGTCCCAACATGTGGGAGGTAGAGACAAGACTATTAAAAGTTCAAGACCAGCCTCAACTACACAGAGAGTTTGAGGCTAGCCTAGGCTATGTGAGATTCTGTCCATAAACAAATAAACAAGATGGATAGTTAATTTCAAATATTTTACCATTACTTAATATAAAAATAAGTTAAAAATAGTAACTAGGTAATAGTGTCCTCTCTGTATGATAGAAATTGAAGATCACTTCCCCTCAAATAAAAATCCTGAGAAAAACATTAGCAAAAATTTAGAAACATAGAAAATACATCATAACCAAGAGTGGGTCATACCAACAACACAAAATTATTTCATATTCTTAAAAAGTTCATTATCCTGCACTATCAGAATTGTTTTATTTGGTGTAATATGTTTCAACTTCTCTTCATATTTCTTCTTGGACCTATGAGCTACACAGGTGTGTTATTTTGAAACATCAGATTTTTTTCCCAGTTATCTATCACTTGTTTTAAGTTTTATTCTTTTGTAAACCAGAGCAATTTTTAATGATTTGAATCTTCCTGAAACCTATTAGAATTTATTTTATGTACAAACTGTTTTTGTTTGTGGTAAAGTTCTACATTTATTTCCTTAAAAGGAAATGTATATTTTGCTGTAGGATGAAGCATTGTGCAAATGCCACCTGGACCAAGAAAGTTGATACTGTTCCTCAGGTCCTCTAGGAAACCTTTCCAGTTCTCTGTTCTAGCAGCTATGCTGAGTGGAAATCTTTGAGGATAAGCACTCATCTATTTCTTGTAGTTTTTCTTCATAAATATCAAAGTTATTACTATATAAACAAAGATTAGAGCATAGTTTGTTGTCAATTGTTCAACATCTGAGTAAAAACAAATGATCTTTACCCGAATGTATATATTTTTTTAAAAAAAATCAGAAGAATTGTAGATCTAATTTGAAAAGAAATAACCTTCTAAAAGTTTTGGAGAAAAACATGGAAGCATGTCTTCAAGACCTGTGATAGAAAATATTTCATAAAAAATTATTAAATATCAATCATCAAAGCAAAAGTGATAAATTATAATACATTAAAATTAATGAGTCATCAAAAATAGGTGAAAGAGCAAGTCACATACTAATAGAAACTGTAAACCATATACCTGACCAAGATTTTATATTATACATGTAAATATATGTGTATTGGTTGCTTTGAGACAGGCCTCATGTAGCTCAGACTAGATTCAAACATGCTATACAGCTGAGGCTGACTTTGAACCCCTGATGTTCCTGCCTCCACCTCCGAAGGCCTGGTATTACATGAGTGCTCCAAAATACATGTTTAATTATCTACAAATCAATAAATAAAAGATAACCTAATTTTAAAATGAGCAAAATATTTGGCAATGTACAAAGGACAGAATTTTAACCAAATAAAGAGCCAACATTTTTAAAAGTTAACATTACTCCTTATTTAAAAAAAAAAAAAAGTACACAATCCCAAGAATGAAAACACTGACGAATATTAAGTGTTGGCAAGGATTGGCACAAACCAGAACACTCTGTTATTAATGGAAGTATGAACTGGTTAAAAACCTATACAAAGCAGCCATTGTAACTTCTTTCTGTTTGTCTGTTTTGAGACAGGGTCTCATTATGGTAGTCTAAACTGGCATAGAACTTACTTAGGCAGGCTAATCCTATACCTTACGAAATGTAGTATACTATGGTATACATCAAACAGCTGGTTATTTCCAGAAAACATGTTATCTTTCCTGCAACTGTAAGTTTCCTGCTAAGTATATGATAAAAAGAAGAAAGTGCATTGTGTCCATTAAAGAATGCATAAACACGCTCCAAGTGGCTCCATTAATAAAAGCCAAAACTCAGACACCTGAATGCTGACCATAGAAGAGAGAAGCAAAAGGAACCACTGTGTAGTTGTACACTACATTTAAAATATTTTAAAAATTGATATTGAAGAAAATAAACTAGAATTATATAAAAACCACGATTGTTTATGGTGCTTATTTATATAAAGTTCCATAGTGCACAAAAATTATTTGTGGAAAGACGTGTAAAACTAATGGTAATCTTAGGGAAGATTGTGAAGGAATCTTTTACAGGAAAAGGCAGGGAGCTAGGTGTGGTAGCACTTGCCTTTAATGCCAGCCGAGGCAGGCAGTTCTCTGAGTTTAAGGTCAGCCTGATCTATACAGTGAGTTCCAAGAAACCAGGCAAACACAGTGAGTCCTATTTCAATCAAATAAAAGAGAAACAAAAACGAAAATATAGAACTACTTTGAGTTATAGCTAAATAAGTATACTTAACTACAAAAATGCACAAGCAGAGCCTAAATTTTACTATTATTAACATTATTGTTATTATTGTTGTTGTTATTATTATTATTATTGGGTGGTTTGTCATGGTCAGAGGACACCTTTCAGTTCTCTCCTACTTTAATAGGGATTGAATCTGAGCTTGTAGGGATGTGGCAAGTGCATTAATTTGCTGGTCATCTGGCCAGGTTTTAAGCAGCACTCGAAAAACTTGTGTACTTTATATGGGGAGGCACAAACAGAGTGAAAAGAGACAAGGAATAGTGCAGCTGGGTGTAGTGTCAGGGAGAGAAAATGAGGGGAGAGACAGACGGAGACAGACAGACAGACTAAACACCTCAATGTTGATTTGTCACATCTTAATAAATAAGTTGAGACCAGAAACGTGAAATAAGCAATATTTTATAGTTTTCCACAGTCACCAGCAGACCTCAGCACTGTGAGTCCCGCCACTTAAGCTAGAGAAAAGCTTGGCCAAGAGCCAACAGCTTCACCTTTTTGCTGAGATTCATGTTCTCCATCTTAGCCTTCAGCAGCTTCATCTTATTCATAGTTATTGAGTTTTCAATGATCTGTTGCCCAGAAGGAGAAGGCTCGGCTTCTTCATCTTCGTCTGTATATAAATTATACACAGAACCACCACTGCAAAGAAAATGGTAAGGATTTAAAACAAAACAGGCTTGGCACCAGGTAACAGTCCTATGCACAACAGCAACTGTTGTAGATCGTGCTATGGGGGAAATACTATCTATATTTTGTCATTGTAAATGAAAGAACATAAATTTCAAAAATGTTTCCTTGGCCCAAACTTGGCCAGAAACTTGCTATGTAGCTGAGAAAGTGCTCCTTCTTTTGCTCCTACTGTTGCTGCTTTCTGAGTGCTGGGATAACAGGTGTGTGCCACCCACACTCAGTTTAATGTAGTCCTAGGGATTGAATTGAGGACTTTGAGTGTGCTAGGCAAACATGCTACATATTGAGCTACATATCCAGCACATCCAAAACAATTTGGGTAAATTGCTTGCTTTGCCAGTACAAGTACTGGAGTTCAGTTCCAAAAATCCAATTCTAACAGCTGGTATGAAGGTATGGACTTGTAATCCTAGTATGGGGAAGGTGGAGACAGGCACAACCCTGGGGCTCAGTGTCAGCCAGTCTACCCTCCCCATAGAACTTTAAGCCAATGAAAGACTCTATCTCAAAAAACAAGGTGGACAGCTCCTGAAGGACAAACCCATCAACACACAAGTGCCACATACTCACTCACATGTACACAAACACATAGCTCCACACGAACGTTTCTTAGGAGAAAACAATCGAGGGGAATGAATGCCGCATCACTATTCCACACTGCTGAAAGGAATGGAGCTGAGCTCCCACTATCACTGCGGTGCACTTACACACTACCTGCTGTGTGCTGGATGCTTGCTCTATCAGCGCTCCCTGAAGACTGTTCCTTTACAAAAGTCTATAAAGTAGATACTATGTCCCCTTTTATAAATGAAAAAAATCACAATTAAGAGTGAGGGGATAGCAACATGGTTCAGGGGGGAAAGGTGCTTGCCACTAACCCTGATCACCTGAGTTCAATCCCAAGCACTCAGGGTGGAAAGAGGAAACAAATTCCTGAAAGTTGTCTTCTAACCCCCAGATGTGTGCAGCGGCAGGCACATACCCACCCCCAGCACTAAATAATCCCCAGATGTGTGCAGTGGCAGGCACATACCCTCCCCCAGCATGAAATAATCCCCAGATGTATGCAGCAACAGGCACATCCCCCTCCTGCAGTAAATAATCTCCAAATGTGTGCAATGGCAGGCACATACCCGCCTTCCCCACACTAAATAAATAAACAAAATTTAAACTTGTAAAGCCTGGACTGGTGATGCAGCCTTTAATTCCAGTACTCTAGAGGTGGAAGTGTGTGGATCTCTATAAATTTGAGACCAGACTAGTCTAGATAGTGAGCTCCAAGCCAGCCAGGGCTACATAGTGAGACTGTCTAAAAAACAAAAACTAGTATTTTTAAAACAATGTTTTCATTTATTCTCTTGAGACTTTCAATATATTTTGATCACATTCATTACTCTCCCAACTCCTCCCAGATAATCCACACCTCCCTACACACCCAACCTCATGCTCTCCCTTTCTCTTTAAAAACGGAAGCCATGGGGTCTGGTTTGTGTTAGTCTACCCTGGACTATAGTTAATGTACCCAGTGTCACTCCATTGAAGAAAATGCATTTTCCCTCTCCCAGAAGCTGTTAGTTGTGAATATGTTCTTGGCTAGAGGAGGGCATTCTAAATGAAACTCACATTTCTAAAGCTTAAAAGCTAACGGACACATGTGACAGAACACAGCGTTTGGCTTGCTGGGTCTAGGTTACCTCGCTCAGGATGATCCAGTTCCATCCATCCACCTGGAAATTTTCCAAATTAATTTTTCTTAACAGCTGAATAATATTCCATCTATAAGTGTTCCACATTGCCATCGTGCATTATTCAGTTGCTGGATACCTAGGCTGTTTCTGGATGCTATTATACAGAGTCAATGGATACAGATGAGCAAGCACCTCTGTAGTAAGATGCACATGCCGAAGAGCTGTATAGCTGGATCGTGCAGTAAATCTATTTTCAGTTCCACACTTATCTATTTCTAAAGTGACTGTACCAACTTGCATTCTCACAAGATGTGACTACATGGTTCCTTTTTCCCTGCATCTGCTGTTGCTTTATTAATCTGGCCATTCTGACTTGGATAAGATGAAATCTCGATGCAGTTTTGTGTGCCCCTGATTGTTAAGGATGTTGAAAACTTCAAAGTGTTTTTCAGCCACTTGTGCTTCATCTTTTGAGAACTCTGTTTAGATCTATGTTTTCTAAATGTTTAAGATTATATTCTAGAACTTTCAGATGTGTAACTGCTAAATATTTTTTTCCATTCTCTAGGCTGCCTCTTCAAATGAGGATGTCCTTTGCCATTTATCCACTCTTAATCTTAACGTCTGTGCTACATGGGTCTGGTTCATAAAGTTCATTCCTGTGCCTATATGTTCAAACTTGATTCCTACTTTCTCTTCCATCAGATTCAGTATATCAGGTCTTATACTTAAGTCCTTGATCCATTTGGAATCCAGCTTTGTACAGGGTAAGAGAGAAGGGTGTAGCTTCATTCTTTAATAAGTAACTAACTATTCAGTTTGACCAGGACCATTTGTTGAAGATGCTGTCTTTTCACCAATGTGTATTTTTGCTTTCTTTGTAAAATATCAAGGGTCCTTGGATGTGTAGAGCAGACCTTAAATTCTATTCTGTTGATCAGTGCCTCTTTTTTAATTAAAAGATATTTTGCATGAATATGGGTTTCTAACTGCATGTATGTGCATGTGGTACCCTTGGAGGCCTAAAGAAAGTGATAGATCGCCTAGAAACAGACAGTTGTGAGACACCATTTGGGTGCTGGGAATCAAATCCAGATCTTCTGGAAGAGTAGGCAGTCCTCTTAATCACTAATCCATCTCTCCAGCCCCAACTTGTCTGCTTTTATTTTCTCTTGTTTATTTTTTCCCAATACCATGCTGGTTTTATTACTGTAGCTCTGGAGTACAACTGAAAGTCAGGAATGGTGATATCTCATTTAGTTCTTTTATCATTCAAGGTTATTTTTAGCTTATCCTAGTGCTTCTGTTTGTTTCCATATGATGTTTTAAGATTTGATGGGGATGGCAACTGATCTGCAGATTGCTTTTGGTGGGATGGCCATTTTCACATTGTTATTATTACTAACCCATCTTCTTATGTCTTCAATTTCTTTCTTCAATATCTCAAAGCTTTTATTAAACACATCTTTCATTTCCTTACTTACTACCTGATGTGTCTTTTTGTCAACCTGAGGCAAAATAGAGTTACTTGTGAAGAGGAACTTCAACAGAGACACTATCTGCACAGACTGGTTTGTGGGCAAGCCTGTGGGGAACATTCTTGGTTAATGACATATGCGGGAGGGTGCACAGTAAGCAGTGCCACACTGGGGAGTTGGTTCTGAGTGCTGTAAGAAAGCTGGCTGAACAAGCCAGTAAGCAGGGTTCCTCCATGTCCTCTGCTTCAGTCCCTGCCTCCAAGTTTGTGCTCTGAGTTCCTGCCCCAACTTCCCTCAGGGAAGCTAAAATAAACCCTTTCCTCCCCAAGTTGCTTTTTGGTCATGGTGTTTGATCACAGCAACAGAAACCTGTGTTTTCAGTCTTGTGGCCACTCAGGGGTCCCAGATGAGATTCCACATGATCTGACAGGATCAGTGGGTAAGGAGAGGACTGGGTTGGATTATCTCCAACTGTGCTTCTGATTGGGATCAAGAGGCCCCAGGGATCATCAGTAGGTAGGAGGCTGGGAATTGAGGCTGTACACATTCACTCTTTGGATTTCCAGTTCAGATTTGTGCAGTAGACGGGGTGGCTGAAACTGTGTAGGGGTGGGGGGCAGGTGAACTGGTTCTAGGGGTCCCTAATTGAGATGAAGTTTTGATTCAAACTCCAGCTCAGACTCAAAGTAGTCTCAGATCGGGCTGGTAGGTGAACGGGAAGTGGGGCAACAAGGGGTGGAGGACAGCAGAGGAGGAGATGACACACATAGACACTGACTCTGAGTGGGTTTGAGTGGGATTTAGGTCTGGCTCAGCAAGGCCCAGTGGTGGTGGTTAGGCTCACAGTAGGCACGGGTGAATTGGCTCTGGGAGAGTCTATCTAAAGTTCCCATTCAAACTTGGGTTCAGATCCCAAGGAGTCCCAGATTGACAGCAGTAGGTAAGAAGCTGAGGAGTTGGATCTCCATGAGTTCAAGGCCAGTCTGGTCTACAAAACAGTTCCAAAACAGCCAGAGCTGCAGAATGACACCCCCCGCCATCTAATTAAAAAAAAAATTTTTTTAACTAGTTTTAAAAAAATAAGAGGTTACATGATTTGGCTCAAGGCCAGAAAGAAAGTGGATATTAGGCCTAAGATCCAAACAGTCAGTTTGTCTAGTTCCAAAACCAAATTTTCCTATTACTTCCTGTAGCTTCCCGGGTAACAAACAGCAGATGTTACTGTATCATGCTTGACAATGAGTGACAAACTTAATATAGTATTTGATAGCTTCATCTCTATATATCAACATACCTGAAAAATGAAGGCCATGAAGATTTCTATCAGTTTACCTTATGAAGTCAGAAGGAATGATTCAGTGTACTCTAGCCTTGATTATCTTGAGAAAAAAATTTTTTTTCAAGACAGGTTTCTCTATGTGTCAGCTCTGGTTGTCCTGGAACTCACTTTGTAGACCAAGCTGGCCTCAAACTAAAAAATCTGCCTGCCTCTGCTGGGATTAAAAGGCATGTGCCACCACTGCCTGGGTATTACCTTAAAATATTTTAACTCTAAACCTTTCTCTGATGGATTATGGTATTTTAACTTTACCATTTAAGGAATACTCTAAGTTCTTTCTAATACAATCTTATGGTCATGAAAAGGATTGAGACGGAGTCTTTCTTCCTATGATGCCTTGACTAGTCTGAACTCATTATGTAGACCATTTCAGCCTTGAGCTCTCAGCAATTATGCCTCTGTCTTTCCAATGCTGGGATTGCAGATGTGTACCACATACCTGTTAAGGAATCATATTTGTATACTTTCTCAACAATCATAGATATATGAGATCAGTTAGAAACCAATCATTTATGTTCAATGGGAAAAATAAAACTAGACTAAGGTAATTTATAAACATTTGAGTCCCTAAAATTCATGTATTTAATATTTATTTTTTAAAGATTTAGCTTTTAATTTTATACTTGTGTGTGTGTGTATTTGGGAAGGAGTATATACCATGTTGGGGGTATGTATAGAGGCCAGAGAAGGACATTGGAGCCACTGATCTAGAGTTACAGGTGACCCACCTGATGTGAGTGCTGGGAACCAAATTCTTGTCTTTTAGGAGTAGCAAGCACTCTTAACGATGAAGCCATCTCTCCAGTCCCTATATTTAAATACTCCAATAGTCTCTTGAATTTTAAAGATAAAAATATTCTCTATACTATTCATAATATGATTAAAGAACAACAGATGGGCATTTTCTTGGACATGAATATTGTTTATCCCAAAGCCAAGTTCTCAGTTGACTTTTGCTTTTCAAACACAAGATCTGACCCTGTATCTCGGGTTGGCCTGGAACTCTAGCTCAGGCTGTTCTCAGTTTCCCAGTGTTCTGAGTTACTACACTTAACTTCCTCATTGGGTTTTTTTTAAGGTTATCATTTAATCCTTACATTTAATCCTTACAATGTCTGTTTATATTTCTTTTTTTAAAAACAAGGCAGAATGATTCACTAAAATGATTTGGAACTAAAAATATTAATTTTTTGTATGTGAATGAATCTGATAAGTATCTTAGCAAAACAGAGCTATGGGTCAAAGTCAACCTGTCACCTATGTGGGCCCATGAATTAGTTTTTCACACGTTAAAATAGAAAAAGTTCAAAATAATCATATTTTTTAACACACAAACTTATACAGAATTCAGGTCTGCTCATGAATCCAGGTTTCCTAGAGCAGAGACAGACTGACTAGTCTGTGCAGTACATGCCACTGCTTCTGCCCAATAGTGGAACTGATCACTGTTATGTGAGTTATGTAACATTTAGCACTGCGCATCAAAGCCTAGCACATTCAAATTAGTGATACAATCAGAATTCATCCACATTTTGATACCATGTGTATTAGTACAGGTACCATTTCCCTTCTTTCCTTTTTTTTTTTTTTTTTTTGAAACAAGGCCATGGCAGGCTTGAATAGCCTAGAACTGCCTGCCTGAATCATGCTGACCTTGATCTTGCAGAGATCCACTCTTTCAGGCTTCCCAACTGCTAGTGAGCTTTACCATGCCCAGCATTATTTTGTAACTTAAAAAAAAATCAGTGTCTGTCAAATATATCAAAATATGAAAAATGGACTTAGCAGCATATACATGTTATATCAGACAGAACTGAAATCATTAGATAATATTTTGAAAGCCAGATCCCTGTTTTCTTTGTAGGTCTTATAAGAAGAAATATCCTTCTGACAGTGTAGGCAATTGTGTTGGAATCTATGGACTGTGCTCTAACTATGTGGCTAAACTTCTTTGCAGTTATGTGCAGTCTGAAGAAATATGGGCATGGCCTATACTGAGGTCCCTTAGACATCTGAGATCCACCATCTTGGCTCTCTCTCCTGGTGTTATGGGAGTGAATATCCAGGAATAGATTCTCAGACACCCTTAAGGTGCCTACTTGAGGCCTAGTTCTTAGCTATGGCCTTTGATGACTTATTTTTTCTAATTAATAATAATTACTATTATTAGTGTATGTGTCGTGGAATGCCATGATACACATACTGAGGTCAGAGGAGAGCTCCAAGGAGTCTGTGCCTGTCTTCTACCTTGACATGAGGTCCAGGGGTCCAACCTACGTTCTCAGGCTTGCATCATCGGGCAGCAAATACTGGTATCTGCTGAGCCATCTTGCTGGCCCTGATGTTTTCTATTTTTTAAGTAGAAATATTCCAAGGCCCCAGCAGAGATGAACTGTGGTAAGCAGGATATAATTTCTCCTAGCTAAGATGGAGAATGGCTCAGTGGTAAATCATCTACACAAAGTGTTGCAAGCATTAGGTTCAAGTCCTAGCACTATTGGAAAAGAGGGACATGCTAAATGCAAGCGAACCAGATACAGAAATAAAGTAAAAGGCAAAGGAGAACTACAACATATAAAATGCCACCAACAACTAGAATGGCAGGTCAAGTAATACAAAGTAAAGACAAGACTGTAAATATGGTTCAGTATGCAATGGAACTTGGCTGCTGAACCTGACAACCTAAGTTCAAGCCCCCAAACCCACAGGCAGAATTCCCTCAAGCTGTCCTCTACCCACCATGTATGCAGATATGCACACACATAAATAAAAAATGATGTAAATTGTTTTAAATTATAAATGATAAAATTACCTAGTGTAAAACAAAGAGAAAAGGTCACAAAGCACTGGAAATTTTTAAAAGAGAACAGAACACTAACTCCGTGTTTGCAGCTGCCTAGCATGTGCAACGCCCTGGACTCAAACCCAGGCAGGAGAAAAAGAGTGAAAGTAGTAAACAAGAGAAAGATAGAAACAAAGCCAATAATACAAATAAAATAAAAAGGAAGTATTGAAAAATAAAAAAAAATGTGAAGCAAAATGCATGTACAAACAAAATAATCTTAATAAAAAAGGAAAGCATTAAGCACTGAGCCAAACTCCTGGAATCCAGTTTCAGAGAGGGAGAAGTGCCTAACACAGGCGTCGGGGTTAAGACCACGCTGGGAAAACCTATAGAAACAGCTGACCTGAGCAAGTGGGAACTCATGGACCACAGCCTGACAGCTGGGGAACCAACATAGAACCAAACCAGGCCCCCTGGACTGTACAGTCTATGGGGCCTCTGGTAGTGGAACCAGGATGTATCCCTAGTGCATGAACAGACTTCGGGAGCCCATTTCCCATAGAGGGGTACTCCCTTAGCCTAGGTACACAGGGGAGGGCCTAGGTCCTACCCCAAATGACTTGACAGATTTTGATGATCCCTCACCGAATGCCTACCCTCCCTGGGGAGTGGATGGAGGATGGGATGGAGGAGTCAAAGTGGGGCATGGAAGGAGGGGAGGGAGAGGGAATTGGGAATGATGTGTAAAATACGTGTTTCTAATTTAAATAAAATTTATTTAAAAAAAAAAAAAGAAAAAGGAAAGCATTATCTGGACTGAAATGGTCCACATGTGTAAAGAGTGGAACCCACTAGCTACTATTCCAGTCAGCTCTTATTTCCTTGTGTTGTTTAGTTCTGTGTCTCTGAGAGAGCAAAGGCTGAGGTTAGGTACTGCAGGACCCTTGTGAGGCCAACTAGAGTAAGAGCAGCCATCTGCACTGAGGAGCTGGGAAGGCAGGCCAGCAATCTACAACTGCTCTCTCAGCTGCCATCTAATCAGGTGCATCTGATAGGTTCTTCTGGTTTCCAAGCCAGCCCCAGAGCTTCCGGTGTTGATGGAAATCTGAAACCTTTTCTTCTTGCCCACCAAGCATCTCTGGCACAGTGGGACAGTCTCCTCTATGGCCAAACTGGTTTTCAAAGCTGCTATTCACTGAAAGCATATTTATGTTTGTAGAAGGTGTCAATACAGAAGGGGACAGTAAAGTACAGGGACCTGTTTCCCAAAGCCACAAGGTCAGACACACCCTTCTCCCTTCTCAAGAACACTGCTGTCCTCACAACAGCACCAACAATGTGAGTTGAGAAAGGCAGGAAGGTTCTCTACCAGCGGCCTGTTTTTCGGATTCCTGAAAGGCAGTGTTGAAATTGTCCTTCAGCACCTTGCTAATTCCACGCTGGTAGCACTTCGTAGCTGTCTGCCTGCTTGGGAGCCTCTTCCATCTGCTGGGCTGCTGCGGGCACACTGCATGGAGACACTCCCTCTCTCTGCTCCAATCTTCAGAGTCTGTGTGTTTCTTCATGTCTCTTTCTAGACACTCTAGAACTTCTCACGCTCTCAGTCTCATCTCCTTGAGAAGCTACTCCCTAGTTGTTTTAATTCCAACTTGTGAGGAAGTGGGCTAGTGCTGGCTGCCTCTAATTGTTCTTTTGACCCTCACCATAGCATACATCTGATAAATACACAAATCCATCATGCATCACTACAGCAGTTAACCTCACTTTTCTTGTGGGTTTATTGGTTATCACTTGGATGGCTTAGTGGGAACAAAATTTTATATCAGTGTTTCAACTCTTCCATTGTTGTGACAAATAATTAGAATGACTTAAAAGGTGGGAAGATTTATTTTGCCTCATGATTTAAGAAGTTTCAATCCATGGTCACTTGGTTCTGTAATTCCTGGACCATCACAACACAAAACATTATGGTGGCGAGAACACGGCAGGCAGAGCTACTCACCTCATCACAGCCAGAAGGAAGCAGAGGGAAAGAGAAGAAAGCTCTCAGAGGGAAAGGCTCTTTCCACCAAGCCTGACACCCTGAGTTCAATCCTCAGGATGCATGGGGGAGAGAACCAGCTGCTGCAAGTTGTCTGACCTCCACTTTCTACACACATACATGCACACAAATCAAAAATAGATATTTTAGGAGAAAGAAAACACAGCCAAGGTTATGGTTTCCAGAGCATACCCCTCATACCCATTTCCTCAACTAGGTTCCACCTCCCAATATGCTATCATAAACCCACCAAGGGACAAATCTATTAGTCATGTCCGAATGCTTAGGATTCAATTGCTTCCCAAAAGCCCAGCAACTGACACCGAAGCCTCCAAACAGACAGCTTTGGGAACTTCTTAAATTCAACCAAAACGATCACTCCATCATGTTTTTTCTCACTATTTTTGGTGACTTGTACAGAAAGTACACATTAACCTCATGAACTTCATGACAATATTTGGATTAAGAGGTAAACACAAACTGAAATTATAGGTCAGCAAGACGGCTCAGGAAATAAAGGTACTTTCTGTGTAGGACTAACAACCTGAGCTCCACCTCTGTGGCCTATGTAATAGAAAGATAGAACCAGCTCCTGCATATTCCCTCTGACCTCCACATATATATCCACATGCATGTATGTACAGCACAAGTACATATACACACAATAAATTAAAGGAAATAACAAAACCAGAAATTAGCCAGTGGAGCCAGACACAGTGGCACACACCTGCATTTCTGAGCACTTGGGAGGTAAAGGAAGGAAGATCAGGAATGTAAGGCCAGATTCTACTACATACTGAGTTCAAAGTTCAAATCCAGGCTTAGCTTCAGAAAAGGCATTTTAGAAATTAGCTGAATGAAAATGAAATTGAAATGTGGAAATGACATTACAATAGGAAAAGGTATATAAAAACACGGCATATGAAAAGGCCTGGAAATCTGAGGATGACATATTATCAAGGGTTTCACATGTGAAGAAACTTATAAAAGAATCCTGCTAGTGATTCAAGGCAGTAAGTGATCTTCATTAATCTTCATTGCTAACCTCTCTCCATATCTAGTCCAAGGCAAGTGTCACACTTCTAGTGCTACCTAGACCTGACCCACCAAGAAAATAGACTGATTATTAGTCAGCTTCCTGTACACACACACACACACACACACACACACACACACACACACCAGCTCTAACCTTTCCCACACTCTGAGCAGAATCTTAGGGGAAATTGAATGGCTCTCCACCCCTGGTGTTTGTATCCAGTACATTCTGTCCTTGGGTATGAACCAATCTGACTGGTCTGCCCAACTGAATATGGCAAAAGTAAAGGACCCAAATCACTTTGTTTTGAGTTAATCAAAAGGGAGTTCTAGCCAACAAGCAGCCAGAAAAACCCAGGCCCTCAATCACCATTGTGAATTCTATCACATTGTGAACATGATAGTGAAAGCAGGTTCTTTCCATTAACAAAACTACAGAACACACACTGCTGTCACCTTTAGTATCAGGTGGGGGGAGGGGTCCTGGACAAAGCTATCCTGTAGGTAGGCATCTCACCCCAAGACACTGCTCTCCAGATCACAAGCTGGGTTTCTTTGTTTGAATAATTTTAGCACTAGATTTTTAGCTTTCTGTGCGCAGCCTCACTTTAGTTCTCTGTAGTATCTTTCCTTTATTTGTTTAAAGTTTACCCAAGCCTTCCTCTTCATTTGAGATCACTTCTCACAGGCCATCTCTAACTCTACATTTCAGGTGAAATGAAGGCCAACTCATCTGATCCCAGAGATCATATTCTTCTGCAACATTACAGTACCAGGACTATAGCTAGTAGATGAATGCTCAGTGAAGGTGGAGAAGGAGTGAAGGTGCCTCTATATTAGCTAGTACTGGCTATAAACTGTCAATTATGCTTAATGACTTAAAAGTTAAAAGAGATCTAAAAAGACAGTTCAACCAGTCAAGGCAGTTGCTACCAACACTATATTCTAATATAATCTTAGAGTTTCGCAAAGAAATGGAAATAAGCCATTTTTATTTAAAAAAAACTATCATGTAAAGAAAATTAAATTTTAGTAATTCCTTTTTAAGTATGCAATACATGAAGGAAAGGGGTGGGAAACACATGGAACTTACTTGGTCTTGTTAAAACACTACAGCTACTTCAATATCCCAAAGAACACACAAAGGCTTCTGAAGTGTTTTGTATAGTCTCCTAAGTGAAACATGCAAATGAAACCTATTTACCTTAAAGATTCAGATAATGGTGTTAAAGTGCCATCTCCCCTATCTACTACACGAAAGAAATTCAATTGATCTCCTTCCCGGTATACCAAAAATGTAACTTGTTTGTTGCAAGAGGTCTTTTCCCAGACCTCGTCTCGACTGGAGTCCATGTACTCAGCCAGCTCCCTAAGTGGGTCTTCCACGGGAACTACAAATGGAAAGATTGATAAATAGGCTTTCAATTCATAGCAACACTTTTACATCTTACAGTAACAGGAATACATATGCTGAATTTATACAACTATACTGTACATGTGATAAATGATACTCTCCAAACAGGCTTCTGATATTTTTATATATTATACAGCATCTTTTATTTTTTTGAGAATTTAATGAGTATTGTATTTTCATCATTTTCCCCCTCCTTCCTCCAATTCTTCCTATGTCTCTTGCACATCTTCTCAAATTCATGGATTGTTTTGTATTAATGTGAAAGAAAAAAATGCATCATTATGTTACATGCCCAAAGATAGGGCTTAACTTAAAACGTGAGGTCATATAGTATTATCATTATTTTATCTAGACCCCTTTAGCTTCCTGTGCTTTTATTTACTGGTTCCAACAATCAATTACTTAAATGTATTATAAATGTATTATACAATCAATGTATTATAAATCCCATTTAGTTTAGATTATAAAATAATCGTGCACACATACATATAATTAGGGGACAGACTCAAGAAATCAGAGGCAAGAGAGAGCTAGAGTCAAGATTTGATGGTAGAGTGTCTAGCATGCCCAAGGTCCTAGGTAAAGTCTGCAGCAGCAAAAGAAAACAACAAAATAAAGCAACAAAGAAAGTAAAAGCAAGTAAATCGTTTTCTCCCTTAAGTTTTATATGAGAATAGACTTTATAACTGCTTCTTGACATAGTTAAAAGTGCACAAAGATCGCACAGGGAGGAGTTTTAGTGTGCTAAAATTGCCCTGTATGGAAGGATTGATATGTGTTTCCTGAGAGGCTCCTCTCATGAGCCAGGTGTCTTGGTTAGGGTGTGTGTGTCCATCCAATCAGAGCATACGAGACTCACAGAGGCTGACTGGAGCCACTCTGACACTCCTCATAACTGGTAGGCCAGTGATACCCAGTTGTCCTCAATTTTCAAAGTTACCTAACTTTTATTTACTTATTAACAAAGTTGGAACAGGGCAACGCCCTTAACAAGTGGCACCAACAGGGAATGCAGCCGAGTGGTAGAGTTCCTGCCTAGCATGCACAAGGCTCAAGGTTCAACTGCCAGCACTGGAAAGGGAAATAAAAAGAAACACTAACAGAAAAATATTTAACTCTAAAAGTAATGAAGTAAAAGTCAAAGATGCCCCATAGTCTAAGATTAATACCACTATGGTCTGAAGCATAACATTTTGATCTGCTCTTTCAGTCATAAAATGTATAAATGTTAAAAAGATAATATTCACATAGCTTCTTGCCTTGTTTGAAACACTTATGTTGCCTGAGCTCATTTGAACTTTCAATCCTCCTGTCTCAGGCCCCTACATGGCCAGGATGACAGGCAAACACCACAGTAGCCAGAACTATTTTCAAAACGTAAAAGTCCCACTTTCCATATTATAACACTAAGAAGTAATTATTACTATAGCTACTAAAAGCTTTTCTTAAACGCATGCCTTATGCTGGGAGGTACTAAAGGTTGTCTATGTATGCATGCCTCTTCATAACTCATTAAGATTTTGTCACCTCAGACTTTGAAGATTCCCCATGAAAGGCCTCACCCTCCCTGGGGAACAAAAAGGGGATGAGACAGGAAGTTGATGGGGGGCAGGGGAAAAGGGGAGGGAGAGGGAACTGAGACTGACATGTAAAACAAGATAGTTTGTAATATAACTAAAAAAAAATTGTAGAAAATAATTTGTCACCTAAAAGCAATAGAGTTTTGGATATAAGCTTAGAAAAGGAAGGTTGTTTTCTTGTGCTGTTTATTTGAAGGCAAAGCCTTAACATTCTATGACCCAAACTGGCCTGTAACTTGTGATCATCTCGCCTTAGCCTCAAGAGTTCTCAGATTATACATGTATACCGTTCATGCCTGCTTCTCCATGTTGTTTGAAAAATGGTTATTTTAAAAGTTAAATATTGTTGTAATTCATGATGAATTCATGAATACATATTACCAACTTCCTAAAATAGAATGTATAAATCATTAAACATCTAACTCTAACTTGATATAACGGCTCAGTAAACAGAGTTCATGAACAATTCTCACTAGCACAAATATTGGCAGTGTGGCATACAATCATTTCTTTGTAAATATTTATTTATTTATTTATTTATTTATGTGTCTGCTTGAGTGTACGCATACACATACGCCAGCATTTGAAGGTGTGGAGGTTAGATCCCTCAGAGTCAGAGTGACAGGCATTTATGGGATGCCTGGCTGCTTGCATGAGTGCTGGGATCTGAACTCTAGTCCTCATGATTATGAAGCAAGCAGTCTCAGCTACTGAGCCATCTCTCTATCCCGTAAGACTACTTCAGAAATCAGTTAACAGAGAATCTCTGATGTCAGAGCACTAGTTAAGCAGCTGTAAGATCATTTCCTTAATTTTCTCTATCTTACACAAAATAGTTTAACAGTCCTCACTACCTACTCTTAAGGTAGGTAAGAAAAAACATTTTGGGGGCTGGAGAGAAGGCTCAGAGGTGAAGAGCACTGGCTGCTCTTCCAGAGGTCCTGAATTCAGTTCCCAGCAACTACCATCTGTAATGAGATCTGGTGCCCTCTTCTGGGCAGAACACTATATACAGAACATATAAATAAATCTTAAAAAAAAAAAAAAAAAGAAAAGAAAAGAAAAAGAAAAAAGAAAAAACATTTCAATAATCCAATTTTAACCAAAATTATAAAGCACGGGGATATAATTTGGCATGTGGGAATAAGCTAGCAATGGAATCCATACTCACTTTCCAGTTTTCTAGTTTGTGGAGGAACAAACAAGTGTGAAGGCCTTCTTAAAATTAGGGCCACAGAACGGGACTACTCTGAGCATGGCTCTGTGTGTTGGCGATGCCTGTGACAAACCTGACTTGGGGGCCAGAAAGCATGCTCCCAGCTCTTCCATGGGTTAAAACCTTGTGGAGGTTTGAATGAGAATGGACCCCACAAGCTCATATGTTTGAATTCTCGGTCATTAGAGAGTGGCACTACTTGACAAGGATTAGGAAGTATGGCCGTATTAGAGAAAGTGTGTCTCTATGGATGGACTTTGAGGTTTCAAAAGCTCAAACCAGGCCTGGTATCTCTCTCTTCCTGCTCCCTCAGACCTGGATGTAGACCTCTCAGCTACCATGTCTGCCTATGAGCCACCATGCTCCCTGCCATGATGATAATGGACTAAACCTGTGGAACTGTAAGCCAGCCCCAACTAAATGCTCTCTTTTATAAAAGTTGTCATTGTGGTGTGTCTCTTCACAGCATTAACACTAAGACAAATCTTTTTAGTAACTAAGTTTCTGCTCATGTCATTTTTCCCACAGACTTTTCCTACTATATATTTCTCTAGATCTTATCACAGTATCCTGTTTATTTCCCACACAGAACTCACAAACACCTCGAATCCATCAATTTATAATACATTTATTGGAGGCAGGGTTATGAAACAGAGACTCTGTCTCCCTGGTTTACTGCACTTGGGACAGTCACTCAGAATCCAATAGATGGAGCTGGAGAAATGGCTACTGTTGCAGAGGATCCCAGTTCAGTTCCCATCACCCACACTGGGTGGCTCATAACCACCCTGAAACTCCAGGGGTCCAATGCCTTTTTCTGGCCTCTGCAGGTACCTGCACTCATGTGCACATATCCACACAGAAACACATACATATACACATCCCTAAAATTAAAATAAAATCTATTTTAGAATGCAGTCGATACTCATTATGCATTTGTTGAATGAATGAATGAATGAATGAATGGATGGATGGATGGATGGATGGATGGATGGATGGGTGGGTGGATGGATGGATGGATGGATGGATGGATGGATGGATGGATGGATTCCAAAGACCACCCATATTCTGAGAAAGGATTCAACAGGACTATGAAATTCAGTTTCATCCCAGGTAAACAGGCAATTCAGGAATTTCCTATAGCAAATAATTATCCCAGGAATTTAAAACTTGTGGTTTAAAAAGCAGCAAGACTGGCATGAATCTAGATACAATGCTAATGTGATATTTATATTACCAGTCCATCTCTCCTCCCTTTACTACTAAGACTTATTTTTAAATATCCCTGGATGGAATCCAGAATTGTGGGTTTATTCTAGGATTATATTTTGGAAGTCCATTGTTTATATATCTAGGTTTTAAAGAACAATGCCTAACAGAATCAAAGACCTAATTCAGAAAAGGAACTTGGCTAAAAATAGAACCTATAAAAACATTAACCCTTTGAAAAACAATACTGCTAAATTACTTACGAATGACTGAGGTTGCTTTAATGTATGCCTACCTTTTCTAGTACTTATTGGTCCACCACGCATAGCCAATACCAACTTCAAGGTACAACCTTCTGAAATGCTGTGAATAATTAGCACAAAATAAACTATAATCACCAAAAACAATCAGTGTCAAATGAACCACTAATTATGTGCTGATTTATTAGCCCTACCATATATTCCCTAAAATATGAAGAAAGATACAGCAATAAAAATATATTAATTATTTGCCTGTATAAATTACAGAAAGTTTGTAAGTTCTCATAAGCTTTTTAGAAAAGGAGGCCCAGCCAGGCAGTGGTGGTGTGTGCCTTTGATCTAAGCACTCCATAGGTAGAGGCAGGTGGATCCCTATGAGTTAGAGGCCAGCCTAGTCTACAGAGCAATTTCCAGGACAGCCACAGCTACACAGAGAAACCTATCTCAATAAATAAATAAATAAATAAATAAATAAATAAATAAATAAACTATGCCCAAGAAAGAAATAGAAACTTAGTCAAAACCCAAAGAATTAAGAAACAGAAATTTCATTTGGTAGAATAAAAGTAACACTGCAGGACCAGCAGCTCTGACACCTGGCATTCTTCCACCTCTCCGCCTCCCAATTCCTTTGTCTTCAGTGTGATAAATTACATGAGAGAAAGGCAAACCATCAGAAAGCACATTTGTAGCCAACGGTGCACACAGTACCACTTCTTAAAGAGAAAGGGGCCTAATGAACACAGTCCCAGGGGAGAGCAACTCTCTCATACCCAAAACTTGTGAAAATTGGAAGAAAAGAAACATGGCCAGGTGAGAATGGGTCCATATTCACAGAACAAGGCAAAGAAGACAAATTAATACAACCATGCAAGAAGGCAGGGACTAACAGCTCAGCATGAAAAACTAAAGGTGAACTACAAATATCAGAGAACAAAGTTCAAGAACAAAGATAGTACTGAGCCAGCACATCTAGAGGTCAGAATTCAGAATGAAAGCTGGGATCAAGCTGTCCTGGAGAGACATGAAGAAACACTGGCATGTGGAGTTATAACATACTGAGTACCTATAAAGCTGCTAATATGTAATTACACTCACTTGTAATCATTCAAGCAATAATCATCTTCAAGCTCCATGTTATTCCAAATTAAGTGCTGCTGACAGATGGGAATACCTTAAGGAAAGGTGATAATAAAATGTGTTTAAAATTTCAACACCATTATCTAAAGAGCATGATACAATGCTGTTTCATTACAGAACTAAAAATACTTATGAGTTAAACACACTCTGGTTTAAGGGCTCTGGCCCAACAACTGTCTTCTTCAATGTATGACTGGCACCACTATTATTTGTGGTCAAGAATGACAATTTCAAGTGTCTTTTGTAATCATTATCACTTTTACCTATAAAAACTTTCCTTTGCCCAAATTTCTTTACTCAAAGTTTACCATGGCATACACACTCCCACTGAAATGCTGTTCTCCAAGAATTTTAGGAGAATCTCTGATTACTGTTTAGGTTGCCATGATGCAGTATATCTGAGTATCCACATATGTAATACATGAGACAGAAACTGAAAGAATCTGCTCAGGATGCGGAGGGGGTAGTGGGGGGCAGGCATCATAGGCTGGGTAGCTTAAACAACAAAAATATGTATCTAGTAGTTCTTGAGACTAGCCCATGGATTCAAGGTTTCAAGCAGGTTCATTCTAAGGCCACTTTTCTTGGCATGTAAGTAGTTACCAGTCCCCTGTAGACTCCCATGGCCTTTGCTTCCTATGAGAACACTGAGAAAGAACTCTCATGTCTCTTCTTACAAAGATACTATCATGATAACTGTACCCTATGGCCTCATGTAGCCCTAATTTATATGCTAAAGGTCCCAACCTATAAGCGCCATCACATCGGGTATTAGGGCCTCAACCAAAGAATTATAGAAACAAGCATGGGAACACACATAATCCCAGTAATCAGATGGCTAAGACAGCGAAAGAGTGACTTTGAGGCTACCCTAGGCTATATAAGATACGCCAGGCCTCTGTGAACTGACTATATACACAGTGAACCACTATCCAACAAAGATTGTTGTCATCATGGTGTGTATTTACATGTTACACCTTAAATATGATTCTTACAAGGTTTTTTAAAAATATTTTAATCAGATACATGTTTAAAACAATCAAATTTGCATTGAGAATCATGAAAATAAAATCAATAGACTCTCTGGCTAGTTGAGGACAGAACTCATACAATCACCTTAATAGACACAGAAAATTGAACAACTCTTTATAATATAATCCTGAGGAAACTAGGAGTAGAAGGAACATATCTCAACATAATAAAGGCTGAATACAACATGGGAGCAGAAGGAACATACCACAATATAGTAAAAGCTGCATACAACATGGGAGCAGAAAGAACATACCACAACATAGTAAAGGATACATACAACATAGGAGCAGAAGGAACACACCTCAACATAATAAAGGCCATATATAACATATAGCCAACATTACACTACATGGGGAAAAAAACCTCAAAATCATTGCTTCTAAAATCAGGAGTAAGAGTGCTCATACTTACTATTCCTATTCAATATATTGCCCAAAGTCTTTGCTACAGTAGTAATAAGGTGAGAAAGAAGTAAAAGGAACACAAAGAAAGGGAGAAGCCAAAGTGTTCCTATTTGCATATGACACGATCCTACACTTAAAAGACACTAATGACTCCAAAATTCATATCAAAGAAATTCTCTCAGCAAAGTAACAGGATACAAAATCAAGAACCAGAAATCAGCAACCTTTCTATATATAAATAACAAACTTGCTAAGAAAGAAGTCAGGGAGAGAAATCCTATTTGTAATAGCTCCCAAAAAATAAAAATAAAATACACCTAACCAAGGAAGTGAAAGATCTCTGAAAAGAAAAATCTAAGACAATTAAGAAAACTGAAGACACCAGAAGATGTAAAGACCGCCCCCCATCCTTAAGAGTTGGCAGAATCAACATTGTAAAACTGGATATACTGTCAAAAGGAACCAACAGATTCAATACAATCCCCATTAAACTTCTGATCATCATAGAAATAGAAAAACAATCCCAAAATTCATATGGAATCACAAAAGACCCAAAATAACCAAAGCAATCTTGAGCAAATGTTAAGGTATTACAATACTTAATTTCAAATTATAATACAAAGTCATAATACTATTATAAGAAAAATAGGATGACCCTGACATAAAAACAAAACAAAACAGCTATTTCGGAGCCAGCAAGATGGTTCAGCAAATAAAGGTGCACATGGCTGAGACTGCTGATCTCAGTTCAATCTCTGAAATGCACATGGTGGAAAGAGAGAGTCAAATGACAGAGGAGGATATGACCTTAAGTGAGAGGGGAGAGAGATCAAGAGAGATGAGTAATGGACACACATGGCATGAGAGCAGAGAGGGGCTATGTGAGGGGAGGTGAGATGATGGGAAAGATGGCATAGGGGGAGGGGAAGGAACAGGGGCAAAGCAAAATTATCTGCATGTATTAAAATGCCATATGAAACCCATTACTTTGTATGCTAACTCAAGAAAGCAATAAAATAAAATAAAAACATTGAAAAGTATAATTGCTATTAAAGAGTTTAATAGAAACTCAGGATAATTACCCTGTACTTTAAAACTATGAAAATAATTTAATGAATGCTAATATTTTCTAAAAAGAAATAGAAATCCTGAGTTAAATAGGGCAGCCAGTCCAATCCTTCGATTAATATAAAACTTATTACATTTTCATTTGTGTGTGCGTGCACACACCAGCCCACATGTGGAGGTCACAGGATAACTTTCTGGAATTGGTTCTCTTCTTTTATCATATAGGTCACAGGGGTCAAACCCAGGTCAGCAGCAGCCTTGACAGCAGGTCTTTAAGTGTTGAGCCAAGTTTGAAATAAAACTACCACCAGAAAGCCAAAGGCCACTTACTCTGTGTGTAAGCATTTCAAAAGGATTCAGATAGTTACACCATACTTTGACCAGAAAAGTGATTATAAGGAAAGGATTTAAAAGCCATGTAATTTGAAGACACTGCTGTAGAAGTCAGAAAACAACAGATAAGGAATACCTTGTGGAGCAGTTTCACTATGCCTTAGCCACCATCCTGTCTGAGTCTGGGGAGAAAGAATACCCACACACACTAACTGACAAGCGACAAGCACTCACTACTTCATAGACACCAAGAAGTTCCATTGCCAGCCAGATCCCCCAAAGACCAGGAAGACATCCTGTACCCAACCTGATCTGCAGAGAGGAGCTCCAGAAACCAACCTGCCCAGCACCACATGGCATGCTGGGCTCAAGCATGGAAGGACATTCTGTTTTACTATAGTAGGGAATGGGAACAGAGCCCAGAGGTTACTTTCAGTAGCCACACATCTCAGGAGGTTGCATTGCCAGCACATTCTATAGTCAGTCTTCAGAACTACAAGTAAGGAAGGGCAAGAGCTGAGTTAATCCAAGCCTACCTCAAGAACTCAACTGCACTTTTCTTAGTGATTCCAGTAGTCAGAGGGAAAAAGAAGGCGTGGAAACTTAAAAGTGCTTTCTTTGTTTGTCTTCAAATACTCTATTTCTACCTCTCCCCACAGTGTGGTCTTATGGTTATCTTTTGCCTTGTGTTTATTTTTCTAGGTAAAATTTTCATGGTTGATATGTATTGAATTGTATTTCTTATGTTGTTGCAATTGATGATATATTGGTTTAGTATACAAATATCCAGATATTAAATACATGTCTTTCTGATGATATAAATTGTAATCTCAAAATAAAAAGACCGAAATCAGGTACCAGCCAAGGCCAGAAGAAAGTTTCAGATCCCGTGGGGCTCCATGACATGGGTTCTGGGAGCTGAACTCAGGTCCTCTGCAAGAGTGATATGTATTCTTTACCTCTGAGCCATGTCTCCAGTCCACCCACCCACCGCCTTCTTTTAAAGATTCAATTGGGATAGAAGATAGCCTATTACACTCATGCATCAACTGTTAGAACCCCTGGGGTATAATAAAAGGGAGATGGTTAGAAAGCAGCCTTCCTGACAGCAAGAACACACTAGCTTTATCAGAAAAGAAAGAAAGAGTAGGAGGAGATTCTAGGGAACATATAGAAAAGAAACTGCACATTGTAATGTGAAGGCCTCCGTCCTGATGGGGGAGTGCAGTCTTCGTAGAAAAGGAGGGGATGAATGACATAGAGGGTTGAAACCTCTGCTCCAGATCACAGCCTCTAAAAATGTGTTTTCAATAGCATCAGAAAGAGGAGGAGAAAGAAGGAGGGGGTAAGACGAGAAAGAAGCAAAGGTAGACGACAGGCTTCAAGGGCGGCACCTACACAGGGCAGGATGGTTCTAGGGAAATCTTCCTTTCTTCTGGGATGTGACTGCAGCAGTGGCAGAATCAATTTTATAAAGATCCCTGCTGAGTCAGCCCCTATGCAGCTCTAGAGAGAAAGGCCCCATCCTGCTTAACTCACTAGGAACCTAGGGCATGTGACTATGATTTGAGGACTGAGGATGGGGACAACTTTGAGTTACAATCACACAGCTTCCCAAAAGGTGGAAATTAGGTCTGGGTGGGCTACTTAGAGCAATGGTTCTCAATCTGTGGATCACAACCCCTTTGGGGTCAAATGAACCTTTCACAGGGATTGCTTAAGACCATCAGAAAACACAGATATTCATATTATGATTCATAACTAACAAAATTATAGTTATTAAATAGTAATGAAAATAATGATATAGTTGGGGTCACCATCACTTGAAAAACTATATTAAAGGTTCTCAACATGAAGAAAAGTTGAGAACCACTGACTTAGAGATAGACATCACACACAGAAGGGCAACACAGAAACAGAACCAACACAAATGTCTGTCTGCCCTACTGCCATGAGCAACCAGACAGATAAAGGGCCATCCAACAGCACAGAGGCAGACTGGTACATGCAACCCTGCAAGCTACTAGGATCAGCTGCTTCTTGGAGCCCAAGCCTGCCCCTAGAAGAACTACACAGAGATGGGTCAACAACTCCCCATTCCTGGACCTCCCCACACACCAGAAATATCAGTGAGCCAGAACCAGCATCCATGCCACAAACCCATAAAGGCAGTACCTACATACACCTCTCCAGCAAAAGACTTGCCTCTGTCTCTTGCTGTGACTGCACAGAGGCAAGTCTTCTCCAGCCCACAATCTCTTTCAAGGAAAGGAAAAGTATACAGCTCCTGCTCCTCACAAAGTTCTCTTTCCTTCACTTCAAAAGAAAAACATGTAATGATTTAATGAGTTTCATAATGTATTTGGACCGTACTAACTCACCTTATCCTCCCTCAGTCTCCCAACTAATTCCTTCTTTGCCACGGGTCTCCCTTCTACTTTATAAGTTTTAAACAACCCACTGAGTTTAACTGGGGTTGCCTACATGACATGGATGTGGTGTTATTTCCTGGAGCATGAGAAACCTAGCAATGGCTGCTTCTGTTTTTGAAACAAGTAGCATATAGCCCAGGCTGATGTCAAATTAGTATGTAGTAAGGATATCACTAACCTCTTGATCCTCCTGCCTCAACCTCCTAAGTGCTGGGATTACAGACATGTAATACCATGTCCATCTAGGAATCATACTTTCTTATTTCAGGCTCTATTTCAATTATTGACACTAAATATAAATTCAAACAAATATTTTAAAACATTCTTTAAAAAAAAACTTTGCTAAGGATTGTGTTGCGTTTCATTTAAATTACACATTTCATGCATTCATACACAACTCTACAACACTACATTACTGATATATTACGGTAATTAAATTATATGCATAAAGAACTAGGAAGAGTTTATACCCTAAAGTCAGAATCAGAAGTCTGTTTGGTTTTGGTTTGTCGTTAAAAATGGAGTATTGCCTCTCCATGGATCGGGGTGGGAAAGTGGGGCGAGTGGGAGGAGGGAAGGCAGGGGAACTGGCTGAGCAGAAGTCTGTTTTTCTCTATTTTTTGAATAAGTTAAATTTGAATCTATCATATCAATGAAAGTCATTGCACTTATTTTTTCTTATTTTCTTCATCATAATACACAAATTTTATGCAGTCCTCCACAAATTACTACCATATTTACCATAAATGTTCTATTTACTTGCATCAGCCACAATTGATGAGTAGTAAGATGTTTTAAGTCTCTCAGGTTTGAAACAAAAGTATACTTCTAAATAATTCACAGATCAAGGAAGATAAAACAAGATGGAAAATTTAAACTTACCAGGACTCTTAAAATACTAACAAGAAAACAAAGTTGAATGAATAAGAGGGCATATGCACATGTGTGGGTGTGTTCTGCTATCTGTGTGCATGCATGGAGCTATTCTCTGACCTCCACTACACACAGGCACTGTGGCACACTCATACCCACACACATAATACAGATACAGGCACAGACACACAGAGACAGGTTTTTAAAAGAGAAAGAGAATGCAATCAGTAAGAAAGTGGAGTAAAATGCTGAAAGTTTTGGAAAACCCCCCAACCTAGGTTTGTATCTCTATAAAATTATATTTCAAAAACAAAGGAGAATGGGTTAATTAATATTGAGGGTAGGAAGCTGTTCTACTTAGTTTCTTTGTTGTTGTGATAAAACAGACCAAAAGAAACTTGGGGTGCAAAGGATTTATTTTACCTTACAGGTTACAGTTCATCATTAAGGGAAGTCAGGACAGGTACTCAAAACAGGAACCTAGAGATTAACTGAAGCAGAGACCATGGAGGAACGCCAACTACTGGCTTGCTCAGCCAGTTCATAAACTGCCTGAACCCACCCAGAGTGGGCTAGGCCTTCCCCTCATCAATTAGTGATTAAGAAAATTTCTCACATCTAATAGAGACAATTCCTCATTTCCTGCTCCCTATGTGATACTAGTTTGTGTCAAGTCAACAAAAACCAGACAGTACGAAAGCTCTAAAATGGATAAGGAGGAAATGAGAAAGGGGACAAGCAGAGTTATGTGAGTTATGTGAGATGGCTTAGAAAGTAAATGTACTCACTTGAAAACTTGAATTAGATTCCAGAATTCTCATATCAGGAGAGGACTGACTCATGCTAATCTGACCCACAGACCTGCATGAAAGTGCATGCCTTCATAGGCACACACACAATAAATACATACAATAAAAATTTAATTTATTTTACAAATGACTTTAGATAGTGGTAACCTACATGAGTGAATAATGCTACTCCTCTTAGGTTATTAATAGAACATCTCAGATCCCAGTACAGGGAGTGGCCTACCTTGCTACAAGTTGCTAGGTAAATGACATTTTCTATAATGGAGTAAGCCACTAATAACGTTCCAAATGCTTGTAAATAACCCCCCCACCCATGCCCCTGTATAATCCTTAACAAAACTCATAGGGTCACTCACACACCAGAAAAAAGAAAAGAAAAACAAGAAAGTAAAAAGTG
The DNA here is from genome assembly GCA_030556225.1 of Cricetiscus sungorus. Lineage (NCBI taxonomy): Eukaryota > Metazoa > Chordata > Mammalia > Rodentia > Cricetidae > Cricetiscus > Cricetiscus sungorus. The sequence goes on along the minus strand of JANBXA010000735.1, from coordinate 27,895,327 downwards.
AAATTAGAGAAAGTATGTTTGTGGGAGTAAGAGAAATTAGAAGGGGTAGTGGGGGTATGATAAAAAAAAGTATTTACATACATTTATAAAAATGTCATATCGTTGAAGTCTATTATTATGTATAGCTAAAATATACTAATAAAAACACTTAAATGAAGTGAATGCCTGTAAATTGCAGCCCTTGAGAGATGTAGACAAGGTCTTCAGAAACTGAAAGTTATCCTTAGCTACATAGAAGGTTCAAGGCCAAGCTAGGATACATACAAGTTTGCTTTGTAAGGGAAGGAGAGAGGAGGAAGGGAAGGAGGAAGGGAAAAGAAGAAAGGAAGAAAGGGAGAAAAAGAGAAAAAGGAAGGAAGGGAAGGAGGGAGAGAGGGAGGAGGGAGGGAGGGAGGGAGGGAGGGAGGGAGGGAGGGAGGGAGGGAGAAAGAGAGAAAGAGGAATGGGAAGAGGAAGAGAAAGAAAGAGGAAGAGAAAGAGAAAGAGAAAAGGGAAGAGGAAGAGAAAGAGAAAGAGAAAGAAAGAAGGAAACAGGACTTGCCAGGTATGGTAGCATAAACCTGTAGCCACAGTTTTCAGGAAGCTGAAGCAAAGGATTATTATTTCACTTTGGGAAACAGCAAGTTCCAGGCCTAGCCCTATCACAAAACAAAATAACAAGCAAAGAAAAACTTCACATAACTCTATGTGTTGTATAGATGAAATAGACTTTATAATAAAGGCATATCTACAACAAAAGACTATGTTCATGGATTAAATGAATCATTAGTATGGAATTGGCTATTTTACCAAAAGCAACCTACAAATCCAATGCAATCCCAATCAAAATTCCATTGACATTCTTCACAGAAATAGAAAAAGAAAGGCCTTAAAATTAATGCACAGCACAAGACCCCAGAGATAGCAAAAGCAACCTTGAGCAATAATAATGCTTGAGGTATCACCATTGGTAATTTCAAATTTACAGAGCCATACAAATAAAAACAACACGGTACTCACACAAAATTTAACTTTCTGATCAATGGAATAGAACAGAGGACCCCTGTTACAAAACCATGTAACTTAGCCATCTGATTTTTGACAAAAAATACACATTGTAGAAAAGGCAGCATTTTCAACAATTGATGCTGGGGAAACTAGATGCCTACATGTAGAAGAAAATGAAGACCTTCTCTCTTTGCATAAAAGTTGCCTATAAACAAATCAATGATAACAACTAAGATCTGAAACTCTGAAACTGATGAAGAAATGGTAAGGAATGCACTTCAGGATGTAGGCATCCGTAAGGGCTTTCTGTGGAGGATTCTGCTCAAGAAGCAAGGCAAGCAACAACAAGTGGGTTCTCATGAAATTTAAGAAACATTTTAATGACATAAGAAAATGCCAATCAAATGAAGAAACAGCCTACAGAATCAGAGAAAATTTTGACAGCTACATATGTCAAGAGGATTAGCATCTAGAATACACAAAGAAATCAAGAAAATATCAATCCAATTTTAAAAAATGGATCAGGGAAGAAATAGAAGACAGAAGAGAGAGAGAGAGAGAGAGAGAGAGAGAGAGAGAGAGAGAGAGAGAGAGAGAACATAAAAGAGAGAGCCATTATAGGTTTGAAGAGAAAACTGAACCTAAAGAATGTCTGGAGACCTACAAGACTGACTCCAACTAACAATTTGAGCAACAGTGGAAAGGCTACATAAATGCCCTTCCCTGATAATGATATCAAAAACTAACTTATCCGCCATTATGGAGCCCTCATCTAGTACCTGTTGGAAACAGAAGCAAACACCCACAACTAAACACTGAGCCGAACTGGAATCCAGATGCAAAGAAGGAGGACAAGACCAGGCTGCAGAAACACATAGAGACAGCTGACCTGAACAAGGAGCTGCTAATGGGCCCCCAGACTGATAGCTGGGAATCCAGCATTGGTTCTGACTCAGGCCCCCTGATCATGGGTCTCAGCTAGAAGGCCTGAACAGTCTAAGGGACCTCAGACAGTGGAACCAGGATGTATCCCTGGTGCACAAAAGGATCTTTCGGGTACATGTGAGGGGGGGAGAGGAAAAGAGTGAAAGAGGGAGGGAGGGAAGGGGGAGGGAGTAAGAGGGAACTGGGATCCATATGTTAAAAAAAAAATGGATCAAGGAACCAAATAGAGTTCTCAAAAATGAAGTGTAAATGGGTAATAAGCTTAAAAAAAAAAACTATTCTGCCTCACTAGCCATGATGGAAATGCAAATTAAAACTGTTTTGTGATTTGATTTTACCTCAGCTAAAATAGCTACCATCAAGAAAGGAAAAAGCCAACAAAAGCTGGCAAGGATATAAGGAAGAAAAATGGTTATCCACGATCGGTGGGATTTTAAACTGGTGTCACCACTATAGAAGTGAGTGGTTTTGTTTGTTTGGGTTTGGTTTGGTTTTTTGAGACAGGATTTCTCTGTGTAGCTCTGGCTGTCCTGGAACTCAGAGATCTGTGAGCCTCTGTCTCCAAGATTAAAGGTATGTACCACCAGCACCTGAAGGACTCTTCTGGACAGGGTAAGGTCACTGAGACCATGGACTTACTGCAGCTATAGTGATCTGCACCAGATCAAGACTACAAGATCAAGCAACATTCCAGCAGGCAATATTAGCTGAACCCAGTGGGTTACAAATAAATAAAACACAGAGGACATGAAGGGTAGAGAGGAGCAAGTTGAGGGGATGTGGGGGGATGGAAAGGGGCACTTTGAGGTACACATGGTAAGATATATTGATTATAGATATGAAGATGTTAAAGAAACAGAATAGTATATAAAAGTATATATTAATAGTATATATGAAACACTCTTAAAAAAATAAAGTATTTTTCATTTTTCTACATACCCCAAACATGTGACTTTTGGAAAATTTTACAGGCAAAGTTCTAAAGAGTTTCCAGAGCCAGCAACACAAACAAACAAGACTATTCTGAACAGCACATTAAAGAGACACAACAAAAATTATCAAGACTTTTGATAACTATTACAGCATAATACTGACAAATGGGTCAAGAGAATAACAGTGAATATGAAGTCACTTTAGTGAACAAAGGCAATATAAGTTTTTTAAATCTACACGGGGAAATAGCTGGCCCTTTTAATGTCAAAATAAAAAAGTTATGCACAAATGGCAAACTACTCTATAAAAAATGGTTTAAAGTAAAGAAGTCTTTTCTTGCCCATGTTACTCTCCACTACAGCACAGGGAGTCTGCTCACTGCAGTCCTTCATGAACCCATGTTGATGGAACAGCAGTTGTCATATATGAAAATGATTGTCTATTTGTAGCTCATTGTCCATAATTAAATAATACAGCTCCTCCATGTACAGGGAAAAAACATTTATTTAGGAAGCAGCAGTGCCAAAACTAAAGGCACACCTAGGGAACTCCACCCTCCAGATAATCCCTGCAATTCTTGCCACATACTTCTTAAACCATGTCCACACCTTCATAAACCACCACTCTGGTGAGTAAGTTCCAGAAATCAAGTTAGAGAGCCTAGGTATAGCCATCCGCAAGTATACAGTATGTACATTATGTTCTCATACACATAAAATAAGTAGAAATGAGATTTTAAAACTCAATGTCAATTTGCTGAATGGATTTGGAATTTCTGTCCCTTTCCAGACCTGCTACAGTTCCGACAGCTACCATTTTTCTCCTTGCTCCAATGCAATCGCTCCCGGTTTCTACAGTCTCACCTTCCTCTACAACTCACTCCCTCTCCCCTCCCACCAGACACTAGTTCTGAAATCATCAAAAGTTACCCAAAGGAAAAAAAAAGCTTTCTGCAGGCACAAATTTCTGCTGCAGGACTAACTCAAGCACTGACCCGTCTGTCCTCTCCAGCCACATCTTGCTAATTTGGACTTGAGAGTCTTCCTAAGTTAGCTCTGACATCCAGTGAAGAAGAACAAAGGCCATCCAGAAAAGGATTAAAACCGATTGCTTTTCCCAGGAAGACAGTTCTTTTGAAGCCTCCTGCAGAACACAATGACTGACACTGCCTTGTCACTTAGAAAACAGATGTGCATGTGCCATTCTTTGACATGGTTCCAGATGCAACTACTCCCTAAAACTACTCTAAAGAGAAAGGATGAAGAAAAAGCAAATATTCAAAACTTGAATATTCAGAATCCTTAATCTCACAAACATCTACCCACTCTCATCCTTCTGTAATTCTGTATTCAAGTTGGCTGGAGAGCAATCCTAATTAGTGCCTTCATGTCACAAACAAGTCCCACTTGACTATCAGCAAAGATCTACCTAATGTTATATGGAATGAGTTAATTTTCTAGTCTAGTCTAAACTGGACAACCACAAATGGTAATCTAAAATCTGGAAGAGTAATTATAACATAGTAACCTATAACACCACAAATACACATACCATGAAAAGATATTACATGTCATTCAAATTCCTTGCTATGTTAGAAGAACTTTGAATATATACCCAGACATTCAGAAACTCTCCATTAAAAAAAAAAAGGATTTACAAACAGATGTTTTTTTTAAAAGTCTCTAAAAGGAAATAAATTACATTTCCCAATAAAAAGCAACTGTAAAATAGTTATGGTTGAACCAACTTGCTAAACTATTTTGAAATATTTATTTCATACCATTAACATGATGCCAGAGATCTAAATTGAGGAAATCTTGTAGAAGGAGATAAGACAGAGAAAACAAAGGAATTCAAAGGAAGCAATATCTAAGTTAGTAACTGTTGAAGACATAATGGGAATTTTATTATCCTATTCTTTTTAATGTCATGTTTAAATCTTTCTCCACTAAAATACTTCTAAAATGTTTAATCCTCAGACTGTAGAAACAAAAATTAGTACCTTCCAATCTTTGAATTTTTCCTTTCACAGAGATAACAGCTTCAAAGGGTGAAACTCTTAGTTCAAAACATGTTCCAGTCAATGTTTCGATGAAGAGTTCCATGGTGTCATAAAAAGGAAGTTTGAGGTAAAATGGTCCCACGTTATCTTCATTGAAGAATGGAGGCTCTTTTCTGTTATCCATTACTTTGACTTTTCTAATTCCTCTGGAATATGTTGTATACAACTGTATTCTAGTTCTACCCAAATCAGCTTTGAACATTGGTAATATGTATCGTTGTTCATGTTTGAGTTTTGTACCTGAAAAAAACAGAAATTGGCTTTTTAAAACAAATCTGCTGAAAGTCCCTTCTTTGTTAAGGTTTTCTGAATAATTTTGGATCTTCCAAACAGGCTCAGCATTTACTTTACTAACTTTACTAACACGCCAGTGAAATTTTCATGCCTGCCTCTGAAATTGCTCCTGAAGTAGACTATTCATGAAGAATATATATGCTTTTGATTCTTCACAGTACCTTATCAGAGCTCAGCATTGCTGCAAATATATGGTACATGGTTGGCAAACATTTTTTCTAATATTTAAATTCTACATATCAATATAGTTTTATAAGACTTTGCAAGTGTATGTACATCCTTTTCTAAACTGTTTTTCTTTTAAACCATATAAAATTTTAGAGTCTTATACATAATTACATTGGATAAAAAGAATGGCAAACATCTTAAGATGTTCCATTAAAATTTGATCCACTAAATAAATAACAAATGGGCATTTGGTTTACAGAGATTATCAACCATCCTGACATGTAGAACTAGACAATCTCTACTCACAAGCATTGCAATGGCTGATGAGTATGAGAGACAAACAACAGGTAGATGCATAAAGTAGGTTAACAGTATAGAATAACACTGAAACCTGCTGTTATTTGGAGACTTTGTATGGGGGTGGATGTGCTAAGGTTAAACAACACAAATGTGCATCTTTCTAGAGAGATGGTCTCTCATTTTCAAAGTAATTTTGTTGAAATATAATTCGCATACCATAAATTGACTCACTTAATATCTAAAATTCACTCATTTTTAAGACTAAGAATGTCCAGCTACCACAACTACTACTTCTCCCAGTAATGGGGACTGAGCAAGGGCCTTGGGTATGCCAACAAAGTGATCTAAAAGTGAGAGACACCAACAACCTCTTTCAGTCACATTTACAGTATTTTTACCATCCCCAAAAGCCTTACACCCAATAACTATCACTCCCAAATTTCCGTATTGGGGAATACTCCATTATACTGTGTGAATATGTCTCACTGTGATTGGTTTAATAAAGAAGCTTATTGGTCTACAGTTAGGAAGGATAAGGTTAGTGGGAAAACTAGATTAAGAGAATGCTGGGAAGGAAAAGGGTGGAGTCATGGGAGTCAGGAGCAGACTTGAAGATGATCATGCTGTGTTGAAAGAAGGTACCAAAGCATGACAGAAGGTAGGTAAGAGATATGGGTTAATTTAAAATGTGAATGTTAGCTAGTAACAAGCCTGAGCTATCAGCCAAGCATTTATAATCAATAACAAGTTTCTCTGTGGTTATTTGGAAACTGGCTGGTAGGACAGAAAAGTCCATCTACCTATGACATCTAAACGTCCAGCACAAGACCTGAGAAAGCTTTAAAAAGTTTCTAAACACACACACACACACACACACACACACACACACACACACACACACCACAGGAGCCAAATGTGGCTTCCTAGTCTTTGCATGCTGGCTGCAGTACAGAGATGACTCTCCTGGCAGCTGCCTGCAAGATGATAGAGCCAGCTGCAAACCACTACGCACTACTGCCATATACTAAGCTGCACAATGCCATCAGCTGACACGGCAGTTTAAGATTCATCTCATCCAATGAGAAAACAATATATATGTTCAGTAAAGACAGAGAAGAAAACTCTAAATGGGCTACAGTGTGATTTAAAATATACATAGGCTTGGGAAAGAAAGGAGAAAGGATATAGACCGTCATTTAAAAAAAAAACAGCTTAAAATAATAAAGTCAAGTCCTTAAAAAAGTCACATAAAGATGGAAAATACATGAGAAGTCTGGATCCTGTATGATATTGTATTGTCTTTAAATTTTCTGATTGCTGATGAAGGAGCTATAGCTGCTAAGAGATACTGGATTTTTAAAGATGCTAGATTTAAACTGAGAAATATATTTTTAAAATGTCTTGACTTCAAAATGTCTGTCCTTGGTTTTTTTTGGGGGGGGGACAAGTTGTTTTCGTTGTAGTCAGAAAAAAAGCTAAACAAAAGAGTTAAATTAAAAGTTTTCTTTCTAAAGAAAAAAGGAGGATATGATACAATATATGGTATTTTATGACTGGCTTATTTTGCTTTGCATAAAGTTTTTAATCATCCAAACTTCATTCACCTAGTGGATGAATAACAGTCCCCTGTGTGTACCTGGTGCATATTATCTCTCCAGTCACTTGTTTGCCTTGAGTAGTTCCAATGCACATGCTGGTATAACGAACAATCAGCTTTCATCTGGACAAGTTTTGTTTTCTTGGTGATATATATTTAAAAATAGATATAATGGGTCACATGGCAACTGTATGGAGCAATGTATAAAATTATTAAACTGTTTTCCAAGTAGTTTGAACCATTTTATTATAAATTAACAATAAATGAGGATGCAGATTTCTTCACATCTTTGTCAATACTTTATATTGTCCTTTTAGTAAAGCTATCCTAGTGAGTACATGGTAATGCATCACGGTTGTGACTTATACTCTCAAATGATTCTGATCATCTTTTATGCAATTATAGACCTTCTGAATCTCATCCTTGGAAAAATAGCTATTAATAGTGTTTGCCCATTCTTTATCACTGGGTTGAAAGTATTTTTTTTAATATTCTAAAGGAGAGGGGAGGGAAAATGTGAATTAATATTTAATTAGAATTTAATATTCTAAAGGCTGTGGAGGAAATATGTGAAGAGACAGCTATAATTAAGGGCCATTTGAGTTATAATAGAGAAACCTAATACAATAAAAACGTCATACATATATACACATACATACATACATACATACATACATACATACATACATACATGAAGGTGACCTAAATGAAATCACCAAAGAATGGGAGAGACAGAGTCACAAATGAAGCTCCAAGTACTGGGAATGGTTTAAAGTTGGTCAAAGAGGCCCCACAGGAATCCCTAAACAGCACAGACTGTTGCAAAGAATATGGGTTGATCTGCACAAACTGAAAGCAAGGCCCTCACTGATGAAGATAACACCTATACAACTCATCAAACATGGAGATACCAAGCTGGTGCATGCATAGAATCTCCATCCCTACATTCCAGCGTCTTTGGTAAAGGAAGGTACTCTCCATGCTGTCAAAAGAGAAACAAACACCAAGCCATGGCAAACCCTTTATCTACAATGGTGTCCTGCCTGCAAGATAGGCTAGGGCAACGGTGGCGCTAAGCTTGGGGGAGTAACCAAACAACAGTCGATTTAAGGACTATTCTACAAGATGGAACCCAAACCCAACACTAACTGTGTCACCAAGGTTTTGAGACTAAATAGCCCAAGAACCTAGGGTAAAACTAAATAGTACTGTTTTAAGAAAAAACAGTGATAAAATGATTCCTAACGTGCTATTTATGATTTATTAAAGCTTGCCTTGTCTTAAAGGTGTGTATCACCATTGCCTGGCTCTATGACTTGTGGCTATCTTTGCCTTCTGTACCCTCAGGCAAGCTTTAATAAATCATAAATAATATACCACCACACCTAATAACATTCTGTTATACTCATAGATTCATTTCTGGTTCAGCTGTTGTCCTCCTACAGCAGATGGGAATAATCATAGACTCACACCCAGACATTATGCAGAGAGTGAGAGCCCTTGGAACACTCAGCCATAAATAAGATGTCTCTATTACATCCTTCCCCTCAGAGCTCAGGCACCCCCACAGAAGAGGAGGCTGAAAAAGTGTAAGAGCCAGAGGGGGATGGAAGACACCAGAACAAGGCCCCTGTAAATCAACTGAGCAAAGCTCATATGAACTCACAGATATATTGAAGCAGCTTTAACAAAGTCTCTCCAGTCTCTGGGGATAATTCTATTACAAGTTGACCATGAGTTTAACATCTGCTTCAGAAAAGGTGAATGAATGTTATATAAGACTATCACTTCCTTGTATTTCCTTAAATCTAAATTTCTACATTTAAATGTACATTTCCACAGGAGTACATTTAATTCTTGCACAGCCTTGATGATATCTCTCATTTGGCAGCTCCTGTAAGGTGACTTGATAAATTAAAGCTAGTTGTTTGAAAACCTTAGGCTCTTCCTTTCTAACCTTATGATTCAATGCTTAAATTGGTTCTCCATTAAATTCCTGTCTGGGTTTAAATATCTCAGATCTGTTTTATTAAGTTTTTTTATATTAAGCCTTGTATCTTTAGCACTCATATTAACTAACTTTTTAGTGATAAAACTAGTGTTTATAATTTATATTAGTTATCCACTCATTTATTGTTCCATTTTCAAACTGCCTAGCATATTATACAGAGAACTAAATTAACACAGCAGCTTTGAATGCTTGGGACAGAATTGGAGAAGTAGAAAAGAAAATTGAGTCATTTACTAAAGTCATAAAGGGCCCAAAGGAAAACTTCAGAGATTTCTCACAAAGACTGACTTCAGCATGATATAGAATGATTCAGAAACTAGACAAATAATTGAACCTTTGGATTTGAAAATGCTAGTGCACAATGCAAAAGGGTAAGTAGAACATTAAAGGCAAAATAAGTACCATTGGGGGAATGGCTTCAAGAAATCAATATTGAATTTCATGACTATGATGATGCATGGATAGGGGAGGTGATTTTCATAGGTTTTAAGAATAATGGAAATATCAAGTATTTCAATTGTGGCAAATAAGGTCACATAAAAAGGATTGTAGGTAAGGCATTCCTAGAATCAATGTTTTTTTCTAAGCATGATTCGAACAGAATTGTGGTGATATATTATTTATGAAAGCTTGCCTGGGGGTACAGAAAGCAAAGCTGGCCACAAGCCATAGAACAAGGCAATGATGAGTTTTAATCCCAGCTTTAATGGCTGCTTTAATCCCAGCAGCCATACTAGCTAACCAAAGAGCCAGGAGGTGCTAGGTAGCACACACCTTTACTCCCATGACTCAAGAGACAAGCAAATGGATCTCTGTTAGTTCAAGGCCATACTGAGCTACATGAAAGTGATTCAGTCCTAAAGAGAAACAGCTCACACAAAGGTGATCTCAGCACTTGGCATCACACACTTTTAATCCCAGCAATAGGGAGATTTAAAAGGAAGATATAAAAGGGTCTTATGAGAAATTTATTCTCTAGTCACACAAAGAAGAGGATAGTCCTTTCAGCCTGAGGTACAGGTAAGAGATTGTGGCTGATTGCTTTGCTTTTCTGGTTTTCAGCTTGAAGCTCAAATCAAATTTTCAGGTTATACAGATTGCCCCTCCTTTCTGGGTTTACAGAAGGTATTGCAAAGGCAGGCATTAAACAAATAAATGTAGGTTTAAAAGGAACAGCCAAGGTCACCCCTTGCTGTCAAGAATGCCTTGAGGAGCCTCTCGAAGGCCCCCATGGCAAATTCAGTTCAGTCATTTCCTATAACTGGAGGAAACTCCTTTCCAGAGCAACAAAGGAACCTATGCCACATGTGGCAAACACAGCAATGAACTTATGGAGACATCATTTGTTACAGCAATAGAATACTCAGATTAACATTCCTACAATCTCAGAAACAAACCATAAATTAACATATGTTTCTGAGAAAATATTAGAAAGTATTATAAAGAACAGTCATGGACCATTCAGGTATAAGAACAGGGCACAACAGCTGCTGATCTTTCAAAGACACCAACAACCCTACCTTTAAAATGGTTCATAGACAAACCTGTGTGAGTTGCACAATAGCCTTAAATAACAGAGAAACTCAGGCCTTAGAACAGCTGGTACAGGAGCAGCTAAATGCTCAGTATATTGAAGAATCAACCAGTCCTTGGAATTCTCCTGTATTTGTTATTAAAAAGAAACCTGGAAAATAAAGAATGGTAACCTATCTAACAGCTGTTAATAAAGTGATTCAATCAATGAGGTCTCTATAGTCCAAGAGTCCTTTGCTCTCTCTATTACTCAATGGATGGCTCTCATACTGATTTAAAAGATTGTTTGTTTGTTCCCCCCCCCCCAGGCTGAGTAGTTGGAGGGATACTCCCTTAACCTAGAGGCAGGAGGAAGGGCCTAGTCCCTACTCCAAATGACTTGACAGATTTTGTTGATTGCTCCTGGAAGGCATCACCCTCCCTGTGGAGTGGGGATAGGGAGGGAGGAAATGGGATGGGAGAGGCATGGGGGGTATGAGAGGGATCTGGGATTGATATGTCAAATTTAAAAAAAAAAAAAAAAAGGGTTTTTTTTTTTTTACCATACCTTTACAAGAAAAAGACAGAAAAATTTGCCTTCAGAGTGCCTACTTATAATAATTCTCAGCCTGTTAAGAGATATCAATGGAAGGTACTCTCACAAGGAATGTTAAATAGCCCCACCCAGTGCCAGTATTTTGTAAGTCAGTCATGGAAATAATATGTAAGCAATTTGCTTCATCTATAGTTTATCATTATATGGATGATATTTTACTAGCTGACTCAAGTGTAGACACTTTAGAAAGAATGAAGAAGTAAAAAAAAAAATTGTTGGGATAACAAATTGATCCTAAAAAATACAAAGAGATTATATTAATTATTTAGGATATAAAATAGGTCTACAGAAAATTAGACCCCAAAATGTGTAAATTAGGAGAGATCAGTTGGAAACTCTTAATGACTTTCAAAGATTGCTAGGAGACATTTCCTATCTAAGGTCCACTAACAGAATAGAAAAAATGAACTGAGTAATTTGTTCAAAACCTTAGAAGGTGACAAGGACTTGAATAGTCCAAGGGAATTATTAGCTGAAGCTGAGAGAAAATTAGCTTTGGTGGAAAAAAATTTACAGTATGCACATGTGGATTGTTTAGATCCAACACTACACTGCATTTTGGTTAATTTATCTTCTAAGCATTTCCCTACAGGAATATTAATGCAGAAGGAAGATATTATCTTAGAATTAATCTTTTTACCATATAAACAGAGTAAAAAAATTAAAAAACTTACATGGAAAAGGTCTCTGAGTTGATTCTAAAATAAAATTGAGACTTCATCAATTAGCAGGAATAAGCCCAGCCTAAATTGACAAATTAAGGGCAGAAAGTGAACCCTGGCAAAGGGATTGTACTAATTTTGGGAATAGATTAACAACAAAGAAATCCCAAAAGAGAATTCAATTTATAAATAGAACTAACTGAATCCTTTCTTATTTTTACAGGGAACACAAATATCTGGAGCCCCTACATTCTATACTAATGCAAATAAATCAGGATAGGCAAGTTACAAATCAGAAAATTTAAGTAAAATGGATCTAAATCCTTATAATTCTGTTCAAAAGTCAGAATTATATGGTATTCTCATGATATTAATGAATTTCTTGGAACCTCTCAACACAACAGTTACAAGTTGTTTTGCATATTAAAACTGTTGAATTTATACCAGATGATACAAAATTGAATTTACATTTTATTCAGTTACAAGAAATAATCAGGAATAGGAATCGTGTGTGTGTGTGTGTGTGTGTGTGTGTGTGTGTGTGTGTGTGTGTGTGTGTTTATCTAACATCCAATCCCATACAAGTCTGCCAGGCCCTCCAGCACGAGGTAATGATGAAATTGATCAACTATTGATAGAAAATGTGATGGAGGTCTCAGAAATTCATTAAAAATGAAAATACCATATTGTCAGGCAGTAGTGATGTACACCTTTATTCCCAGCACTTGCAAGGCAGAGGCAGGCAAATCTCAATGAGTTCAAGGGCTGCCTAGTCTACAAAGCAAGTTTCAGGACAGCCAGGACTGCTACACAGAGAAACCCTGTCTCAAGAAACAAACAAAAATAAAACAAAACAAACAAAAAACCCACCATATCAATAGCAAAGGTTTGAAAAAAGATTTTTCACTTGGCAACAAGACAAGGAAATTACAAGGAAATGTCCTACTTGTTCTTTATACAACCAAACTCTACTACCAGCAGAAAGTAACCCAAAAGGTACTCAATGGCAATAAAATCTGGCAACTGTTATGTGTTTTATTTTGTAGAATTTGAAAATTAAAATATGTACACCACACCATTGATATCTATGGCAATTACTTTGAATTTTGTAAAGGCTGATTCTGTAATGACAAATTTGTTAGAAGTTACAGCCATCATTAGAATACCTATGCAAATTAAGACTCACAATGCTCCAGCATAAGCCTCTCAAAAAAATTAAATGTTTTTTTGCTTATTACACTATAAAACATATTACAGATAAACCACACAATCCTACAGGGCAAGCAGTTATAGAAAGATCAAATTGAATGCTAGAGGACATGCTAAATAAACAGAAAAGGGGGGAAGATCCCCAGAAATAGATTGCATAATGTTGTATTAAATTTGAATTTTCTGAATGCTAATGGAGACATTAGCCGTGGACAGACACTTGATAATAGGGAAAAAACTGCAGAATTAAATGAGCCTGTGTACTTTAAAGATGTACTGACCTTAGAGTGGAAACCAGGGTGTTACATTTAGGAAGGGGCTTTGCTTCTCCCCCCCCCCACCCCGCAGGAGAAGAAAATTAAAGCTGGCTTTGGAGTTGAAGTGTGACTCTCTCCCTCTCTAAACCCAAGCATGTTTGTTAAAGAAAATCCAAAAGCTCTGTCTCATGTCAGAAAAACCACCTGCTATGGGATAGAAAAAAAAATGAAAGAACTATTTTATTGCCACTAATCTTATAAATATTGCCTCAAAATTCCTTTGTCATGAAATTAAAGTTCATAAAGAATACTAATTCTAGAAAAAGGCTTCATCTAGCTTCCTATACATGATTTTGGATTTGAGTATCTATTAGGTAACTAGGAATTAAGATTTTGTATTCTGGATGTACATAACAAACATTGATCCTTTAACTTCTTTGAGATCTGCTACATATGACACTTAAATATTTAAGTATTCTGCAGTGAACTATGAACACCCCTAACAGTAACCATTGAAATCTCAAAATGATGATGGGGCCCCACAAATATGTCACTAAGCTGAAAAACACAACCTAAAAATCGGTTTTGTATTACAAACTGCTTAAGACAATTTCAAGGTGGCTAGCTAAGATGTTACAGCCTTAGAGACTACTCTAGCCAGGACTTCAGACAAGCCCTGAACTTTCCCATTAGACAGAGACTAGGCAACAAATAATACAGCTCCTTCTCCCAGGACTTGACAGTTAACTCAAATTTTTCTTTTCAGGATCCCTTACAGATTCTGTCACCATCCCCTCCTCCCAAGACAGCAGGAAGTAAATTTAAGAGTATGATACCCACTTTCCCAAGAGGTACAAAGTGGGTTATGGATATTTGTCATTGTTTAGGGGGGTTGGCTAGAAGTTGTTATTGATTATGGTCAGGAAGAAATTTGAAATAGGAGATTAGATCCAGAGTTCTTGTTTGAAAAGGCAAAAAGAGGGGAATATAGATGTGATGGGGTATAAGGGTAGATAGATTATTGAATCTACTCTGAATATAATTAAGGGGAGAATATAGAAACAGAATAAAAAGGAAGATTTAATGTACTTTTAAAAACAACTACTAGTTTTAAATATTTTACATGGTCTTGGATTTTTTTGGTTTATTGCTACAAAGTTGAGATTATTTTGTTAGAACATACTGTACATACATTTCTAATCTTGCTCAAGGTGTTGTTCCTACGAAACTCATTTAACAATGTCATGCAGATTTATAGTCTTTGAAAGTTATTATTACCAGCTATTTAAGATAATAAGGAAATGAAGGTTAGCAATTAGTCACTTACTATCGAACTTGTAGTCATATGAGGTATGTTTTCAAAGTCAAACATATATTTTAGATAAACAAGTCATCTTCAAACACTTCTGAGATTTACAGAATATGGTATTTAAGATGTTAACCTATGATAATAACAAAGGCTCTTTTTTTTTTTTTTTTTTTTTTTTGACAGTGAGACACGTCTGCTCCTGCTTACTTCAAAGAAGATGATGGGAATCGAAGAAACGCCACTGGGTAAGAAAGTGCTCTTGTCTCAACTGCTGACAGTATGCTGTTCAATTGGACAGACAGAACACAAAAGAAAGGACTGCCAAACTTTGCCAAGACAAGGTAGGATAGCCCTTCAGAATATCCTGCTTCACAGAAAAGTCTATCAGATATACTAGGCATACAGGCTGAAGATGGATGTTCCAACACTGCAGAAGGACCTTGGGTGACTGTCCAGGAATCGAGCTGTTTCTGTGATTTCTCACAATTTTTTTGGAAGTCGCTTGCTTTCACTTCCTGCTTACTCAGGTAATATTGTTTCCTTGAGTCTTTGATGGAGTTGAAGACTTTATAGTTATAGTTTTCCTTGCTTCCAGATTCAGGAAAGAAATTCACTAAAGAAATGTAAAGTGTGTAAGGTTGAGAGACATAAAACATAGTTTTGGTAATGCAAGTTAGAATAGAAAGTGATTTAAATATAACCTTTTGGACTCACCATGATAGAACAGATATGAAGTATTTTCTCTGAATTTGTTAATGGACAAGACACTTGTTGATGTGTTATTTCCTGTATATATTGTATATAGTTATTATATATAATTTTCTATTAATTATAGCCTTTTTATTTTAGGCAATAAAGGAGAAATTGGTGATATCTTGTTTATACTCTAACAACTGAAGTTTGAAGTTCAGAGGATGGAGCTAGCCACTTGTAACATGATTTAAAAAAAAACAAAAACAACAACAATAATAAAAAAAAAAAAAAAAAAAAAACCTGACAGATACTGGGGTTCAAACTTAAGGTGAGAAAAGCAAAGCCGCTAGCCAATAACTCTCACCTCTATCTCAGACTGCATTGGGTGATCCTGTCTCCATGAATCCTCAGAGGCAAATGCTGACTTCACTGTTCTCCGCCAAGCTTCAGACTGCACTCCCAGACTGCAATGCTCTTCTCAACGTGGCGTGGCTGGAGACTAACTGCTATATGAGGCCCTTTGCTTCTTCCTTATATACCTCTCTAACGCTGGGATTAAAGGCATGAGCTGTTAATCTTTTAGATTGATTCACTCTCATGTAGCCCTAGGTGGCCTTGAATTCAAGAGAGGTCCACCTGCCTCTGAGTCCTGGGATTAAAGGTGTGTGCCACCACTGCTCAGTTTCTATAGCTAACTAGTGTGGCTTTGTATTCTGAGCTCCAGTGGCTTTATTAGATCATAAACAATGTATCACCACAGCCACTTGTTAACCATAGAGGTCTGGAGTTCTGTAGAGACAGACAGGAAGTGATATGGGTGGACAGAGAGAGGAAGTAATTAAGTGGGAGGAGACCGGAGCTCAGTCTCTTTGGCTGGGAAGTTGAGTAGGTAAGGTAGGTGTGGTTTGCTCCTTCCTCTCTGATCTCTCTGCATTTCCCCCTATCTCTAACTTCGGGCTTTTATTATTAAGACCTATTAAAACTCATGCTACACTTGTTAGGGATTATTATTTTAAAGTGTTTTACTTTTGTTTATGCTGCATTTGTTTAACTCCGTGAAGCTGTGTTACTGTGCCTGTCTGAAACACCTGGTGGTCCTAATAAAGAACTGAACTGCCAATAGTGAGGCAGGAAATAGAGAAATAGGCAGGGCTGGCAGGCAGAGAGGATAAATATGAGGAGAAATCTGGGGGGAGAAAGAATCAGAGAACAAAAGAGAGAGGAAGGAGGAGGAGGAGGAGGAGGACTTCAGGGACCAGCCACCTAACCACCCAGCTACACAGCCAGAGAGTAAAAAGGAATAGAGAAAGATAAAAGCCCCGAGGCCAAAGATAGATGGAAAAATTTAAGTTAAGAAGAGCTGACAGAAACAAGTCAAGCTAAAACTGGTCATTCATAACTAAAAATAAGCCTCCATGTGTGATTTATTTGGGCTCCCCCCAAAAACAAAAAAGTAAAACGTCCAACAACGTTGACTTAAAAAACAAAAGGTAACCTCATTGTAATTTTTAAACTGCTTAAAAGATTCTGCTGGGGTATACAAGCTGTAAGGGAAAAATAAAGAATTTAGAAGGAAAACACCAAAAAAAGATGTAAAAGGAAAGACTTAAAGGATGACACCAAGACGTAGTGGGAAGGAAGGAAGTCATCAGGAAAGCAGATGGCAAAACTCAGGGCAGAAGAACAGAACAAAAAAGAGAGCAGAACAACAGGAAAAATAATAAAATAAAGAAGAGAAACATAACCCTCAGAAAAAGAAGACTGTTTTCTTGTTGTCTTCATCACATTCCCAGTCTCTGTGACTTGCAGAGGGGTAGGCCCTCTGCACACTAGGGTAAAGGTTAATAACTGAATCATTAATCAAGTGGAATCCACAGTTTTTTATGTGGCTTCATTTGGTTATAGTTACGGGGTTTTTGTTTGTTTGTTTGTTTGTTTTGAGTGGTATTTCATTTCGTTTTCTTGATTTTGTTGTTGTTGTTTGTTTGTTGTATTGCCTAACAACATGAATTTTTCTCCCTAATAAGTACCCTTGCATCTGATCCTTCCCCACCTCCAGCTAACCTATATTCTGCACTAACACTGTATTTTATTAACAAATGAAGAATTGACACATCATTGTCACCTGAGCCCAAAGTTTACATTAGGGCTCACTCACAGTAGTGTGCACTACAGGTGTGGACGAGTGTATAAAACATGTATTTACCAGTACAGTATCAGGGTAGTTTCCGTACTCTCCCTCCCCATACCTAGAATTCCTGACAACTTTTGACCTTTTTAGTGTTTCCATAGCTTTGCCCTTTCCAGAATATCATACACAGTCTATCTAAGGGACAAACATTTACGGCATTTTTGTACAACTTCATGGCTTGATGGCTTCTTTCCTTTAAGTGTAAACTATATTGTCTGGATGCAATACAATTACATTTATCCATTCTCCCCCTGAGAAATAGCTTACATACTCAATTTTTTGGTAATTATGAACAACCTTGTTATAGATTTTGCACACGGTTGTATTGATATATATTTTTTTAACTTATTTAGGCTAGATTTTATTATAAGAGTATTTCTCCTTTTTATGCATGTGTGTATACACTGAGTGCATATGTATATGTGCATATTGTGTGCCTATATATGTGCATGTGTGTACCTTTTGTGCATGGGTGTACATTATGTGCATATGTGCATGTGTGAACAGTTTATGCATGTGTATACATTGTATGCATGTGTACATGAACATGTGTGAATAGTGTGTGCATGGGTGTACATTGTGTGCATGTGTATATGTACATGTGTGCACATTGTGTGCATGTGTGTGTATATGTACACCTGTGAACAGTGTGTACATGGGTGTACATTGTGTGCACGTGTATATGTACATGTGTGAACAGTGTGTACATGGGTGTACATTGTGTGCATGTGTACATGTACATTTGTGAACAGTGTGCATGGGTGTGCATTGTGTGCATGTGTATATGTACATGTGTGAACAGTATGTGCATGGGTGTGCACTGTGTGCATGTGTATATGTTCATGTGTGAACAGTGTGTACATGGGTGTACAGTGTGTGCATGTGTATATGTACATGTGTGAACAGTATGTGCATGGGTGTGCATTATGTGTATATGTACATGTGTGAACATGGGTGTGCATGGGTGTACAGTGTGTGCATGTGTATATGTACATGTGTGAACAGTGCGTGCATGGGTGAACAGTGTGTGCATGTGCATATGTACATGTGTGAACAGTGCGTGCATGGGTGAACAGTGTGTGCATGTGCATATGTACATGTGTGAACAGTGTGTGCATGGGTGAACAGTGTGTGCATGTGCATATGTACATGTGTGAACAGTGCGTGCATGGGTGAACAGTGTGTGCATGTGCATATGTACATGTGTGAACAGTGCGTGCATGGGTGAACAGTGTGTGCATGTGCATATGTACATGTGTGAACAGTGTGTACATGGGTGTACATTGTGTGCATGTGTACATGTACATTTGTGAACAGTGTGCATGGGTGTGCATTGTGTGCATGTGTATATGTACATGTGTGAACAGTATGTGCATGGGTGTGCACTGTGTGCATGTGTATATGTTCATGTGTGAACAGTGTGTACATGGGTGTACAGTGTGTGCATGTGTATATGTACATGAGTGAACAGTATGTGCATGGGTGTGCATTATGTGTATATGTTCATGTGTGAACATGGGTGTGCATGGGTGTACAGTGTGTGCATGTGTATATGTACATGTGTGAACAGTGCGTGCATGGGTGAACAGTGTGTGCATGTGTATATGTACATGTGTGAACAGTGCGTGCATGGGTGAACAGTGTGTGCATGTGCATATGTACATGTGTGAACAGTGCGTGCATGGGTGAACAGTGTGTGCATGTGCATATGTACATGTGTGAACAGTGCGTGCATGGGTGAACAGTGTGTGCATGTGCATATGTACATGTGTGAACAGTGTGTGCATGGGTGAACAGTGTGTGCATGTGCATATGTACATGTGTGAACAGTGCGTGCATGGGTGAACAGTGTGTGCATGTGCATATGTACATGTGTGAACAGTGCGTGCATGGGTGAACAGTGTGTGCATGTGCATATGTACATGTGTGAACAGTGTGTGCATGGGTGAACAGTGTGTGCATGTGCAGGCCAGCAGCCAACATCAGATATCTTTATCATCTTCCATTTAGTTTTTAAGGCATCACCGATCCTGATGCTCATCAATTCATCTTGACTGAGTGACTGGCAAGCATGAGGGCTCCTGACTGACTCCACACCCCAGCCCTGGGATGAGTGCACACTGCTGTGCCCAGCTTCTCATGCAGGTACTGGGAATCCAGGCTATGATACTCAGGTAGGTACGGTTAGCATATTACTTTGAACAGTCGAGCCACATCCCCAGCCCCAATACGTTTGGTTTTCTTAAAAACAAAAACACACACAAAACAAACAAACAAAACTGCCAAGGGGCTAGAGTGATGGCTCAGAGGTTAAGAGCACCAGCTCCTCTTCCAAAGATCTGGAGTTCAAGTCCCAGTAACCACGTGGTGGCTCACAACCGTCTGTAATGAGATCTGGTGCCCTCTTCTGGCACGCAGGCAAACATGCAGGCAGAACATTGATTACCTAATACTAAATAAATCTTTAAAACCCTGTGAAACAATATGCAAAAGTGGCTAAATAATTCTGCATTTCCATTTCCAATAAAGAGTTCCTAATATTCCATGCCATCACATCGTTTTGCACTGGCAGTGTTCTGGATTTTGACTTCAATTGGCACCTCACTATAGTGTATATGCGGTCACCTTTTGAAAATATAGACTGATCCTGGAAGTCCTAAACCTGAAACGAGACTAGGTAAAGTGACTATGAGTAGAAGAAAATTAGCGTTGCAGTAAATGCACCATCAATGGTACTGGAACGTCTAAATTAAGTTTGGACCCAGTCAGTGAGATAATTTTCTACATACAAAAAGGACTGAGGGGAGTAACCATAACTAAAAACATTGTGTACAGAAATGCCATACTTCTCAGCATGCAGCCTGTCCAAATCAGAATAGAATGCTACAGGGGCAAATGGAAGTTCAAGTACTAAAACTGGGTCCACTGAGCAGAGAGTGGCATGTGGCCTGCATGAACGAACACTGGAAAACCAATGGACAATGACAACTCGTACTGATATGAAACAAGAATAAAACGTTCCTTAAAATTGATGAATTAGATTAAAAACTGAGAGGAAAAATTCAAAAAGACTCTCCAACACTTTCATCTTTTGAAATTTTCTAAGTACACAACCACAAAAGCAGCAATAAGTACACGCAGTAAGTAGTTTCAGTACCTTGGACTTTTTCTTCCTTCTCGTCCAAAGGAACTTAGCCACACGAAGAGTGAGCTTTTAAATTTTTCGCCCAACATAAAAATAACCACAATACGATGCAGCCATTTAAAATGCTGACACTTGTACATGTACAGATGAGTGAAAATCGAGTGGAGTCACACTCATTTAGCCTGAGACTGATGCCCCAGTGGGGCTGTGCTGCCCTGGAGTCAGGGACCACGCCCCGCAGGGAATATGCTCAGACCCAAAGTTGGGTCAGCAGCGCCCGGAGCCGCGGGCGCGACCAGTTTGTACCCTGGGCCACGACTGTCCGGGTCCCGTGAGTCCGGAGCAGAGAAGCGCGGAGGGCGCGACCAGGCTGCAGCCGAGGCGGGCGCACCTGTCCCGCCTGCCCAGGCCGAGAAGGCGCAGCGGGCCCCTCAGCCGCCCGCCCGCCCGGCCGCGCCCCGCCCCGCCGCGCCCCTCACCCGCTCGCCCTCCGGTGGTCCCGTCCGCCCGCTCGCTCGCTCGCCTGCCCGCAGGCCGATAGGGGTGAGCGCGCCCGCGACGACGGCGGACGCTGGCCTGCAAAGCTCAGGCCCCGCCCTTTGTGACAACTCTCACCAATCGCCGGCCAGCGCTGGCGGCGCCCTCCAATCAGCCTGAGAGGGGAGGGGCCGAGCCTTCCGAGGCTGGCGGTTGCTCGGATGCCGGGGTCGCACGGGCGTTCAGGAAGGGTTGTCGGTTGGAAGAGGCCCGGATGTTGACCCTTTATTACTGATGGGGGAGCCGGCTGGGCAAGGCAGAAGGCTGGAGACCTGCCTCAGTCTACGGGGAAGAGCGGGTGCCAGGGGAGCGCCTTGGCTGGGGCACATCTAAGGTTCTTTGGGTCTGGAAGGGTTCCTGACATTTGCTGTCCACTCATGACTTCTCCAGAGTCTGGGGCACTTAAAGAACATACAGGCTAGCCTGGCATAAACACACATTTATGACTCAATTGTATCATCTGTAAAATGGGGACATTCTTATGCCTTACTATAGGGGCTGGTGACTTTGTGTGCCTCTTGCTTTTGAGTAATTACTGAAGACTTTTAAGTCAAATAGGTAGCCCCTTGGACTTGAAAACTCAGCATGCTTTTGCTGTTCACCAGGCTGCTAAACTGGCACATAAACTAACTGGTTTTCAGACAACCAATGCCTTCCACCTAGATAGGTCCCCTACTGCTTGATTCCCTTCACGGGTGGTTCACCTCAAGTGCTTTACTAGGTGGGCTGCTGAAGAGGACGAGGAGACTTCTGATAGACACCTTGTGACTCAGGCCAGTCTTCTCCCATCCGCCCACTCTGAGACTTGAGTTTTTACCCACCAGTTTGTAGAGCTCCACCTATTGAGTACTGAGGTAGAAGGTATGGTGAGACCCTGTCCTTTGTCAGCCTCTTGCCAGTGACACTGAAACTCAGCCCATGATTAGAGCAGCACTAATAGCTTCAAACTGACAACAGAGCCATGATGGTAATGTCAGAGATTAGAGGAGTCCCTGTGCTGGAAATCTTGACAGGTACCTCGGGCACCCAGTGTTTGACTTTAGATGCCTGGCTTCTACTTTAAAGCAGATTACCTTATCAAGCCATAACAGTCATCACCTACCATTTTAAGGGGCAGACAGATAAATGGGTCTTTACCTATTCTCAACAACCCTGCAGGCTCAGTACTGAACCATTTACAAAGGAGGAAAGAAAAACTAAGAAAGGCAAAAATTTGCTTACAACTAAACCATTTCTTGCAACTACTGAACTCCAGCGTTATAGGCAGCCTGAATACAGCCAGAGATAATGTGGCAAGGATGTGTATTGCTGTGGTCCAATAAACTGTCTTTCTAAAATCAAGACAGCAGAGGAGCACAGTGCCCCTTAGATGACTGCAGAGGCATTTTTGGAATCCAATGGAAACCTCACAGGTTTAGAATCATAGTCGCGTACGTAGCCTTTTCCCTCCTTTCTTTCACCTGCCTAGACCATCACTGCACTCAGAGCCCCAGCCAGCATACAAGGACTTCAGATCTTCTGGCAAGAGCAGTCTCCATATTCCCTGCCCACATATGAAAGGCACAAAGAGATTTCCTCTCTAGAATGCCCTTCTGTGCAGTCTCATTTAGTAAAAACAAACTATGAAGCATTTATTTTTTATTTGTAACCTTAAGCATAATTACAGTCAATGCAGAAAAATATTAGTTACATTGGTTAACAGCTGAACTAGTTGCTTCAGTATTTGCTTTTGGAATCTGGTGAAGACAGCATCACTAACTGAAAATAGAAGGGGGGAGATGAAGTGTGAAGACCCCAAATGCTCTACTGACTTCCAAAGGCATTCAGGGGGTCATCGAAAATGTTGTTCACTTTGTGGTCAGATCTTAGTTCAGATGTGGCTTCTGCAGGCTGGCTTTTGGGTTTGGACTTCTTAGCCTGGAGAGCAGAGGAGAAAATATCATCTTTGAAAAGAAAAAAAAAAAAAAAGTTAGGCAAGAAAATGGGAATTTAAGACACATCCACACAAACTGCCAAAGACCCAATTCTGATTACACACTATAGAGTACCATTACAAAAGTGGAATCTCTTAGGTTCTGGTCCTGGCTCAGTTCATGGCACCCATGTTTTATAATGATAATGTAAACATCAGGTTCTTCTGAGTATAAGTCTCTCAGCTACAAAAGTGTCTGTGCACATAAAGAGAGAAACAGGACGGTGGACTGGCTGTCTAACTCAGCCTTGGACATGAAACTGACTACTAGCTTCTTTTCACTCTGGCTTTTAAGGGCAGTGAGAATGTGCAAAGAACGGGTCAATATAGAATATAGGAGTCAATCTACGGCACACCTCAATCGTGAGAATAAAGTCTCAGACTTTTAACCATGCTGCTTACCCAGTAATGTAGAAGTATTTTCTTGTCACTGCCAGCCCACAAAGAATGGCACAGAAACTTAATAATTATGAAAGCTCAGCTTGTAACTTAGGCTTGTTCCTAAATAGTTCTTATAACTTACACTAACCCATTTATATTAACCTATGTTCTATCATGTGGTGTTATCTCTCTTCCATCTTGCACCTCCTTTTTCTTGTCTGTCTCCTCACATCTCCCTTGCACCTAGATTCACCTCCTACTTTCTCTCTTTCTGCCCAAAAGTCCCACCTATACCTCCTGCCTAGCTATTGGCCATTCAGATCTTTATTGAAACAATCATAGCAATGTATCTTCACATAGTATACAAATACCCTACACCACAGTAATGTTATTGGTAAGATCCTACGACACCAAATTTCAGCATTTGTATGTAAAGGCAAAGGTACAAAAATAATGAAGACCACGGGATTAACAAACTACAAATGATCTAGATTGTCCTTAATAAGTTAACAGCTAAACACAAAGCGGTATTACTCAAAACACTGAAATTAAAGGAGATTTCTGTGTGCTGATGCAACTAGAAGTAGAACAGGTAAAGTCTGTTCTTATTTATTTTTAAATTGAGTCTATATAAATGCCATGTCTTAAAGGACGTACAACAAACAATATTGCTTAGCTTGAAAGCTTTTATCCCTCCACTTATAAAATTTTCTAATGTGTATGACTATTACCATAAGCGTATATGACAATTTAATGATAGAAAGTCATGTATGCCTATAACCCCAGTACTTGGGGAGCTTAAGATCAGGAGAGTTGTAAATTCAAGGGTAGCCAGGGCTATAGCAAGATCATGTGTCAAAAAAATGAACAAGGAAACTAACCCAAATCTCTTCTACATTCCATGCAGTAGCACACATGAGGATAGAGCTAGGTTTGCTGGGGGACAGACTCAGTGTGGCTCTGCAACAAAGGCTTTCCCAGGCAGTCCCAAGGTACAGTCTTAGAGGGACAGAGGGAGAAAGGACATGTCCCAGCTCCAGTCCAGCACAGGATCCAGCAGCAGCCCAACATTATTTATAGTATCAGCATTTGGCTTGCTTGTTAGCTGAGGAGTGGATACAGCATGTTCCACAGCATGTTCCACATACACAGAAGTCAGGGAAAGGCCAAATCTCCTATGTGAGTCCCCTGCACAGTCCTGCTCTCTTGCACTGCTGTCCTTCATTGTCCAGCTACTATTCTCACTCAACCAACTCCATGGCCTGCTGACAGCATGTGAAAGAAGGTTCTTATGAATACGCCTTTCCATAAGGATGATGGTGGTAAGCACTAAGATAAAAGTTAGCTCTGCTTTCAGGTCAAATGCTGGGCGCTGTCTTAAACCTTGATACTCAGCATAGCCTAAGGTTGCCTCATGGAAATGATTAATCCATCTACACATCATATTCTTAGACTAACCACGATTCCACAGCAAAAAAAAGCTACTGAGGAACACAGTCCAAGAAAGGGTGAACCGAGCACAAGCAACAGGAAGCAGAGTCAGTGAAGAGTTATGCCCTCTAAGTGCACTGCCGATAGCCATACACTCACACTCACCTGTGTCGTCATCAAACACAGACTTGGGCTCCACTTTCTTTTTGGACTTTTCTTTAGGTTTTACATTTAAGTCAGCAAATATGTCGATATTATCATCAAATAAGTTGGGTTCCAAAGTTTTGTCCTTCTCTCTCTTTTTTTGAAAAGATTTCACTGCTTCCGTAGCAAATATATCATCCTAGATAAACCCAAATTTTTTTTTATAAATAAAAGCATTTTTAAGATTAAAAATAGCTGACTAGTTTATAGAGATGCAGTGAGCAGGGTGCTCAAGCTCAGACTTCCTCCAGGTCTCTGCACAACTTGTCCTCACCATTCTTCAAGTCACAGTGCAATGCCACGGTGAGGCATCTACCAAGTCCAGACTGGAGAGCCACCTCCCACTGCGAGTGTCCTCTGCCCTAGGCAGTTTTCTTCATGGCATGACTCTGTTTGGGTCTCAGTTTTCTTGAAATCTTGGGACAGAGCACCTATCCTATGGCCCCAGGACCACCATGCTCAATAAACACCTGTTGTACAGCTACCACAAAAGCCTTAGCATCCAAACTGCTAAAACAGAGTCCCAGCTAGAACCAGAGCTTAAACACACAAGCTGTACCAATGAAGTTCATGTGTTACAGAATGACATGTCAGCAAAGCTGAAAGCACCACCATTCTGCAAAAAAACTTAAAAAACAGCAAACAAAAATGATTAAAAACATGTACACACACCCACATGCACTTTCTACCTAAAAATGAGGACCCAGGACTCATGCAAGAACCACCCTTATGGTTATTAACAAGAGACCTAAACATGATTAATAAGCAAGTAGACAGCAGACAAGCATGACACACAGCAGCTCAAGAAGCCAACCAGCTACTTTCCTTAAAGACCCAGACATGAAATACTTGTTACCTCAAAAATGTCTTCTGTTTTTGATACAATGTTCTGACGGCTGTCAGATTTCAACTCATTCTTTCTGCCTTTCTGATCTGCAAAGAGATCATCCTCATCTTCAAGGAGGGGGAAGGGATTCCTTTTCTTTGTTGGTCTTGGTTTGACAGTCTGGAAGAGATCGTCGGCACTGCTGGCCTCACTGAGAGCAGGAAACACAAGGTTCTTCTCTTTACTTCCTCCTGGTGGGCTGGGGTCTCTGCTGCCTTGACTTTTGTTCCCTCCATGGACTGTGCTCCTATGCTCTTTGGAAAGATGTCCCCTGAATCAAAAAGGTCAGCCCCATTTCCAGTCTGAGGCAGAGACGTCACAAAAACGTTTCTGTCCCCTGGAGACAACGCAGGACCACTTTCCCAAGGCGGAGCAGCTGGGGCCATGGCTTTCTCAGAGCTGATCTCTCCACTAGCCATCCTGGGCTGCAGATGAGGTTGATGGCCATTTGGTGAGATAGGACTACTGGCCAACTGTGCAACAGGTCCTGTGGAGACACTCACATCCTCACTCTCACTGGACTCCTGGGCAGCCAGCCGCCTAGCAGCACGGGTCTGTGGCCTACGCTTTCCTCTCACTTTAACACGACTCTGCAAAGGCAAACATACACACACACCATGATCTGATGGAAGAGTGTTCAAGGCTAACATAGCAAAGATCCAGTGATTCAAAATACCATAAAGCTATTTGGCTTACTTCAATTAGGTATCACATAAGCCAGTGGTTCTCAACCTTCCTAATGCTGTGACCTTTAATACAGTTCCTCATGCTGTTTTTTTCTAAGTCAACAGACACCAAGTATTAGACGTTGATGTAAAATGTGGCTGGAACATGGTAATCTTTGCAATAACCTCAAAAAAGGAATCTCTTAATAACTGGGATTTAATATTTCTGATGTTTTCCAAAATAAAAAAGCATGTCTTGCTTTGCGAAAGTCCAATTAACTTATTTTGGACAAAATACTTAACTGTCTGTTTGCTCCAAAGAAGTATGATTTTTAGGAGGCTTTGATGAGGCTGGCAGCCTGAGCAGAGGTAGGTATAACCAGGTAGGTAGAACCAAGTTCATGTAATGCATGAACTTGCCAAAGAATAAATATAGTCTTAAACACACACACACACACACACACACACACACACACACACACACACAATTTTAGAAAGTAGCTAATTTAAGCTTGAAAAACAACAAAAATAACAAGGTTTTTTTTATAATAAAGGAAAAATAAACCTGAAAACACTAAAAATTATTTATTGTCCTGGGTCCTTGTTGCCTACTTGGACACCTGTTAAGACTTCAGAGAGAAGGGAAATTGAAGAGAAAAAGAAAACTCACTAAAATAGAAAACTTCCAAGAGTTCATTCAGAGACCACAAAGGACACCCTTTGCAACAGCTTTCCCAGTAGGCAGGGACTGCTTGGGATCCCATGGAAGAGGGCCCAAGCCACAGCAAGCAGGGAAAACCACAGGAGTGAGGACATAGCATATGATTAGAGACAGGGAACCTGGTGTGACTAATATTTAATGATTAGTGGGGAAACTGGAACAGAAGTGTGTGATTGAGAAAGCAGAAGCACGATTAGGAAACTGGAGAGGCAGAAGGGAGGGGACAACACAAAGGAGGAGGGAGGTAAAGCTGGACTATACCAAGTTTGCACATTGGTCTAGAAAGCAGCTGTCAGGTTAGTCTGCATAAAAGAAAAATACACAGAAGACAGTTGGATCACCTTGTTTGCACTGTGTAAGGTATCTGCCTGGGCTGGAAGATCGAAACTCACACCAGCCTCCTCACACCCAGGAAGAGTGGGCACACTTTCCCGGCCATGGCTCCTTCCAGGTTCAGATGAAGGAAAAGCTAATTCACATGAAACAGGCTTTGTTGCTGGGATCTGCAGAGCTGCTGTGGGCAGCAAAGCTGCTGGGTTAATTGCTAAATTTGCCTAAAGAAGAAAACATGGAACTCAGTATTTGTTCTTAAACACAGGGGCAGACTACCATTTCTGTGACACACGATATCTGTATTGCACACATTGTAGAACACAAGAGAATATAAATGTAGGAAAATCACCTGATCCAGACTCAGTGGGGCACATACTTGTGCCCATCACTGGGATCAAAAGACATTAAAGAGCAGCGCATAAGAAGCAACAACTAGGCAAGGGTGGAGGGTATGGTGTTGGCAGGGGAAGAGATGAGAGAATGCTTGATAGCAGCTGAAAAAACTGAAAATCCACAAATTTTATAGGTGCCACAGGCAGGCAATGAAGACTCCAGATCCAATATAATTACTTGTATTTTCCCGATCCGACTGGATGGCTCTCTGCTTTTAAATGGAGTGAGACCTGAAGAATCCTGTGTGAAATTAAATTTAGTTAAAAATCCATTGAAGAAACAGGAAACAAACTGTCTCTTGTATTACATTCTTATCTGTAAGTAAATCTGTGATGGAGAATAGCTGTCTCTGCTCTTTAACTCTGCCCCACAGCCTCAGGGCATTTGGCTTGCTGGCTTTATTCCACTGGTACCTCCTTCAACATGCAAGAGGGAAGTCTGTCATCTATGCGACAGGCACCAGGAGTAAAGGGTGACACCGATGATGAGTAAGACAGCTGTAGTTTTATCAGAACATATCATGATGAGTTATCCAACATGGCAAATATTAAAACAGCACGCAAGCTCTCCCACGGCCTGGTGCACCAGTTCTAAACACAAAAGCATCTGCATCCCAGTTAAGAGAAACGCTAACCAAGTGCCTCATTTTCCAAGCACAGGCAAGGGGGCCTCAGTGACATTTTCAAACACAACTGCAATTGTCTGGCTTCCTTTGTGGAGAAGCACCACATCATACTAAGAGGACTCCTAGATGGGAGGTTTTACAGTGATGGAGGAGGAACAAAGAAACTGGGTATTATTTATATTAATTAGAGTATAATTCTACCCCAATGAAGCCCAGAGGAAGAAATGGAGGCACTACTGAAAAAATGATCTTTTATCCTATCTTAACATCAAATTGGACACTGAATTTGGCATTTGATCTAAACACAATAATGATTAAATACAGAATCACGGATTCCTCAACTGGGGAGAAAGTGGGGATAGAAGGATAGGATATCGTGACAGGCAGGTGCTGGTTGCTATTCCCTCCTTACTAAGAATTCTGAGTAACCCTGTGTCTATGCCATGGAACTGTCTAGAGTGGGAGGGGGTGAGAGCTAAACGCCCTCAAGGAGAGTTCTAACCTGTGTTGTTTCTGCTTTCCATAAGCTTTTCTCTTTGCTACCTTGAGTAGACTCGGGAAGTTCCTCGTTCTTTAGAGAAACAGGCTGGTCTTTTTTCAGTGCTCCCTTTTTTTCTGGTACCTTCAAAAGAAAAAAAAAGCCACCAAGGTCTATCATGTATCTTCAAAATTTTAAACAATAATGAAAAGAGGAACTTGGTCTCTGGGTTTTTAAAGTCCATTCACAAATGAGGGTTAACCAACTCATTGGTAGTATTTCAGAAATAGCATCCTAAACACTGTGGTTTTTCTAGGGCTGAGATACAGTTCAGTGGCAAAAGGATGCCTGGTTGGCATGCACAGATCTTGAGGGGAAAAAAAAAAATAAAAAAAGTAAATAAAAGAATGTGACTTACACAGGAGTCTTTCTGCAATAAAAAGAAGGGGGGTTACAAAACCTAACAGCAGAGGAAAAAATACACATAGGCTAAAACTCAGATTTAAAGGTTTGCATTAGAAAGGCACAAAAATGTAGTCTGTGTTCTATGCAAGGGTCTGTCAATAAAATCTTTAAAAATCAAACAAGTGTGAACCACAATCAGAATCGGGATCAGTTAGTGTTATGAGCTGGAAGCCACATCCTACATACATACCACTCCTTACATCATCTGACATTCGTTTACTATTGAGCCTTATAAAACTGCTAATTTCCTTTCATCTATAACTGAAGATTGGTTTCCTATCCTCCCCGAGCCTAAGAGTAAAAAGCTGGTACCACAGGCTGAGTCTTGACAGAGCTGAAAAGGTCATCATCTTCATCATCTCCAAACAGGCTCCCGCCACGTGGCGCTGACAACTGAAAGAGATGACACTCAGATTACACATCTAAAAGTAAAGCAATTTATCTACAGCTGTGAGCCACACAGTCCCTAACACAGTGGGAATCAGAAGGAACTAACCCTGGTTTTTTTGGTGCCAGCAAAGAGATCAACATCTGGGTCATTGTCCTTTTGCAGCTTATGGCTAAAAAGCAGCTCTTCATCCTGAAAGACACCTGTGCTTTTGGGGCGGCCATCAGATTTGAGACCCTGGGCAAAAGACAAGATAAAAAATTAGTAACAAAGATGTCCCCAGTAAAAGTATGACCACACCCTATGTGGTCATAGGGAAAGACTACCCAAAATAGAGGTGGTAAACGAATTATCAAAAATAGTGGTGAATAAATTTGTAAATACAGAAAACATATGCATATTCTTTCAACCTTAACGTAGTACCTAAACTTTTTATTACCTCCATCCCACCCCACCAACACCAAAACAATTACCCAATCCTAATCCATTAGCTCTATAATGACTGAAGAAGCAGCACTCTGGGGATAAAGACAAACCACACGGAGTTCTTCATTTCATTTCCGAAAGGAAGAACAATGTAGAAATTACTATGGACAATTTACTTGGCTTGGTATTAAAGCAGGAGGCCTAGGGAGATGGCTCAGTGGGCAAAGTGATTGCAGCAGGAGCGTGAGGACCTGGGTCCCACCATCCCACCACACACAAAAACCTGGGCTTGGCGATGCACATCCATAGCCCCAGGACTGGGGGCAGGACAGAGGGATGAAGAACAAGGAAGAACTAGCTGCCCATCATCCTGAACCATCAGTGAGAGACAAAAAATAATGAGAGTGATAGCAAGAAAGGAAAACCCCCAATGCCAACCTCTAGCCTCCAAACACATGCACATAAACATGGATGTCCTCCTGCACACACAACCACATACAGAGAATACTGCAGCCTATGTGGCTGATGACCTAGGTGTACTGGCTGGTTTTGTATGTCAACTTGACACAAACTACAGTCATCAAACAGGAAGCAGCTTCAGTTGAGGAAATGCCTCCATGAGCTCCAGCTGTGAGGCATTTTCTCAGTGAGCAATGGAGGAGGGCCCAGCCCGCTATAGGTGGTACCACCCCTGGGCAGGTGGTCCTGGGTTCTCTAAGAAAGCAGGCTGAGCAAGCCATGGGAAGCAAGCAGTAATCAGCTCCCCTCCAAGGCCTCTGCATCAGTTCCTGCCTCCAGGATCCTGCCCTGTTTGAGTTCCTATCCTGACTTCCTTCAGTGACGAACAGCAATGCTGAAATGTAAGCCAAATAAATCCTTTCCTCTCCACCTTGCTCTTTGGTGTTAGATCACAATAATAGAAACCCCAAGACACTAAGTTTTGTAATTTAAGATAAAAGTCAATGATTTCTTTTCAGCATATTCACAGTTGTGAAACCATCACAGCCTAAAAATCTATATTTGATCTCACCCAACCCTCAATAAAGGCCAAACAATTAGTGGTCATGTATGTTTCCTGCCCACCCTCTCCTCTCAGCCCCAAACTATCTCTTCCTGTGTGACGTGTACACACGATCCTACATCTGTGGGTAGAAGTCAAGATTGAGATCATGTGTCCTCTTCCAGCACTCTCCACCTTCTTCAAGACAGGGTCTCCCACTGAACCCGGAGCCTCAAAGACTGGCCAGCATGTAAAGGATGCTGCTCTCTCCTTCCATCTTCACTGTGCTGAAGACAACTCAGTTCCTCAGGCTTGTGCTGCAAGCACCTGTTCTCAATAAGCCCCTCACTGGCCCCGGGAGTACAGTTTTGCATGTGTAAGTCTTGCAATGCTTTCAATAAGTATTCCTAAGTACTTTAACGTTTTATTGATGCTTTAAATGGAATTTCTTAATTTGAAGATTATATAAAACTATAATATATTGATAAACTGATTTTCTTTTTTAAAATTTTTTTCAATTTACATGCTAGCCCTAGTTCGCCCATCCTCCCACCCCCTCCCAACCCCCACCCACTCTTCAGAGGGGGTAAGACCTCCCTTGGGGAGTCAACAAAGTCTGGCTACCAATTAGAGGCAGAACCAAGCCCCTCCCCCGTATTATGGCTGAGCAAGGTACCCCACCATAGGAAGTGGGCTCCATAAAGCTTATTCATGTACCCAGGATAAGTCCTGGTCCCATTGTCAGCCACTCTTCTCACTCCACCCCCGCCAACATATGAAGCCATAGAACAGTCACCCACATTCAGAGGGCTTAGTTCAGTCCCATGCATGATCCCTAGCTGTCAGTCCATAGTCCATGAAGTTCCCACTAGCTAGAGTCAGCTGTCTCTGTGGTTTTCCTAATCATGATCTTGACCCCAATATACTGATTTTCTATTCTGCAAATGTTGCTTTGATATTCTGTAGTTTTTAGAACTTCCTATTATCCAACATGGACAGCTTCTAACCTGGAAACCTCACCTAGAGCCTCAAGTACGAGGCTGACTAGAATGGCAAGAGGAAGTATTCCTGTCTTAAAATGTTCAGGAAAAAACTCTGTCTTCAGCCTAAAGCATGTCAACTGTGGGTTTTCATAGATGTGCTGGCCAAACTGAGGGTGCTTCCTTCTACATTTAATTTCGTAAACCCTCTTGGTTTTGCTTTCTTTAATCATGAAAGGGCTTGGACTTTTTCAAATACCCTTGCTGTATTTATCAAGATGATAATGTGCTTTCCATCCTGCAATTTATTAATACAATATATTACATGGACTGATTTTCATATAGTCAATCAACTACCCTTACATTCTTAAGAGAAATCCCTCTTCTGCTAGGTTTTCCTCTGGTTCTCTTAAAGTAGGTTTACTAGGACTGTGTTGAGCATTTTACCATCTACTTTTAGAAAATGTCAGTCTGTAGTTTTTATGATATATCTGGTCTTGGGCTGGAGAGATGGCTCAGTGTTTAAGAGCACTGGCCTCTCTTCCAGAGGAACCAGGTTGGTTTCCCAGCATTCACAAGGCAGCTCACAACCATCCATACCTCCAGTTTCAGATGATTTGATGCCCTCTTTTAGCTTCTGTGAGCACCAGACACATATGTGGTGCAGACATGCATGCAGGCAAAACACTCATATACACAAATTAAAAATTTTGATGATCTGTCTAGTTTGAGTTCAAAACAATAGCAGCCTCACAGAACAAGGCTACAGTGTTCAGCAGTAATATTACTGGAATACGTGCCTTTTGTCTTTCTAGGTCTGGGTTTCCTCACTCAGTATGATAATGTCCAGTTCCATCTGCTTCATGCAAATTGTATAGTTTTATTATTGTCACAACTGAATGGTATTCCTTTGCATATATGTACCACATTTTTATTATTCAGTCATGAGCTGAAAGACATTTAGGTTGTTTCTATTTCTTGGCTATTGTGAATAAAGCAGCAATGACCATAGCTGAGCAAGTGTCTGTGGAGTAGGATGTCAAGTCCTTGGATATATACCAAGAAGTGGTATAGCTGAGTCATATGATAGGTCCATTTTTAGGGTTTTAAAAATTCTCCACACTGATTTCCAGAGTAGCTGTACCAATCTGAGGCCCCACCGACAGTGACGAGGGTTCTACTTCCCTACTGTTTTCTTCATCTTGACCGTTATGACTGGGGTAAGATGAATCTCAAAAGCAGAGAAAGAAACACAGGGGGGGTGAGGAAGGAGGAAAGAGTAAATAACACTAAGGGTGTTTGAAAAAGCCATAGGGAAATGTAGTATTTTACAAGGGTACTAAAAATACATATTTGTGTATGTGTACATGTTTATGTGTATATATAGTTTAAATGGAGTTATACACATGGGGTAACAATGCTCCCTGCAAGAACCATAAACTAACAAAACCACCAGTTCCAAGCATAGGAAACTCCATTCACATTGTTGTCAGGGGGTCCAAGAGACACCCCAAATAATATAGGCTATTGCCATTGTCCTCGATTGCCTCCCACAACTTGAAAGTAAGAAAGATCCTCTGGATTTGGAGGAATTGAGCTAGTCATGACTTGGAAGCCGCCTTCCCTGATGACTACCTCTCACAACTATTGGAAGGTGCTATGCAAGCTACCAAGGGAGAAAAATCAATCAGGAGTCCTAACTGGATGTAGAGCCAAAAATCAACAATGACAGCACAGTAACACCTTCCTAGTGATATAATAGTGGCACTATTATTCTGGCTGTAACCAACAGCCAGATAATGAAGCAGATTCAATAGGAGGAAATGCATGCCTAGGACTGTAAACCTAGACTAATACCTGCGGTTAGAGAGGTCATAGACTCCAGAGGAGAACCACGACTGACATTTTCCTAAACTAATACAATTTCTAATTATATTCTAAATATTATCCTTGTGCCCATCGATGTGTAACTCTTTGTGCAACAGAGACCATCACAGAAATCCAAAACCAATGGCAGATAAGCAACTACAAGGGAATCCATACGGCCTGCAAAAGCTAACACAGTTTTTATATAGTCCTTTAGAGAAAAGGTTTGCTGAAACCTGATGAACTGATAAAAGGCCCTTCTACCACTTATAGTTCTAAAGCTGAATGCTAGCATAACTGAAGTACACACATCTGCCCAAACTCCCCTTTCCTACTACTTACTCTTGTAATTAGTCAACTTTCTCAAGAGCAACAAGGTCTGGTCATCTCAAAAGAAGCACGTCAGATTCTAATTCCCCATCTAACTTGAGGGACTTAAGGGGCAAGCCACGGATGTCACTGGGAATCAACATCTGACTGGAGAGAATCACTTAACATCTGTACTGAAAAATCAAGATTTCCTCAGCACCTAGGTCAGCAACACCCTTTGAAAGGGAACGCCTTCATCTCACAGAGGCTCATCTTTGCTCACCTTTTCCACCTCATTCTGTGGCACACAGGGGTTGCTTTGATCTTCCACTTTATCCTCTTCATCATCAAACAAACTAAGGACAGTTTTGGTTCTACCCTTGGTTCCTTTGTCCAATGGAGATGAAGAAGAAAATAAATCAGAAGGCCCAGCTGCTTCCTGATCAGTCAAATGTCTTTCCTACAAACAGAAATAAGGAAAAAAATTAATAACTAGAAATTAAAATTCTACATGGCCCTCACAAGTTCACCAGTAATTCATTAACTGTCACATTTACATGACTCAGAGCAACACAGGTTATCACATATAATATCATGTGATCAAACAACACAGTGACCAAGGAGCTTGTATAGACAACACACAGTTAAAGATGATTTTTTTTTTTCAATCCAGTTAAGCCAGAGGCTTAATTAACCCTGATGTACAAAGATTGCTTATTTACTAGGAAAAAAATTTCTAAATTATAATGTCAATCATAAGAAATGGACCCTAGTTCCTAGTTTTAATACTTCAGTCTTAGAGGGAAACAACCTGAAAAATCACACACTCAAATTGTAGCCTTACATTGTTCATCTACATAGAACAATTTCTAACATGACATTAATCCCATAGTATCACAACTCAGGCAAGATACTACTAATTGTCAAAACAATTACTATTATATGTATCACCAAGAAAGAAAACGTATTTCCAATTAAACACACTATTGACTATACAATGTATCCTATCTTCCAAAGTTCCAAAGTGGAAAAGCATGTTTCATTAAAGAAGTGGTACTATATAAAGTAACACCTACTTTGTGAAAGACAATATACTAAGTGCTTATGAATAAAAAGGAAAACTAACAAACCTAATCCTCAAGGAGTTGACACTTAACAGAGGGACAGGGCAACATAACAGTTTGAGTTGGGTAGAATGAGCTGTGACAGAGTAATTCAGATCCACATGCAGCCACTAGGAGGGGAAGGACCAAAATGACTTGGGTACATATGAGTCACTCACTATAGGCCCTGGGAGAAACTAACCCTGAGCAGCTGGACCTGCAGAGTACAGAGAACTAGGTACACAGAGTACAGAGAAAATGTGGCACACCACAGACAGAAGGCAACTGTTGACATGAGTCCCCAGTCATAGCCAGCAGCACTAGCTGAAAGCCTCCAAAAAGAGACAACCAACCTTCAGAACAGAAAGGTAAGGTTTAGCAGGAAACCCACTTCACATTGCTCTGATTTAGTCAACATCACCAGAAATAAAAGCATGGCAACCTAACTTCATGAAAGTGGTATCTGCACTCAGAGGTGAGGGCAATAGAACAAGGACATGAGAGAAAAGCATGAAAAATGAGGTGAAAAAACACTGCAGAGATGCAAGATTCACTGTTATCCAACATGACATTAAAGTAAAAGAGGAGATTTTCATCTCACTATGTACAGGAGTTCAGCTATAAGGTGAACCCGATCGAGGAATCCCTGAAAAACAAGGACCCAGGCCATTTTTATTTATTTATTTTATTTACTTTTTTAATTTTTGTTTTTTTTTTTTTTACTATACAGAGTGTTTTCTACTCTTCCTACCAACATATGTATTTATGCAAAAGCCTTTTCAGTGTTGGAAAATGTAGGAGAGTATATATGTTACAAATGGACTAGAAAAACAAAGATGCAGCTTACCTTCTCCACCACTTTAGGAACATCAGCATTCCCCGCCTCTAGGGACACTTTGCCGCTATCAACCTTCACATCCACAGATTTCACACGGGATGGTACCTCATTCTCTTCCTCATCACTGAACAATGATGGCACCTCAGAGATACTCTCTTTTTTCTACCAAGAGAAGAAAAAATGGCATCCACAATGATTAAAAAAAATTATGTCTGAATAACATAGTGATGTATAGAGCTAGCCAAAACCAGTCCATTCAGGAATTAGGTAAGTACAATGCAGGAAGAGCAGATAGGATAGTAACTGTAGCCTCAATATGGAAGACATAACAGACAGGATTCCTTCGGACTTGTGATCACAGCACTTCAGACTTTGTTTGTTACTGGTAGAACAAGGACTAGCCTCTCTCACACTGCACCTGTATGAAAACACTCAGCAGTTGCTATTCTAAATCTGTGCTCTTTGCACTGAGCCACAGCAGCCCTGTCAACCCATTGTGCCCTTCTCCTTGTCTGCAGCTCCTCTCTGCTTGCCATCCTTAACTAATACCAACTCTCACATTGCCACTCCCTGGGTTCCTCTGTCTGAAGACTATCTTCATGTTTACAGCAAGTCCCAGATGCAAATGTTCACCTAGTAGGTCTCTGTTCCCTTCAGTATCAGTTGCTTGTGTGAATAAACACAACGTTTCACTCTTTACCTGGTCCTTACTTTATTATTTACCTACCTGTCCACTTATCTGAAAGACCCATAGACTAAGTGAAGAGGCACAGCATTTTATACAAAGTAGTTGCTCAAGTCTGCAAGACCTTCAGCTCAGCACATCAATTCATTCTTTGGAAGCCAGGGAGTGGAGTTTAGAGAGTAGGAAGCTGAGGTTATGTGACTAACCTGGAGTTACGCACAGCCAACAAGCTATGAGGAAGCAATGCCTAACCAAGTTAGGAAGGCTGATGTGGGAAACTATGAAAGGACAGTACTAACATAATTGAAAACATTCAAATAAAAATTGGGGTAAGAGGATTGATTTCAACTTGAAAACAAAGAAGATATAAGTTCACAAAGAATGCAGAAACCCTGTGTCCAAAAAAAAAAAAAAAAAAAAAAGCAGAAGACAACAGGCAATACTTAAGTGATTAAAGGGGGGAAAATGTAGATTAGACTGTTACAATTTAAAGAGGAAGTGCCCCCAAAGGCTCAGGTATGGAGAGCTTGGTCCCAACTGGTGGTGCTATTTGAGGAAGTTCTGGCAACTTTAGGATATAAGGCATTGCTGGAAGAAGGTCACTAAGGATGTGTCCTTGGGAGCTAAGTCTTCCCTTCCCATATCCTCTCCCTCTAGCTGGGTGGTCCTGTCCACCATGAACTGGATAGCCTCAATTACCATGATGTTCTGCCTTGACACAGGTAGGTCCTGCAGCAACAGAACCAAGGCCTAACGCTCTGAAGGGCTGACCCTCTGAAATCATGAGCCAAAATGAGCCTTTCCTCCCTTATGTTAAGTGTATTGTCATAGCAACTCCAGGGTCTGGCTTTCAATCTGACAAGTGGCATCTCTACTCACGTAGCACAATCTTACAGGTATTTTCTGGGTCTAGGAAAATTACTACCATTGTTGCAGGAGGAACAGATGCAGGAGGAAAGCCAAACAGAGAGTTTCCACTATCAGCATCATCTTCAAAGAGGAGCGATGTTCTCTGAGTCTTCTTTTGGCTATACGAACAAATAGAAGATCAAATTCAGGAGGAACACAATTTAAAACAAAAGTACTGTTCTTTTTTGGCCACACCCACAATAACTAACTTTGTACAGTTTAAAGCTGGTGATCTGAAAAACCTTTAAATAGACAGACTTCAATCTTGCTGGCAGCATGTCTGCACACCCGGAGCCACGCCCCTAGGGTGTGGCCACCAACGCAAGTTCACTGGCAAAGCAAGATGCCATTACATGTGCCTATCAGAAGAGCCTGATAAACAAGAGCCCAGAGACCTGCTCATGAAGCTTGTCAGCCACTTTCTACATGATGCAGCTGCACTAGCTCTTAGGTCTGATGGACACACTGCATTCCTGGTAGTCACAAGCACAGAATTCTCCATTAGCACCTCCTCCAACAGAGAATGAACTAAGAGTAGCGATGCCTACTTCCAGCACAGCCAGGAAGGCAACTGAACTACAGACCACAGAACCAGAGTCAGCTTTTGTCATGTAAACCTCTTTTATGCTTTCTATTTCCTTGATTCAGAGTAGCTTTATTGGGATATAATTTACATAATAAAATGACTCCCTTTATAATACACATTTCAAGAATCTTCAACATATTGAGAGTTCACCATCACTACAGTCTAACATTTTCATTACCTCAAAAAGGAACTCCATACACACTAGCAGTTAGCTCTCAATTCCCATCTCCCCTCAACCCCTGGCAACCACCAACCTACTTTCTAGCTCTGGGTTGATCCATTCTGGACATTTCATATAAATAGAATCATTCAATCTGCAATCATATGTGACTGACTTCTTCAATTAATGTATTTTCTATGTCAATTCATGTCCTATTATATATCAGCACTTTATTTCTTCTTGGTGAATAATAATAATAATAGGCCATTGTGTGGCTCCATATTTTGTTTATACATACATCACCTGATGGACATTGAGGTTGCTTCTGCTTTCTGGATAGTTTCAGATCAACACTACAATTGACATTCTAATACAAGTTCTTATCTCAGCAGATTTTCATTTGTGTTAGTTGTATACCAAATAGTTAAATTATTTGATCACATGGTAACTCAGGCTTAACATTCTAAAGAAACACCAAAACCATTTTCCTAAGTGAATGCACCATTTTATAGTCATCCACATCTTTACCTATTCAAAATCCTTTCTGAAATCTGATCAAGTCTGTGAACTACTTTCTACACACAACATTTTATAGGCACCTTCAAGAATAATTGGAGGTATAAAGAATCTGGGGCAGAAATCATCACTGAAACCCAGAAACTGTGTGGCTGGCACCAAGACCTAAGATGGAGCATGTTTCAGGTCATCAGGTTCATGGCAATGTGTGTGGTAGAGCACTCATGTAGTGTGCTTAACACAGAGAGGCAGGTAAAGGCAGAGCCATGCCCCTGCTCTAAGCCCCCAAATTCTTCCCTCCCTCAAGGCTGGATTATAGGAGGCTCTGAAAAGAGGACTCGCACTAACCTTTGACACAAGGTGGTCAGTAAAAGCAGGCAAAGTATCCCAGAAAAGAACAATACAAATAATAATAGGAGGAAGCATTTCCCTGCACTATGATGAAGGCTGCTCATGTGCCAACTACCTTACAAAGATTTTCACAAATACGTGATTGTCTCAATAGACCTTTGGGAGATGAAAAATCTGAGGCAAGAGAAGTTAAGGAACTTGTCCAAAGTTATTCAGATAAGAACTGTAGAGTCAGAATTGAAAACTTTATTAGGATTTCAGACATTCTCCACTCTCAACCAGAGCCCACACATTTATCAGGTATCAAGTATTGGGCACCTAAAAGAAGAAACAATAATGTCTGATGAGATGTAACTACTTACAGAGATCTGAGGTACTGTGTTAATTCATTCATGAAAACCACTGCATGATGCATGATACTTCCACATTCAATGGACTACCTGTTTATTCTACTACTGTTTAGTGGGGCTTCAAGTAATCACGTATAAGTCTCCAGAGGAAAAGGGTTAAATGCAGGAGTCACTCTGAATACACAGCTATCCAGGCAGCACAGATAGCCCAGACCATGTCATTCTTTACAAGCCACCAGCATCAATCCTAGACCAGAAGGTGTAGTCAGCACCTGCTGGCAGTCTACTCCTAATATCACGGTTTTCAACACTCACGATTTCGATCAAAGTAATAATCTTTTAAGTAACTTTCTTTAGGGTAACTCTAAAAGGGGGGAGGGGAACATAAGCTATAACAATCTTCCCTAAGAGGAAAAAATTTCAAAGTTAAAAAATGTCAGAGAAAAAAAAATCAAGACAAATGTTCCCACTGAAAAGCAAGAGCAACTCTATCCATGTATGTGTGACAATGAGACATCAGCCACTAGCAACAGAAACACTGTCTCACACACTAAACCTCTTTCTGCAATTGCAAAGCTCTCACCTGTCCTTCGCAATAGCAAACAGATCAACTTCATCATCGTCCTCCTCAAATAGGTTGGTCTTTTTCACAGCCTTCACTTCTTGGCCTTGGATAGTACCTGAGTCCCACAGTTCTCCTTTGGACTTTTTGTCAGATGCTAACTTGGTATGTGAGTCAGTAATATTCCACTGGTCCTTAAAACATGAAACATGCATTAAAAATCTACAGGGAAGTGCTGACAAAATGATTAGGTGGGCAAAAGCACTTGCTACATAAGCATGAGGACCTGAGTTCAAATCCCCAGATCCCATGTGTAAAAGACCCATGTATGGCCACTCATACCAGTATCCCCAGCACTGGGGGTGGGAGAAGAGATAGGTGGATCCCAGGTTAGCCAAACCACACATGGACAAGAGCAAGCCCCACCCCCTGCACTTGACACACATATATGCACAGAGAGAGAGAGAGAGAGAGAGAGAGAGAGAGAGAGAGAGAGAGAGAGAGAGAGAGAGAGAAGTGGGGGATGAGTAATCTATAATAAATATGCACATTTGAGCAGAAAACATAAATTAAGTCATTTTAAGTTGCTTTCAATAAATACTATTGAAGTTACAATTTGTAACTTGGTGCCCTCCTAACATTCTATAACAAAAGAGAAAACATTAAATAGGAATATCTTCCACTTAAATATATTTCTTTTGAGAAAGGGGT
Organism: Cricetiscus sungorus; assembly: GCA_030556225.1. NCBI lineage: Eukaryota > Metazoa > Chordata > Mammalia > Rodentia > Cricetidae > Cricetiscus > Cricetiscus sungorus. The sequence continues at coordinate 27,853,605 of JANBXA010000735.1, read as the reverse complement.
CCCAAGTAGCCCAGGCAGGCCTTAAATCACTATGTGGCTGGAGTCAACCTTGAACTTATCTCCTCCTGCACCTCTCAAGTACCAGGAATACAGACAGTACCTGGGGGTTGAACCCAGGTTTCCTAATACATTAGGTGTGTTGGCTAGTTTTGTGTCAACTTGATACAGCTAGAGCCATTTTTGAAGAAGGAAACTCAACTGGGAGGGCAGAGCTCACTGTAGGCAGTGCCACCCCTTGGCTGGCAAACCAGGTGCTGTAAGAAAGCAGGCTGAGCGAGCCGTGAGGAGCCAGCCAGTACGCTGTACCCCTCCATGGCCTCCACCTCTGTTCTTGCCTTCAAGTCCCTACTATGAGTTCTGCCCCTGAATTCCCTCAGTGATGGAGGGAATTCTGAGAGGTGCAAGCTAAAATAAACCCTTTTCTCCCCAAGTTGCTTTTGGTTAAGGTGTTTGATAACAGCAATAGAAGCCCTAATTACTTTACCTCTTGGCTACAACACCAGCACTTTTAATAGTTTGTGGTATTATTATTATTATTATTATTATTATTATTATTATTATTATTATTATTATTATTATTATTATTATCATCCTGTTCTGGACATAGAATTGGGATCTTGCTCGTGTTGAATATGTACTGCACAACTAAGTTACATCCCTAGTGCCAGAAAGACCTTTCACACTCAAGGCACTAAGTTTTATTATACTGATTGCTTCTCATTCTTCTAAGATAGAATGTGAATCTAAATTTCATTTAAACTTATGGTCTTCTGCTCAGCTAAATGTGAATAATAATTTAACTATTGTTGATTTTGCTGATCTGTATCCAAATCACAAATTTAAACATCCACTGTCCTACATTAAAGAAGTTGGCTCCCAGCCTGTCTAGCTGTAATTCTAGCTTAATGGCACAAAGCAGTCCTTAACAAGATAATACATATTTCCCTGATCCAAGCATGGCACCTTGGCAATGAGAAAAGCAGAGGCACCAAGTCTCTAGTGGCCTTCTCATTGTCCTTTCCCCTAATAGCAGAACAAAAAGGAGCACCCCGAACATCTACTGTGAAGCAAGAGCAATAGTACCCTCCCTGTACTGGACGGGAGGCAGCCCCGTTTCTGAAGGTACAAAAACAACCTGAATGAGCAGACCTGGCTACACCCCTCAGCTTACCACTGCAGACCAGACTCTTCAATCCCAGCATGCTTCTCCCCAGCTCTTCGTTCTCTATCATACTTAGCAAAACACACCACCAGCTCCTTATCGCCTGAAATATACCTGAGAAGTGAATGTTCTTTCCTCGCTATCTCTTGTTCCAGAGCTTCAGCCATGAACTTTGTGGTGGAGGCCATATTAACTCCATTTTGAAAGTATTAATCTTTAACACATTATGCAAATGTTTTTCTTTAAAAGATACAATCTTTTTTTGTTTGGGGGTTTTTTCTTTTGTTTTGTTTTTCGAGACAGGGTTTCTCTGTAGCTTTGGAGGCTGTCCTGGAACTCCTCTGCAGACCAGGCTGGCCTGGGACTCACAGAGATCTGCCTGCCTCTACTTCCTGAGTGCTGAAAAGATACAATCTTATAAACACCATCTTTTGGTGACCAAACTCCAGTGGGTACAGAACAGAAAGAGAACACACTTGGGACAGCTCTGACTTTTTCTGCATTCCCATCAAAACCTCATGTGTGGGCAAACCTTAACCTACCTCCTCATCGCTGCTGAACAACAAGGCAGATGCTTTCTTTTTGGGCTGCTCTGAAGGTTTTGGTTTCTCCTGACTCTGAGGTTGTACAGATGAAACTTGCTTCTTTGCTGGTGCACTCCCAAAAAGATTATCCTAAAAGGAAAAATGGTAGGAAAGTGCACGAAGGTGTCATCAGTTCAAGTTACATGAAACCTGAGCAAGTCATTCTCACATGAGGAGCAGAGCACAAGTCTAGGAGAAACAATCACAAAATACCAAATTCCAACCCCTATCCACAGAAGGAAAACAAGAGTACCCCAGAATTCTTCTAATTAAAATCCTTTTAAAATCACTATTGTGTGTGTGCACTGTGCACAGCAGTATGTGAGTTGGGGGCAGCGTATGTGTATAGTGCAGAGGACAACTTTCAGGAGTTACCACAGGACCGGACCAGGGCTCGAGAGAGCAAAAGCAACAGAGGAAAGTCAAGACGACAGGAACACCAGGTGCCCTTTGCAGTCCACCTGTGGGCATGAGAGCTTTGGCAGCAACCAATAATCACACACCTCTTTCTAAAAATTAGAAATGGAATTAAGGCTAAAAAAGAGTTTACACAGCTAAGATGGAAAAAGAAGAAACTGTTTACAATTAATTTGTAGTAAAGAATACAAAGGTGTGGAACAGTTTACTAACTAAAATCCCTGTCAACCTAAGGACATCCAATGGTATTTATAAATTCTTATCCAGTCAAACACTCCATCAGATATGAAGTGAGTGTGGTGGTGTCGCTTGTGACCACTGGATCCATGAACCCAGCGCAGCAGGAGTTTGAAGCCAGCCTGGACTGCACGGTCAGTTTAAGGACAGTCTGAACTACCTACGAGATCCTGCCACCACTCCCAGGCCCAGCAGAAATTCTATTGCATACCCATTTTCATTAAGGTAATTAAATAAAAACCATCAGCTGGCCCAAGTTTGGTTTATGATACAAAACTCTTAACAGTATATACTATGGCAGTGGACAATCCTGAGCTGAACACCGATAAAGCAGGTCTGTAAGTAAAGCCTGCTAAGGTAGAAAAGACAAATAACACGCTGGGTCCAGTGAGATGTTAGTGATGACAGCTTTCATTAACCACGCACCTCCTTCCTCTACCAACCACTGTACAAAGACGTGACATTATTTATTTCAGTGGTTATAATGAACCTAGTGACCTTTAACCCACAGAAGATGGAGGTACTAAGGTATCTGCAGAAAGTCTGGGTTTACAATGATGGAGCTGAGTATGGAACCACAGTACATCGGTCAACCACTGCACACCGTTACATAAGGGCTCAAATCTGGATCCTTTTTACCTCTACCTTTTCATTACCACTCTCTCTATCCAGAGAGAACAAGAAATGTAAACCTAAAACATGGCTGCCTCCTCCTTACTACTGCCACTGCGACCAAGATGTTCTCATACATCATTGGTATAAGAGATTCATCCTCTCTAAAGTTATTTATCAAAAAAAAGTGTTAAAAAAAAACACAAACAAACAACTATTTGGCTTTCCCCAATAAACAAATCAAGATTGTAATGACTTCCTAATTGTATTACTAGAAACACCTGGGGGATCACCAATGTGACCAGACACTGGTAACCTAGGAGCTACTCCATCCCACTTCTCTATATGCCACTCTGACTATATATATAAAAACCAAATTTCTACTGTTCTAGGCTAATTATTTGGTGCTACAATAACAACATTTACCTCTTCATCTTCATCACCAAAAAGGGAGACTGGTGTAGGGAGCTGGCTGGACAGAAGTGATGTACTTTTTGACTTAATTGAATTTTGAGAAGAAAACAAATCCTGTTGAATCAAAATCAAAGCTGCTGGTTAGTAGGGCCTACCAGCTTTAACATCCAGTCAGTGCGGTAGACTACAACATAATGGCTTTGTGCATTTAGATTTGGGACCTCAGCATCTGCCCTTGTAGGCACAAGGAGCAAGGGAGAGCCACAGGATATTTCAGGTAGGCCCTTTGGAGGCATCAGGGCAACCACATTTCCACCTAAAGGATGTAAGGCAGACATTTCCCAGTCAGTCCCATCATGCAGACAAAAGTCTAAAGTATCAAAGAAAAGCATACAAATTCTACCACAAAACAGGCTAAATTCGCCATGTGCTAGACCTATGACTATGCTATTGTTAAGATCTCTCTTCCCAGAAACTAGATTGCATCTTTTAAATGAATGCAAACTAAATTCCTACTTTAAAAGGTTTATGCTGGAAGGATAACTCAGTGGTAGAGCATGTGCTGAAAGTGTCTATTATTCTATTTGATCTATAACTATGAAATGCGCAAAAGATCTGCCAAGTTATGAATTGTCCTCAAAACTTAATGGACTGTCAGCTTAAACCAAGGAATACTCTGCAAACTGAGCTACATGAACTAGAAACATAACTAGGACAACTGTCCCCAGGGCAGAGGAACTTCAATACAAGAGCCAGATAATTAAACAAAATAAGAACATTTTCCATGACCTCTTTGGATGCTATCTTTTATTACACAATCAATGTCTACCACTCATCAACAAACTTAATGAGGTCACTGACCTAGAGAGAAGAATTCTTAGCACACTGGTTAGCATCTGGCTCCATGAGTCACACTGGTCTGTTTACAGAGAAGAGGCGAAGAGGCTCCAGTTTTCTACAGCCCAATTGCATTTAATACACAGTCAAATGGGCTGCCTGTTTTAAGAATATCAAAATAATTCAACCAGAGAACAAAAAACAGATTTCTGCATTTTGGACCTTCCTTGTTGGCAGGGAGAAAAAACACACATGTTACCTCAAACATGCCCTCCCAAATATAATTCAGTAAGGCAAGCTTCCTGTCCATACTTGAGAAACAGATACACACACACAAAAAACATTCCTTCCAATTCAATGTTTTATGTCCTAGATTGCCTTATGTTACTTCTCTTTTTCTAGAATTCTAACAATAGTCAATAAAAAAAAAAAAACCATTTATTCTATGATGGTGCCTTTTGAGCAAAGCCTTGAGTAGTGGTTTTTAAACAAACCTCTAGTTTATTAAACTTTGCCATCAAGAACTCAAGCTGGGGAACCAGAAATATAGCTAAGTGCTTGCCTAGCATGTACAAGACCATGGGCCCAATGCCTAGTATGTCTCTTCCTCACACATGTGCGCGCGCACACACACACACACACACACTCAAAGGAATTTGTATCCTGCTTCCAATCCCAGGACTGTTTGCAGCAACGAAGAAGAAAAAGCATTGGCTTCTGTGATGGATAATCTTGGTTGTCATTTGACTCACCAAGGAAGACAGATCCTCAATTGAATAACTTCATCAGACTGCATTGTGGACGTGTATGTGGGGTATTTTCTTAAAGGCCCAGCCCACAGTAGGCAGTGCCATCCCTATGCACTTGGGCTATATAAAAAAACTGGCTGAGTACAAACAGGAAAGGGTAAGCCAATAAATAGCATCCCTCCTTGGTCTCTGTTCTAGATCCCTGCTCAAGTTCGTGCCTTGCCTTTCCTCAATGATGGACAACCTGTAATATGAAATAAACCCTTTCCTCCCCAAGTTGCTTTTGATCGATGTTTTTTCACAGCTAAGAAAAGCTAAGACAACTTCCAAAACTAGAATAGAAAGGCAGCACAGGCTCTACCTGACACTCTCACGATCTGGATCACCAGAAAGGCCTTGCTTGCTGAACTTGCCATGCTTAGAGAACCACCACATAGGGATAAAAGCCCAAGAGTCTTCCTACCCACAACCTGCCATCTGTCACCAGCAATGAAAAGCAAAAGCTGTGCTGAACATGTACCACAGTGGGAACAAACTCACTAGTAAGTCACTGCCATTAAAGGAAGCAGCAGGCTGAATTCTTCTCTCATACAGTATCACAATTATAAACCAACAAAAGTCTTAAATTTAAACATGTTAAAGGAAATATGATGGATTCAAAACCAAAAGTTAAAGGCACAAGATATATATATATATATATATATCACTTTCTAAAGATCATGTATTTTCAAGAAAATATAAGGCCTTGTATATGCCAGTCATTTTATAACACTGAATTATATTCTTAGCCCGAGATTATTTTCAAAAACTAAGAACTGAACTATTTAACAAAAAGTCTTAAATCTCCACTGATAGACTAATCAGAAAGTTATTAATGTTTTATTCTACAGATGACCCCCAGAACTAAGAAAAGAATTCCATACCTCAGAGTCCTCTTCATCTGAGAACAAGCCTTTCTGAGTCTTTGTTTCTGACACAAGCTTCGGATTTTTGCTGGAAGGTAAGGTGATCTAGTTGGATCCCCACAAAAAAAAAAAAAAGAGGAAAAAAATAGACTATCAGCAAGTAAGAGACATGGAAACAGGCTCATTCATTCATTCATTCATTCATTCATTCATTCATTCATTCATTCAAGAAATGCCCCCAGCCTCTACTATGAGAATGCACCAAACCAAGGGACTAAACATGCCTTGAACCTTCATTTGTATAATGTTCACACAAAGATTTTATTCAGAAGTACCATGACAAAGAATTTAAACACTGGTAGAAGTTAACAACAGAGAAGACACATTCCCACTAGAAAATCCGTTTCTCGGATTTGATGAGGCCCCAGAACAGTGAGATAGTGCAAACAAGATAAAGAATGGGGCACATCTCGTGTACATGGGAGCATATACTTTGTCAGCAGGGCACAAAAGGGACAGACAAAAGGGAAAGCTAGTTGAGGGACCTAGATGATTTTGAATGCTGGCATTTTGGTAGTTGTCAGAGCAAACAAGGATGTGACAACATGAGACATGTGTGATGGCTGCTCTTGGCTGTCAACTTCACTACATCTGGAATGAACTAACCCCCAAGTAGCAGGGCATACCTGCAGGAATTGTTTTCCTAACTAAATCATTTGAAATGGGAAGACCTACTTTTAATCTGGGTCTTTTGAAGATACACCACCAATCCAAACCTTTGGAGAATTAAAGATTCTCCTTTAATATGGGCCACACCTTCTATTGGCAGCCTATATGAAGGACATGGGAGAAAGAAGCTTTCTCTCTTTGCCGGCTTGCCCTCACTCTCCCCGGCAAATCCATTCCTTCAATGGCATTGGAGCCTACTTCTTTGGAATTCTGGTATACACTGAAGACCAGCTGAGACGTCTAAAACATCATAATGACTACAAATTACAAACAGTTCTGAAAAAAGTAAGTTTGCACAAGTTTCAGACACGTATTTGGCAAATCTTCATTATGCGTGAGTCTGGTCAGCAGTTATTTGGAGTTTATATTCAAAGTTCTTAGTAGAAATGTCTTGACTGTGAACTTGACACATTTAGGAAGTAGGAACTAAATTGAATCAAATAGGCATGTCTGGCATTTTCTTGATAGCTAATTGAGGTAGACGTGTCCAGCCTTTGTGGGCAGTGCCAGCTCTGGGCAGGTGGACCGGGCTGTGTAAGAAAGGTGGCTGAGGAAGTCAATGAAATCAAGTTAAGTCAGCGGCATTCCTCCACTGGTTTCTTCCTTAAGGATGGACTACATCCTGTAAGCCAGATAAGTCTCCTCCTCCCCAAACTGCTTTTGTCAGTGTTTACAGCAACAGAAAGTAAACTAAAGCGATAAACATAAAAGGGAACTCTTCATCCCTGAAATCCAGACAAATTGCTATTGAAAGATGCTCAGACCGATATCCTGATGTGCTCCTACTTACCGTTTTATCTGCCCGTGTTGTGTTTTCATCTGCCTGACTCACAGAAACCACTGGCAAAGGTGCTGGTTTTTCTCTGAATAGATCTCCTTCCTCGTCATCAAAGATAATGGCAGTAGATTTGATTTTGTCTTAAAAAAGAAACCACAGCATAAAATTACACCAGCATCAAAATCTAACTGCAAAATTCACAGAAAAAAAAATTTGCTCCCAAAGATGAATATGAAAGGCATCTTATTTCTTCACTTACAGAGAAAGACAAAGTGAATGGAGCCATACTCTCCCTTTAGTAGTTTTCCTTTTCATTTTCCCTGCACTTCAGAGGATTGAGCAGAGAGAGCTACATGCCAGTTACATGCTCTGCTGCTGAGCTACTCTCCCTAGTTCCATCTCCCTGGTACTCACAAGATAAGACAACAACCATCTAAATGACACCCCTACTGAAACAGAAGCATCCTATGCTGAGTGCACTTAAGATGGGATTAAAAAGCAAAGATCATTTTAAAGGACCAAAAAGTGAATAGTTCTAGGTAAAAGATGTGAATGTTGACTCCTGTTTTTATTAAAAACCAAACTATATAGAAATAGATGAAAGCAAATACTGGAATTCTCCTTATCTTCACCTGCCCAGCCACACAAGACAGAAGAGTTTAGTATACATGCGTCTAAACCCACTACTTCATATACTAATGCCAACGATTCAGGAGACTAAATTTTAATAATCTGAGCAAAATGTCCTGCCATTTGTGTTTTTCATGTAATATACAGAGGAAATAATCCCAAGGAAAAAAAGTAGATACCTTCATGAGATCCATCCATCCATATTTATTTGTTTTTGCATGTGTGTATGCTCATATATGGGAGATATATTTACTCACTTATGTGTTCACAAATGCTCACATATAGGGTATATTCATTTATGTGTTTTGTGTGTGTATGCTCACATATGGGGGAATATTTGTTTGTATGTGTGTATGCTCATGTATAGGGGATATTTACTTATTCATTTATGTGTTTGCATGTGTACATGCTAATGTATAGGGGATATTTATTTATGTGTTTGTGTGTGTATGCTCATGTATGGGGGATATTTATTTATGTGTTCATGTGGAGGTATGCTCATGTATGGAGGTGGGTGTGTGGATCTGTGCATGTACAGGGAGGTCAGAAGGTACCAGATGTCCTATCACTACCTATTCCTTCAAGGCAGGGTCTTTTGCTAAACTTGGGGCTTGTGTTTTTTCTATGGAAGACTGAAAACCTTAGTAATCCCACCTCTGCCCCTTTAGAGCTGGAGTTAAAGGCATGCACTTGACTCCAGGTTTGTTACATGGGGGCTGGGATCAGCAGTCTTATCCCCAGGACTTTGTAGCAAATACTCATAACCTCTGACCCATCTCTCCAGCCCCTCATTCTTGTCAATAATTTTGCAAGGATCCACTTTCCTGGCTCGGAAAACCTGAGTGGTTCACTACTTTTTGTTCCCCAAGTATAGCCATGTGTCTGTGAGTAAGGCATGGCTTCAGAGTTGTAGAAATGCTGGCTAAGATGTCGAGAACTTCAAAGCTGAAGAAGGTACCTATACATTCACTTACTGCCATTTAAGTCTGTCCCTGAGCTCTCTGCATATTTCTCCTCTTTCCTACAATGATTATCACCTTCCCTCACATTCCTGCTTCTGTCTGCATACTCTGCCCCTTACCCTGGAAATTTACACCAGGCATCATGTTCTAACATATTCTGGTTGTATCGTTTCCTGATGCCATCTTCTCCTTTGTCCAACTGCTGAAATTATGTGCACCTCAGGATCTACCCTACTCTTCTAGAGCAATACCTGATGAATATGAATATAAGTGTTGTTCCTGCTGTGACCTTAGAGCTGATGCTGTGATCCAGAAGGTGTCAGAAATGCAGGCTCTCAGGCCCCACCCTAGACCTACTCAGCCTTCAGAGACACATCTGCATATTAAAAAACAAAAGACTTATGGGAAAGACTTCAACACAGACTTTAGAGAAGGGAAGAACACTGAGCAGACAACAGGCCATGGGGAGACAAGGCTAAGGATGATCTGAACTCTGGCAGAAAATAGACATGGTAGGAATTAAGCAACCAGCATGCAATGTTCTGCTCAAGTAATTACCTAGAGCTTCTAGGAGAAAGTACGACTAAACTTCTACCTGAATTTTGAAAGGCAGAGGCAGAAACTTCGAGAAAAGAATACAGAAGAATTTCAGGTCCTTATAAAGAATATAATCTCAGTAATTAGTTTCCAATGAAAAAAATATTGGCCTATTAGGAACCCCTAGGGTTGTGGCACAATTTAAGCATAGACAAGACAGTGACAGCAATGCTCAGCCAGACAATCTGGAACTGCAAGAGACACATAACATGAAGACGGGTGTCCCCTTAAGCTCAACCATCTTTTTTGTTTTGTTTTTCTAACAGGGTTTCTCTTCATAGCCCTACCTGTCCTGGCCCTGAACTCCGAGATCTGCCTGCCTCTGCCTCCCAAGTGGAGTGCTGAGATTAAAGGTGTGTGCCACCACTGCCCCACAAGTTCAATGTTCTTATCTAAATTCCCAGAATTAGCTGAAAGTGGTACCAGTCTTGGAAAGTTTGTTACAAGATGGCACAAAAAAGTTGTCATCATCGTCATCATTATCATCAAAGAGGCCAGCAGGAGTTGACAGATGTGGGCTCTTTTCTGGAGTGGGCTGCTCCTGTTTCTGGAACTCCTTCAGGGATGGAGCAGAAGTGTCTGTGATGAAAAGACAGCCAGAGTTATGAGCTGGTGTGAGTCTTCTGTCTACAGTACCACACTTGAGTTAGGGTCATCCACAAAACACATTTAGTGTTAGTGCTGGAGAATTAAATCACAATTCAAGACTGTTTGACCACTTCTGACACTGTGCTGATCCCCTCACTCCTTCCCACCCTCCATCTCTTCTTTTCTTCCTTCTTTTCCTCTCTCTTTCCCTCACACCTGCAGCCCTCTGCAGTGCTGAAGAGGAAACCATGGTCATGCATATTCTAAACAAGGACTCTACGACTCCATCACATCCCCAACCCCAACACCTCTGAATTCAAATAGAATGTGAGCTCACATCATCATCAGTAAATAAGCTGTAATTATAGTCGTGGCAGTGCTTTCTAGGGCTCCTGGGTACCTCTTAATTCCTAGCCAGCCCTTATAAAAGGTGACAAAATGGAATTTTTAGTTCTTAAGGAAGAACACTGGGATGGTGGCTCAACAGGTAAATGCTTACTCTGGAAACATGAGTACCTCAACTTAAATCCCCAGAACTGAAAAAACAAGTAGGGTGTGGCTGGTGCCTATGCTTGGAACCCCAGTGCTGGCACAGGGAGCTGGAAGGCTCTCTAGGACTTACTGGCCACCAGCCTAGTCCAAGTTCAGTGTAAGACCCTGTCTCAAGGGAATACAGAAGAAAGTATAGAGCAGGACCTGTTATATCTCCCTTGACACACACAGGCAGATGCTTCCCCTCATGTCACATGCACATACAATACACACACACACACACAAAAGAAATAAACCCTGTTACCTAAAAATACAGAAACGGCTCCTGCTGGGATTTTCTTTACTGGTTTTGGAGATGGAGATTCTACAATAAGGAAGAAAGGCCAATCATTTCACTAGATTTGTTTAGCATGGCAGGACATAAGACTTGAGCAGCTGAGGCATGACAGTCGTGTATCTGGTGCTTACCATGAAGCACCAGACCTATCAGGACTACATAGCAAAACTGTCTCAGAAACACAAACAGCCCAGCTCTAATGCAACCCTTTCCAGCTCAATGAGATGAACTGGTGAAAGAAAGCAAAAACCTGTGAGATGTAGAAGAAAATAAAAGTAACAAGTTAAACAAGAAAATAAGTAAACCAACATGACAACAAGACAAGGATGGGCACAACAAAGAATAACCACACAGGAGGCTGTCATTTAAAACAGCCAGTTCCTAATGCCTAAGGGCCTCCTGCAAATCTAAAGAAATAAAAGTTGTAGTTCTTTAAAAAAAAAAAAAATACTTTGGGCTTTTAAAAAAATTCCTACTGATGATCCTGATGGATGCCACCTTGAGGAATTATTGGTGACCAACTAATATACTCAACACAAGCAATGTTCCCTTTAATTAAATGTCATTATAGTGAAGCTAGCCTCAGCAAAGCTATCAAATACATTTTTACTTTCTTATCGATCTCTAAGAGGCAAATGTGTGATGTGGGACTGAAGATGGTACTGCTGTCTATCCCTAAGACAGTAACTGGCAAAGGCAAACTGACTTCAACCGTTTCAGGGCAAAAACAACTTTCAGCTTAACAGAAATAAAGCTTTGGGTATTCTGTCTCCCTAGAAAAAGCTTTAGAACATGTTTGCTGGGTAGTGTTTTCTCAACCACAGAAGCTAGAGTTTGTCTGGAAAGAGAACTGTTGAGAAACTACCTCCACAGACTGGCCTATAGGCAAGTCTGTGGGGCACTTTCTTGATTGACGATGAATGTGGAGGGCCCGCCCACTGTGGACAATGCCACCCATAGCTAGACGGTCCTGAGAGAGAATGAAAAACAGCCACACATGAGCCTGGAAAGCAAACCAGGAAGCAGCATTCCTCACGGCCTCTGCTTCGGTCCCTGCCTTCCATGAGGTCCTGGCCTGACTTCCCTTCTTGCTGAACTATAAGCTGCGAAGATAACCGGACCCTCTTCTCCCCAAGCTGCTTCTGGTCATGGCATTTATCACAGCAATAAAAAGCAAACTAGATCAGCACATGAGGAAAAAGCAGCCATTCCCAAGCCTACCTTCACTAACAGGGGCTTGTGCTGGCCGATCCTGGGAGGCTTCCCTGAAGAGGTCACTCTGGTTGTGGGAAGGCATAGGACATTTTAAAATACAGAGATAAATGAAGCTGAATTTGAAGGTTTCTGACAAGTATTTCATACTTTAATGCTACATGTTTACTGTCCTGTCAAAGAAATGACCCCAAAGTTCAGACTACAGCAAAATGAATTTACTTTGGGCCTATAAGGAATTAAATAAAAAGATGGAAAAGGAGTACTTATCGGTAACCCAAGTAAATTATCCACTACTGATACTCTCACAGCCTCTCCTCACATCAAAGGACAATAAGACATCAGATTATATCGTATTTCTCACTCTGTGGTTCTGAACTCCACATGTTCCCAAGAGTGAAAGGAGTAACTAACAGGAAGCCACTTTTCTCGAACAAAAGCAGGGATTTCTTCCGTACATACACAATGACACAGATACAAAGAGCTATGTTCATTCAGCCACCTCACCTCATCTTCATCATCAAAAAGTCCCTGTCCATCACTGAAGAGACCACCTCTAGAACCAAACGGTGAGAAGTCTTCATCAGTCAGCTTGGGGGGTGGAAACAAGATGTCCTCTTCATCTGACAGAAAACAATGTCACACAGGGCCTGTTAAAATGGGTGTGCACGAGGTGGCGCCACATTGCCTACAATCCCAGCATTCAGGAGGCTAAGATATGAGGAATCAAAATCCGAGAACAGCCAGGGTGAGCATGGTGGAGTGGAGCCCAGGTTGGACTACCTGGAATTCCAAACTACCTTGGGCTATGTAGCAAGACTTTGCCTTACATACACAAGGATGGGGGTGGAGAGGGAGATGGGCTTGGAATCCAAAATATATATTTTTTTGAGACGGGGTTTCTCTATGTAACAGTCCTGGCTGACCTGGAACTTGTTTTGTAGACCAAGCTGGCCTCAAACTCACTAAGATCCACCTTGGGAGGCTTTTGCCTCCCAAGTGCTGGGATTAAAGGCGTGCACCACCACCGTCCAGCAGAATTCAAATTCTTGGAGTTGACTCTATTCCATATGCAGTGTTGGCATGGATTTTGATGAAGCCACAGATCACAAGGAATATTTGACACCCTCAAATGAGCAATATCTAGAGACGACAGAGGATCTTTTTTTTTTTTTAATGAACCCTATAACCTTGCTGAGGTTTTTAATTCTTTCTGAATTGAGAGTGGCAACATCTGGTTTGTCTATCTCACACACCTTTTTGGCATTGAAGGAAATAGTTGAATAATGGGATTAAAATTTTTAACCCAGGTCAATGCTTGCTGCCTCTTTAGTCAGGCAGCACTGTGGGATTTCTGCCATGCTCCCTCCCCATTTTTCTGAGACAGGACTGAAGAGAATGTTACCTTCCTTCCTTCATTCTTTTCTTCCTTCCTTCTTTTCTTCCTTCCTTCTTCTCTTTTGTTTTTTTTTTATTTAAATTAGAAACAATCTTGTTTTACATGTCAATCCCAGTTCCCTCTCCCTCCTCTCCTCTTCTGCCCCCCCCACCAACCCCCATCCCATCCCCTTTCTGCTCTCCAGGGAGGGTGATGCCTTCCATGGGGGATCTTCAAAGTCTATCACATCATTTGGAGCAGGACCTAGGTCCTCCCCCATGTGTCTAGGCTGAGAGAGTATCCCTCTATGTAGAATGGACTCCCAAAGTCTATTTGTACACTAGGAATAAATACTGATCCACTAGCAGAGGTCCCATAGACTGCCCAGATCTCCCAACACCCGGGGGTCTGGGTCAGTCCTATGCTGGTTTCCCAGCTATCAGACTCAGGTGCATGAGCTCGCCCTTGTTCAGCTCAGCAGTTTCTATGGGTTTCTCCAGCCTGGTCTTGACCCCTTTCCTCCCTCTCTGTAACTGGATTCCAGGAGTTCGGCTCAGTGTTTAGCTGTGGATATCTGTTTTGACAACAGTGATTCTTAGGCCAATCTCTTAGGCTGACTTAGTTGGAACCAAGGATATAGATCAATTGCCACATGTAAGTTTGAGAAAGGAAAAACAATTCTATAGAAGGAAACCATGGCAAGGGAACACAATAGATATCAGTACTTAATATGGAAGTATCATACACAATCTTTACTAAAAAAAAAAAAAAAAACTTTAGCAACCCATAGTTCCTACACATCTAAAAAAAAAATCTAGAAAAACAGGCAGTGGCTACTTTAGACTAGCAAGCCAAATACTCACAAGCATTACTTCACACTTGCCTTTGAGAACTCTAAAAGTGTTTTCAGATGCTTAAGAAAACTCAGATGGAGACACAGCCCATTTGTCAGCACTGAGACTTTACATTACACAAAGTCTCTGAATGAGTGAAGGGCTTACCTTCTGGAGGTGTTCTTCTTTCCTTCTTCTCCTTCATTGTCTTCTGAGGTTTTCCATCTGCTGAACATAGGATCTATCAGACTTTCATAGTTTCACCAATATTCAACATTCTTGTTATACACCAATTCTCTGCTCAAGTCTGCATCCTCATGACACAGGCCAACACTCAAGTTCACATCTCAGGTCCATTAGAGTACTTGCTCATGGGAGTGTCTCTATAAGGCAGTAGGCTGCCAGGTCATGTGCATACCAGGGCTGTGCTGAAGAAGGGAATACTCCACTTTCTACTCTGTTAAGTAACTAGAACACACTGAATAGTGCATTTTTATTAGTCGAAATTAAAGAGTTACTGTTAAACCATGTATTCACAATATGTTGTCCAGAGTCCTCTTGAGATCCTGTATTTCATACATGTAAGGTGTTACATACATATACACATGTGTTGGGGTGGGGGTAGGATAGTCAGAGCATCTAATTGTCAAACATAATTTAAGAGCTATTGACAGTCTGGCAGTGGTGGAGCACGCCTTTAATCCCAGCACTTGGGAGGCAGAGGCAGGTGGATCTCTGTGAGTTCAAAGCCAGCCTGGTCTACAGAGCTAGTCCCAGGAAAGGCTCCAAAGAAATACAGAGAAACCCTGTCTCAAAAAATAAAAACAAAACAACAAAAAAGAGTTATAGACATCACTTAAAGCAGTGGGTCTCATTGGACTGTGCTTTGGGGGTCAAATGACTCTTTTTTCACAGGAGTTGCCTAAGAAAACACAGATACTTGTTATAATTCATAACAGTAGCAAAATTACATTTATGAAGTAGCAACAAAAGGTAATTTTATAGTTTGGGGTGACCACAACATGAAGAACTGTATTCCAGCATTAGGAAAGTCAAGAACCACTGGCCTAAAGGGTCAAAGTGCTTACCACCAAGCTTGACAACCAGACCCACAAGGCAGAAGGAGGGAGGAGAAAACCAACTCTGCACACACATCAAGGCATGCACATGGCCCCACTCCCTGACTAAATGAATAAAATGTAAAACAACAACAATAGAGAAGTCTAAGAAAACAATGACAAAAGGTCAAGAACTAAAATGTAAGCCTATCAGGCCTTAGTAATTAGTAAACCCCATGTTTGGGTATGGTGGCTTATGTTTATGATCCCAGCACGCAAAGAAGGCAAGAAGCTTGGGAATTTAAAACCACCCTTGGCCTACATTGCATATTTGAGGCCAGTATGGACCCAGTCTCAAAAAAAGGCACATAGACACAAAGAGAGACAGACAGACAGAGAACACGTGTAGGAGTTAGAACAAGCAGATTACTGAATGCCATCAACCAACCACCCATTACCCTGCCTTCAGAACTTACTTATTTGTTCCTCTTTCAGATGATTTGAGATATCTCCTTTGATCCGAGCTGCCAGCTCATCAGCAAAAGATGTAGGTCTTTTCTACAGGCAAATAAATAAATAAATAAATAAATAAATAAATAAATAAATAAATAAATACTACTAACAAATTAGTACAGTTTACTTCTGAACTCCTAACAAAATTATATCAACAGTCATAAAGTAATCAAACTACAAACAAAACAGGGCTTTTTGCTTTTTTAAGGTTTATTTTATTTATGTGTGTGAATATACATGTGAAAACAGAGCATTTCTCAATGGAATTTGAACACATGGAGCCTATAGAGTTCAACTAAGCAACAGCATTTCTTTAAAAGGGGATGATCTTGTATCTTTATTTTTTTAATACTTGAAAAATCTCTGTTAAAAAATCTAACATGAATGTATGGAGAGAGATGGAAGAGTATCTGACCTCAAAATTCTGGAGCTGAATATATCCCCCAATGAGCTGACTTTAAAAACAAATCCCTAGCATTAGAAGAAACTCATAGGATAATTAACTGGAGACACAGGGACATGTACTGCTATTTATAAAACTTAAAGCAAAGGACAAGAGGCATGGTACTCACAGCTCTTGCAGAGGACCTAAGGTTGGTTCTCAGAACCCATCAGGTGTCTCACAACCTGTAACTCCAGCTCTGAGAAATCTGATACCCTCTCTGGTCTTCCCAGAAACCCACACACGTGTGCAAATACAGTCACACAGATACACCAAAAACACACTTAAAAAATAAGGGAAATTTTTAAAAAACAAAAAATTCAATTACAAATATGTGAGCAGTAGAGATAGCTCAATCGATACAATACTTTCTGCATGGGATGAGAACCAGAGTTCAGACCCCTAGCACTCATACAAAAAGCTGGAAGTGGCTATGTGTGTCTGTAAACTCGGAGCTGTGGAGACAAACAGGAGGATCCCTGGGACCTGTTGGCCTGCTAGTTTATCCAGATTGCTAAGCCCTAGGTTCAGTGAGAGACCCTGACTCTAAATAAGGGGGACTGTGATTGAAGAAGACATCCACCATTTGCTTCTGGCTACACACACCAATTACAGATATGATGTAAGATGAGATGACTACAAATATAAATGGCCATCTTAAGGAGCAATGTACAAACACTGCTTCTAAGACCTCATCAAGGGATAACTATACTTACAGACTTGGCATTTTCCTCAATGTCTTCAATATCATCTCCCTCCTTCTCAGAGTCAGCAAAAAGGTCACCATCATCATCCTCTTCCTCATCACTCATCCGTGCGGTGTGCTGAGAATGCAAAACAGAATTACTAAATGCAAGTCATCAAACTGAAAAGGATACACTATCAATCTTTAATCTCTCCCCTTAAAAAAAAGGAACCACACTTGGAGCACACATTCCACACAATTTATTTATTAGAAACCAGCCAAGCAGTGGTGGTGCATACCTTTAATCCCAGGAGGTAGTGGCAGGTAGATCTCTGTGAGTTCAAGGCCAGCTGGTCTACAGAGCTAGCTCTAGGACATTCAAGGCTACACGAGGAAATCTATCTATCTCAAACCCCACCCCCAAAAAAAGAAAGAAAAGAAAGGATTTACATTTTTCCCCCCCTTGGTTTTGATTTTAATCAAGACAGGTTTTCTCTGTGTAGCCCTGGCTGACCTGAAACTTGCTCTATAGACTAGGTTGAACTCAGAGATTTGCCTGCCTTTACTTTTTAATAAGAATACAAGATTGTGCTTGCTTTGGCAGCATATATACTAAAAATTGGAATGATACAGAGAAGATTAGCATGGCCCCTGTTCAAGGATAGAATGCAAATTTGTGAAGCATGCCATAGTAAAAAAAAATAAAAATAAAAAATATAAGATTAGGGAATTTAAAGCAAAGTATTAGAATATTGAAAATATTCATTATTAGAGGAATGTAAATTAGTCTCAACAAGAACAGGAAGTGACGATTAAAAGGGGCTAATAAAAAAGAGCAAAATTTGGAAAAGATAATATCCAAAGGAGGTGGCAAACCTAAATACACAACAAACTTAACACTAGAGGTGAGCATGAAAAAGCCTCAACATATCATTCAAAAGTCATTTTGGGGGACTTGGGAGACAAAGACAATACAGAGCTGGCCAAGCACATCTAAGACTCTAGGCTCAATCCTGAGTGCCAAGCAGAAAGAAAAGCCATTTTAGTATTTTAATATATATATTATGCTTCAATTAAAGCTTTAAATGAATTCAATTCAATATATGATCTTTACCTGGTTTTGATCATTGTCACTACGACTGGCAAACTCTTCATCTGATTCCTGTGGGTGAAAATGCTTTGCTGTTAACACAGAAAAGACCAGGTCGGTCTCTGAGGTGAGCTAACTGCGTGAGGCAGAGGGAAAACTCTTATACCCAGTCACCATAAATAGTAAACAAGATGAATGACTGACAATACTACAAGAATTGTCTAGCTGCCAGAATATTTATGTTTCATTTAAATAGCTCTAAAGACTCATGTATATCATTTGTATTTCCCAATTCAACCCTTCGAATTTAAAGAAAGATCTTTTAATTACATCAGAAGGTAGGTTTGGGTTGCTTTTCATTTTGGATTACAATCTCTGTGTTCCCTCCAGTAGGGTAAGTACTTCATTAAGCTCAAGAATTGAACATCAGCGTTTGCTACACGGATTTGGTAAAGAGCAACAGCTAAAAACAAAGGACTCCACAGATAATTATCTACAGCAAAGTAACAGGCAAGTTTATTTCTGTTGCTAGGATTTCTACTTGCAGGGCTGGAGGAAGAAATGCAGGAGACGGGGTGGGGGGGTGAGTAGGAGAACAATTAAGAAATGAAAATCAGGCACACAAAAAGGTCTCCTTTTAGGATCTCAGAGTCATTGTCTGAAGGAACTACTCAAGGGCCCATACTCTAGAAAAAGATTTTACTCTGTGACCTTAAGACACTAGCAAGCAAACATAAATTACATGCTTTGATTAGAGGGCTTTAAAAATTATTCAGGGGCTGAAGAGATGGCTCAGTGGTAAAGAGAGTATGCTGCTCTTGCAAGGGACTAGAGTTTGGGTCTCAACACCTACATCAGGCAGCTCACAACTGCCTGTAACTCCAGTTCCAGGGGATCTGACATCTGGTCTCCACAGGCATCTGCACACACAAGCCCTCACATGTGTGCATGCTCTCGAACACACATATGCATACACAGATAACAGTAGTAATCATGACGATGGTGATAATAAATCTTTTAAAGCTGTTTGTGTACATGCACACACACACACACACACACACACACACACACACACACACTGATAATCACCATCATCCTCTTATAAAAAGTTGTTCATTGCAGCTCTTTATTTTTTCTGGGATTATTCAAGGAGGACACATTCCAACACTAAGTTTTGGGCAGACTGTACCACAGTGTCTAAGATGTTCTCTCCTCAAAATATAATGAGATGTGAAGGAATTAGGTAGAAAGGGGACAGGTGGATAACAGTAAAAGACGTCAAAGCAGTTTCCCTTACTTCTCTCTGTAAAAATTACAAAAAAGAATTTCAACCCTAAGAAAATACTTCAGATTCTGCCTCTTCGGTTTTATGAAAACAGTTCACTAATTCTGGAGCATGTCACATGCTCAGCCTGCACCACACAGCCTAGGCTTCCTGTCACCATGACCTGGTCATACAATGTCCTTACCTCCTCTTCTTTCTCTTCTTCACTGTCCACAATACTTCCCCGGTCACTGCCTACAGAGCCTTCTGTCAGGAGGAAGTATAAAAGTCAACACCAATTCACCAGAAAAACCTGTAGCTCCTTCTCAGATTCCAACCACAACAGCACCAAAGAGACTTTAATAAAGCCAGTGTCACTTAGCGAATGAAAGTATCTTTGTTAATCATACAATTTCAAAGTACCTTCAATGCATTAAAAAAAAAAAAAACCCACACATAACTTGGCCTTATTCTATAAGGATATATCATGGTTACAAAAACATGAAGAAATTGTATCAGACTAAATGCTAACTAGCAATGACAGGTAAAGGCAATTGCCACCAGTCCTGATGACTGGAGTTTAGTCTCTGGAAATCACAGGATGTAACACTAAATGAACTCCCATAGGTCAACCCACACACACACACACACACACACACACACACACACACACACACACGTACAAATAAATAATAAAATGAAATTAAAATAAAAGTTGACTAGAGCAATTTAACAATTAAATGCTTTAAGTCTTAGACCAAAGAAGGTGCCATGGGTAGTAAAGGACAGAAATGGGACAAGAGACAAAATCTGAATATAACCAAAGACTGGGTAATAGTAAAATTACTTGAAATTGACTTTACAGTGTGGTTATGTTAAGAAAATGTCCTTGCTCTTAGAAAATACACAGAGAACACTAGGGTAATGGGGGGTCAGACGAACTATGACTATAGATAATGGAAACACAAAGTAAAACATGAGCTGGCAAACTCGAGAGAGTCTACTGATCTACCCACTGCTCTTGTAACATTAACATAAAGTTTTAATTACTTTAACACCAGAAGTTAAGATATGTTAAACGACAGAAACATTGGCGAGGAAGTACCTTCACTGGACAGTTCTCCGAGCCCTACATCTTCCTGTTCCATGAAGAGCTTTGACCCAATGAGATAGGGTAAAGGGCGGTCAATGTAGAGATCCTTCAAGGAAGGGAAGGGCACAGCCATTAAAACACATGGGTTCAAATTAAAGCCAGCGTCTGAACACAGTCCAAGAATGGATTTCTGAGTGCTTGGGAGAAAACTCCAAGAAAACAAGACAAAAGTCTTACGACCTCAGTCTCTTCAAAAACTCAGAATTATTCTTGGCTTTTATGCCCCTCCCAGGTGTCGCAGCTAGTTAGAAATGAGTAACTTCAGATTATCAGCAGGCCATTGTTATTTATTCATATGCATCTATGGAAGAATATGTTTCTGCCATGTGCAACTTGTCCTTGTGATTGAAGATTACTCATAGGGTTCTTCCTAACCTCAGAGTACAGATTGTCTGATGCACTGAATAAAGTTGTCTATCACCTGAAATAAATAAATAAAGCCAAGTGTTCTATAGGACGTTCTGCTGCGTTTGACTATCTTAAACAAATTAAGGTGATAAATAAAAGTAGAAAATAGGAAACGTGATGTAAGGTTAAACATCAGTGATTTTTAAAATGTTAAATCCTAGGCAAAAATAGCAAGGCAAAGCTGATTTCTTCCCCCAAATACCTCAGATATATACATATATGTGTATATGTTTCTTTTATTAAAAATTAGTAACAAATAAAACTTCAGTTTTAAAATAAAAATGAGCCACAAGATTGGGTGGATAAAAGCTTGCAGATTGGAGTTCAGTCCCCAGAACCCATGAAAGTTAGGAGAGAACCTACTCCAGAGTTGTCTTCTCTCAGTCATGTGCCGTGGGACATGCATGCCCTTTACAAACACATCAATGACAAAGTTTAAGTACTAAAAAATTAAATTTGACTGGGCAGTGGTGCCACACACCTTTAATCCCAGCACTCAGGAAACAGAGGCAGAGGGATCTCTGTAAGTTCAAGGCCAGCCTGGACTACAAAGTGAGTTTCAGAACAACCAGGACTGTTACACAGAGAAACCCTGTCTAGAAAAACAAAAACAAGAAATAATAATAATAGTAATAAATTTTAGCTGGGCAATGGTGGCACATGGCTTTAATCCCAGCTCTTGGGAGGCAGTGGCAAGAGGATCTCTGTGAGTTCGAGGTCAGCCTGGTCTACAGAGCAAGTGCCAGGAGAGACTCTGTCTCGAAAAACCAAAATAATAATAATAATAATAATAATAATAATAATAATAATAATAATAATTATTTAAAAACTAACCGAATCCAATTAAAAATCTCATCCTTCACCTTACCTTCTCAGCTATGTCAGTTTTGTCTCAGGGTTCTAAGAATGATTGCTCATGTAAATCCCTCCTCTCACACAGACTATACTAAAAACCTTACAAGAAAAGGTATGCTCTGCATACCTCCTTCACCTACCTAGTACCACTGAAATGCTGTGTCAAGTAAGGCTCTCAGAGGGGTCAATCTGGGAATGTCCGTGCCTTACACATCCTGTGCCTGGCAAAGCAGTCAAGACATCATAATATTGTAACTGAATGCCTTTACCTTTGGTTCAAGGATCAGTTCCACCCGCTCATTCGCATCATCTTCTTCCGAGTCCGAGTTCCCCGCTTTTATGTCAAGTTGCTCGAAGGCACTATCCAGCACCTGTAACCCATAGTTCACAGCCTCCCGGACCTTAGGGATCAGGTCTACTTCTTTCTGCTCCCGAGTCTTCTCCTACAAACAAAACACCCTTCAGTGTGTCTCCAGTATGCCAACTCTCAAGTCACGCCCTCCTCCAGAACTTTTCATTCAAAATGTTAACACAGTCATATTCTGATACAGACTTTGGAGTAAATGCATGAGCTTTAAATATCTATTTTGTCACTATCTGAATATGCATCAAATCATTTAAATTCTAGAATTCCAACATTCAAATTAAAACCAAAACTGAGTATAAAACACATTTTGAACAAAATGTGCTTAATGCCTCTTACCTCTCTAGGCTAGTGGAGATAGAACCTGGGGTCTGACCTGTGTTAGGAAGCACTCTGCCAATGAATTGTTCCTCTAGTCCTGTGGCGCTCAGAAAATATTCCACTACATACTAACCACTTGATATAACCACGCTATTGCATTTTGCTGAGTAGCAAATGAATGAGTACTATTAAAATAAGATTCACTTTCCTACAAATGCCAGAAACAAGAAGAGCCACAGCTGGACTCTAATATCCTAATCTGACAGTCAGTTTCACTGAAGTTCTTTCCCTGGCAGAACATCATCAACCTTTCCAAGTGACTTACCTTTTTCTGAGGAAGTCAGAGCTGACTGAAGGTGACTTCCACAATAAGCATACACAAATCTGCCATGCTTTCCTGAATGAGAGGAGGGAGTACCTTCCAGAGCACACAAAAGTAAGGCCCAGAATCTCTTTCTTGGCTGTGGACACCAATGTGGGATAAGCAAGGATGTGTATGCACAGGCCACGTGGCAAGCCACCAAAGGAGAGGTAGGAACTGCTGTTCCTTGATCCCTTGGCCTACTTGCCAAAGCACACACCCCACATCTTCCTTTCCTTCTCTTTTCTGACCTCCCCTTCCACAAACCCAGTCCATGAGGAGGGGGATGAAGCTCAGTTGGAGAAAGCTCACCCAGTGTGCATGAGGCCCTATGCACACAGAACAAAGCAGCCTTAGCATATGGCTTTCTCTTGTTGGCATGGCCTTTTACTTAGCTCTTCTTTCTTCATCTGGAAAAAATCTCATCCTTGAAGCTTTCCCCAGCTAGTTTAACGGCAGGTGTCTCCTTGTGTGAAATTCCAAAACACCAGCCATGCAATGCAGTTCAGATCAACAACCACTATGGCCTCAACAGGCAATGAAACTAGTTGAGAGCAAGTGTCCTAATTCATCAGCTCCCTGTAGTCCTGTAACTGAGTCAACAACTGCTCGCTCTACGGCCCACTCTGCCCTAACACATCTTGTAGTACCCATGAGGTCCTTGAATATGCATGGACAAAAACTGTATTGACCTTACTATGCATTTTTGATTGGATAAAACAAGACTGAAACAGTCACAGAAAATTGGGGAAACTCGATCTTCAGAGTCCTCACCTCTAACATTCATCTCCCAAAGCACAGTATATGGCCTGTTTCTGTATGGCCTTGAAGAAAATGGGCTTCTAGATCTTTAAAGGGTAAAAAGAAAAAAAAGAGGAAAGAGAAGAACGGGAGAGAAAAGGGAGGAAGCAGAAGGAGAAAGCCAGGATGAAGCTTCCCTCAGTGGCCTGTAATCCTGTGCTGTTGACTCTGCCCTCTGCCCTACTCTACACCAGAATTCCAGAATTTTATCTACATATTAATAGGCTAAGCTTCAGAGAAAAATGAAAGAGTGCTATTGGTCCACTGCCAAAGGCAGTATCTGCCACATTCCCAGTCCTCATCACCTTCTTTATTACATCTCAGAGTTAATAATTCAAAGAACGGCTGAGCACAAGTACCTGTTCCGATGTTTCTGCCTCAGCCTTGAGAGCCTGCTCCTCCACTTCTTCATCGTACACCCGCTAAGTAAGGAAGCAAATCAGTTTACATAGTTAAGCACTGGGATGGAGTTACATGTGAAATCTCAAGTCAAAGAAGAATGCTTAAAAGCAGGGAAATGGCTTTTCAGAGAAGCAACTGGGACCACTACCAACGGCTCGTAGATGAATAACAAAGAACAGCAGTTAATGCGCCTAAAGTTAAATTTTAGAAAGAGACATATATGAGTCACCAAGAAACATGAGGAACTATTTGGCAGATCAGAGAGTTCTAAAACCATTATGAACCCAATTGGTACATTTTTTTTCACTTAACCTAATGCAGAATTCTAACAGGTATCTTCATCCAAGACCACTGCCAATATCAACTGGTATAACTTCCCAACTAAATAAATATCCTTAATGAGTAAAGGATATGATAAAGGTAAAAATTACTTTTATTCTGTTGCTTAAAATGACTGAAAATTTTTACACTTATCTCATATGACTCAGAGAGAAAGAAAAAGGCATAATCACCAACAGTTTCCCAAAAGATACATGGCCAAGGAAGAACCTCTTTTACAAGACGTATCTGTCACTCTGAAAACTCACTGCAATTTTTTTTTTTAACAACTGAGAAAATACACTGGAGAGCAGCACATGCAACATGTATTTTTGTTAGATGTTTACTTTTTTAATTTTTTGAAGATTCCTTTTTATTTTTTAATATCCACTGGTGTTTGGCTTGCATGTATGTCTGTGAGGGTGTTGAATCCCTGGAACTAGAGTTACAGACAGGTGTGAGCTGCCATGTGGGTGCTGGGAAGAACCAGGGTCCTCTGGAAGGACAGCCTGTCCCCTTAACCGAGGAGCCATCTCTCCAGCCCCAAGATGTTTTCTTAAGCACTAGCAATTCCCTGAACATCATCAGCTGCTCCCACAAATAGGAAGAAATGGTACCATGTGCTATGACAGAAGTTCTTGGAAGCAATTCCATTTGGTATGGCACCAACGCACTCAGGACGAAAGCTGATGGCAGAATGGAAGGGTAGAGGGATAGGAACTTATCATGAGGAGACAGAGATGGATGGAGATACAGAATCCACAAAAAAGTAGACATGAAGAACAATTAACAAAAAGTTTTCACAAAACCTAAGCTGTAGAAAATTCTAAGACAATTTTGCCAGAAGACTCTGGAAGAAGGGGAGAAAAATCTAGCTAAAGTCTGTGATCAAAAAATAAAGTTTACAATGCCTCCTCCTCCTCCTCCTGAAAAAGCGGGATCTGGTACCATTCTGGTACAGGCACATCAAATACAAAAGAAAACTTCCTGCTGCTTGCCTGATTGATAGCTCCAACATCAAGTGCAAGAGCTGAGAAAGGTGCACAGTGAGAACAGCATGAGTAAGAGCAGCCACTCCAATGTGAAGACAAACAGTAGGGCCGCTGCTATCCCCTAACTGACCCTTCCTGAGAGATGAGTACTCAGGTGGACCAGGCAGATTCTGTGCACACCAGAAATGTCTTCAGGCTGAGCATGCCAATCCAAAACTGTGAAATACAAAGCTTTCTGAGCACTGACATGACAGTCAAAAGAATTTTGGACATGGGATTCTTTCAGATTAGGGATGGTGAACCTGTCAGGTCTGCGAAGAGACTACATCTTGGAAATCTGCAATCTGAACAACTTCTAGTCACAAGTATCCCTGACAGATAAGGTACATTCAGTCTGTCCTGAGTTTTCTTGAAGACATGGTATGTTTCAAAATCAATGTTTCCCTTTGCTAATAAAGAACATAATTGGTGCAGTAGTCAGCTCAGTGAGCCAGCTAGTCTGGCATATGCCATGGTAAACAAAGAGCCCTCACCAAATCCCATATCTCAAACACCGTGGAGCTACTAAGTTATGTAAACATGCTACATCAACAGCGCACAGGGCATGCTGGCATTTTCACAACCCTAAATCATGGGCTTTATGACCTTAGCTGTTTTGGAAATTATGTTTAGCACTTTACACCTAATAATTTCAGAACACAGCTTCCTTTAGTAATTGTCTTCTCACTGCTGGGTGTAGGACTGTACACCAGTAACCCCAGTCCTTGAGAAACAGGTGAGAATTTCAAGGTGAGTTCAGGGAAGCATGGCCTACACAGCAAGCGTCAGACCCGTCAGAAGAAAAACAAAAGACCAAACCTGCCCCCAGAAAATGCCTTTTCACACGTTAATTCAGAAAGACATCTTTGATCATGGGAACTAAGCTTCATCCCCATTCTCATAACAGCCTTCCCTTTGCTTGACTGGCTCCAGGAACACGTGTGTCTTTTCTATCATAGCTTTCCTACGATAATTACCTGTGTATTCATTCCTTGCAGCTTACAGAAACTCGCTATGAAAAGAAAACTCACACGTGCTTTAGCTAAAGCTCAGCAACATGTTTACTACAGATGATTCTGTATCACAGATTCAGCCATGTCAAGAAAATCGTAGTTGACAAAATGCAAAGTAAACATCTGCCTCCACTTATATGACTGACTAAAACATAAAGGACCCAATCAGTAACTGAAGGCAAAAGTGGTGCTCAGTCAGTCAGGCCAGATAAATGGCTGAACTTACTGAATGAGCACCATAGCTTTTCCTAGAGACACACAGTACAGCTCTACTGCTCATTGCCCTCAAAACTAAAAAAGCCAGAATGAGGCAAACCTTACCATTAGCTTTATGAGTTTTCTGGAGGGGCTGTGGGGGGGCTTAGAAGAGCCAAAAACTTCACTAAAAAAAAGATAGTGATTCTACAAACAGGAGCTTCAGTTACCAAGAACCAATCTATCCACCAAAACTTAGAAGAGAACCTAATTACCATGTCAGATTACATTAGCTCATATTTGTTAAGTCAGAAGTAATAAAACTCAAGGTCTCAATGAACTTGGTTATTACCTATTGGGTAAGTCAGATATAATAAAACAACTCACGTTCTCAATGAACTGGGTATTAGAGAGCATGAGGAAGTCATTGAAGACATTGTGCAGACGACAATGTGTCGCTTTGGTCTCCTGAATTAATCCATCCACCTGCTTCTTAATTTCATGGGTCCTGGAGATAGTCTGCTGTGAGAATTCCTGTAGAAACTGTAGTAGCTGTTTTGAAAAGGAACATACAGAAATATCAACATTACATGTGGGGTACAACAAACACACAGTCAATCCTCCCCTTTCACCCAGGTGTTATATAAAAGGGATGGTACTTTTGATCTGGAGTCAGGTGATACTGAAAAGCATTATCAAAGCTCATCAGGTAAGTGCACCCAGCTCACAAACACTTGTTATCACATTTCTAGAGGGATTTTTATAGGCCTGTTTTGTTGTCACTCTCCAGGGACCACACAGCATAACATAACAAAACACCCCAAATGCTATTTATATGGGACTGTGAAACTGAAAGTTCTAAGCTCTCGGGTTCCGGGAGTGAGGTGTCCTACTCTGATTATCCGTTGCCCCGTTTAGCCCAAGTTCTAATACAGAAGGCCCTCGGTAGAAAGAGCAATCCTTGAACAGGGCAGAGACGGTTCTGGACAGCAGGATGATGTGTAGGACAAGGTTGGAAAATCTCAGCACGGAAGGAAGCCCGTGTCTGCGCTGCAAAGCGCTGGTAGAAGCCCACAGGGCCATCCCTCCCGGATGTCTGGGACTGCGCCTTTGGGTACTGGAAAGGCGTTCCCCAGGCTTTAGGATATCTGCATTCTGTCCCTCCCTGGGCCCTGGGCCCTGGGCCCTGCGCTCACGCCAGCGTCGGCCGCCAGCGACCAGTTCTGGCTGCTGCGGCGGATCTCCTCCACCGACCAGGGCCGCTCCCACACAGGCTCGGAACCCGGAGGCCGCTCCGAATCGGGGCTCGTCCGGTTCATCTGCAGCGGGAAGAATGAGAAGCGCTGAAGTCTGGGTAAGAGAAGGTTTCCAGCCCTGCCTTCCGAGGCCGCTGTCCTCACCACGATGGCATCACCACTCAGCAAGCTCTAAAGTCACTACCAGAGCTACACCGCCCATCCAGCGCCAAGGTGTCACGTGGTCCGTGTCACGTGACGACGCCCACACGTGACCTGACGCAGCCTGCAAAACGGAGCTGTGAGTTTACAGCTTCTGAGTAGCTGGGGTGACTGTTCAGAAAGGAGATACTTAGACCAGCTCCAGGAGTGCGAAAGAGATGGATGGTACCAGTGGGGGCCCACTCTGAGGAATTGCATGGCCTACCAAATGGGAGGCAAGAAGGCGGGCAGTGGACGACTTCCCTGCTGCGTAGCGGCTTTGCTAAAAATGCAAATGGTGTATATGACTGGCCCCAAAACTCAGTAATCATCAAATGTCATACATACACCTGCTAACTTGCTTGGTTTCAATTCACAGTGCGGATCCGCCTAAAATTTTTTACCGTCTGGTAAAATTCAAGGCCACTTTCCACACTTCCACAGGCAAGAAAAAGGGGAAGGTATTAATCTGAAACTCATCTGGCTACCCACTAGCACTGAAGCAGATAGACTTCCCTTTCTGAGTTGTTCTTGTCCAGACGGACTTAAATATCCCTTTTGTGTGCTCGTGGGCAAGTTACTTAGCTTCTCTGAGCTTTCTTCACACATGAAAGAAGATAGTATAAAACAGTACCCGGCATGCGATGAGTGATTCGTCTAGGGCGTATCAGTTCCCCTGTGCAGCATTATTTCTCCTTTTAGATTTTGCTTTGTAGTCACCTCTGTTGGCACCGCGTGAAAGATTTCTCTTTGGCATAAAACTAAGGCAAATACAAACGTGCTCAGATTAAAAATTTGTGCAAGAATGTCCACTATAGCGTTAGCCCATGATGCCCAAGAAAGCAGAAGTAACCTAAATGTCCATCAGGTAACGAACGTATGGATGAACAAAACGTCGTGGAGCCACACACGACGTTCATAGAAAAGGAATAAAGTGCTGATATGTGATAGGACATGGGCTGGCCTAGAAAATACACTAATTGAAAGAAGCAAGTCACATATGAGCACAGAGTATATGATTCTATTTATATGAAATGTCCAGAATAGGTCAACCCAGAGAGAGAAAATAGGTTAGTGGTTGCCAAGGGTTGAGGGAAGAGAGAAATTGAGAGCTAACTGCTAATAGGTATGAAGTTCCTTTTTCAGGTCATGAAAACATTAGACTTTGATGATGGCGTTCAACTCTCAATATGTTAAATATTCTTGAAATGTGTATTGTAAAGGGAGTAATTTTATTATGTACATTATATCCCAATAAAACTACTCTGAAGTAGAAAGTAGAAAAGAGGATGAGGGTTATGGTTAAGGTGTCTTCCTAGCCTCATCTGCAGTGAGCTACTAAAGCTAGAAAAAAAGGCTAGGATTACCTTAGCATTAGGGTAATTGGAACACTAACTGTTGGCATAGGTCCAACCAAACTAAAACTGTGATCATGAGCTTAATACTAACCCTAACAATAATGATAAACCTAACCCTTATGGTAACCCAGCCCCAACACAAACCCTATCCTTAACTCTAATTCTAAACCTAATATAACTCTAACCCTAATCCTACATCTTAAAGTGATTAGAACTCAAAAATTCAGGGTAAGCATAATTGTAACCCTAATCCTAACACTAGCCTACTGTACAAATCCTAAATTTTTTTATGGTTTTCAAGACAGGGTTTCTCTGTATAATAGTCCTGGCTGTCCTGGAACTCACTGAGATCCACCTGCCTCTGGCTCCCAAGTGATGGGATTAAAGGCATGCATTACCACCACCACTATCAACCATAACAACAACAACAACAACAACAACAACACTCACAAATCCTAATCTTTTATCCTAACCCTAAACCTAAACTTAACCTCTAACCTCTTAATAGTAAACTAACCCTAAATTCTCATCCTAATTCCTAACATGTATTCCCTAGCTCTCTAGTTTATATGTGGATTTAAAACACATGTGTTTCCCAGCTTGTAATAGATAGGTATATATGTACAGGTTCACATGTACCTGTATTTACTAGGTCTATCAAAGGTACAAATGTCTTCAGTGGTTCACTTACACACATGCATTTTCTAGTTCTGTCATCGGTCAACCTGTACGCATACAGTCATATGCATGCAGTTTTAAAGCATGGTCATATGCTGGCAGGTAAGTGCATGTTCACAAGCAAGGATTATCTGTGCATGGCCACAAGTCAGGATGTACAGGCATGTTCTTACACATACACTTTCCAATCTCTTTCATAAATTGGCATATATTTACATGTTCCCATACATGTTTCTGATCACTCACATATGGCAGCATGTTCACACATGTTTACAATCATGCAATTTTGAGCACTCTCACATGGTTTACACATGTGTTTCAGACATGCCAGACTACATGGTGAGATTGTCTCCAAAAAAAAAAAGAAAAAGAAAGAAAAGAAAGGAAGAAAGAAAAAGAAAAGTTTGGGCCTGAAAATGTAGCTAACTTCATAGAAGGTTCCCTTGCATACATGTGATCATGGGTTTGATCGTCGGCACTGCATAAATCAGGTGTAGTGGAACATACTTGCAATCCCAGCACTAGGTAGACAGCATGACCATGAATTCAAGTTCATTTTTGTCTATATATTGAATTTGAGGCCAACCTGAGCTATATAAAGGTTGTTACAACTTTTTTCAAGTATCAGGCATTAAAGAAACTACCAAGAGAATAAAAAGGCAACCACAATTTAGAATAAAATGTTTGTACATCAAATATCCGATGAGGAGCATGGTTCTTAGGGATTAGCGCAGGGGGATCTTGATTTGACACCAGTTTGAGATACATACTAAGTACCAGGCCAGCCAAATGCTACATGATAAGATGGTCTCAAAAACAACAACAACAAAAACAACAAACACACACAAACAGAGAGATATGGCTCAGTGATAAAGGGTACAAAGTATCTACAATGTGACATAATCAATAAACAGACACGGCACTGACTCTGTACAGTACAAAATTAACCTCCCTAGTGGGAGGCATCCATATGTCACTTCTACACCTATGATGTCCCAAAAGAATCACAGCAATATTTCCACAGTGTCCTCACTGCAATGTGAGCTCGCACTCAGACATGAAGAAAACTCAGACAAACTCACTTTGAGATGATTTTATTAGATAAACGGTCTGTGCTCTTCAACAATACCAATGCCATGCAAGATGAAGAAAGGCCCAGGAGCTGCTGCAGACCAGACCAAAGAGGTTTAGAGACATAGCAATTCAATAAAGCTGAACTCCGAGGAAAAGAAGCCTAAGAGACACTGACGCAATGGCAACACTGGGTATGAATTATCAGTCACACAGCACTGATACGAGTTTGGGGCTGCAACTCAGTAGAGAGACTGCTTAGTATGCAGAGCCTGGATTTGAACCCCAGCACTGCATAAACCAACTATCATGGTGCACACCTGCAATAAAAACTCAGGAGGAGACAGGATCAGAATCTCAAGGGCATCCAGAGCTACAAAGCAAATTTGAAAGGTGGGAGAGATGGCTTAGTGGTTAAGAGCCCTACCTGTTCTTCCAGAGGATCAAGGATCGGTTCCTAGCACCCACATGGAGGATCATGGTTACCTGTAAGTCCAGCTCCAAGGGATCTGACTCTCCTATGGCCTCTACAGGCACCCACCCACATATTATTAAATAAATAAAAATAATTTTAAAAGTGAACTTGAGCCCAGCCTCTCTCTCAAGACTATGGGAGTTGATTTTTTTTCTTTAAGTATTGTTATCAATGTTGTATTTATTGAACTTGTTAACCTAGTTTGTTTTCTTTGCTGTGCTAAACACTGACCAAAAACAACTTGGGGAGGAAAGAACTGATTTGGCTTGTAGGTTAGTCCATCATTGGGAGAAGCTGAGGCAGGAATTTGGATGCAAGAACTGGAGTAGAGACCATGGAAAAACACGTCTTACTGGCTTCCCAGAGCTTGATCAGATTTGCTATTTACACAACCAAGACCACCAATCCAGGAGTGACAATGCACATATCAATCAGCAATTTAAAAAATGCTTCCCCACACATGCCTACCTGGTGGGGGTATTTTCTCAATTAAGGTTCCCTTTTCCAGGGTGACATTGACATTGATCTTGTGTCAAGTTGGCAGAACTAACCAGAACAATAGCATTGATGGTGAAGGAAGATATGAGCCCTGCTCTTGGGAAGCAAAGCTGGGAATTAAATGTACATGAATGACATATTCACTGTACTCTCAGATGTTTGAGGTGAGAGAAGAGAGGGAAAGTACAACTAAGTAGATGTGGCCACCTGCTAGAAATTGCTAAATCTGAGGAGTTCTCTGGATTATTCTTTCAAATAGGCTGTAAATTTGCAATTATTTTCAAAATAAAACAATAGGGCTCAAAAGCAGCAGCTTCTATGGGTGGAACTGAAATTTAATTCAAGAGTCTGATGTTTCTCCAACTAGGTAGCCTGGTTTCTTCCTTATTACAGATGAGGAGGCTGAGGGCCAGAGAAGGAAGGCTATTTGCCATGGGTCCCAACCTGTGTTGTCTGTGGCATAGTCCTGATTCCAGGGACCCCATGATGGTAAGCTCCCACTGTTCTCACAGGGCTGCCCCTGTGGCACAAGCTGAGTGTCCTGTCAAGAGATAGGACCCACTGTTTCTTTGATGTCTCCTCCCACTCCTTGCTGAACTGGTTGGAGCTCTATGCTAAGCCTCACCTCTGGGTCTCTAGGTGATTAAGGCTGAGAGGTTACATTTCAACAGAGGGCCAGAAGCTTAGATGTCATGAATTTAATTCATCTCTCATCTATCTCACTATCATGCTATCTAACAACATCTGTCCTACTTAATGTCTATTCTTCTACTGGAAACCTGCCCCATTTTGGAGGTCAACTATGCTCTGAGAGGTCACAATAACCATGCTTAGATTAGTCTAAGGATGGACATGAACTCACAAGGAGACACTTTTAATCTTTC
The DNA here is from genome assembly GCA_030556225.1 of Cricetiscus sungorus. Lineage (NCBI taxonomy): Eukaryota > Metazoa > Chordata > Mammalia > Rodentia > Cricetidae > Cricetiscus > Cricetiscus sungorus. The sequence goes on along the minus strand of JANBXA010000735.1, from coordinate 27,820,478 downwards.
TGTAAGATTCCTTTGGCTGGATTAAAGAAAAGCAGGACACAGGCCATGCTGTGACAAGTCTGGTGTGAGGCTCAGGAACCAGACAGTCACTTTTCCAGTCAGGAGGAGGAAGCTGGTTGGATAGCAGAAAGCTAAGAAAAGCAGGTCCAGGTGTTTCTGACACCCCCACTATGTTCCATAAATATGTCAATCTTATTTCAGAAATTGTTCTTATTTCATGTCAGCTTGTCTGTTGTGCACTTGTCACTTAAAAACAAAATAAACACACTTGTGCCCTGGTCACTAGCTGTGCCACCTGCAGGCCTACCAGACTGCCTCTGTTAGGAGTGGGTACAAAGGAGATGGTGTACAGGCTTTGTCCTACTGCCTCCCAGGTCTTACGGAGGGCAGTGTTAATACTGTGGGTGAGGCCATTGGCCATTACTGTTCTCACTGCCATCTTACCTGCTAAGCCTTCTGGAACATGGCCATGTCCTCTTCCTTTCTAGTAAGATCAGGTCATCAAACAAAACATGTGGTTTATTGAATATCATTAGAAAGAAATAAGGAAATGAAGCCTCATCCATCTCTGCTCAGAGGTCCTTAGTGGCAGTCAGAGGAAGAGCCAGGGGAAGGTTTGCACCAACATAGAAGGAGTGGTTACATCCTTTCTGCTTTTTCATTATCCCAGTCCATTTTTGCTGCTGAGGATGGGGCCCAGGTCCTTATGTATTTTAAGCCAACATTCAACCACAGAGCTATACCCTTTGCCTGGGTGCACAAGCCTAAAGAATATGATTCTACACACACACTCATCTGCATAACCACTACCAAGATCAACAGACTGGAATATCTCCAGCTCCATCACCCAAGACACCTGCATACTGGCATCTAATCACCTCACCTCTTGCTGTTCTGACTTACTCTGCCATCAGTGGTTACTCTTGTTGTCCTTAAACTTCAGGTTGAAAGACCACATAACACATGCCCTTTTATATCTGGCTCTTTTCACTCAAAAAAAATCCAGACTGCTAACTTAAAAGATTTATTTTATTTTTTTTTAGATTTATTTTTTTAAAGTTCTATGTGTAAGAGTGTTTTTGTTTGCTGTTTTCTTATATGTATGTCTGTGCACCGGCCAGAAAAGGGAGTAGGATCCTCTGGAACTGGAGTTACTAAATGTTGGGAGCTATGATGTTGGTTCTGGGAACCAAACCTGGGTTCTCTACAATAGTCAGGGCTTTTAACCGCTTTTAATCTCTCCATCGTTGGTGCTGACTCTACTGCTGGCCCTGGCACTCATGACCCTGTTTTCTTACCACTTAGTGCAGTGCCCACAGATGCTGGAAGTAGACATCAGATTCCTTGGAACTAGAAGTACAGATGGTTGTGAGCCGCCATGTGTGTGCTGGGAACTGAACCCAGTTAAAAGCAGCAAGAGCTCTGAAGAGCTCAGCCATCTCTTCAGCCCCACACACTCGTGCTTCTCACAGAAACCTGTGACAACAGTCCCAATTTCTTCACTTTCTTTTCCCCTCAGGTATTCTCAATGCATTGTGAAGACATTCACTTGAACACACAAAATTGTTTTAAGAGTCTGCCCACCCTCCAACGGTGCAAGAACACAGTTTGCAAAACAGGGTTTTGCATCCTTTTGGTTTTGTGTTAGTCGCTGCAGGTGGATTGAGAAGGCTTTGGTTTTGTGTTTCATTGTTTGATTTTTTTTTTTTTGAGACTGAGTTTCTCTGTATAGTCCTAGCTGTCCTGAAATTCACTCTGTAAACTAGGGTGGCCTTGAATTAAGAAATCCACCTGCCTCTGTCTCCTGAGTGCTGGGATTAAAGTCATGCACCACCATGACCTGGCTTTGTGTTTGTTTTTTAAAACAAGTATTCCAACAGATATGATTCAGGATAGAATACTTCCTTTACTATTATACTTGGGTTTTTAAAAAAATCCAGGTACTCAATAGAACAAGATTTGCTTTAAGAGCAATCCACAGAGTTACCTAGAAAATGACAACGTGCTGGAACCTGCTGGGCCAGCTTGTATTCTCAGCTATGGAGACCTCTTTGCTTCTAAGAGAAGGGATGGGATCAATGCATACCACTTTTGGCCTTCTGCTGGGCTGGGCCATTGTGATGTGGTGAATGACAGGATGTTATGGGGAACTGCATACAGAGGCTATGTTACATGTGCCTTGCTGGGCACACCAGCTCTGTTGGGGGGAAAGCACCTGTCTTTGAAAACATAGCTATCTGGGAAGGGGGAAGAGGAGCTGGGCACATGGCTTTGCTGGTGGGGGAACAGGACAGCATACCAGGAGTGTAGCCTTTAGAGAAGGTAGGCTTTGTTCCAAAGTATGTTAGAATAGGAGAAAGCTGCTGCAGTTGCCTTGGCCTGGGTAGCTAGTGAGCACTGGCTTGAGACAGCTCAGGAGACAGCTTAGATGCAGACTATCTGTCCCACTACGACCTTCCAGCCCTGGCCACGACTCCTGTCACCAATAGTGGCTTAACTATTTCTTACGTGTCAGGCACTCCAGTTCCTTTCAGGATTATTCATTTTCAGCTTAAAGCTCATCTGTGATGTCAGGACCACCATAGAGGGAGATATCACTGAGGTGACTCATCCAAAGCAGCATGTGGAGTAGCAATATTTGCACAGAAAGGTAAGCCATCCATCTCTAGTCCATGCTAGTTAGTCCCTAAGGGGCAGGAGTACCTGACATGCATTTTCAGGACTGAGAGCTAAATATGTAGAGTTAAGTCTTTGGAGGCACAAATGAGGCAACCAAAAAATGTGCTAAAAATAAAAGTGGAAGGAGCTGGAGAAATGGCTTAGTGGTTTATTGTGCTGTATGCACTTCCAGAAGACTGGATAGGCTTACACTGCCTATAACTCCAGTTTCTGGGGGATCTGCTGCCCTCTTCTGGCCCTTAAAGGCATCTATACAGACACTCTTCCTCTGTCCCTCCCTCCCTCCCTCCCTCACTCCCTACCTCCCTACCTTTCTTTCTTGGTTCAGCTAAACACAAGGAGTGGTTATTTAAAGTAAATAGACTAGAATCATTATTCATTCATTTGATAATTCCCTGAAGATCTGCAAAGGGCCAGGGAGTTCAGAACAGTTGAGAGGTCCCCAGATTTCTAGAGTTCACCATCCAGAGATGTTTAAGGGGGGAGTTACATGTGTGCTGGGCCCAGAAAGGGGAAGTTCAGGATGTCTTGGGAGTACTTCATGGAAGAAGCTGATCTGTGCTGTGGGGTCAGCAAAAACTTCCCTGAGGAAATGACATTTAAGCTGAGGCCTCAGGTCATCTGTTAGAGAGAAAGCTGTACTAAGCAAATGGTCTGGGTGTGTGGGGGCCCAGTGGTGGGAAAGAAAAGCTTGCACAATATTAGAAATTCAGAGTTATTAGCATATGGTAATTTGCTTGATTCCATAGAAATGCATTTTTTCCAGTTTTTATTTTTTATAACATTTTTTTCCTTTTAGACTTGTGTGTGTTTTTGCCTCCATGCATGTATGCGTAGCATATACATAGTGCCCTCAGAGATGAGAAGGTGCCGGATCCCCTGGAACTGGAATTACAGATGGTTGTAAGGCATCACATGGGTGTTGGGAGCTAAACCCAAATCCTCTGCAAAAGCAACAAGTACTCTTAATCCCTGAACCATCTCTGCAGAGACATTATTATTGTATATGGTTCACAGAACATTCATGGAGGTAGGTCAGATACAACTTTTGGGAGTTGCTTCCCTCCTTCCATCTTGTTTGAGACAAGAGCAAACCAATTCTCCTGTCTCCACTTCCCATCTCACAAGAGCACTAAGATTACAGATGTGTGCTACTGCACCCTGACTTTCACTTGGGTTTTCCAGACTGAACTTAGGTCAACAGGTTTCTGCATTTTCACTCCGAGTCATTTTTGTCTACCCACTCCCCATTTGGTTTTCAGGCAGGATCTCACTATGTAAACTAGACTAGCATCGAACATGTAGCAATCCTCCTGCTTCTGCCTTCCCAGTCCGGGATGACAGGTGAGAGCCACCTCACAATCCAGGTAACAGCCCATCGCCGTGGAGATGTCATAGCTGCATGAGTCTGAGATAGATGGCCACATTCACAGTCAGAAGCAGAGGGACAATGATTGCATGCTTCTAGTGCTTAGCTCTCCTGCTCCACTTGTTTAAAGTCCAGGGTTCAGCTGCCCCTTCTCAGGGTGGGTGGTCTCACTTCCATTCATGCAATTAAGAAAATCTCTTACAGGCACACCCATAGGCTAACCTGATCTAGATAGTTCCCAGTTGAGCTTCTCTTTCCAGGTGATTCTAGATGTGTCAAGTTGATAATTAAAACCAACCAGCACTGGGGCTAGAAAAATGGCTCACAAGTTAAGAGTGCCCGCTGCTTTTCCAGAAGACACAAGTTCAGTTCCCAGCACTCACACTGGATAGCTCACAACTGCATGTAGCTACAGGGGATCCAACACCTTCCTCTGGCCTCCACAGGCACTGTACACATGCATTATACACAGATACACACATATACACATGCACACACACAATATGGGGTAGGACAAGTGGCTCAGTCGTTAAAAGTACTGGCTGACCTTGCAGAGGACCCAGCTCGATTCTCAGCACTCATACAGCTGCTCAGAACCATTTGTAACTGCAGTTCCAGGGAATCCAATGCCTTCTTACAGCCTCTACATGCACCAGAAACACACATACTATGTGCAGGCAAACACTCATACACATAAATAGGTCTTTTTTAAATCCTAAAATTACATAGAACAGTGTACAAGGAATTTCAATGATTTAGTGAAAGTCCTGACAGATGTGAGCAACAACTTAAGCTTTTAGTTTCTTCCACATTTATTGCCTATAAAAATCATTTATTAAATAGCATTTGTTAGTCAATTTTGATTATACATTTTTTTGAGACAAAGTCTCACTATGTAGACTAGGCTGGTCTCAAATTCACAGATATTTGTTTGCCTCACAGAGATTTGTTTGCCTCTGTCTTCTTAGAGCTGGGATTAAAGACATGTGCCACTAACCCAAATTGTACTTTCCAAATTGTACTGTACATGTGAAATGCCTGAGGAGTCCTGTTACAATGAAGACTTCAGAATGGGACTGTGATGCTGCACTTCTACCCAGCTCCCAGGTGATGCTCTGTTGCAGGTTCAGAGATGACACTGTGAATAGTGAAATTTTAGACAGAAGACTGAAAAACCTGTTCTTTTCTTCCAGAATTAAAGACATTTGTGGTATGTGAATTGGGGTGTTAGGGATAGGACTAGTACAAGCATGCTACCATTAAGCTAAACCCCAGCCCCCCCTCCCCCCCCCCCCGGCCACACACAGTGATTTGCAAAGCAGGATAAGAAATTTTAACTTTATTTTTTGTTATACATAGAGTAAGGATTTTGCAATTGAAATCTCCTTTTTTCCAGTATTTTTCATGTTGGAGATATTGAAATGAGTATCTAGCTTTGCAAGTTATTTTAAAGTCAACAGTGTGTGTGTGTGTGTGTGTGTGTGTGTTAGAAGCCAGGGCCTTATGCCTGACAGACAAGCACTCTACTACTTTGTTCCATCCCCAGCCCAACAAGATTAGAAAACAATGATTAAAAATTTTAATTCTAGAATCCAGATGCAGAGAGAGAGAGGACAAGACCAGGTTGCAGAAACACACAAAGACAGCTGACCTGAAAAAGGAGGAGCTAATGGGTCCCCCAGACTGATAGCTGGGAATCCAGTATGGGACTCACTCAGACCCCCTGAATATAGGTCTCAGCTAGAAGGACTGAGCAGTCTGGGAGACCTCAGACAGTAGAGACAGGATGTATTCCTGGTGCACAAAAGGACCTTGCAGACACATCCCCCATGGAGGGGACGTGTCTTAACCTAGAGACAGGAGAGAAGTCTTAGTCCCTACTTCAAATGCCTTGGCAGATTTACATGACCCAACCTGGATAGCATAGCCCTACAAGTGGAATGGAGGTGGGGGGATGGGAGGGGAGGGTGGCCAGGGTGTATGTCACAGGGGAAAGGGAGTAAAAAGAAGGGAGGGAAGGAGGGAGGAAGAAAGAGAGGAAGAGGAAACTGGGATCCACATGTAAAATTTTTAAATTATATTATTAATAAAAATTTTTAAAATTTTAATTAAAGATACATGAAACCCCTCATGGGGGAGGGGTTTCATGTATCATGCACAAATATCATGGTGCACATGTAGAGGTCAGAGGACAACTTTCAGGAGTGGTTTTCCACCTTCCACTGTGGGATCCAGGAGCCAGAACTCAGTTTGTCAGGCTTGTACAGAAAGCACCTTTACCCTCAGAGCCACTTCTGTGGCCCAGGAATACAATTTTAAGAGCTTTATAAACTGGTGCAGAGGACCAGGGGAGGTCATGAATGCCTTTAATCCCAGTACTTGAGAGGCAGAGGCAGGTGGATCTCTGTGAGATTTGTTCTACATAGTGAGTTTCAGCACAGCCAGGCCTACATGGTTCTGAGTTCTTGAGCTGGTTCTCTAATACTATTAAAGAACTAATGCCCCTGTTTCTGGAAATCCATAGCATGATGAGCCGTTGGGTAATTCTAATCAAATACTGGTCTTAAGTGAATGCCCATATATCTCTTAGACCATTACAGTGAAACAAAGGAACATGTAGGAAGGTAAGACCTGCCAGGCTAAGGGGAGCCAAACTGGAGTCTGCCTGGCACTATCACAGGTCCTGATTGTGCCTAGTTAATGAGGGGCAACCATGCAATGTCAATGAATCAGAGTGTCTTGGTGCTGCGGGGGGGGAGGGGTTATAAGTTTCTACCCATTGTTAAATAAATGACTCAGCTGTTTCTCCTTTCATCTGACTCCCAAGGTCTGCACCTTATCATCCCCCTCTCCCAAGGGATCTGTTAGGACCCAGCAACAGGCACAGAGTGGCTTTGGTTAGTTGCTAATTGCACTGTTGTCATAGATTGAAAGTTCAAGTTTAAGCTATACTTAGATGACCAGAAACTCTGAGATCTGTCCTAAAAGAAATATTCAGAGGCAAAATTTCTGCAAAACCAACTAGAGCTTCATTTGTAAGAAGGGTTGAAGGAAATGTTTAGAGCTATTGGCAGGCCCATAACAGAAATTGCAATGCAGACCCTTTGAATTTGGGAGCAAAGCCCTTTCTTCTCTGTGGATAAGCACACTTTTTTTGAGATACCCTAGGCTCACTGAGCATTGGTGGACACTGAATACTGAACCACAGAACAACTAGTTACAATGTTCCTTGAGCGTAAATCAGTGTGACTCAATCCAATAAGGGATAAAATTGTACACACTTAGATTGGCCTTGAAGGTTGTGGTAGTTTGGAAGAAAATGGCCCCCAAAGGGAATGGCATTTAGGAGGTGTGGCCTTGTTGGAGGAAATGTGTCACTATTGGGGGTGGGCTTTGATGTCTTTTTCTCAAGTTTCACTCAGTGTGACTGCCAGTCAAATTCCTGTTGTCTGAGTCAAGATGTAGGACTCAGCTCCAGCACCACACCACGTCTGTCTTCATGCTGCCCTGATGATGGACTGTATGTCTAAAACTGTAAGCAAGTCCCCTCAATGAAATGTTTTTGTTTATAAGAATTGCCATTTCATGAAACTTATATTCAAGGCAGAGACAAAAGGGTTATTTGTTGGTATGTAATTATTTTGACTAGGAAATAATATAATTGGAAATATGTACAATTAGATTAAAATGTTTGGCAAAAAAAAAGAGTTGCCTTGGTGTAAACAGATGTTTCTTGCCCCCCAGTTCACAAATAACCACTCAAAGGCTTGATATTACTTCTATATGCTCGGCCAATAGCTCAGGCTTGTTATTAACTAATTCTTACATTTAAATTAACTCATATCCCTTACTTTCTGCCTCATGGCATTACCTTTTCTCAGTAGGGTGTGCCCTTATTGCTCTCTCTGTGTCTGGCTGCCAATTCCTCTAACTCTGTCCTTCTTCCTCCCAGAATTCTGTGTCAGACTATCGCTCATTCAATCTCTTCCTGCCAAGCTATTGGCCAATAAGCTTTTTATTGACAATGAGAGTAATGCACATTTACAGTGCACAAAGATTGTTCCACAGCACCATGGTCATGGTGTTTCTTCACAGCAATAAAAACCTAAGACAAAAGTGTAAGTTGCATGAGGAAGTGGCTTCTATACCTTGTCTCTAGCAGCCTGTATCTATTCCCTAAGAATTGTTAACTGTGGAAGAGAACACTAAGTCTGAGTCTAATGCCTAGTGTACAATAGTTCTGAATCATGTGCAGGGAGCAGATGAAGATACACACTGCTTAAGCTGGTCCCAGGGTCTTAGTTACAATAGGAGACACTGGGTCACTTTTGGCATCTCAATAGGCAAAGAGGTTCTGTAGAGGATACAATGACTAATCCTTATTATTTAGGGGAAAATGAAGTTGCTATGACATAGTAGAGACATGTGCCTGAGTTAACTTTGTACTGTAGCATTAATGCTTTCATCTTACAGATATCAAAGGTGGATGGAGAACATGATCCAAGGTCTGTATCCTCTTCTGGGAAAAGCATGGCTTTTTTTCATTGTTTTATGTTAAGTGGAAGCATGACCTAGTGTGGTGGTTTAAATGAGAACGGCCCCCATAGGCTCATCTGTTTGAATGCTTAGTCATCAGGGAGTGACACTTACTTGGGAAGAATTAGGAGATGTATCCTTGGGAGTGGGCTTTGAGGCTTCACAGGTCCAAGCCAGGGCCAGTGGCTCTCTCTTCCTGCTAACTGTGGATCAGGATGTAGAACTCTCAGCTATTTCTTCAGCACCATGTCTGCCTGCATGCCATCATGCTCCATGCCTTGATGATAAAGGACTAAACCTCTGAAACACTAAGCCTCAATTAAATGCTTTCCTTTATAAGAATTACCTTGGCCAAGGTGTTTCTTCACAGCAAGAGAGCATTTTCTTTATCTGGGTTCCCTCATTGAGTATGGCTAAGGAGATGAGTAAGTGCATAACAGATGGATCACCACTCTTTAGTTTTAGCTATTCCAATGACAGTGTGTATCTTGTGGTTTGAATCTGCAAATTCCTAGGTGGCTAATGTTATTTTGTTGTTGTTGTTGTTAAATGGCCATTTTTACATCTTGTGAAATACTATTTTTACCAAAGCCTTTTGACTACTGATATATTGAGTTGTTTGTCTTATTGTTTAGGGCAGAGAAGGTACCTATGTAGTTTAGCTCTTACTTAGCACATGTAAGGCACTGAGGGAGAGAAAAAGGAGTTGCTACATATCCTGGACACCAGACTTTCTTTGGATATATTTTACTTTAGCGTTCACTTCCAATCAATAACTTGCCTTTCTTTTCTTCTTGTTTTTTTTTTTTTTCTTCTTCTTCTTCTTTCAAAACAAACTCTATGTAGCTCTGGCTATCTTGGAACTTGCTCTGTAGAACAGGCTGGCCTCAAACTCACAGAGATCTACCTACCTCTGCCTCCCAAGTGCTGGGATTAAAGGTGTGCACCACCAATGCCCAGCATGCCTTTCATATTTATTAATAGTGTTTATACACTACGTATATAAAAATTTATCAATGTCAATTATAGTTCATGCCTTTAAGTCTTTGCCTTTCTTGGGGATACAAATATTTTTCTAAATTTACTCCTTTCTTGTCAGTTTTATCTTTTTTATTTAGGTTACCACTCATTTTTTTAAAAATTAACTTATTCTTTTGTAATTTCATACAGTTAGTCTTCATTTTTGGATTATTTTCCTTAGTGGCATCATTCACACTGCCCCTTAAAGGAGCAGGCTCATCCTCACCACCCTCAAACCTGAGTCAATTCTGCCACTTCCTTACCCTTCAACCTCCAACCCATCAACACTCACCTATTTTTACCCCAAAAAAGTTTTTCTCTATGACCACTGTTCTACCTTGCCTTAAGCATCTTGCCAGTAGCCTCCTAACTACCCCCCCCAGGCAACTTTTCACATCCCTGCCCAATCATTTAAAATCAGACAAAATGATCAAGTTACTAGCTTTGCAATCACTGCTGAAGGAAACCTGGCCTCCTGAAACTCTCAGAAATCCCAAAACTGTGCTTGCACTTGCTTACCTACCTCTTTTCACAGGCAGTCTAAGTCACAACTGCACCCCAATCAGTGGTCTCAGCTCCCCTTTTAGCTACGCTATACCTTCAACCAGTGCACTCTTTCCAATTCCAGGGTTGGACTGTATTCTTTCATCCCCTGTTAAATTTCGCCCATTACGTCTACACCAGTTCTCAAACTTCGAGGCCAAGGACTCTGTTTATTTCCACTTTGCATACCCAGCTCCTCCCAACACGGAAGAAGCTTCCACATCTGGATGATAGATGTAAAATTAAGCTAGAGCAGCCAATATAATTAAAGGAATCAGTTTCTTCAGTGGTGATATCTGTCAAAAAGGCAGCCCGCTAGGTGGAAGGCTCTGGGAGTCAAAGAGAATATTGTGCGACTAGAGACCCACTAGAGACCCACGGCCCCAGAAATTAGCCTTAGCCTGCATCAATCAGGGGCTGAGATCACAAGGAGTTCAGGGGCCGAAGAGCCGAGAAACTGAGGAGCCCAAGGGCCGAGGGGTTGAGAGACTAAGGCTAAAATGAGCCAAGGATACGACAGGCCTAGCGGCGGAAGCTCCTAGATGTTGAAGCGCTCGGATTTCCGAATTCCAGGCAGCGAAAGGAAGAACTCACCTGGAGACTGCCGCACCACCCGCAGCGCCTCAGCTTATTTGGCCAGCGCCCCGCGTGGGTGGGTGGGCCTGAAGCGTGGCCACACCTTCTAGGTCCGGCCACGCCCCCTACGGCGTGCGCGTCCCCGCCCGGCGCCGCCTCGCGCATGCGTCGTCAGCGGGAGACGGAGGTTGTGGGCGGCGGTGGCCACCGGGCGCGCGCTCTCGCTCTCGCCGTCGTTCCCTCGCGCTGGTTCGCTCTCGCGCGCCGGGGCCGTGGCAGCGGCGGCGGCGGTAGCTGCGGCTGAAGCGGCTCGGGGGGCGGGTCGGGAGGGGGGTGGTCGGGGCGGGGATGGACCGGGCGCGGCGGCCACAGCGGCAGGAGCCGGCTCTGGAGCCCGAGCCGCGGCGCTGGCGGAGACGCCGGCTGTCGTTCGTCTCCCTACCGGTGAGTGACTGGCCCAGGCCGTGGGTGGGGACGGGCGGTCTTCCGAGCGCAGCTCGTCGCGGCGCCGGGCCTCCTCGCGGCCTGGAGCGGCTTGGACCTTTTGCCGCTCCGGTGGCGCCGAAGCCCCGGGCCTCCGGCTGGACCCCACATCTCCGGGCCTCCTGTCTGTCACCGGGACACCTTCTCCCCCACCCCCCTTCCCGGCACTCTCCCCGGCTCCCTTTCTGGCTGAGCTGAGCGAGGGGCGTGTGAGGACTCGCGCTCAAGACCCTAGGCCTCCCTGCCAGCCGAGGTCTTAGAGCCCTCGCTCGTCCGGCCCTGCGATCCCCAGAAGTTGGCCACCGAGAGTCAGCCCTTGCCACCAGAAACCAGTCGTGCACCTTTTGTTTTGATTCTGAACTTGTGGTTTAACTTGGAGGAGGAAGCCCGCAATCCTGGGGAGAATCAGTGAGATGGGTGTCTAGGTGGGCCGGGCTTGGCCCTAGGGTGCCCTTTATTAACCCTTTTTATGGAGAGCAGAGGGCCGCAGCGAGCTGCACTTCGCTACAAAGCCTGAGATTTCACCCTCAGCCAAAGTGTGGATGGTGGTGGTCCAGTGTCTGTCTGGGCCCATCCCTAGACAGCTTTGGTGGAGATCCCCTGGTGGATCTGCTGCGGGGGTTTCTGGAGGTACCCCAGTTGAGGTGTTGGCGAATATCTTTGCTTTGATGACGCGTTTTATCTTAGTCTTGGCATATTGTAGCTCATGTCCCGACTTAGGTTTAATCGAGAAAAAGACGACTATGTACCCCATCTAAAATGGTTGATGTAAGTTTGATATAGTCAAAAAAAAAAAAACAAAAACAAAAAACTGCATGTACCATGAGCGTCCCTGTGAAAGGCTGGAATTCGTACATTGACTTTTATTTAAAAAAGAAAAACAACAAAACTCCCAAGATTGGAAAGCAGGTAAGCACTTTAAAATATAGCATAAATTTAATGTTTTTCTGTCCAGCATCTTAAATTTTAGAAGTTAAACTGAAAACCCTTGTCTTTTTGAAGTATGTAGAATTTGTGTGTAGGAATTGTCACAAAGCCTGAAGGAAAAGAACCTTAATGGAAATGTTAGTGACATCAAATTTCTCCAGGAGTTGGGGTCTGTCCTACACCTTCATATGCAGGTTAGAAGATTGAGACTGATATCGTGAGTGGGTGATAATTTTACAGTGTCGTGTAACAGAGATGCTTATAGGTGGGCTTTTAACTCAACAATCCCTTGTCCTCCACCAACAGAGTTGGTTGCTGTTTTTTTGAATTCACACACCCACTCTCTGGCTAGTAGAGAAAGATTAAAAAGCTGCTTCTGGTTTGTGGGTGGTAACCTTTTAATTTCTAGAGAATTTTCAGCTGCTCACAGACCAGATAGCTGATGAGCCCCATAGGAAAATTCTCAATATTAAAAATTCATTAGCACGTGATCTAGATCTCTTGTTATTATGAGCATCTATTAAAGATTTGGCATGGTGTCAGTGCTGTGTCCTCTGTATAGGAAATGAGGTTTCTCAGAATATTTGCATCTTAGATAAACAGAAGCACAAACAGCTGTCAGTGCTTTGTGACTTTTCAGTACTTGAGTCTTTGATGAGCATAGAAACCCTGGAGTTTGAGCATCCTGCTCTAGTTGGTGAACACCAGTACTTTTAGCTGTTTGGTTCACCTCTACTAGAATAGTACACCTTTTTTATTTTTATAGGAGAAAGCTTAAACTCGGTGCCATTATGGACCATTCACTCATTTATTCACCAGATATTTACTGAGTCCAGAATTCTTTCTAGGTTGTAGTAAAGGAACAAAACAGACAAGGCTTCTGTCTCAGTAAGCTGTATTCTGTGTGTGAAGCAGACAGGACCATATCAGGTAATACAAGACAGGCAGTAAGCTTTGCTTTGTTGTTTTTGTGAAGGAGAAGTAAATGCTTTAGGCTTTGAGGCATACAGACTCTGTTGTAGCCAGGCAGCTGTTATTTCAGTATGTGCCACAAAAGACAGTAGGTAAACTTGAATGTCTATTTTCTAGTTAAATTTGGATACTGAAATTTTAATTTCATTCAGATTTCACATGTCATGAAATGTTCATTTTTCCCTCCCTCAACAACTTAAACATGAAAAACTTATCTTAGTTCATAAGCCATAAGAAAACCCGAGGTAAGCTGTAGCTGCATTCATATAGAAAAAGTTTGCTGGTCCCTAATAGGGTCTATGATTTAAAAATAAATAAATAAAGCTGATGTGACAAGTGGGTAACTAGGGCCTAGGTGGAGATGCTCTGAGAAGCCTTGCTAGGGAGAAGGTACTTGAGTTGTGGCCTGAAAGATGAAGAGCTTTCCTGACAAGCTGAAGTGTGAAGATCTGCAGATAGAAATCACCATGTTCCTTGCATCGATTTTCCCCATATACCATGCCATTCTTGCCTTCCAGTCTTTTTTTAAATTAATTTATGTCTGCTTCCTGTGAACACCATGGTTATCTATTACGAGGCTTAGTAGCAAGTGCCTTTATCTTCCGAGCCTTTGTGTCCTTTTTTGTCCTGTTGCTTTCAACTAGTTTATTGCTGTCCTGCATCAGATTTTTAAATCTACTTGTTATAGAATTTTTTAAATTAATTAATTTTTTGAGGCAGGGTTTTTCTATGTAGCCCCAGCTGTTCTGGAGCTCACTATGTAGACCAGGCTGGCTGTGAACTCAGATCCATATGTTTCTGCCTGTATAGTGCCATGCCCAGCTATTATTAAAATCAAAGGAATTAAAAGAAAAATTCTCAGTTACTTTCTTAAATTTTCAGAGTGATTTTCTAGTCTGTATATGAACAGCTTTAATAACAGAAACGTCATGATTCCCAGGTAGTTATGCTGTTTGTAGATGTAATTGTTAGCATGATCTTCCTTTGAGATTTGACCTTCTTACCCAGGAGTAAGCGTACAGGGGCTATATCTCATTCCATGCCTAGGACTGGACATTGGTGTGTTGGCAGAAATCACTCATGTAAAGTGCAAACTGTACTAGGCAATCCTCTAAACTCAAAAAATAAGGTGTGCATATTTTTTGTATTATAATCATTTAGAGTTCTTATGCACATTAAAGACCATGAGACATGGAGCCTCATTGGAAGAAGAAACAAGGGAAAGGAATTTTTATGTAGATAAGTAAGCTCAAAACCCTTTGTTTTTAAAAATAGTTGCCTAATCTCTAGCAGAGTGTGGGAGATGGAGAAATCTGATGGGTTGGCTTCCTTCATTCAGACTTTAATTCTATTGTTAAATTAAGTCTCCATTACACTAATAAATGTTTATAGCTGTGCCATGAATGTTAAGATGATGTGTAGGTAAGGACATGGGACAAAAAGTAGCCAACATATGTTCCCTGACCTGTGAAAAGTTGTTGAGAAGAACTTGACCACCTGCTTCCTGTCTTTCCCTATTGGCATTTCCTGTTGTGGCTCTAGAGAACAGCTGTCACTTTCTTTGTCCTTGAGTATTGGTCACATCTTCAGAAGTCAGCTAGTGTATTAAGTGGGGGTGTATACTGATTATTTTTACCATATGGCTCTTACAGTGTTTGAGCATTGCTATTGTGTTGACATTCAACTTTATACCTTTCAGAGATGCTTCTTGTTTGTTTTTTGTCAAAGGGAGACGTTTTTACATTTCTTTCTCTTTAATAAATAAATATATTTATTTAATAAATATATATACATGTATTTATTTATTTGTGGTATCTGGGCTTGTGTGTGGAGGTAAAAGGACAACTTGCAGGAGTCAGTTATTTCTACCATGTTGGTCCCAGGGATTGAACCCAAGTCATCAGGATTGGTGGCAAGCACCCTGCTCCCTGAACCATTTCTCTAGCCCAGTGTTTTACACTTCTTATTGCCTTTTTCTCGTTCCTTCATCATTTGGATTGTTGTTGTAAATGTTTGTCACTCCTTTATCCTGAAGAATGTATTATGATGCAAACTCAATTTTTGCTCTCCTTCCTGAAGCCATCTCTTACAATTCAGACCTTTCTGTTCCTACCACTTTTCAGCCTTTTGGCTGAGATCAAGTATAGATCAAGTTTCTCACACTTTGCCTCTACCCTTCAGGCTTTTTTGTATCCTGTGCTGTTTCATGTGCACTATCACTACTTCACAATAAGACAAGCTTTGTGAAGGCAGAGATCATATTTTAGGCATTTTTTCCCCTTTTGTGGTTCTGGGGATCACACTCAAAATGCTAGGAGAGCATTCTACTACCAAGAAATATTTACAGCCTTTAGCATGTGTGTCAGTGTGTGTCCCAGATCCACTGAGTAAAATTACAGGCATATATTCCATCACAAAATGTTGTTTTTTTTTTTTTTTTTAAAAAAAAACTAACCTAAACTTTTTCTAGAAATACTATGAAGCTAGAACTGAGAATTCTTGTCTTCCCTTTTATCAACATCTTACATTAATGTGATATTTTTGTTACAATTAATGAACCAGTATCAGTACATTATTACTAAATCTATACTTTTCAGCCTTTTCATTTCCTGGATTCTGTCCAGGAAACCTCATGACACTCAACAGTCTCATCTACCCCTCTCCTTTTGCTCGGGGCAATTTCTCAGACATTCCTTATACTTTCAAAGATTACTTCTTAGGGTTTTGTTGGGGTTTTTTTGTTTGTTTTCTTAAGATTTATTTTATGAGTGCTTTATCTGCATTTAGGCCTGCATGCCAGAAGAGGGTATTAGATCCAACTATAGATGGTGTGAGCCACCATGTGATTGCTGGGAATTGAACTTAGGACCTCTGAAAGAGCAGCTGGTGCTCCTAACCATTAAGCCATCTCCCTGGTCCCGCTCAGATGTTTTTGTAGCATGCCCTTCAGTTAGGATTTATCTGTTTTGGTCATGGTTAGACTGGTGTATAATGTGCCTTTGGAAGGAAAGTCGCTGAGATAAAAATGTCTTCTTTTAGAATTATTTATTTGTATGTGTTTGTGTTTGGGTATGTACGTGGAGGCCAGAAGCAAGCATCAGATTCCCTGAAGCTAGAGTTACAGGCAGTCGAATATGGGTCCTCTGCAAGAGCCATATGTGTTCTTAACCACTGAGGCATGTCTCCAAACACCTAGAATGTCATTCTCACTACCTATCAGGACTGTAGCCTATGAGTGTAATTTATCAGTGTTAATGTTAACATGAATTAACTGCCTTGAGGTAGTGAGTTTTCCTCTTGTGAAAATACCCTCTACTCTCATATCTTACTGTATTCTTTGGAGAAAAAGTCACTATGTTCAGGCCACACAGGAGTGAAGATCTCAGCGTCACCTCCTTACAAGTAGCATGTCTGTGTGAATTTTGTTTCTCAGACAGTTCCATCTCCAGCTCTTATGCTTGTCTTTTCTACATGTCCGACCATTGTATATGTGCTTGATTTCTTACTTTCCTACAGTGTAAGGTTTCCAAAGCTTAGCCTGCAGGTTTTCCAGTCCAGTTATATAATTAGTCAATAATCTTGATCCTTTCTTTTAGAGAATGGTCTTAGAAGCTAAGGTCTGGGTGTTAGGTGTGTTTATTGATACTGGAATTTTATTGCTTCCAGGCACTCTCCAATGATAATGCTAGTTCTCTGCCACCACGTTATCACTAAGTATTACTATGTGCAATTGCCTGTGACACTATTAAACACTAGGTCCCCATGTCTCCAACTTTTAGTGTATTATCATATTCTCCTGTTATCTGAACATTTTACTTATTGTTATTTTATGTGTATGTGTGTTTTGCCCGCATATCACGTGTGCAGTGTTCATTGTGGCCAGAAGATGACATTGGATCCTCTGGGACATTATAGATGGTTTTGAGCTGTGGTGTGGAGGCTGGGGATGGAATCTGGATCCCCTGGAAGAACAGCTAGGTTCTCTTACCCACTGAACCTTTTTTCCATCCCTTTCTCATTGTCTGTATCCTACTACTTTGCAGTGAGAAGCTGTCCACCACCTATTTACTTAATTTTTCACTTCCAGCCTTCACATTCATTGGCTTCAAGGTGGTTAATTTGTACATGTTCAGGTGACAGCTCTATTAACTTGAGGACAGTGCTTCTGTATAGTTCTTTTCCTTTTAATCATTCAGACTGAATGTTTCTTCAGTTGTCTCAGTCATTGAAGTAAGATTTCATTCTTCTGTCACATTTTGGGTTCCACTGTGAGAACCTCATGTGACCTGATTATTTAAGGATTTAGTTCACTCTGCTTCAAGGGTTTATAGGGCTTGATAGGCTTTTATATATTTTTTAAAAGAAATATGGCCACTTTTTTTTTTTAACTTTTGGGGTTTTTGTCTTTGTTTTTAAGATTTATTTATTGTGTGTACAGTATTTTGGATGCACATCAGAAGAGGGCAGAAGAAGGAATTATAGATGGTTGTAAGCCACCATGTGGTTGCTGGGAATTGAACGCAGAATCTATGGAAGAGCAGTCAGTGCTCTTAACCTCTGAGCCATCTTTCCAGCCCCCTACTTTTGCTTATTTTTCTGATGTGTGTGTGTGGGGGGGTATATATGATTACACATGTGCAGAGGCCAAAGAGAACATTGAGTGTTCTGAATGATCTGTTACTTTCTGCCATATTTTTCTTTTTTGAGACAGTATCTTTCTTGAACCTGGAGCTAGGCTGGTGGATAGCAAGCCCCAGAGATCTTCCTTTCTTCACTCACCACAACACTGGGGGTTACAAGTCTATACTGCCAAGTCCATCACCAGCTAGACTGACTTGAGACACATGGAATAACCTGTTCTCCATAGTTTAGTCACTAGCTTGCCTCCTTGTTTGAAGGTTACCTTCAGTTTTTCTGCCTACATCATGTTTTTACTAAATAAGACTTTTAGCACCTACCTCAAAAGGATAGAAGTATGAGCATCATAAAATAACTAAATGTTTATTTCATCATCTGTATCTCTAGCTGGTACTGTGTGCAGCACAGCTCATACCTAGAGAAGCAAAAAAAAATGGTTGTTTGTTTGTTTGTTTGTTTGTTTGTTTGTTTAATTAGGGGGTGGCTGCTGTGTTAGGCTTTGAACCCAAGATCTTACAAGTGGCTAGGCAAGTATTTTTTAATCTACATTTGCTGAAACTCCTTCAGATTTTTCACATGTTTTCCCCGTATTTTCAGTACACTATAGTTGATAGTGAGTCTTATGTATTCAAAAGTTGTGTTATGGTTGTCAATTTCTTGTGTTTGTGTGTTATGTATGTATGTGTCTGTATGTATGCTTTAATGTGGTATACATGTATGTATATGTAGAGGTCAGAGTTTTATGTTGGGTGTCTTCTTGTTTTCCACCTTATTTCTTGAGGCAAACTCTCCTGCTGATTAGAATATTCTGGCTCTCCAGCTTGCCTGAGGGATTCCTGTCTTCACCTCTTGAGTGCTGGTATTACAGCCTATGTCTTCCATCATTTATGTGTGTGCTAGAGACCTGAACTCAGGTTCTATTGCTTGCACAACTGATGGGACTGGGCCATCTCCCCAGCCTTTTGTCCACGTGTGTGTTATACCTTTCAAAAGTTTTCTGTTATCTTAAGAGCTTGACTCTTAATTGTGGCCTGAATGACATAGCAGATGTGACCATTTAAAAATTAGAATTCATCTAAAATAGATTAAGGAAAAAAAAAAAAAAGGATTCTTCCCTTCCAAGTAAAATACATCTAAATTTAAAATTGACATCACTGGTTATTGCCCCAAACATTAGTATCCTTTTAGATCGAATATCTGCTAGTAAAATGAAAAACAGAATACTTGCTTCTGGTATGGGGACAATAGAAGGAAGTTCAAACTTAAAGATGGGATTATGTGTACTAAGCAAATGAACAATAGGCAGACTCACAGGAGAAAAGGCCTACAAGTGCCCAGGAGCCACAGAAAACATGAAACTCTTAATGAGGATTGATGGGTGAAGGCTTAAATACCCTCTTCATAGGGAAGGCAGTGGGCAATTTGAGAAGAGTAATAAATGTTTTTTAGGGATGGAGAATAGCCCTGGAGAACAAGCAGCAGCTGAAACAAAGTCTCTCTGGATTAAGTGTGGTGTTTTATTTTCTATCTCTCTGAGACAGTAAGTTCCAGCTGGTTTGGGTAGTGGCATTTCAGCTAGGCTTGAAGGCAGTTTTTCTCCCTGTGGAAGATCTTGTCCTTAAGTAGATAAGGTAGCTTCAGCGAAAGACCTTTTCTGCCTTTGCTGTTCCCCAAATGCTCTCATATTGAGTCTGATGTGGCATAGATTTAGATTTGAGCTGGTAAATGCTTAAATGTATTCCAACTCAGTGTTCTATATTATAATGGAATTGGATTTAATAATAGCACATCTTTCCTGGAAGCTTCATTCCAAGACTGGGACATTTAGCTTGGTGTTAGAGCACTTGCCCAGTATGCTGGAGACTCTTATTCTATTGGTGGAAGAGGAACACTGGAAAATAGTGGCTAAAGTCTTCTATTGGTGGAAGAGGAACACTGGAAAATAGTGGCTAAAGTCTTGGCTTGCCCTAAGGAAACTCTAGGGAAGGAACAGGTGGGTGTTGGGTTGCTTTACAGGAGTGTGTTTGACCTGGGACTATAAGTTATAAAGTGTGTGAAGATAGTGGTCTTACAAATGTGTTGTGTGCTTTTAGACAAGCCTCACTGGCTGATCTTTTAGAGACATAGCTTAATTATGAGTAAAGGTTAACTTAAGATCCAAAGTAGAATTCTAGATTTCTGAAGTGTGGAATTTGGAAGTTGAATTGAAACAAAGCAAACAAGTTTTTGTTCTTTTATTTTCATTCAGTGTTGGGATGAATTGGAGGAAAGAGACAGGTAGAGTTAGACAGTTGACAGTTATTAAAATAAGATGTAAGAGATAACAGAAATCAACAGTCCAATAATTAGTGAAAATAAATATAAAAATACTGTTTTTTGACAAAGATTGTGCTCTAGGCCAGTTGCAGTAATCCATGCCTGATACTGCATACTGATAGTCCCAGATACCTGAGAGTCAGAAGTGAGATCCAGAGTTCAGAAATGTAGGGGTGGAGGATTGTTTCAAGTTATTCATCTGTTCAAAAGCATCCAGGTTTCAAGCTGGAGTTTAAGGATATCATTAGCATGTAATAAGCTACTATTTTGTGATTATTAGGTTATAGTGAATAAAACCAGTATGCATACTTTGTGTCTTTCTGGTTAATGATGCCAAATGTACTGAGTTTGTGGTCTTCTGTGCTTCTGTGACCTCCATGTCCTGTAGTAAATAGTGAAAATGTTGAATATAAAATGTAGCTGTGGGCTTTTGTATACCACTGGGAGGCAGACAAGAAGCAAAGATTCCCAAGCAGGAATTGTGTTTATTTTATAATCTAAGTTTAGAAACAAGTTGGGTCAAGGTCTGATTAGGGTGTCCCGAATAGTTGAAGTGTTTCCTTTTCTGCTTCTGTTTAGGTTAAAGTGAGACTCATCAGACACTGCAGACACCTCGGATCTCTGATGCAGACTTTCTTAGGATGACATTCCTGAGCCTATACCTTTGCTCTGTACTTCTTACTGCTTTCTGAACTCTCTACGGTGGTGCTCTGATGGGTTCAAAACTTAATGTCTTTGGGCGTTTTGCATTGATCTAACACCATCCTCCATCCCCGCATGCCACCTGCACTTCCCACATACCTATACTTACCTAAAGCTTTACTTCTGTTGATTAATGCCTCAATAAATTGGAGTCATTTTCTGATTTATTTTTCATCTTCTGCAACATTTCTCCATTGGGCCTTTAGAATGAGTGTTTGTTTGTTTACTCATTCATTCTTTCATCTGTTTGGCTACATGTATTGAACTGTGTTCTGAACCAGACACTTGACTGTACAAGGAGAGCGTGGAAGTTAGCCATAGAGGCCAGGCAGTGGTGGTACAAATCTTTAATCCCAGTGCTTGGGAAATAGAGGTAGACTGATTTCTGTGAGTTCAAGGCCACTCTGGGCTACATGAAATGGATCCAATGTAAAACAGCTCTCACAAAGGTGATCCCAGTACTTAGAGTGGCACACTTTCCAATCCTAGCACTAAGGAGATGGAGACAGGAAGGCATATATCTGTGTGGAGAGAGGAATATAAGGCAGGTGGAGACAGGAGCTCAATGCAGTCTAGGCGGTCCAAGCAACTGAGTCTGAAGCCATCTAGAAGGCAGTCAGAGGCCAGGATCGTCCTTTTAGTCTGTGGTAAGGTAAGAGCTAGTGAATGGCTGCATTGCTTCTCCCCTCCCTAATATCTGATTCCAGGTTTTTATTATTAATACAGATTAGAATTTGTGCTACCAAACAATGTTGCATACATACTTGTAATCCCAGTTAGGAAGGCTAAGACTTAGAGGTCAGTCTAAGAAACCTTGTCTGAAAAGACCAAGAATGTTAACTGGTCCTTAGTAGAATCCCTCTCACAGTGGCTTTCTATCTCCCATAGAATGAGCTGCCAGCACCTATGTGGGAACTACAGCCCATTTAGGATTTCTCCTTATCGGCTTTTCTTATCTTCAAAAACTGGCCTAGAATTAGCTCTAAAATTTTGCGAATGTAAAGTGAGAGCGTATACCTGTGTATAGTCTTTAGCTTTATACAGATACATGAGGGAAGACAGAGTGAAGAGCAGAACTAAATCATGGTAAAGTGATGAGGCTTTAAACACTAGGAAAAAAGCAAGCAGAACATGTGGTGCTGTTGTCTGGGAGCTTCCTTTGTGTTCTTTTGATTATTATTATTATTTAATATAATTATTAATATTGTGTAATACATGTATATTTATTTTATTATTTATATATGTCTGCATGCCATGTGTGCAGGAGTTAGAGGTGGTAGAGAACTCTACATGTAGGTGCTGGGAACTGAACTCGGATCCTCTGTAAGAGCAGTATGCACTCTTTACCTCAGAGCCATTTCTCTAGGCCCAAGATTTATTTTATGTGTATAAGTGCTTGCTTGCATGAACGTATGTATGTCATTTGTGTGCCTGTTCCCCCTCAGAGACCAGAAAAGAGTATTTGTCTTCTGAAACTGAAT
Organism: Cricetiscus sungorus; assembly: GCA_030556225.1. Taxonomy (NCBI): domain Eukaryota; kingdom Metazoa; phylum Chordata; class Mammalia; order Rodentia; family Cricetidae; genus Cricetiscus; species Cricetiscus sungorus. The sequence continues at coordinate 27,798,236 of JANBXA010000735.1, read as the reverse complement.
ATTTCATTCCCCAGAGATACTCTTTTGTGAACACTTTGAGTGTTGTTGTATTATTCATATTAAGCCTGTGAAAACAAATCTCCTTTATGTTTTCTCAGAATCAAATATTGAACACTATGATAATAAAGTCTTAGCTTTAGCAAATTAAAGCATTTTTTCTTTTTTTTTTTTCTTTTTTTTTTAGAAATACATATGGCACAGTTATATCAAAGTGCTTTCCTATTAGTTGGAAATAGATTAGGGTATAAGGTTGACAGAACCACTTCCAAGCATCAGTGTGTTTGCCACACACTGGGAAGGTAAGTCAGTTGGAACAGTTGTGTGTAAGTAGGAAAAGGAGTCATTAGAGCACAAGGGTGGTGAGTGCTCTCAGGTCTTAGGAGTCTATTCTTCCCATACCAGCAGGATGCTGTGAGCAAGGCATAACCTCATTTGTTTCCATCTCATCTTTATTCAACACCTTTGATTGGAGGCTCTGTGTGAGTCTTTTCTGAAGTTCAATGTTCTATTTTAACCCACCTTTTGACTATATTGCCAAGTGTCTTACTTATTGATCTTATGTATTGTCTATATGTGTATATGCATATGTATGTCTGTGTGTGTGCACATGTGCCTGTGCAAAATAGGCCAAAGGATGACCTCAGATATCATTCGTTAGGCACCACCCATTTCATCTCTGCATCCACAGCTCTGAGATTTCAAGCAAAGGTCACTTCATCTGGCCTTTTCATATGGGCTTTAATAATTGAACTCAAGTCCTCTTACTTGCACACCAAACACTTTGCTGACTACACTGTCTCCAAAATTCCTAATAATTATTGTTTCTGTTTTACCCTTATTTTCTATCCCAGTTCTCAAAACATTAAACAGTAGTCATAGAGATTGTAGTCCCACAATCAGGACGTTTGATTCCCCCCCCCCTCCTTAAAGATGATGAACTGGTGAGGCTCAGTGGGAAAAGGTGCTTACTGCCAATCTTATGGGTCTGAGTTTGATCCCTGGGACCCATAAGATGGAAGAAGAGATCCTATAAATAGTTCTGGCTCTCTCTCTCTCTCTCTCTCTCTCTCTCTCTCTCTCTCTCTCTCTCTCTCTCTCTCTCTCTCTCTCTCCCTCCCTCCCTCCCTCCCTCCCCCCCCTCTCTCTCTCTCTGTCACATACACATAATAAATATAATTTTGAAAATAAAAGTGATTAGGATAGCATGTTTGTTTCAGTGCTGGACAGAGTATGTATTCCTGGGTTGTAGAGAAATAGTTTTTAAAAAGAATTTTATTTATTTATTCATTCATTCATTCATTTATCTTTTCTCATATATTACATCCCAGGCCCATTTTTCCTCCTTCCCTCCTTTCCTCCAAGTCCCTCCGCTGCCACTTCCCTTCTCTCCCAGATCCACTTCTTGTCCTTTCCCTTCAGAAAACGGCAGGCCTCCCAGGGATATCAACCAAACATGACATATCAAATTCTAAAACATCCCTCATAATAAGGCTGGATGAGGCAACCCAACAGAAGGAAAAGGGTCCCAAAATCTGACAAAAAAGTCAGAGACAGCCCCCACTCCCACTGTTAGCACTCTTCACAGGGACAACCAAAACATATATGCAGAGGAGGAATTTCCTGAGGTATTGTCATCCTTGATTTCAAGCTGTACTACAGAGCTGTCATAATAAAAACTGTATGTCACTGATATAAAAATAGACTGGTTAGTCAATAGAATCAAATCAAAAACCCATACATAAATCCATACTACTATGGACACCTGATTTTTCACAAAGAAGTCAAAAATATACAATGAGAAAAAGAAAACATCCCCAACAAATGATTCTGGTTTAACTGGGTGTCATCATGTAGAAGAATGCAAATAGATCTTTTTCTGCCAGGCTGCACAAAACTCAAGTCCAAGTGGATCAGAGACCTCACCATAAAACCAGATACACTGAAACTGATAGACAAGAAAGTGGAGAATAGCCCTGAATGCATTGGCACAGGAAACAACTTCCTGAACAAAATATCAATAGCACAGGCACTAAGATAAACAATTAATAAAGGGGACCTCATGATACTGAAAAGCTTCTGTAAGGCAAAGGCCATGTCAACAGGACAACACAGCAGCCTACAGAATGGGAAAAGGTTTTCACCAACCCCACATCTGACAGACAGCTGATCTCCAAAATATACAAAGAACTCAAGAAACTAAATATCAGCAAACCAAATAATCAAGTTAAAAAATGGAGTACAGATCTCAACAAAGGAATCTCAAAAGACCAAGAAGCACTTAAATAAATATTAAACATCCTTAGCCATCAGGGAAATGCAAATCAAAATAACTCTGAGATTCTAGCTTAACACCTGTCAGTATGACTAAGATTAAAAAACACAAGTGACAGCTCATGCTGATAAGAATGTAGAGTAAGGGGAACACTCCTCCATTGCTGGTGGGAGTGCAAACTTGTTCAGCCATTTTGAAAATCAGTGTGGTGGGTTCTCAGAAAATTGGGAATAGAAGAAATTTACTTTTAAATCATATATAGATATATAAAAGTAGTAATTGTTATAGAAAATATAGAAGGATTTCACAGAAACATTGATTAGGCTAGACATTTGGCTTAGTGTCACAGACCTGCAATTCCAGCACTTGGTAGACTGAGGCAGCAGTGTAAGTTCAAGGCCAGCCTAGGCTACATGCCAGATTGTATCTTTAAATTTTTTTTTTGATTCTGCAATAAATTGCAGTAATAACCAGAGTTATATAAACACAAATGTATAAATATGTGTGTGTTGTACACTCAGGTATAAACACACCTATATTTAGATACTCGTGTATATAATCTTTTTACCTGTACTTTCCCAGGATACTTAATGTTTTGTGAATACTTTTCACCCTTTAATACTTTGTAGTTATGTTTTGGCACCAAGATTGTTTTCTTTCCCTTTTTTTTTTTGAAAGATTTATTATTTATGTATCTCTGTGGGAGTATATATATGTGCCAGAAGAAGGCATTGAATGCCTTGGAGCTGGAGTTACAGACAGGTATGAGCTGCCTGATGTGGATGCTGAGAATTGGACATAGGTCTTCTACAAAATCATCACATGCTCTTAACCTCCAAGCCATCTTCCCAATCCCAACTCCTTTTTTAAGATTTATTTTTATTTTCTGTTTTGGGTGTTTTCCTGCATGTATGTATGTATATGCATCTTGTGTGTGCTTGGTGCCCTTGGAGGCTAGAAGCAGACATCAGATTCCTTGAAACTAGTTATAAGTGGTCGTGAAGCCCCTCGGTGGGTGCTAGCAACTGAAAGCAAGTCTTCTGCAAGAGCAGTAGCTGCTTATAACTGCTGAATCATCTCTCCAGTCCCCTGGCTTTCCTATTTTCTTAAATTTATTTTTATTTATGTGTGTGTGTGCGCGTGCGTGCCTGTGTGTGTGTGTGTGTGTGTGTGTGTGTGTGTGTGTACACGTGTGCATACACGTGTGCATGCATGTACCCCCACGCACATGTGTTCTGGCATACATGTAGAGGTTAGAGGAAAATATATATTGGTTCCTCTTCTACTATTTGGGTCCAGGAGTTCAAACTTGAGTAATCAAGTTGGTGGCAAGCACCTTTTTCTGCTAAGCAATTTCACTGGCTCCACAGTGGATGTTTCTTAATGAAGAGTAGCTGGTTCCTCAAATAGCATATGCATTTTAAATACCACTATTTTGTAAATTGAATCAATTATTAGAAATTGCTTCTTCTTTGCTTTATGTCCTGAAGTCCTGTCCTTAGGTCCCCTTTAGTGTTTTTTGTTTTTTTGGTTTTGGTTTTGGCTTTATTGTTTTCAGTTGGCATTGATGATTGCTAGATTAAAAGGTTGTGCCATGGGAGAGATCTGTAACAGTATCTCCAGGGAATCCAGCGCTCTCTTCTAGCTTTTGTTGGCACTGCACTCATTCCCATGTACACATGCATAAAAATAAATAAATAAAACAAATCTTTATAAAGGACATAAATGGTTTTCCTTTCAACCATTTTATGAAATCTGAAATAAATTACAATAAAACCTCTTTGACTCTTTTAGCTAACATCCACCGTGGCCCCCATCCATATGTTCTTTTAGCTAGCTAAGATTGGTGTTGGCAGAGATTTTGTGACTTGACTTTTACTTTTATTTTCATACTTAGTATGAGATTATCTTGATCACCCCATCCACATGTTTTGCTGATTTAGAGAAGCAGCTAGTTAAGGGACTATAATGTCATTGCTGCCTGGCCAGAGTTAAAACTTGAAAAAACAATACTTAATCTTTGTTTGATAAATTCATGGTGTTGAATAACATGGGTTTATTTTGGGAATCAGTTTTTCTCAACTGTTGTTTTTCTGTTCCTCATCTACAAGTGAAATCGTACTTGAAATTCTCTGTATTATTTGATGATTCATAGTTTTAGATTGGGGACCTAGAAAGTCTGATTTGCACTATTACTGTTAGCAGTAAGAAGCAGGGGCAGAGCTTAATGCTGTCACCATCAGTGGCTCCAGTTCCTTTAACCCTTTAGGGATCTTCACTTATGTCAAATTTGAGTCATGGCTTCAATGTAGAAACGGATGTCATGCCTTGCCAGCTTGAAGGAGAGTTGGAGATCTTAATGTAGGCATAGGCACAAGAACTGAGAGAGAGAGAGAGAGAGAGAGAGAGAGAGAGAGAGAGAGAGAGAGAGAGAGAGAGAGAGAGAGAGAGAGAGACAGAGACAGAGACAGACAGAGAGAGAGGAGAGGAGAGGAGAGGAGAGGAGAGGAGAGGAGAGGAGAGGAGAGGAGAGGAGAGGACGAACAGGGTACTCAAACGCAGTAAGGCATTCCTGAGCACAAGTGTGGGTAATGAGAGAGAGTTACAGAAAATAAGACATTTAAGTGTCGGGTGTATGGGCTCCTAAAGGGAGAGTTATATAAAAAGTAAGAGGTACCCAGGTGTGGGTATGGGCTCCTCAAGGAATGTCACAATTAATTCTTTCAGCATATATACCACTTAGTTATATCTCTCAAGTTACATCTCAAAAGGTTACTTAGAAATATTTTTTCTTTTTCCTCTTTTTTTAAAATAATTTTTGTTTTATGAGTATGAGTATTTTGCCTGTATTTATTTATGTCTATGTGCCACACTTGTGCAGTGCTCATGAATGCCAGAAGAGAGGGCATCAGATCTCCTGGAACTGAAGTTAAAACTAGTAGGTGTGAGCAGCCATGTGGGTTCTGGGAGTTGAACCAGGGTCCTCTGAAAGAGGAGCCAGTATCTGCAGCCCCTTTTCTCTCTTTAGGTAAGTAAGATTATATGGTCCTAGAGAAAGTTGTAATTTTATGAGGTAAAGTCAGAAGCCGTTAGAGCTACACAAAGGCTTTTTCTTGTAAGTGGGGCTTCTGTGAGATTCCTAAAAGACTGCAGGTTTATAGATGGGAAGAGAGAAGACATTTAACTGCTGGAAGTTTTGCTTTGCTGGAAAGAGGCTTCAACCAAATTCTTAGGTGAGGAGCACCTCTCCCTTCTCATGTCCCCATAATTTTCCCCATTTTTGTATCCTATTTTATTTCCAGTGTTATTAAGGTCAGAGCCTGGGCCCTGGCGTCCTGAACAAGCCATGCTTGACCACCCATACTCAATAGGTCAATTCAAGAAACAAGTAATAGTGAAAAGCAGAAAATTAGATTTATTCATGGCTACATTGTGAAGAGGAACAAATAATGAGATTCAGTGGACATCCCCCTCCTCCACCCCAACCCTAGTCCATCTTCTGGGGCCCTGGCATGAAGTTCAGATTTAAATAGATGGCAAGAGGCATATATAATAACTAAGCAGTTCTAGTCAAGGTGTGTTATAGAATATTAAGATGTGTTATATTTGTTTATGCTGTGGAATACTTGTTTAATGATGTGAAGATGCATTGCATTTTTTTATGTTGCATTTGTTAAACTCTGAGAAGCTGTGTTACTGTGCCTGTCTAAAACACCTGTGACTTATCTAAGAGCTAGCTGAATGGCCCAGTAGCAAGGCAGGAGAAAAAGGATAAGAGGGGCTGGCAGGCAGAGAGAATAAATACAAGGCAAAGCAAGAGAGATGAAGGAGTGAGAAAAGAAGGGGCCAGACACTCAATTACACAGCCAGCCATGGACTAAGAGTAAAAGTAAGGGGGCTGGAGAGATGGCTCAATGGTTAAGAACACTGCCTGCTCTTCCAAAGATCCTGAGTTCATTTCCCAGCAACCACATGGTGGCTCACAACCATCTGTTATGAAATCTGGTGCCCTCTTCTGGCCTGCAGTCATATGTCCAGGCAGAACACTGTATGCATAATAAATAAATCAATCTTTAAAAAAAAAAAAAAAAAGAATAAAAGTAAGATATACAAAAGTAAGAGAAAGGTAAAAGCCCAGAGGCAAAAGATAGATGGGGTGATTTAAGAAAAGCTGGCTAGAAATATCCCAAGTAAATAATTACTGATATTATTTATCAGTAATAATAAGCCTCCATGTGTATTTGAGAGCTGGGTGGTGGGCCCCTAAAAGAGTAAAGAGCCCAAAGAATAAAAAACAACCAGGAACAAAAGTGTAGTCCTGCCCATCATTGATTGATCATTCTCTGTACTCCATTCTTCTGCAAGATGGTCTAACAAGTTATCAGAACTGTGAAATTTCTTCCTAGGAAGAAATTTTGTTGGCTCTGACTTTAGTCTTCTCTCTTGCATGAGATTCTCTGGGGGAACTCCCCATTTCTTGAGGACCTCTTTTTCAGTATTCTGTGAGCCAAAGGTAAGGGCATGTGTCTCTTTAGAATATCTTTATTTCTGCTTGCAGTACTTCCTAAATGGTATGGGTTTTAATTTATTTTGTTTTGAGAAAGACTATCACTGTGTGGCACTGTCAATATACAAGATCGTTGTCTTCCTAGCTCAGCTTCCAAGTGCTGAATTACAGTTGTGAGCCACCTTTCACTTAGCTTTTCACTTTCATTTAGTTTTTAAATAGCATATTTTGATAGTGAAACCTCAAGATTAATATAGAACAATTCAGAAGCTGTGAGGGATTAGTGTACTCTTTAGAAGTTAGAGACTGTCTTAGTTAGGGTTACTATTACTGTAATGAAACACCATGACTAAGAGCAAGTTAAGGAGGAAAAGGTTTATTTGGCTTATACTTCCACATTGTTGTTCATCACTGGAGGAAGTCAGGACAGGAACTCAAACAAGGCAGAAATGTGGAGGTAGGGTCTGATGCAAAGGCCATGGAAGGTTGCTGCTTATTGGCTTGTGGCCACCAGCCCAGGGGTAGCCCCACTCACAGTGGGCTGGCCCTCCCCCATCAACCATTAAGAAAATGCCCTACAGGCTTGTGAACAGCCTGATCTTACAGAAGCATATGCTCAGTTGAAGTTCTCTCTTCTAATAATTACAGCTTGTGTCGAGTTGACATAAAATTAGACAGTGCAGTGCCCATTAATACTGTCTTTACCTCAGATATCAGTCACAAGCTTAGGGATCTGGACAACACCAGACTGCAAATTCAAGAGTTCCAAAAACTTGCTTTGGTTAGGTAGTTCTTTCAGAATGACTTTCAAAACTCAAGAAAATGCTACTTAGAATTACAGCTTGAATATCTTAAATGACCTGAGTGCTTTCCAGTAGTATTTTAAAGAAGTTTTGAGTTTGAAGTTATTATAGATTTAAGAGGAAGTTTCAAACTTAGTACATAGAATCCTTTGAGGCCTTCACCAAGTTTCTGACAATGTTAGCTTTTTATGTATAGTACCAAAGTCAGAAATCTGAGTCCAGAAAGCACTTGCTAAGATTTCCAAGTTCTTGTGTTCCAAAACAAACAGTTGGATCAGGGACACATGAAAAGTCATAGATATAAAGACAGTTTATTAAGAAAGAAAGGGGGAGCCAGAAGGTGGTGGCACAGGACACCTTTAATCTAGCACTCAAGAAGCAGAGGCAAGTATATCTCTGTGAGTTCAAGCCTAGTCTAGAAATCAGGTTCCAGGACAGCAAGGGCTACACAGAGAAACCCTGTCTGGTAGGGGGTTGAGGGGGAGGAATAAGAAAGGGGGAAGGCACTGAGAATTGAAGTGAGCTAGAGATCTGGGACAGATCCAGGGCTCAAAGGCCTTTTCTGGATTATTTACACAACACCACCTTCTGTAGATGGATTTTTATTTGGTCACCAGCTCACAAAAAAAATAATACCCAGAGAGAGAACCTGGGTTTCTTATTAATTCCAAAAGCTCAACCTATAGCTAACGCTTGTCCCATTAACTCTTATAACTTAAATTAACCCATTTATATTAATCTATGTTTTTGCCTTGTGGCTTTTTACCTCTCTTTCATCTTGCATCTCCTCTTTCAGTGTCCTCTGGTGTCTCTCCCATACCAAGATTCATCTACTCTTTCTCTCTGTCTGGAAGTCATGCCTAACCTCTTCCTGACTAGCTGTTTGCCATTTGGCTCTTTATTAAACCAATCAGAAGGCATCTTGGCAAAGATATTTCTTTACAGTGTACAAAAAGGGCTATTCCACAGCAGCCTTCATCTACATAGGGTATCAGGGCAAATGGAATCTTAATTAATGTGAATCTTTTATGACTGACTTGAAAAGTTCACTAAGCATGCTACCCTTGATCCATCAAAGTTGTCCTGTCTGCATATTTCAAAGCTTTTTCCTTTATTCCACTTTCCTTGGAATGACCATGCTGTAAGTGAACCATACTTGACCTACTGAAGGACATTTTTGTCCTTTCAGGTTTGGCTATTGTCAGTGTGAGGATTTGTGTTTTTATGTGATCGTGTTTTTGTTTCTCTGGAGTTAGCACCAAGAATACAATTGCTGGGGTACATGTTTAACCCTATAAAACACACCCAAGCCTGTGTGGAAAAGCAGTGCCGTTCACCTTGACAATGGCAGTATGAGGCCACAAATATTGTCTTACAGCTTGTTTATTCTTTTTGTAGCATATAAATGTGGGACGTAACAAATTTAAGAAATGATTCTGTGTGCTAGAGAGATATTTCAGTTAAGAACACTGGATGTTCTTGCAGAGAACCTGGGTTCAATTCCCAATACCCACATGACACCTGACATCCATATGTAATTCCAGTTCTAAGGGACCCATTGCCTACTTCTGACCTCCACAGGTACCAGGCATGTGTGGTAAACATACATATATGCAGGCAAAACATCCATACACATAAAATCTTTTAAAAACGTGTTTTAAAGAAGTTTCATAAGTAAAAGAGCTCTGTTCACTGACAGTTGCTTTCATACTGGTCACAGGTGCTCACAAGAACAAAATCAAGGGTAGATAGTTGGCTCTGGAAGAGATTAATAGCTGAAGAACAGGACAGATTGTTGCTAAGCTTTCATTCTGATTCATTAGATCAACTTGTAAAAGTTAATTTTGTTATTTTATGAGTGTTTGCCTATATATATGTCTGTGCATCAGGTACATGCCTGTTGTCCTTGGAGGCTAGAAAAGGGCACCAGAACCCCTAGAACTGGAGTTAGAGACAGTTCTGAGATGCCATACATGTTCTGGGAAGTGACCCTGGGTCCTCTGGAAGAGCAATCACCACTGCTGAACCATTGTCCCAGCCCTCTTACTTGGTCACTGGAAGTTTGAAGAATCGGTTTCTTAGTAACTCTCTTTATTTCTCTAGAAATTTTTATCTTTTCTTACATTGTTAATAATCTATTATAAATAGTTTCTTTTAATAATGGGAATCTTACATTTTCATTTTTTCATGAATTATAATATTTTTATGGTTTAAAATTATTGAAGGACCATTGCAAGTTATTTGCTTGCCATCAAAGTCGGTGATTTCCCTAAGCGTCTCCTACAACTACTACTCAGGCTTTAGAACAGTCACTGAAACAGCATGGTTTTTTTTTTTTTTAAGGCCATTGTCATTTTTTTGAAGTAAATTGGTACTGCTAGGAGCAGACATGTCTCACTGTTGTGAAAAACTTTGTTATTAAAACATCTTAAATGCCATATTCTGTAGGTCTTTGAAGCGTTTGAAGATTACCTATCTAAAATATATTTCTGTATGACCTTGAAACATACCTAACATGACTGTTTGATTTTGTAGATGACTATTAACCTGTATTTCATTATTATTATAGATAACTTTCAAGGACTAAAACTTTACATTTTTAAATGAGCTAATAGGTATAATATCTTAAACAAGAATGGAAACATATACAGTATGACAAAAATAACCTTAAATTTGTATCTATATATGAAAATCCATAACATTGTAAATTATTTGAGACTAGTGGTTGTTCAAAAGTAGACTCAACAGTCCACCCTTTTATCACATAATTTTTATACTATATCCCCCCTTTTTCCTTCAGAAAGAAATCCCTGAATCTAATCTCCATTGTCCATAACAAATAGCAACTTGTAATCAACTCCCCTAAATGATGACAAATATCCATAACCCACTGAGTGGCCAAATTCCCAACTCTTGGGAATGTCATTGTTGTGTTCTCTAGACTGCTTCCTGTTGTCTGGGGACAATGGCATCTGTGGAGGACCCAGAGAGAACTGAGATAGTGGTCAAGTTGTCCAGTCTTTGTGCAATGGGAAATCACAAGGCTTTTCCGCAGTTCTGGCTGGAATAGTCTGTGAGGCTTTACAATCTCAACCAGCCTTGCCTTCCAGCTGTTCTGGATATAGAACTCTGAGAAAACTGCAACAGAGGCCCTCTGAGAGGCTGGATTGCCTGCGCCACTTGTTTTTATTGGTATTGGGTCTCCTTGCTCAGTATTGTAGTTTTTCTAGGTGTATGTCTTTATGTCTGTAGCCAGGATTTTCAAGGGGTCTTCCCCAATCATACCTGATCTTTAACAATCTTGAAACAATCCACAGACTTCCATTTTCTGTGGAAACAAAAGCATAAGCTCTTCCACAAAGCAATGTATTTTATGACTTCCATTTTAAAGTTAAGGCATTTCTCATAGACTCTGAACTAGGCCCCCTGAACATGGGTGTCAATTGGGGGGCTTGGGCAGTCTATGGGGCCACTGGCAGTGGAACCAATCAATATTTATTTCTACTGTATGAACTGGCTTTTTTTGGAGCCCATTTCCTATGGAGGGATACCTTGCTCAGCCTAAATACAGGGGCAGGGCCTTGGTCCTACCCCAAATGATGGGACAGACTTTGATGATTCCCTATGGGAGGCCTCACCCTCTTTGAGGAGGGGATAGGGAGATAGTAGGGGGAATGGAAGGACAGAAGAGAGAGGGAACTGGGATTGGTATGTAAAATAAGATTTTTTTTAATTTAAATTAAAACAAAAAAAATAAAGTTAAGACATTCCCTAAGTATCTAGGCTGGTGTTATTCAGCAGTCCTTCTTAGAATCCTATGTCTCTCAGAAGCTGTCTTTGGCTCATTCATTGGCAGTCAAAAAACTCAAAAGTCAACAAAACACCATATAGGAATCCAGATTCTCTGTGTATTTTCCATCTTTATGTGGCTTATCTTTTTTATATTTTCTCTTTAAAGACTTTATTATTTATAAACTCTCTATACTCTTTTTCTTTTCTTTCTTTTAAGCCTATGCACACTTTTTAAAAAACATATCTGTTCAGAGGCTTTTGTTTGTTTGTTTGTTTGTTTGTTTGTTTTCCATCCATATTTGTCTTTACTGAGCACCTGCAGCATTCTCTGATAGCATGAGACAAATTTTAAACTGCCAGGTCAGCTGTCTCATGGTGTGCATAGTGCTGGTGGCTGGCTGCAGCCCACAGGCAGTGGCTATAGCTGTGCCTCTGTATGCTACTGAGCATGAGCGTACCTGAGAGACTGAAGGACTAGGATGCTACATCTGCCTCCTTATCCAGAACTTTTCTTAGTTTTCCCAGGCCCTGTGTTGGGATATTCAAGCCCCTATATTGGACACCATATGCAAACTGATTATTTGGGGCGGGGGTCGCCACCACACTCACGTGCGCGCACACATACACACACACACACACACACACACACACACACAACCCCATAGCGACTTCTTATTAATTATGAAAACTCAGCCTATAGCTTAGGATGGTCCCATTAGCTCTTATAATTTAACTCATTTATTTTATGTTTTGCCTCATGGCTTTTTACCTCCCTTCCACCTTGCACATCTTGTTTTCTCTCTGTGTCCTCTGGTGTCTCTCTCGCATCTAGATTCATCTCCTTCTTTTCTCTCTGCCTGGAAGTCCCACCTAATCTCTTCCTGCCTAGCTATTGGCCATTCAGATCTTTAGTAAACCAATCAGAAGGTATCTTGGCAATGGCACATCTTCATAGTGTACAAAAAGATTATTCCGTAACAAAGGCCCTATGGTAGAAAAAATAGTTGTAGCATGAGGGACCTGATTATGCTGCAATGTGGGTTTGGGAAAAGACTATGACTTAGCAAGAGTCCTATCCTTGTCAGATTTTATGTATCATCTCAGTTTCTGCCTTCATTCTAAGAGAAACAAAGAGGTCATTAAATAATCTTAAGTAAGAAAGGACATAGTACAGTAAGTCCCCCCTCCTTTGGTGAGGTGCATAGTAGACAGAATACTCTACCAGCAAGCTACATCCCCAGCCCAAGAATTACTTTTTCTTGTTATTTTGAGACAGGCTCTGATTCTGTAGCTCATACTGATTTGAAACCCACTGTATACTTCAGACACTGTATACCAAAAACTTGAAACCCTCTGCCTCCCAAGTCCCTTCTCTGCTGGGATTATAGGCATGTGACTCAACCTTGCTCCAGGATCAATTTTTTATAGTACACTTGACTTGAAAGTAAGTGGATTAGAAGGGTACCAGGGTGGATGTAGGGCACAGGTGAGGAGTTCATTTGTTCAAGTGTAAGATGATGGTGTCCTACATGAGAATGCTGTTTGGGGAGAGGACAAAAGGGATGGATTAAAGATGGTTGAGGTGGTGTGGTCAGAGCTCAGTACTGAGGAAAGTTGGGATTGAAGGAGGACAATGGAGAGAGGGTTGGGAGAGTGGGGGTTGCAGAGTGGCTTAAGTAGTTTTGTGCCTTTCATTGAGAAAATGAAGTGGTACTAAAGGAAAACAAGTATTTCACAGAGAAAGATTGTTAGTGACTTTTAATGACTTAGGGAAGGAGAGAACTCATTGCTTCGATTCAGTTATACTTTCAATTTTCGTTTATCTTATGTTCTTAATAATATTACTAATAGTATAATACTAATAATTACTAATAATATTAAGAACATAAGAATATAAATTATTTTTTAAATTTTATTTGTTGATTTTATGTTTTAAATATTATTATTAAGAACATAAAAATATAAACAGACATAGGAAATACTAATTCTATAGTGGCATGCTTATAGGGACCCTTCCTTTAAATGTTTGTCAGTTATACTGTATTTTAAACCAAAGAGTAATCATTGGCTAATACCTACAGGTGATGGTTCATTCAATGACTGTAATGCTTCCCAGAAACAGTCAGTCATTCTGCTGCGCATGTGCTCCTAGTCAGACCAAATAATCATGCCACATTATTAATTGATATTTGTACTGACTACTAATATTCCCCTATTCAACAATCCCTTCTTCTCTCATAGTCTTTTGTATTCTTCCTAGAATTATACCAGATCTTAAGTCTTTAAATGGTCCTTTTGCTCAGAAGCGTACTATTTGATGGAGCTGATATGGCCAAAAAATTCCAAAAAGAAATAAAAAAAAAAAAAATAGGTGTCATTTGCTTTGAGCTGCATTGTTTTGTTGTATGCACACTTTCTTTTTTCTTTTTCTTTCTTTCTCCCACTCCATCCCCACTGCAATCCCTCTTTGGTTTTTTGAAACAGAGTCTAGCTGTGTAGTCCTGTTAGACCTGGAGCTTGCTTTGTAAACCAGGCTGTCCTCAAACTCAAAGATCTTCTGCAACTACCTCCCAAGTGCTGGCATTAAAAATCTTGTGCTACTACACCTGGCTTATTGTTTTCTTAATTTTTGTTTAATTTAAAATATTCTAGTAATGTGCACAATATAAAATCTTTTTTAAAGTTTTTTGAAGAAGTATATTGTGTCACATGCCATGCATTTATTTGTATGTATATGTCTAGAGTGTGAGTTTGCAAATGTGAGTGCATTTGCCTGTGGAGACTAGAAGAGAATGTGGGATCCTATGTATCTGGAGTTACAGGCAGTTGTGAGCCACCATACACGGATACTAGGAACCAAACTCCAGTATTCTGCAAGAGCAGTACACACTCTTAACCCTGAGCCATATCTCCAGTCCACAAATCTACTTTCTTAGACATTTTTTAATTTTAAAAATGTGTCATGTATGTGTGTGTTTATTTATGTGGATGCCAGAGGTCATGGCAGCAGTCGTCCTTAATAAGGGATCACCATACTTTTTTGAGACAGGATCTCTTCACTGATCCTGGAGCTCATTGAGCAAGACTAACTGATGAATGAGCTCTAGGAATCTTTTTGTCTCTGCCTTCCCAGTACTAAGATTGCAGGAGCATTATTATAGGCCTAGCTTTTATGTGGGTGTCTGGGATTGCAAACTCAGGTCCTCATGCTTGTTCAGCAAGCACTTTGCTGACTGAGCCATCATCTTAGCCCCTTCTCAGCCATTTTTAATTGCAATCCAATGTGTTAATTAATTTACAGTTGGTATAGGTGTTGCATACCTATGTCACAGCACTCAAGAGTCAGGAAGATTGTAAGTCTGTGGGCAGCTTGGGCTGTGGTAGAATATTATTTTAAGGTCTGTGACTTGTTTATGCTGCTTTTTTTTTTTTTTTCTGTGAAGCTGTGTTACAGTGTGTGTCTAAAACACCTAATAACTGAATATTCAATAGTGAGACAGGAACAAGGTTAAGTAGGGCTGGCAGGCAGAGAGAGTATGAGTAAGAAAAACCAGGAAGGAGGAGAACAAGAAGAAAACAAAGAGAGGACATCAGTGGCCAGCCTCCCAGCCAGCCATGGAGTAAGAAGATATACAGAAGTAAGAAAGATAAAAGTCCAGAGGAAAAAATGTAGACAGATTAAGAAAAACTGGCCAGCAATCAAGATTTGGCACTGAACTAAGAATAAATAAGCCTCCATTGTGTGATTTACTTTGGAGGTAGGTGGTGGGCTCCCCAAAATAGCTAAAAGAGCAAAAGCATCCATTATACTGGGATATGTAGAAAGGGTCTGTCTTCAAACAAAATCACTCATAGAGTTGTATGTACATCATTGTTACTTTTTATCTCTATTAAGTTTTCAAACTGAAGTGCTAATCCCATTACATGGAAACTCCTGTGTCTTCCCATTCCTGTTGTCCTCAATCCCTAACAGCCAGTGTTAAAGCTGCCTGTCTATGGTATTGACTATTCTAAGTACTTCATGTGCAGGAATTATACAGTATTTGTCTTTTGTGATTAGTTTATATCACTCGGCAACATCTTTTTATAGTATATTATGATTTTCCACTCCTTCCTTCCTCCTTCCATTCCTCTTGTGTAAATAAATCTTCCTGAATGTCACAGTGTAGATGTGGTGGTAGAGGACAACTTGAACCAGTTCTTCTTCTTCCACCCTGTGAGTGTCAAGGATCCAACTCACATTATCAGGCTGGGCATCAGGTGTCCCTACCCATTGAGCAATCCTGCTAGACCCACATTTTTATTCTTTGAGGTTGACATACAGTCCATTGTATATGTGTACTGCATTTTGTTTATCTATTTATTGTTCACTGGACTCTTGTGCTACCTTCTCTATTTAAGCTGTGAATAATGCTGCAATGAACATGGGTATGCAGATCCTTGAGACCATACTTTGGGGTTTATTGTTATATTTTTATTCTTGAGACAGGGTTTCTCTGGGTAGCCCTGACTGCTTTGGAACTCACTTTGTAGATAAAGCTAGCCTCAAACTCAAAGATCTGCCTGCCTTTGCTTCCTGAGGGCTGGGTTTAAAGGGGTGCACCACCATAACTGGCCCTTTTGGGTTTATTCTTAAAAGTAAAATGGCTGGATCATATGGTAATTCCATTTGTTTTGTTTTGTTAGTTTTTGGAGAGTCTGCTGTACTGTTTTCTTCATTGTGGCTATACCATCTATTTTATTTTCCAAGAATTTTATTTCTCAAGAATACCACTTTATATTTTACTCTGTGCATGGTGTGTGGCTTGAGTGTGTAGAGGTGCTTGTGAATATGTATGTAGGTGTCTGGTTATGTGTGCCATGGTGTGTATGTGGTAGTCAGAGGATGACTTTTTGCCCCTGCAACTTTAAATTGGTTCTGTGGCAAGTGCAGGCTTGCACAACGGGCACCTTTATTCCTGAAGCCATCTCACTGGCCCAAGGGTTCTAATTTCTCCACATTTTTAGCAGTGCTAATTTTCTTTTGGGGAGGTGTTGAGTTTTTGGGTTTTTGTTGTTGTTGTTTGTTTTGGTAGGGTTTTTTTGTTTGTTTGTTTTTAGTAACTGTCTTTATGTATCTAGTAGGTGAACATATGTGAATACTTTTGGCTGTGTTGGATGTTTCGATTTCTTTGGAAAATTGGCATGGTATTATTGCATATAGCTTGCATAATGTCATTATGTGTACTTGACGTCCTCTCAAGGCTCATTCAGTATCAGTTCACAACAGCAAGGTTGTGTGAAGAGCTGAGCCATTGAGAGAATAAGGACAAGGAAATTCCATGCATAGTCAGGACCAGTACTATTCCCTTCAAACATGTTTGATTTGCAGTGGTGGAATCCATGAATTTGGAATGTCGTGCTGTCTTTTATTGCTTAGATGCCTACCTGCTTTTCTTTTAAGCAGATATTTAATAGGGTTTGTATAAAAAAAAAATCGTCTTTTTAACAAATAACTTTTTTAAAAATGCTGTTAGGAGGTTAAGTCACACGTGACAGTTTTATTTTTTTTCAAAATCTAGAACTAGACCTGCAGGGGGAAAAAGGGAACATTTGCTAAAGCTGAAAGATTTGTGCATAGGCCTGTGGGATGTGCATGTTCAGAAGCTTTGCAACTGACTGGCCTGGATCTGTCAAAACAATGTGTAGATGGTTCTGACTGTATGCACACTGTCTTATTTGGATGTTTCAAAGTAGTGATCCTGGGAATGAATGTATTATAAGTATTATTTCAAAAATGGTTGTCAAGACTGCTCAGAGAGGGAAAAAACAGAAACACTCGTGTCAAAAGGTCTTTAATCTTGTGTTACTGCTGTCCAGGGATTAATCTGTGGAGCAAAAACAAGTATTTTAGATGCAAATTATTTCACAAAAGGGATTGTGTGGTACGGAAGTAAAATATGAAATTAAATGTACGTTTTAGGTCTGATCTAAATACATACTAGATTGTTTTTTAAGCCCAGGCTGCCTAGCATAGAGCCTAGGCTCACCACTTAAGTGGGTATTGTTGACAGTCAGTAGGGTAAGTGCTTCTAATGTCTGTTAGCCCAGCTAGAATAATGCAACATGTTGCATTTTAAAGCACTCACACATTTGTTTATTTGAATAATGTGAAAAATTAGGCATATGGGACAGGCCATGTTTTTGAATAGTATAACTACAGCAGTTTGAGCTGCTGAGGCAGTGGTAGCTTTCTACACTTTTTTCTATCATGATTTAGACTGTTACAGACCTTGTGTCCATTGTTAAGAAAGGCAGACCTTTCAGTAAAATACTATAACAGTAAAATATTATAACAAGTATTTAATTTAAATGTTAAAGTCTTCTATTGAATGTAATCTTTCCTAATGAAGACACACATACACATAATGTACTCACATACCATACAGCCACATATATAAGTATTCTTATCATTAATATATATACCAATTATAGTATGCTATATAATTAGATGCATTAAGAAAAGTCCTTGTTGAGTGTTAACTTGTTAAAGTTATTTCACAATACTGGTTCCTGGTTTAGTTATAGCAAAAGTGATGACAGAAGTGGTACTACTTGAGAGTTGTCTTGCTTTGTGCCAGTATGGGGATCAAGTGCTTTCTATGTGTACCTTGCCTCAGTTATTACTGTCAGCAATGCTATAGGCCAAGCTATGTCTCCCTTTGGAGGTGTATGGTCTGCCTGCCTGCTAACCTTCTGTTTCATTGACACAGTGTTGAATAGAAGAACAAGGACAGAAGAATGGCTGTTAGTTTGAAGAGAGGAAGAGTGAAATAATCCTGAGAGTCAAGAGAGTGAATGGACTGGAGACATGCAGGAGGATTAGAATAAAAGTGCTCATCCTATGTTAGAAGCATGAATCTAAATTGTCATTGGTCAGCACATCTTTGAGGGGTTTTGTTTGTTTGTTTGTTTTTGTCATTTTCAGCTGCAAGAATTTAGTGAGGGATTAGCTGGAAAGTTGGATTTTTATAGGGTTGGAGTTTGGGCATTTATTGTGAAGATAGTATACACAGAACTGTCGAGAGCTTGCTGGAGGTTGTCTGGCTATACAGTAAAGGTTAAATAGAGGAATGGAGCTGGTTTTCTGTGAAGAGCCATTCTTTTCAACAAACAATGCTAAACCAATTGGAGAGCCATGCACATGAAGTGTTCTTAACCTTGACCTACCATGGAAGACTTCACAATACACATACTCAGAAATTAACTTCAAACAAGTATAGGTCTATATGGAAGAGATAAGCCTGTAAAACCACCAAAAAAAAAAATCAGGGGGAAAAAAGTAGTGATCTTGGAACTGGGCGGCGGGGGGGAGGTGGGGGGTTCAGAGGCAGGAAGCTTAGTAAAACAGTTAACTGAAAGGGGTTGTCACAGTAAAAACCTTTGCTCTTTGGGACACCAAACAAAATGAAAAGCTGAGGCCTTATACTGGGAGAAGCTACTGGCAAAACATTTTATCTGGTAAAGAGTATGTGTCCAGCATGTATAAATGGCTCTAATGACTCAAGAATAAGACAACAAATAACTCATAAAAGAAGATAAGAAACTGAACAGAGAGCTCATCAGAGAACACAAATGGCTGCCAGTAAGAGGCTCATCAGCAGACATAGCCAGGCAAGTGGAAAGTAACTGTAAGGAGGGTTGCTGCTCACTCCCTGCAATGACTGTCATGAAAGGTCATGTGATGGCAAGGATCAAAATTGTTTGGAATTCTCCACTGCTGGTAGAAGGGAAAAAAGAACAGCTACTTTGAGGAGTTGAGCAGAGTTTTAAAAATGTTTGATGCCTATGTGCCACATCACCCATCCATTCAGTTTCTAAGTATTTCTCCAAGACAAACCAAAACTAATGGTCACATGAAAATTTGTGAACATGTGTTCTTAGCATATTTGTTAATAGCCAAGAACATCAAATAATCTGAATGTCAATTGCAAGTCTGTGAAGAAAGAAATTTTATTCTATCTATGCAATGAAATATTGTTTGGCAATGAAAAAGGAAGAACTATTGGTGCTCTTCACAGTATAAACAGACCTTAAACTAATTAGGCTTAATGAAAGAAGATAGATTTAAGGAAAGTACATGTTCTATGTTTTACTGTGTTTAAATCTAGAAAATGTAAGCTACTCTATTGTGTTAGAAAGCAGATAGTGCTTACAGGGATAAGGAACCAAGAAGGGCTTTAGGAAACTTGGGTGTCATCGAAATGTGTGTCATCTTGAATATGGTAATGGTTATGTTAATCCATCAAATTGTACATGTGAAATAGGTCAGTTTTGTATCAGGAGTTGGAGTGTGTGTGTGGTCGTGGGGGTGGGGATACAAGGGTATATGTGGAGATGAGAGGACAACTTCTGAATCAGTCTTTGTTTTCTGTCCTTCTTTGAGAAAGTGCCTCTTTGCTAGTTTTCTGCTGTGAACACCTAGCTGTCCCAGGAGTTTCTGTGGATTTTCCTGTGTCTTCCTGCCATCTCCCTGTGGAGCACTGGTTTTTCAAATGCATATAATATACATTCAGCTTTTACGTGGTGCTTGGTATGCAAATTCAGGTCCTTATGCTTGTATAACAAGCATTTTCCCCTCTGAGCTATTTCCTGAACCCCTACTTTTTTGGGGGGAGGGGTTCAAGACAGGGCTTCTCTGTGTAGCTCTGGCTGTTCTGGAACTCACTTTGTAGACCAGGCTGTCCTCGAAGAGATCTGCCTGCCTCTGCCTCCTAAATACTGGGATTAAAGGCATGCTCCACCAGTGCCCAATAAAATCTTTTAAGTATAATCTTTACCTCACTTTCTGTAAATGGTTGGTTTCGTTTCTTGCCGTTGTTCTTTTCATGTTATTTTTTTTTTCCAGGTTCTCGCATTTGCTGTTTATTTTGTTGATAAGAACATTTTATTTTTTGACAATGGCTATAAACCAAACTAATGTAATAAGAAGACTTAACTTTAGTTAACATATTTTGAACCTAAAATTCCTTTTTAAAAGAAATTTAAATGTTGATTATATCCAATTTATTTTTACATCTTTATTTACTTACTACACCTATTTGATGGGGAGTGGGGCAGTATGTATCATAGTGCTCATCTATTCCATATGAAAATTGATTTTCTCCTTCCATCATATGGGTTTAGAGGATTGAACTCAGATTATCAGGCTTACTGGCAAGAGCCTTTACCTGATGAGCATCATATCAGCACATTGAGGCTAAAATTCTTTATGTACATGTTGGAAACATTTGTATTTTGGACATTTAGAATGTGCCACATTTGCTCCTGAAAATATTATTTCTGTTTTCCTAAATGTTCTTGGTACTGACCTGAGTAGAAATACTAGAACTGCCCTCATGGATACTCTTTGAGGACATTTCTGTAATAGACTCCTGATGTCATTATAGTCCTTGCCAGAATGTCCTCTAATCTGTAACTGTGAAGGTTGAGATTAGCAAATACTGCCTCAGTTTTCACACTGAGAGTTTGCAACCTCCCATTTGTTGATATGAATGTGTCTGGGCTGGCTTCAAATTTACAGTCCTCCTGCCTCTGCTTCCTGAGTGCTGAAATTAGAGATATTTATTACTGTTGTGTAATATTATTCCTGGGGAGATGTGAACAAACATCTTACCCCCGACCAAAGAAAGGGTATTACCAAAGTCCAACTTGGTAAACCAGTGAATTTATTGGGATTACTTACAGGAAGAGGATTACTTACAGGAAGAGTATGGGTAGCAAGTTACTTACAGGAGAAGAAATTATTCAAAAACACCTGCATTACCAAAACCCACTCAGTGTGGGTGATGGCTCACAAAAGCTGGGAACATGAATGCAACTGCACAACTTGTAAGCAGTTCAACAGATGTTTCTTCTAGTAGCTTGTTGTTAGTATCCATGCATCTGTACTGGCCTGCCCTTAGGGCTCTGACAGGATACATCCTCAGCTGCAGCCACTAAAGCACCACCTGTGCACATTCATTACCTTCTCTTTTAAAAGGGCCCTGCCTACCTCCCATCCCCCCCACACACACACACCCTGTCTCTCTGTGCATCTCTGCCTGTCTGTCTGTCCCCCACCCAACTCTGCCTCTCTCTCTTTTCTTTTGCTCTTGACCCCAGAGGCCAGTCTCCCCTTCCCCTCCCTTTTTTTTTTTTTTTTTTTTCATTCTCTTTCCCTTAATAAAAGCCCTCCATGAGAGCTCTGTCGTCTGGCATCTTTCTTTCTCACACGGCTTTTTAAATTACAGTACTTGTCTGAGTGTCAACAGTCATATGTGAATATGGGGAGGATGATGCCTAGAGAAGATTATTAGTTTCAGGAGCTTCCTAAAACTTCTGAGTTGTTTACTTCCTGAGCAGGATAGAATGCTTTAGCACATCCTCTGCCGTAAGAAGCTTCCAAGATAGAATATTTTATCTCAAAAGAAACAGTAACCACCATGCCTGGCTATTGGCTTTGAAAAGATAGAGATAATTTATACTTTAATGATGATATTAATTTATCTTTATTTCAAAAAGTATTTCAAGACTATAGACTCTTGTAGTAGTACTTTTTCTCTTTGGGACTGCCAGCCTGCAAATAATGGCACGGAGACTTATTAATTATGAAAACTCAGCCTTAGCTTAGGCTTGTTCCTAACTAGTTCTTATAACTTAAATTAACCCATATTTTTAAATATGTATTCTGTATTCTGTATTTTTAAATATGTATTCTTACCCATCCTGCTTCCACTGAGTCTGGCTGGTGACTCTGCCTTTCTTCTTCCCAGAGTTCTCTCTCTGTCCAGAAATCCTGCCTATACTCTCCTGCCTAGCTATTGGCTGTTCATCTTTTTACTACACTAATCACAGCAATACATCTTCACACAGTGTACAAATATCCCACAACAGAGTCTGAAGAAAAGCTGGTGTCTTCCCTTTATCTTGAAATGTAACTACTCATGGGAATGAAAGGCAGTTCTGGAATTATCTACAGCCAAGGAGGTATTTACAGATTATCTCCACCTTTTTGTCCAAATATTTCTCTCTCTAATTTTTTTTTCATGTTAACTGGTATACACACACAAACTCTCACAAACCTAAACCTGACTTAGCATGTTCCTTGGTATCAGGACAAATAAATCAAGCTGGAGCTAGACCAGAAATTTTTCCCTGCTAGCTAGCCCTCAGTGTTGGAAGGTGTAATGGGGAGGAATTGTGAGTGAACATCTTGCTTAGATGTGGAACTGGTACAACAGTAGTGTCCAGCCAGGCAAGATGAGTTCATTGTTGCAAGGCATTTCCCGCTACTGTACACCTGATCTAAAGCCTATGGCTGGAGTGATTCTAAGCCTAGAGAGAAAGCTACTGCTGTTTTGCTGAATGACAGGGTGTGCCTTGGTTTTTTTTTGTTTGTTTGTTTGTTTGTTTGTTTTGTTTTTGGGTAAATCAATGTTGGTTTATTAATATCTCAGTGGGTGAGGGGCTTATGCACCAGAGTGCTGCTTAGCTTTTCTCTTTTTTATTTATTTATTTATTTATATAATTTTATATTTAAATTTGAAACTTAAATTTGTTTAACCCTCCCATTCTCCCTGTCGCCCCACCAACCCCCTATCCCATCCCCTTTCTGCTCCCCAGGGAGGATGAGGCCTTCCTTGGGGAGTCTTCAAAGTCTTTCATATCATTTGGAGCAGGGCCCAGGCCCTCCCTGATGTGTCTAGGCTGAGGGAGTATCCCTCTATGTGGGGTGGGCTCCCAAAGTCCATTTGTATACAAGGGATAAATACTGATCCACTACTAGAGGCCCCATAGACTGCCTAGTCTTCCCAACTAACACCATATTTGGGGAATCTGGGTGGGTCCTATGCTGGTTCCCCAGCTATCAGGCTGGAGTTCATGAGTTTTCCCTTGTTCAGGTCAGCTACTTCTGTGAGTTTCCCCAGCTTAATCTTGACCCCTTTGTTCATCACTCTTCCCTATCTGCAACTGGATTCTAAGAGTTAGGCTCAGTGTTTAGCTGTGGGTGTCTGTTTCTGCTTCTGTTTCTGCTACTAGATGAAGGCTCTAGGATGGCATAAAAGGTAGTTATCAATCTCATTATCAGGGAAGGGCATTTAAGGTAGCCTCTCCACTATTGCTTAGATTCTTAGTTGGGGTCATCCTTATAGATTTCTGAACATTTCCCTAGTGCCAGTTTTCTCTTAAGACCTATAATGGCTCCCTCTATTATGGTATCTCTTTTCTAGCTCTCCTCTATTCTTTTCCCTGACTCAATCTTCCTGCTCCATCATGCCCACCTCTTCCCTCCTCTTTCCCCTAACTCCCTTCCCCCCACCCCCCCAATGCTCCCAATTTGCTTGGGAGTTCTTGTCCCTTTCCCATTCTCCAGGGGACCATGTATGTCTCTCTTAGGGTCCTCCTTGTTTCCTAGCTTTTCTGGTGGTGTGGATTGTAAGATGGTGCAGAGGTTTCTGGTGAGAGACTGGCTAAACTAAGAGAATAAATGACAGTTGAGTGCCCAGTCACAAATGGGGCATATGTATTACATACAACCCCATGGCTCAGAGAACATTATGGAAGAAGGGATGAGAAAAAATGTGAGAGCCAGAAAAAAGGAGGGGAATGTGTGGAATGCTGACTTCTGGGCATGCTGTGACATGGCTGCTGTACTTTTGAACTCACAGCAGTTATGACTACCTGTACAAGAGCCATCCTGTCAAAAGTGTGTCATGGGAGGGGGTGCTGATTTATATAGAATTAATAGTTCATGGAGGTTCGATGCTGTAGCTAATGGTAAGATACCCATCTTCCTGTATCAAGCTCTCACTGTAATTCATTAGGTTAAAAAAAAAAAAACCTACAAGACATCAACCACAGATAAGAATGTAAAAAAGACAAAGGGCAAGTATACCAGCATAAGCATGGGTGATGAACTGATGGGGAAGCCAGAGGCAAAGACCAGTTTAAAAAGGAAAGCATGGTGCATAGCAGAACAGTGGTACTATCTAAATAAACAAGTAGACGAAATGCCTCTGTCTGCTTACTGGAGGACAATGGAAGAAATGTGTAATTTGGTTTGGTATTTCTCACAGTTTTTAGACATTTTTGAAGTAACAATTCACTTTCTTTATATTTTAGTTCAGGTTAATTTCTGCCAGCCTCAGGTGTATTGTTTCTTTTTCAATGATTTGAAGTACACTGTTTTGGTATGTTTGTAAGTGCCTGTTGGGGCATTGTTCTTTAGCCAGGCAATCGTGTGGTACATGCCTTTAATCCCAGTCAGTGTTATGAGGCAGTGGCAGGTGAATCTCAGAGTTAGAGGCCAGCCAGGGCTCCACAGAGAAACCCTATCAAAAAACCCAACAACAAGTGACATTGTTCTTTGGCACTGTGTTTTCAATTCTAGCATTTCCATTTGGTTCTTTATGATTTCCTTTTTTTTTTTTTTTTTTAATTCCCTGTCTGGTCTCAGGGAATGTATGAGAAAAGATGCTATGTATCTTTTCCATTGGAGCCTTTACTGAATTAATTAGCCCTGCTTTAATTTCCCTGGCTGTTCCAAAATGTATGTCATGAGTCTAACCCTGATGATTGTGTGTTGTCTCTACAAGATGTGCTTATTTTATTGCTGCCTTTAGTATATTTGATAAATTTGTGTTCAGAGGGGTATGTGTTTTATATGATAAATACTGAGGAAAATACTGAATATATTTGACCACAAGTTCCCATCTGCTAGTTGTTTAGAGTGTGGGGTTTGTTCAAAGTAGGGATCTATTTAGGGTTTGGCTATGTTTGATGTTCATTATTGCTATGAGTTACTGAAGTTGACATTCATCATTGCCATGGTAACCAAAGGCTTCAATTATTTTCTTAGTAATCTTTGTTCCCTTTGTGTCTGCTTGACTCTCTTTTTTTGTACCTGTTCTCAGAATGCCTTTATTTTCCAGCTTCCTCTGTTGTGTTCCATTGTTATTTGTATTTAAATTGGTGTTGGTGGTAGAGTGTCAGGAGGGGTCTGTGATGTTCTGATTAAGCCTCAGATTCGTTCAGGTACTAGAACCTGGGTCTGGGGATATAGTCATGACAGGACTAAACAATACTCTTCCCCTTCTTTGTTTTTCCCTGACTCTAGTGGGTATCCAGCAAGTAGGTTTCAGACCTCATTAGGCTACTGCTGTGAGGTAGTGCAACGCTCTTAGTTTGTTTTTCTGGCTCTTCTGTAGTTTTTACTTTTTATTTTGTATTTTCTATTTTACTCATTTGTTTTGTAAGTGCCAAAGTCATTGATTTCATTAATATTTTCTGTTCCTTGGTATTTTCATATTTAATATAATAACTGATATATTTGTGTTTACTTTTGCTCTTCATGTGTTACACCTGTTCATTGATCCTGCTTTCTCCTCTATTGATGGTTTGTATGTTTAAATTCTGTTTTCCCTTTGTACCAGTGTAGTGGTTATCCTGCTGGGCTAATGGGATTACTAGTCACCTGTCCTTCATTCAAGAATTCAAGTCTATGTATATACAATGCAGTACACATTTAGTTTCAATAGTAGTATAACAGACATGATTCAGTTTTCTGTCTCTTTGACAGTAAATCATGAGTATAGGTATTCCTCTGGACATGAAAGATCAGTTTTGTTTTAAGTCCTTCCTTACAGTTTTCTGAGCCTAACCCAGGAGTTTACAACTATAAACTTTATTTTTCCTATGTCACCTATCTTGTATAAAGCATGCCAAGCCAGGGAATTATTCAGGGTAAAATAGGCTTATGTTAAAAGACAGAAAAGGTCTCTATTATTATAGAAAACTACAAGGAAGTAAATTGATTTTTAATTTTCTTCAGAAATGTAAGAACATCAACAGCATAAATACAGCTGTGACTAAGAAACCCTGGTCATAATAGATTTACTGAGAACTTTATGGAAAGGGATTCCAAAGGAATCAAGAGGAAGATAGAGTTCAGAGTTCGATTTTTGTCTACCATGTGCATCCCTGTCTGTTGCTGTGACAAATGTCTGACAAATGTTTTAAGAAAAGAATTGATTTTGACCTGACTTCTACTAATCATAATCCCAGCCTAGCTTTGCGTGCGTGCGTGCGGCGTGCGTGCGTGCGTGCGTGCGTGTATAGACATGTATGTTCATGTTCCTGTGGGTGTACGTGCATGTTCTATGGAGGTCAGAGGCCAGGAATCAGGTAGGTGTTGGTGCTTAAGTGCCATCCACTTTTTTTTTTAAGACAAGCTCTTTCACTGGTCTATAACTCACCAACTTGCCTAGCTGACCAGCCAACCCCAGGGATCCACTTGTCTCCGCCTCTCTACTAGTGCTGGTACTATAAGTATGGATATGTCACACCTGGCTTTTTATGTGGGTTCTGGGGGTCAAACTCATGCTTTACCAACTGGACTCTTCTGTTTCTAGTTGAGCTCTCAAATGATACTTTGTACTGTTTTCAGCTTTTAAATATACAAATCTTGTTTTCTGTGCAAGGTGAGTTCTCTGGGAGTAAATTTGTATTTGGTCTCTGTAATGCTGAGTACATAATAGATATTCTATAAAGAATCACTTATTGTGTCTCTGGTGATGGCTATTAGAAGCTAGTTTTTCGTGAAACTTTCAATTTTGATACATTTCATTTCTCAGTTGTATATAATAAATAGATTTTTAAAATTCCCTTTATTTTTCCCCTCCTTTCTCCCCAGTCCTAGTTTTTGAGGTAGGACTCACTGTATAGCCCAGGCTGTCCTGGAGTTTTCTAGATGAACCAGGGAAGCCTGGGTTTGTGATCTTCCGAAGTGCTGTGGTCATAAGTGTTAGGCCACTAAGCCTGGCTTTAGAATTGCCTTTGAATGAAAGCTTTCAGACATTTGCAAACAGAAGGTACTTGAAAAAAAATGTTTATGAAATTGTTGTGTTTTCCTGTGCATCTTTTTAAATTTAATGTGTGTTCAAGACTACAACTTATTCAGTACAATCATGCTAAAATATTTATTGTAACCCACCACTCCCCTTCCACAGCCACATTATGTGGCTCTGCCTATCCTGGGACTTGCTGTTTAGACCATATTGGCCAGCAGTTAGCTGTTTCTGCTTCTGGAGTGCTAAGGCAGGAACCACTACACTTGACATGATCTCCTCTCCCTCCCTCCCTCCCTCCCTCCCTCCCTCCCTCCCTCCCTCTCTCTCTCTCTCTCTCTCTCTCTCTCTCTCTCTCTCTCTCTCTCTCTCTCTCTCTCTCTCTCCCCCCCACCCCGCCTGTCTGTCTGTCTGTCTTTTTAGATGTATTTTATGTGTGAGTGCTCTATCTATATGCATGGCTTTATGCCAGTAGAGGGCATCAGATCCCACTAGATAGAGATAGTTGTGAATCATAGAGATAGTTGTGAGTCATAGAGATAGTTGTGAGTCATCATGTGGTTGCTGGGAATTGAACCGAGGGCCTCTGGAAGAGCAGCCAGTGCTCTAACTACTGAGCCATCTCTCCAGTCCCTGTTTTCTTTTTTCATTGCTGATAGTTTTAATATTTTCCATTATATCTTTTCTTGACTACAATTTTTCTGTTTTACATTTAAAAAAAATAGAAAATGCTAACAAAATACCTAAAAAATAATCCTACTTCTTCCTATTGGTAGAACATAAAATTGTAATATTTTGTATACATTTAGCCTTTCCCTGTGTGTCTGTAATAGGCGAGCTCCAGGCTAAGTTTCACTTCTATTCTTATGCTTGTTTTTCAGCTTTTCCTGAAAGGACACCTGTGCCCTCTGGATGTGCTTGAGGAAGAGCAATGAAGGCAAGTATCCAGGTCTTCATGACTTGTGAAAAATAATTTGGCTCACTGCCAAAAGTTTTGGCTACCATACAAAAACAAAAAAAGTAAGAAAAAGGAATAAAAAGAAATAATTTGTGTATGTTTTAGGATGATTTTGTGGAGCACCTTTTTAAACATTTGTTGGATTTTAAAAGCAGTTTTCCATATTATTTCTAATATTAATTCAAAGCAACATGTTTCCTGAGCGTGCACTTAGTATATATTATGTCTTAAGCAAAACTGTGGTAGAAAAACAAATGGTAGGAAATTCTGAGAATTTAAGGAAGTGACCAGAAATGTGTGGGGTGTACATAGCTGATTCTCGATCCTCTTTCCCCACCTATATGTCACATCTCCTTTGTTATGCCATTTGCTTCTTTTCCCTTTTCCCTACCTTGTCCCTTTTACTGTAGGAATGCAACATTTTAGAGATTAACAAACAAGAAAAACCAAATTCCTTTCTTACCAGAGTACAGTTAGCTTTGCAGTAGAATCTTTTATATGTGAAGTCAGAGATCTAAATGTAATTTTGATTTTTTTTTTCATAAACTGATAACAGTTACATTTACTCCAGGGTTACTGACTTAGAGAAGAAAATGGCAGGGCATCCTAAAGTCTTTTGAGAATACTGAGTTCATGGGTGCTAACATTGTTACTATCAGTATTTGCAGAGTTATGGCAGTGTTATTGTCATTGGTTATTTTGCTATCACACTTGATCGTCATTAATATTTGGCATACCTTGACCAGGGTATTAGAGATCTTCTGTACAGACTGGAGGAGCCATCACAATTCTGCCCATGTTCTATATGTATTATGTCAGAGCAAATAATACCCGTGCCCCTTACTAGATTACATCTTCTATCAGAAGTGGGTAATCACAGCTTACTGCTTAAAACTCAGCTTGGGTGTATTTAGGGCTGCATGCTCCATGGGCCTGTGCTAGCTAGTATAATTAACATAATACTGGAATGTTAGAAATACTGGAATGCATCCCTCATCTTTACAGCTGGGAATGAGAGAGAGCCTTGGCTTGGAAAAACCGGCAGCATACTGCAGATTTCCCTAGGGATTGCTAGCATCTCTTTGTAATCTGTCATTTCATTTTTTAAAAAAATAAACAATGTACAAATACTAGTGAAATTTTCAGATGAATTTAACTGACATCTAAAATATGCTATATTCTCCAAATGTTTTAGATAGGAAGCAGACAAGTATTCAGTTCAGTTGATTAGTCCCAATACTGCCCAAAGAAAAATATGCTGAGTAGTGACTCCTGATACCATCTTGTGTGCAACAAGTAGTTCATTTAGTTTCTCAACTACCCTAAGGACTTTTTTTATTTGTGGTATCTTTTTATCTGACAGAATAAACTGGCATTATTTTACTTTTAACAATAACAAGATCAGTTGTACAGTTTGGCTAATACAGTATAGACAAGGAAAATCACAAACTTCCTGGTAACTATCACCCTTGCTTTGACATTAGGAATAGGGTACAGTTAGGAATGGGTGGGAGGCCATATAGACCACAACGAGTTTCAGCGGAGGACTGGGAACTTCCTCGTTCTTAACAGCTGCTCTCAATTGCCTCCTTCAGGAACACAGACACATATGGTGTTCAGAAAGTAGAAAGGTACCAGTGAGAGATGAGTGCTTTTAACCCTGTCCCTATTTGTGCTATTGAGTCATTCAGAGTCAGCAGATAAGGAAACAGGTTTGAAAGAATAGGGACCATGGAGCCACAGTGTCCATGTCCTGTGATGAAGGTCTGAGAATAGTCATCAGGGACTATGAGTGGGTCTGTATTTCCTGTCCCTCAGCACTGTAGCCTTCGTTCATAGTGAGGCCTTCTGCCTCGCCACTTGGTGGCAACAGGAACTTACAATACCTAACTGGCAGTGGCAGATTATTTGGAGTACTTGTTACGTACAGAGTTTTAAAGTCTTCTAAACAACAAAAGTGGAGAGAAAATAGGCAAGACCCTGTACCATGTTTTGTCCTCTCTAGTAGCTTCTATGCACTTACATAATTTTAAATATTTGCACAAACTCAATAAAAATAAAACACTTTTTATTAAAGAAAAGAGGTCTGATCCCTGACCATCTACCCCTCCCCCTTTGCATGTGATTTCAGTAGCCACGACAATCATGCTCTTAGTTTCAACTTCCTTTTCCATATTTAATACTGGCTTATCATTGCTATTTAACCTTTGACTTTTAATTTTTCGCTGTTCTTCCCTTGTACCCAGTTATTGCAGTACATCTTTGCTTTTGAGTTTATATAGACATATAGGAAGCTTCTATCAAGAATAATACAATTGAAGAAGGGATTTCTTTGGATATCTTTTCTGTATTTTTTTTTTTAACATGAAAGATTTGGTGTCACTAGATAGTCCAAACTGACCTAGAACTTGCTCTCTGTAGTCCATATTGATCTTAAACTCTCTACTTTCCAGTCAGCCTACTGGGTGCTAATATTATGAGTGTGTGCCCCTATCCCCTAGTTCAAATCTCCCTTTTTGACAGCTGGTATTGAATAAAGCTCTAGTCTCTCTGAAGATTGATTTGTCTGGACTGTTCATTTATTGGGGCCAGAAAGGTTATTTTGGCTTCAGCAAAGAATTCCACTTACAAGGTTTTTGTTTTTTACTCCCTAAAGAGCAAACCTGTCACCTCTAATTACCATAGAACTTGATGAATATGGATGGATGCTAGCAAGAGATTCCAAATTTTCATTAAAATCCACATAGATTGATAGATTGGGATATTTATCTCACTATTACCTGAATTTGATGAATTTCAGCATGTAGATACTTATCTGTGATTATAAATAAAAGGGATTTAATTGCCTCAGCTAGACTAAACATACTAGATGGTCTGTTCTCTTGATTTTCTAAGCAGTGGCTGGTTGTCCTGCCAGCTGCTATTACTGTGCCTATTCAAAGATGGCCCTTTAGTATCCTTCATATACTGAAACTTACAAGGGTTCTTTTTTTTTTTCCCCTGACATTGCTATTTTCATTTCCTGTGTCCTTTTTCTGGGCTTTTTATTCTAGAAAATACCATAACCCATTATTTGAAAAATTATCTTTTAATCTTCTGATTAAAGATTGCTTAATGATAGTAACTTATTTGTTTGGCTAGATGCATGCTTTTCTTTGTTTTAACTGTAGTGTTTCTGTATTTTTGCATGGATGTATGATACAAGGTTGTTTTCTTTCCTTCCCCCCCCCTTTTTTTTTTAAACATTAGGTAGGCATGAAGCCTCCATCACACAGCTGCATGCATAGTCACTGTTGAAGCAAATGCCTACCTAATTTGACAGTCTTGGTGTTTTAAAATTTTTTGAGTTTGCAAATAAGCTTATTAAGCTTACTGATGGAGCCTTCCGGAAGTGAACAGTTATATGAGGACCCTGACCCTGGAGGCAAATCCCAAGATGCAGAAGCCAGGAGGCAGACAGAATCAGAACAAAAGTTATCTAAAATGACCCACAATGCTCTGGAAAACATTAATGTGATTGGCCAAGGCTTGAAGCACCTCTTCCAGCACCAGCGCAGGAGATCATCAGTGTCTCCACACGATGTGCAGCAGATTCAGACAGATCCAGAGCCTGAAGTGGATCTGGACAGTCAGAACGCATGTGCTGAGATTGATGGTGTCTCCACCCACCCCACAGCTCTGAATCGTGTTCTGCAACAGATCCGAGTGCCACCCAAGATGAAGAGAGGGACAAGCTTGCATAGTAGGCGGGGCAAATCAGAAGCCCCAAAGGGAAGTCCCCAAATCAACAGGAAATCTGGCCAAGAGGTGGCTGCTGTTATACAGTCAGGTCGACCCAGGTCTTCATCTACAACTGATGCTCCTACCAGCTCTTCTGTGATGGAAATAGCTTGTGCTGCTGCTGTGTGTGTACCTGGAGAGGAGTCAACTGCAGAACGGGTAAGTCTTTTAGATTTCTGTTTACTTTCTGTTTTCACAGGCATTATGTACATGTACACACACACACATACACACACACACACACACACACGCACGAGACAGTTGATCAGTCTGGCTTTTAAAGTAGTATTTTGGTTTTTCGTTATATTTAAAAATTTTTCCAAGATGGGTCTAATTGTACACACCTATAATCCCAGTGCTTGGTAGGAGAAGGCAGGAGGAGCAGGAATCAGCTGTGTAGGGTTTGAGAACAAATATCTTTTAGGCCTGCCTATGTAATGTGAGACGATGTCTCAAAAAGAAAAGAAAAGAATTCCTATTTATTGTACCAATGTGCAAAGCATGGCTTTGACCTAATGATTGAGATGAATTTAGTTAGAACCATCATGGTATGTTGTTCACTGAAAGTTCCTCATTTTGTTTTTCGTGTGTGTGTGTGTGTGTGTGTGTGTGTGTGTGTGTGTGTGTGTGTGTGTGTGTGTGTTAGGGGCACATTACACAGTGTGTGTGCATGCTAAAGAAGAACTTGTAGGGGTTTCTTCTCTCCTCTCATGTGAGTCCCAGGAATTGAACTCAGATCTCCAAGTTTGGCAGTAAGCACCTGTACCCACTGAGTCATCTCATGATTGTAGAGATATCTCTTGTAGTTCAAGCCGACCTCAGACTTATTTTGTAGCAGAGTAAAATTTTAAAGTTCTGATCCTCCCAAATGCTAGGAGTGTAAGCATGTTTTCCCATACCCAGTTTATTCAGTGTTATGAATTTAACCCAGGTCCTGTGCATTCTAGGCAAGCACTCTACCAACTCAGCTACCCCGCCCAAAGGTTCAGTTCTCCTTTCCTTTTTAGGTTTATTGGGATCATTTTCTCCTACATAAAAACCTTATTAACATACTCAAATTTTACAGACCTACGAAAGTAGTCTCATTCCTATATATGTCCTTAATAGATGTGTGCAAGTAAACTTGGTCAGCTCACATCAGTTTGAGAGTCACCTTTGAATTCACAAAGGCAGATTGATAGTCACAAGCAATTGTTTCCCAAAAGTGTTCGTTTTTAAAGTTTAAAACCTATTTGGAATTTTAAAGAAATGTGGCCAGTGTAGAAAACTGCAAATATGAAAAGGAAAAGAAGAAAAAAATAGCTCTTACCAATATTTTGGTAGATTTTTTTCCATTATACTACTTGCATTTGAAAAAATAAATTAAAGAAAGTTTAAATTACTTTTCATTCAATTTTATTAATGTTTTAAATAAAATCAGAAATCCATTCAGTTTGAGTTTTTCAATTAAAACTCTGTTATGAGCATTTTTCTATACCTATAAATACAATTTTGCTAAAAATGTTTAATGAATGTGTAATATTATGGCTATCTTGCTGTACTATTATAGTTTGTTAGTCATTTTCTATATTAGAGAATATGAAAATACTTACATAGCACTATACTTACCTTTACTTGAAATTAATAATGCACCCTATGATATTTAATGACAGTTATAATGATAGCTGCCATTTATTCTTTACTTCTGATGTGGCAGGAAGTGTATTTAAACACATGTAATTTTCTCTTTGCTGTTCAAACAGTCCTATACTTGGCTTTGATAGATTGTTGATAGTTTGTTTTTCTTTATTGTTGATGAGACAGCAGAAATGTAGGAAGTTAAGTAGTCTCATGGTTTCATAACTAGCCAGTTTCACAACTAGAATGTTTCAGAGCTTTATGTAATTAGAACTTTTTTTTTTTTTTTTTTTTTTTTTTGAGACAGGTCTTACTATGTAGCACTGGCTGGCCTGGAGCTCACTGGAAACCAAGCTATCCTTGAACTCACAGAGATCCACCTGCCTCTGCTTCCTGAGTGCTGAGCTTAAAGGTGTTTGACACCATATCCAGCCTCAGAACATGAATTTTTATTGTGCATGTTTAAGAATATCATAGTTTGGGAGAATGGGAGGGAGAGGGAACTGGGATCAATACGTAAAATAAGAAAAAAAAAGAATAGCATAGTTTTCCTTTCTGTAATTTATAAATTTTATATATGATAATTATATGTATAATATAAAGTTATATGTGCATAATAAATATATAATGGGAAAAGTTAGCTAATGGCATTAAATTTTGAAGATTCAGACCTTTATTATTAGACCTTTCTTGTCAGATATTTAAAAATTGTCTGTCTTATAAAATCAGTTCAATTTTACCCACTGTTTGTGCTCACAGTTCTTCCACAGTGTCTTTGAGAATTCTCTTGATCTAACCCATGAATTTTCCTGAAATATATACCTATGAATACACAGAAACTGCTATCAAACTTTATGCATGGGGTAACTAACAAATACACTGAGACTACGAGAATCATCAGGTTGACAAGAGTAAGAAAGACTTTGATTTGGGACTAATCTAAGAAATAGGAGTCAGATAAATACACAAGTGTGCCAGGGTAGGGAAAAGTATTAGTTTAAGGCAGAGGAATTATAAGAGAAAGGAAAATATTGTTAAAGGTTAGGATGACCAAAGAAAGAAGTATACTGCCTTGGGACCTTGTTAGAATGACTAATGGGTTGAACTTTCCTTTTTCTTTTCCTTTCCATCTCATATTCATTTAACATGTGTGATCAGACTTTTTGAGTACCTATTCTATGTATGGTAGGTATTTAGATATGTAATACCTAGTATTAGCTCCTAAGAGTATTTTAAATTAGCATGATGATATGATTGATAATGGGGTAGTGGCCACACATAGGAGTAAAGCTGATGGAAGGGGGAAAAATATCCTTTTTTGAGTTTACTGTATAGAAATGGAAGATATGTAAATAAAGTATGAGTAAAATACCCAGTTGCAAAGAGTAAGAACTCTTTAAGTTAGAAGGTCAGGAAAGACCTTGTGAAGAATATGCTGCCTGAGCCAAGACCTAAAAATGTGAAGGAACAAGCCAACACTCAGTTGCTTCGGCAGAAAGAACATCTAGAAATGCCCTGGAGGCCTGAACAGTAAAGACGTTTTACTGAAATAGTTTGTTAGCTTTAAGGTAAAAGATTAATGTACTTCTAGAACAGAGGTCTTAGCCATTATATGTGTGTCAGATGGGAGAGGAGCAGTACTTGGAAGCGTTCCTTCCAATAAGAACTAGAATGATTGAGAAATGGCTTAGTCAAGCACAAGAACCTGAGTTCAATCTCCAGAACCTTCATAGAAAAAAAGTCAGCTGCAGTGTTTACATACCTGAAATCCCAGTGCTGAAGAGATGATATGGGGTTAGGGGTTGGGGTTAGGGTTAGGGTTAGGGTTAGGGTTGGGGTTGGGGTTGGGGTTGGGGTTGGGGTTGGGGGTTGGGGTTGGGGTTGGGGTTAGGGTTAGGGTTCTTAGATCACCTTAGCCAGCAAGACTACCTGAATCAGTAAGCTCTAGATTCATTGAGAGATTTATCTCAAAACTTTGGGTAGAGGGACTGGAGAGATTATTCACTGGGTAGGAAATGCTTGCTGTGCAACCTCAAGGACCTTTGTTTAAACCCCAACTCCAGCACCCAGATTCATAAGCTGGTGGTGGGTGTGTGTGCACCCATAACTGTAGTGCTGTGAACAAATGGAGACAGGATTGCTAGGACTTACTGGTTGCTAGCATCATTTCAGGTTTAGTAAAAGAGCCTGTCTCAAAGGAATAAAGTAGAGAGTAATACATCAGGACTTGTGGAATCCTCCTTTTGCCTCAGCCCCCATACTTAATATATTTAACACCATATTCTCATATTTAAACAGAGAAATTGGGGGATGGTTGAGGAAGATGCCCAACGTAGATCTCTGGGCTCCACATCCATACACAAAAGAATTTGATCTATGGGTAGTATTCACATTATTTTGTAGTTTGAATTTTAGCACTTTGAACCTTTTTAGGCTATCTGTAACCATAGTCATATTGTATATTCTAAGGTATTTTCTCGGATCACTTTCCTCCCAAAGTACATTTGTTCTTTACGTTCTACACATGCACATGTATGGATACACACAAGTATTTTTACTGTTTATGCAAATTTTGAGGTATAGTATGCAAATCTGAGCTTTGTTTTTTCATTGATTTTCTTATAACAAATACTTTATTCTACCAATTCCTTAAGTAACCCTTAAACATCCCTAAATTGTAACAGTTTGAGATACTGGTAATACTAAAGTCAGTTTACTACCTTGTTATCAAAGATCTTACAACTTAAGAAGCCGTGTGATTATGAACATTCTCAGAAGTCAGGAGCTTGTGGTTTTAGATCCTAGTTATGTTTCTGTTATTAAATTGTGTTATCAATGTGACCTTAAGGAAATTCAACTTTCTAGGTTTCATTTCTTTAGTTCCAAGATGAGGTCATTGTGCCAAATAATATTTAATGTTACTTCCAGTCTGGAAACACTATACACTTAACTTCCCATATCTTTCTTGACATACTTAAAAACTTAAAATAGCTGTATAGCACAGTAAGATTAGCTGCTGAGTTGTTCAGAGCTGGTAGAGTTGGTTCAATTACTTACTGTAGGTTCTGATTCTCTCCTGGAGAGCTCAGTTGATCAGTGTGCAGCATCTTAGACTCCATCCTCAGCAGTGAAAAGGCCTAAAACGGAAGCAATACATCATAACATATTACCAAAATTAAGAGCCTTCCAGAGTAAGGCTAATGATAAAGGCAAGTTGAATAGGCATTCTAGAGAATGTAGGCCTTGCAGAATGTCCTAGAAATGTGAAACCCTGTCAAAACATCACTTTCTATCATAAGGTAATAAAACTAATCAGGTGTTGAAGTAATTAAGATACAAAGGAAAACTGCAAAAATACCCCAAGACTTAATCTTAGCTAAAAGGCCAAAGAGCAATGAAAACACTCAGTTGTCCCCTGGAAAGTTTTGACTATACATGTTAATTCTTTACACCCCAAATAGAACCCTATTGAGAATAAATAGACCTGCAGGAGACATTAAAAGATTAGATCAGACGAGATTAGAGAAATGTATGACTATGTATAAACTCATTTTTTAAATTTTAGTTTAGGAGAAGGTCTTTGAGCAATGTGTATATGAAGGTAAATGAGTTTGATAATGTGATTCTAAAAGAGACTGAAATATATTAGAAAGACTCTCCCCTGGGGAAGATAAGTTTTTCCGTCCTTGCATTTCCTGGTTGTCCATAGTGTTGAGACCCCTTCCATGTTAGCATGTCCGTTGGTGGTGTTCAGGCCATATTTGATGAAACTTCATGGGCCTGTAACCTCTCTGACATTTCCTTTTCCTTTCCTTTCTCTTCCTTCCTTCCTTTCTTCCTTTCTTCCTTCCTTTCTTTTGTTCTTTCTTTCTTTTTAATTTTTTGAGACGGACCAGGCTGGCCTCAAACTCACAGAGATCTGCCTGCCTCTGCCTCCCAAGTGCTGGGACTAAAGGTGTGTGCCACCACCACCATGAATTTGAGAGCAAATGGAGATGTATGGAAGGGACTAGAGGGATGAAAGGGAAGGGAGGAAGTAATATAATAAAAAATAACTATTATAAGTAAATTTTATAAATATATATTGGAGTTTTTGGATGAGTTTTATTCGGAATAACACAAGGGAGAAAATCTAGCTAAGACCTCTGAGGGCTTAGTTGTGAGGTGACAGTCATGAAACACAGTTGTTTGTTCCTATGGCTGAGGCCACTCTGAATTTCAGTTAGAAAGAAATGATATATATGAAGATTCCTACTGTGGCCCAAAGGTTCATTCTTTCAGCATTTTGTTGGAATGCTGTACCCTGTGCTGCTTGCTATAGTAGTAATTATATAGTAAAAACAACAGGAATTGATACAGTTTACATACTGCTGCTTTTATAAAATTGAAACAAATTAAATTTTTTGCCTTCAGTTCTGAGAAAGAATAAACTTAAAGGGACATGTAAAGGTCAATGTAAATCTTCGACCTTTTGAAGAAAAAATTTGAGGTCATTGATCATTATTTTTAAGGCTGAGAATTCACTATTTTGTTTTAGAATTCACTATGTTAGTATCCTTTTTAGAGACAAAGTTAAGGAATGTACTGTCTTTTAGTAGACTGAAGTTGGGAACTGTTTGGCGTTCACTTCAGTATGAATAGAGAAAAAGAAATTTTATAATATTTGGCTATAACTGGAATGTAAACAGAAAGTGGTTTGAGGGAGATTCTGAAATAAAATTAGTTGAAGAATAAGTAAGTCCAGTAAGCCAGTGTTCTATTCTGTGCAGGGAAGAAGTGAGACAGTAGAAAGGGTAATTCCAGTTGTTGTCCACTAGGTGGAGTCCTAGGCCTCTAGGAGGAGGTGAGAACTGGAGAAAGAGATTTAGGAATGGGTATTTGTTCTTGTAATTTGAATGGATGATCAATTTAGCTGTGGCACAAACAGTAGGAGAGGTAGGATTTGACAGCATTGAAATTTAAAAGGATAAAGAATTTTAAGCAATAAGATTTTCTTAGAAACCTTAAGAAAATACTCTTTATATTCCCAATTAATTGGAAAAATTGTAGTTTTTATAAACTCTAGCGAAGCTATCTTATATATTTAATAATGGCTTGGTTCTTGACACCTTCAAGGGGATATTTTATAGACAATAATATAGAACTGGAAAGTGGGCATGTGTTAAAAATGAAAACATAGTTTTGGTTTCTTAGTTTTCCTTAACAGGTACTTCATAGACCAGACCTTGAATACCAAGTCAAGTAACTTTTGGGTCGTTAGTCTTCAGCCCTTAGAGCCAGAGTGTGTGGTTCTATACTCTGTCACAGAAGCATTTAAGACAATATAATGTGAATGTAGTAAGTTTAGGGAGGTGACTCAGTGGGCAAAAGCACTTACTGTACAAGCCTGACAACTTGAGTTCAGATCCCAGAACTCACACAAAAAGCCAGATGTAGTAGGGCATACCTGTATTCCAGCATTTCTGTGATGATTCAGGAGAATCACTGTGAGGCTTGCTGTTGAAGCTAGCTTAAAATGCACAGTGCATACTCAGAAACAAGAGAGACCCAAGGCCCTCAAAATAAAAGATGGAAGGCTAGAATGGACTGCTGAAAGTACCATGGTGTGTGCTGTGGCACATGTACACCCATACACATATATATTTATTATGCACACATATCATAGACACACTAAATGGAAATTGTTGCACGAAAAATAAAAGACCCAGAGACAGATATTGAGGTTCAACCTGAAGATCAGGCACGCAAAGCAACTAAGCTACCAGAGAGCTCTGGGGCATTCCTATCCTCAGTGTAGTTGGAGAATGAATGCCTGACACTGAGACCCTCCTCCTATCTTTTATACCCCTCTAGTGCTGGGATTAAAGACATGTGATCCCAGGTGCTGAGATCATCTTTGTATGAGCTGTTTCTCTTTAGGACTGGATCCATCTTGTATAGCTCTGGGTAGCCTTGGACTCAGAGATCTGTCTACCTTTTAATCCTGAGTCCTAGGATTAAAGGTGTGTACCACCACCTCCTAGCTTCTGGCTGCTGGAATTAAAGGTGTTTGCCTGGCTTCTATGACTTGGGCTGACTTTGCTTTCTGAATCCTCAAGAAAACTTGAATAAATCATAAATAATATATCTCCACAAGAAAAGAGTATGTAGATGGTGGTCCCAGAAGATGTTCCTTTCCCTCAAAGAT
Source organism: Cricetiscus sungorus (assembly GCA_030556225.1). Classification (NCBI taxonomy): domain Eukaryota; kingdom Metazoa; phylum Chordata; class Mammalia; order Rodentia; family Cricetidae; genus Cricetiscus; species Cricetiscus sungorus. The sequence continues at coordinate 27,758,454 of JANBXA010000735.1, read as the reverse complement.
TTTATGTCAGGAGCTAGAGAAATGGCTTAGCAGTTAAGAACACTTACTTGCTGTTTTTGTAGAGGACCCGGGTTTAGTTCCCAGCACCCACTTGATAGATCATAACCACCTGTCACTTCAGGGCCAGGGAATTCAACCCCCTTTCTGCCCTTCAAGGGCACAATACAAATATGTTACATAGATATAGATATATATCATATAGTCAAAACATTCATATAAAATAAGTAACTAATGTCAGCATTTAATGTAGTCGTTTTGATTGGAAGTAGGTAGACAAAGGTGTTATTGCCCTTGATAAATGAAAAGGAAGACATGACAGTGAATATTAATAAACTCTAGAAAATTATTAGGATATACCTACATTCCAGTAAATTGGAAAATATGGAAAAATGAGTGAATTGTGGAAAGTTTAACATCATAGGTAAAATTGTTAACCATGTTTGCTTTTCAAATCTGAATTGTTTCTTATGTTCAGAAACAGCAAGTTTTATGATAAGATGTGGTATAAAGTGAAATGTGGTCCAGTCTTTCAGTTTTAAGCCATTTTGTGGTGGTGCTTCTTATAATCCCAGCAATGGTGAGCGTCAGTAAGATGATCTGAGCTGAAAGCCAACTTGGCCTATACAGAGAGACCTTACATTAAAACAAACAAAAAATTAAATTTAACCTTTTTATTCTTTGTCTTAAAAAATAGTCACATGCTTTAGGGTAAAGGAACCTCTATAAAGAATATAGCATAGATCTGGTTTTTGATTTCCACTTTTGTTCACAGGGGCCTTGCACTTCATTATAACCTTGAACCTTAAAAGCTAGAAGAACTTTGGTTGCCATTCTTATTATCTAGATAGAACACTGACAAGACCTCACTTTAAAGATCCATAATGGACACTCAGAAGGACAGACCATGAGATCACAAGACAATCTCTAGAATAGATTGTTTTCCTCAGTATAACATTCTTTTTGTGGGGGGGGGGGTTGGAGGGAGGTTCCAGACAGGGTTTCTCTGTGGCTTTAGAACTAGCTCTTATAGACCAGGCTGGCCTTGAACTCAGAATTACGCCTGCTTCTACCTCCTGAGTGCTGGGATTAAAGGTGTGTGCCACCATTGTCCAGCTCAGTATAGCATTCTTAAGAAAAAACAGGCAACTTTGTCAAGTTAGCAAAAAAGTGGGCTTAGCAAGCTGTGTATTTCAGAAATTGGCAAATATGTGTTAAAAATTTACTTAATTGGGTGTTGCATCATCATGACCTATGATCTCATAGGCCCATGTGATTTCACTTTTGAACCTTGACATTTAGAGCCACACTTACTATACATTCTGCCTCTTGCTTTGTGTATAGATAAAACTAAAAATACCTTGAAAACTTATCTCTGCCTCTCATCTTACCAGAAGAGTGCTGGCATTCACCACTTTCTAGCTTTCTTACGCGGGTTCTGAGGCTTAGGCAGCAAAGGCTTAAGCTCTCTGAGATGTCTTCTCTTGTCTGTAGAGTTACTTTTAATACTACATTTAAAATGTGAGCAGTTATACTGTGTATGCTCAGATTTCTAAACAAATTACCAAAGGGTTATGTAGAATATCTAAAATATAAGTCTTATTTAGTGAGATGACCAACAAAGTAAACAGTCTCTGTGGAGATACTTCTGCATTATGTGTATCAGTGGGGCAGGGGAGAATTCATAATTAAAGTCTCACATAAGCCATATTTCAAAGTTATAGTTGGAAAGGTAATGAAGGCAAAACTCATACCTATGTAACCTGTCTTGGCAATACTGAATTTTAGCAAGCCATTCAATAATCGAGCCTTTCCTGGTACAGTTGGTAATATTCTTTGTAAGGTTGTTTACAGGCCTATAACCTTTCTTAAAAGTAGGTTTATAGGGGCTGGAGAGATGGCTCAGGAGTTAGGAGCATTTACTGCTATTACAGAGGATCTAGGTTTGGTTCCTAGCATCTACATGGCAGCTCACAACCACCTATAGCTCCATTCCAGGGAATTCAACACCCTTTTCCCACCTGCACAGGCGCTAGAACACTCTCAGTGCACAAACATATATGCGAGCAAAACACAAAATATTTTTAATGAGGTAATTAGGGTTTAGGGAAAATTTCATGTCCATGATCAGAGTTCTAATAGACAGCTGAGTGTTGGATCTTCCATAGCAAATTAATGAACTAATCTTCCTAAAACATTGAAAAAGAAAAATAATGTCTTAAGTAATTGGCACGAGGTTTGAAACCTGCTAATTACTCTTAAAAAAGAAACTTAGATAAAATAGAAACCCATATTTCCTATTTTTTATTATATGTACAATCAAAAGGTCACAGTGAAGTTGCCAGAAAACAACTACTGCTTCCCTTCAAACAATGTGTATTTTGCTCCAAACAATGTGTATGTGTAGAAGATAAAATATCCTTAGCTGACTTGTTTTGTTCACTTGCTATAACTGGCAGATAGCCTGGCAGTCAGTGGCACAGATGTTTTTGTTGATTTCTGGGCCTCCCCCCCCTCCTTATGTTGCTAACTGTACAGAAAGAAGGATACAAATGTAAGAGTATTTTCCTAAGAAATCTTTTCCTGTAGAACATTCTATTAATGCGCAAGTCTTAATGGGGATGAGGGGGCAGTGGCATTTCTACAATTAGTAAGATGACACAATGCAGTACTCTTGGTCTAGCCTCAGGGAACCCCCAATGCAGCCCGTTCTCCTTGTGTCACTGTAACCAAACCTAACTGGCAGGCCACATCTGGCTTCCTGTGTTTCTCTGGCAGGACTGTGAGACTCTGTAGTTCTTTCTGCAGACATAGGTTGTCTTCAGTGAGCTTCTTCTGCATGATCCTCTTCTCCAGGTAACAATCTCTAATGGCTGGGGTGTTTGATTGATTGATTGTTTTTCTAAGTCTGAAAGTATTTATTGATACAGGCATTGGAAGGACTGTAGATACAGTAATGAACTTTTTTGTGAACAACTAGACTTTCAGGTATTATTATTTATTTATTTTATGAGGAACAAGTAAAGTTGAAATGTCTTGTCATATCCACACAGTTGATATTAGGATCAACTTTGCTCTTTAAAAATTTTGGTGATAAACATTTATTTGTATGTGTGTGCACAGGTATATGTGCCACTATGCCCAGCTGGATAAATCTTTTTATATGGGACATTTGAATACCTATACTTTCTGAAGGTCTTCTGTTAATTATTTTAATATTAATGTTTTTGGTAGCTTTGCCCATACCCACATTGATGATTTTTGTCACCTTCAATGTATTTTAAATGCAGTATTTATGGTTAACCTTAATACAACCCTGAAGCCTGTTTTGTTGTTAATGTTTTTGTTTTTCAAGGCAGAGCTTCTTTGTGTAGTCTGGCTGTCCTGGAACTCCCTCTGTAGAACCAGGTTGGCCTTATTCTCACAGAGATCCTCCAGCCTCTGCCTCCCAAGTGCTGGGATTAAAGGTATGCGCCGCCACCCACACTCAGCCCATAGTCTTTTTAAAATTATCAACCAGGCCAGATCTTGCTGCCCACATCTGTAATCCCTGTATTTGGGTGGCAAAAGTAGGCAGATCTCTAAGTTCAAGGCTACCCTGGTCTGCATAGTAAGTTCCAGGACAACCAGGTCTGTGTAAAAAAACTCTAGCTCAAAAATGAAAATATAAATGTACACACAAAGTGTAGAACAAATCCTTTGTGCAGTGTGTGTGTGTGTGTGTGAAAGAGAGAGAGAGAGTGGGGGAAGGGGACAGGGGGGCAGAGGAGAGTCTTAAGTGCTGTTTCTCAGGCACTGACCACTTTGTTTTTGAGACAGGGTGAACTGGGATACCATGTAGATATTGGGAACTGAACTTCATGCTTGCAAGGCAAGGGTTTTACAAACAATGTCATCTCCCCATCCTACTGGAACCCGTTATTGACAAATATTGGCCCAAGTCCTGAATTTTACAAACTCTTATGAATAGTAAATAATTTTAAATGGTTTTATTCCTACATAATAGTAAATTGACCATCAGCCTTTCAAACTTGAATACCCATGCTTACCTCCTAAGGATCTTAGTTATGGCAGTTTTCCAAAGCTACATTCTGCAGTCCTTTTCCTTGTTTTAAATATTTGACTTGTGATAACATGAGCATTTTCTTTAGAAACTGAACATGTTTTCTATACTTGACTATATTAAAACTTTTTAAAATAATTTTTAATATGGTCTAAATAATAATATGTAATGAGTCTTTATTCTGCCAGCCAGCTCTCAAATAAATGACATGGAAACTTCTTAATTATGAGAGCTTGGTTGATAGCTTAGGCTGTCTATTATAACTTAAATTAGCCCATTTCTATTAATTTACATGCTGCCAGGTAGCCCATGGCTTGTTACCTCATCTCCTACATGCCATGCTTCCTCCTCATCTTGAGACTCCGCCCTTCTTCCCAGCATCCTCTGTGCTTGGGAATCCTGCCTAGTGATTGGCTATTTAGCTTCTTATTAAACCAATCACAATGACATATTTTCATACAGTATAAAGGAATATTCCACAACAATAAGTCTTGAAAAATAATTTCAGGTAAGAATATAATATTTTAAATATTAATTGAAATGGACTGCATCTGTGTGTCATCTCTTTCAGCATTTAATATTCTGAGCAATCCTACTTAAGCCTTTAAATACTTTTTAAATCAAATACATATGTTTAACCAAAGAAAATATATTTTTTGATTTAGTTTGGAAAGACAATGAAGTTTCCAAAAGCTCTTGTCATCATGTGTACATGTGGTATGGGTGCAAGTACCTGAGAAACGTGCATCCATGATTAGAGATTGTCAAAAACCTCATATACAGTGTAAGCTTAAGAAGACTAAAATAATTTCCCTTTTCAGTTTCCCTGCACTTTTACTAGGGAAAAACTTCGTTGTTTTGTAAGTTGAGTTCTCATGCCAAATATTTATAAGTAGTTATTGATGGTCTTTCTTTTCTTAGGGTTTCTATTGCTGTGATAAAATACAATGAGCAATCAGGTGGTGGTGGTATATGCATTTAATCCCAGCACTAGTGAGGCAAAGGCAGGCAGATCTCTGAGTTCAAGGCCAGTTTGGTCTACAGAGTGAGTTTAGTTTCAGGGCTACAGAGAAACATTGTCTCCAAAAAAAAAAAAAAAAAAAAAATCAGGCTAGAGGAGAGTGGGGAAGAATTAACATGACCAAAAATAACTTGTGGAGGAAACCGTTTATTCCAGTTTATAACCCTCAGGTCATAGTTCATCACTGAAGGAAGACAGGGCAGGAATTCAAGGCAGGAGCCATGGATGAATGCTGTGCTTGTTCTCCCATGGCTTGCTTAACGTATTTTCTATATATCATAGGACCACTTACCTAGGAGTGTCATTGCCCTCAGACATCAATCAATAATTAATGAAATGCATCACAGGCTTGCCCAGAGGCCAATCTGGCAAAAGCATTTACTTGAGGTTCCCTCCCTCTTCAAAAAAAATAGCTTGTGTCAAGTTTACAATCCATAATATAGGTAGGATGTGATATGCTCAAAAAAGGAGAAAGGGTCTTATCTCTGTAGACTAACGGCACTGAATTTCACCTACCTCCCTCTTGAAATATTTCCAGAGTTTTTATGTTTAGTTACTACAAATTATACATACACGTAGACCTTTTCTTGTACATACTATATAACAAAAGTTTAAATTAAAAGGGTAGCATTTTTTCAAATGTCGAAATTTTAGTGTTTTCTTCCCCATGTCTCATTGATTATATTGAGATAGGTGTGGGTGAGTCTTTAGACCAAGATAAAAAGGATAATTTCTCTCCAAGGAATTTTTGGATAATATGAAAATTCTTAGTGAGGACAGACATTACCACAATCCCAAAACAGATTTCAAAACAAAAAGCTATGAGGGAAGGCTGTGTGAAGTGCTGTTCTAGCCTAGAGTTTATCCAGCAAAGGTGTGGAGCTACACATCCATAACTAGTAAAGAGATTACTGGAATAAGTAGCCTCTAGGTCCTCAAGATTTCACCACTCTAGGTTGGTGTTCACAGGCTGAGTGCTTGAGAACACCAGGAGTTAGGTTATGAATAAAGAGCTGCTTCCAAGTACACTTGGAAACTAGGGTTTTCATGCATGCTTCTGCTTAGGACTCCTTTTGTTTTGCTTTAAAATGAGCTTTCTGAATTTTAAGATGTCTTCCCATAGGAAAAAGTCATAAAACTCCAGCAGGCCTGTTGAATTAGTTTTTCAAGAGAATAATAAACCTCTAATAAACTGCAAATTAGTTGCTGTGTGTGTGTGTGTGTGTGTGTCCACATATATATATATATGCTCTGTATTTATTTGTTTGCTTGTTTATTATTTTTGAGAATTAGTCTCTAGTTTAGGCTGCCCTCTAAATCCCAGTGAGGCTGAAGATGACTTTCTGTATCAACCTGCAAAATGATGGATTACCAGCATGCATCACCACACCTGGCATAAAGCTAGGGCCTTGTGCATGCTAAGCAAGAATGCTACCAGCTCAGTTCTGCAATTCCTATATTAATTGTTCAGAATGTATCACCTCAAAAACAACTCAGTGTGCTCTCCTTTGGGGTGTGGAAGGAGGAAAGGGTAATTGATTGTGAAACCCAGAAAATCAAGATATAGCTAGAACAGTCACTGTTAGAAAAAAACTCTGAGCACCAGCCAAGAACTGATCTGAGTGTCATGGATGTGTGTAACATGAATTAATAAAAGACCCAGAGACTGATATTTGAGTTTAAACATAAGCAGAATATCAGAAAAGCAAAGCAGCTGGCCACCAGCTCTCACCTCTATCTCATGCTGAAAGAGCTGATGCATGCAGGAGCTCTTCACCAAGTCTCAAACTGCTGCCTCTCCTCAGTGTAACTGGAGAGCAGATGCCTCTCTGAGACCTTGCTTCTGTTTTATATGCTTCCCTAATGTTGGAATTAAAGTGTGAGCTATAATTTGAATTGGACTCACAGAGATCAGTGTCTTTTTTTTTTTTTTTTTTTTTTTTTTTGAGAAAGGGTTTCTCTGTATAGCTTTGGAGCCTCTTCTAGCATATACTCTGTAGACCAGGCTGGCCTCAAACTCACAGAGATCTGCCTGTGCTTGGATTAGAAGGAGATTGGTCCATCTCTTAATTCTGAGTCCTAGATTTAAAAGTGTGCATCATCATCTCCTAGCTTCTGGCTGCTGGGATTAAAGGTGTGTATTGCCACCTGATCTCCACAGTTTGAGGCTGACTTTGCTTTTCTGAATCCTCAGTCAAGCTTTAATACATCACTACAATTCCCTCTTTTTGTCGAATACAAAAAGAAGGCTAAACTAACATAAGAAAAACTGTATACAATAAGTATATTCAATACTTTGTCAACAATGTCTAGTTCATTTGCATTTGATAAATTCAGAGAAAATATCTAGTTCATTTGCATCTTACAAGTTCAGAGAAAATATTTCATTAACTGTTATTCTATCTTGGTGTGTCCAAAGTCTTGTACCTAAGTTATTTTCTATTCTAATTTGCATTATCAAATTACCTTTTAATGTCTTCCAAACCATTTATACTTTACACATGTTTAGTGAGTTTTTTAGTGAGTAAACAATGAAAACTATAAGTTTACTATCTAGTCTTTAACTCCCTCAGAGACCCGAGGAGGAAATAATATTAACTGAGTAAACAGAAAGTAAGATCAAGTGACTTTCAGAAAATGTAAGAAATGACAGAAACAGCTGGCTGCCCGGACAGTCAGCCAAGGTTCCCCTGCAATGTTGGGGCATCCATCATCTTTGGCCTATAGGCCTAGCATCTCTGACAGACTTTTCTGTGAAGCCTGGTTTTCTGAAAAACTATTCTGTCTTGTCTTACTCAGCAAGGTTTGTAGTCATTCTTGGTGTCCTGCTTGTCCTGTTTGTCCATTTTGGACAGCATACTGTCAGCAGTGGAGGCAAGGGCACTTTCTTGCCCAGTAGCTTATTTTTACCATGAAGAAAGTAAATTCCATGTGAATTTTCTCAATGCCCATCATCTTCTCTTAAGTAGATTGGTGCTGCCAGGAGCAGACATATCTCATTGGCATAAAAAAATAACCTGTTACTGAAACATTTTAAATGTCATATTCTGTAGATCTCTGAAATGTTTAAAGACATCCTATGTATCTAAAATATATCTGACCTTGAAAACATACCTAATGTTCAAGTTCAATTGTAATAAGTGACTAATTACTAACCTACATTTCCTTATCTTATACAGTTGGTAATAACAACTTTCAAGGACTAAAATTTACATTATATTGATAAATGAACTATAAAGGTGCAATACCTTGAACAACACCTTAGAAACATATATACAAAATATCTTAACAAATTAATCTCAAATTTGTAATAATGTACATTTGTATATAGTATACAAAAGTCCAATCAAATATAAAATACCTAAAACTAGTAGTTGCTTTATAAAAGTGGTTCAATAATCTACCTTTTTATCATACCTATATCCTCCTGTTTTTCTTTTCAAGAGTAGAATCAATAATCTTTTCTTTTATCCTATCTGTATCTTTTTTTAATAAAACAAAAAGCTTGAATCTAATTCCCTTTGTTCTACTTCCTGACTGTAACCAACAACATTTTGTAACCAATTTCCTAAACAATGGCAAATATCCATAACCCATTGAATGACCAAAAAAAAAAAAAAAAGAACACCCACCCCACCTCTTGGGAATGTGGGCGTGTGTACTTAAAGTTACTTCCTGCTCTCTGGGGGAGACTTCATCTTTAAGGGATCCTGAAAAGAAAGATTTTGGGTTTACTGTCAAACTGTATTATTTTGTTCAGTCTCTGCATAATGGGAGAGTGCAGGGCTCATCTCAGATCCTGGCTAGAGTTGTCTGTGAAGCTGAATCATCTCAATTGACCTCCTTGAAGTTGTTCTGATCAGTTTGTAGTCTAAATCCATCTTAAGTTGTTATTGTTCAACTTAATGGTGTTGTCATAGTCCTGGTGAAATTGTTGAGGCGTTTCATCGTTTGTTTGTTTGTTTGTTTGTTTGTAGACAGAGTTTCTCTCTGTTAGCAATCCTAGATATCTTGAAACTCACTGTGTAGATCAGGTCTCAAACTCATTTAGCTCTTCATGCTTCTGCCTCTCAATTGGTGGGATTAAAGGCATGTATGTCCTCCACCCAGTTTAGATTCAATCTTTTTTAAGACTTTTGATGTCACATTAGGTCAGATTATTTCTTTCTTTGGTAATTTTTTCCAGGAAGTAATATGTTATCTACGACTTAATAAAGCCTTCCTGAGGATTCAGGAAAAGGGGGGAAGGCTAGTAGCCAGCTGCTTTGCTTTTCTGATATTCAGCTTGAAGTTTGAACCTAAATATCAGTCTCTGGATCTTTTATTAATTTATGTTACAGATGTGAGCACAGTGCTGGACTGGCAGCCTGAGCTAGGTGTGTTGCTGTTTTCTTTCCTGGTGTATAAAATGCTCCATTCTTCCTTATGCCAGCACAGAGGCAAAGATCTTCTATCTCAGTGAATGTGAATAGTAAGAATCACCCAAACTTGAGAGTCCATACGTTTTTAATGGCTAGGTAGGTAGTCTTGGCTTTGTGGGAAAGATCTCCGAGATTTCCATATCTGTAGCCCGGGTTCTTCACCTGAATAGCAAAAACATGAGTGAGTGTGAAATAAAAAAAACTTCTAAGTATAATGCTTCTAAGCAGTTCTTCAGAAGAAACAGCTGTGGATGAGTACATCATTGTGACAGAAGATCATTTGTGCCTTCTTCCATACGTCTTCTGGGCTTGTGTTTTCTAGAACTCCAGTCAAATAGAAGCCTGTTAAAGCATACATAATCCTCTAGAGTTCACATGGTTTATTAACAAAAACAAAAATCTCATAGTATGTAAGGCCACTGTGCAAATGAATGTTAAAACAATCTTTTTATAGCATAGCATAGGACTTCTGTTTCTGTATTAAAGTTCTCAGTGATGTTACTACATTTTTCTAATTATAGTGGCTCACAGCACCACTGTATATTAGTGTGTGTGTGTGTGTGTGTGTGTGTGTGTGTGTGTGTGTGTGTGTGTATACAGGCATGCACATGCTATGATACATAGGGAGGTTAGAGGACAACTTGCAGGTGCCACTTCTCTCTTACCATGGTTTCCTGGTATTGAACTCAAATGGCCATGTTTGGTGGTATGCGCCTTTGCCCAGTGAGCATCTGCTTACAACTATATGTTCTTCTAGGCTGAAATACCCAGGTTTTCTACTCCAAATGAGTTACTTTCCTCACGACTGTGGAAAAAAAAAAAAAAAAAAAAAACTTATCAGAAACAATATGTGGGGAAAGGGATATACTTTGGCTCATGGTTTCAGAGGTGTCAGTCCATGTTTGCTTATCCCTGTGTGTATAGGTAGAATGTTGTGGCTGCAGGAGCATGTGGCAGAGGAGCTTCTTATATGACAGACAGGAAATGGAGCTAGCTAGGAGAGGGTCAGGGTTATAATATACCTCAAAGACTTGTCCCCTTGATCTATTTCCTCCAACCATAGTCTTTCATAATCTTCTATCAGCCAGGCAACAAACATTCCAAGCATAAGCCTATAGGGAACATTTCATATACAAGCCGTAGCCTGCTCTATAGGGCAAAGCACAGAACACAGTTTTGTAATGTCAGTGTGACTACCTATGACAAAGCATTGCTCCTTAAAAAAAAATGTTCCTATACCTTCCACTTTCCTTAAACGTCATATATTCTCTAGATTGGTCAATCCCTTTAGAAATGTATGCCTCAAGAGCTGTAAGATGTCCTCTGAATTTGCTTCAGTTTCTCACCATAAAGAGAGCAGGCTAGTGCTGTTTTCTGTGTCAGAAGGTTAGCTTTGTGAGCTTGAGAATAAAGGTTTTCTAAGCCGATTAGCGCTGAGGAGAATGTAGGTCACAGTGTCACCTGCTTTGGATCTGCATTCTGCTGATGGTATGTGTGCCCTTTGTGTTTTGCTCATGGTTTTGTGTCACTGGGATTTGTTGCACCAGAGTAGGGATTTGTAGATTGGTACACAGATTCATAACAACTTTGACTTGTTTTCATTGTTATAAATATTTGTAGTTCTTGTGTTTTATCAAGTAAAACAAATTTAATTAAGTTATTTAAATATATGGGTTACATCTAGTGTGTCTGAGTAGTAAAAAAAATTTTTAACTGCTTTACTGGAAGAAAATTGTGTAAGAAAAAAAAATAGGTACTATTGGACCCCTCCACCTCCCAAAATCTTTGTAAAAGGCAGTGATACTTACTTCATTTTCTGTAGACACTATCTCTTACCTTTAAGATTTGTACACTAATGATTTTTTTTTCTTGTCTTAGTTTGTGTCTTATATCATTTACTATGTGTGGCATCATGCGTGGCATCATAGTTCTTTATTATCCTAGAACCATGTAAAGAGTCAGATGTGGCTCTGAAAAGCTTTGACAGAGGAAGACTGAACTGTGACCCTAATTATCACAGGTTGGCCATGGGAACAAGTAGAAGCCAGAGGATAAAGCTTGTTGCCATATATACCTCAGTACTTAAGAGGGTTATTGAAACGAACTAGTTAAAATTCTTTGCTTGTCAACACAAGGAACATGATGTATTCCGAATATATTGTTTTTATTTTATTTTCTATGAAGAAATTTCCACAGGCTTATTTACTATCTGTGTTTCAGAATGCTCACATACAGGTGAGCATATCTAGCTTCAAGGAAAATGTATTTTCTTTTTCTTTTTGTTTTTTTGAGACAAATTTTCTCTATGTAGCTTTGGAGGCAGTCTTGGCACTCACTGTCTAAACCAGGCTGGCCTCCAACTCACCAAGATCTGTCTGCCTCTATTCCCTGAGTGCCTGTGCCACCGCAGCCCAGCAGGAAAGTGTTTTCATTAATTGTTTATCACTATAAAATAGTCCTTGTAGAGTTTTGGAAATTAAAATGAGAATTTCTCTGACCCACTTTGTTCTGAAAACCTTGTTGTTTCAACTTTGTTCTGGAATTTGTCTAAAGAGCTTTGTTTATACTGCTATTTTCATTTAACTGAAGATAAATTAGCTCTCTTCTTTCCCCTGCCCATACATGTTTTAGATAAATTTTAAATCTCAGGTTACTGTTAATGCCATGCCAATGTGAATATACTTCTTTTCCCTTTTATGTAGTTGTCACTGTCCATGGAGTTATTACTTTAAATTTTGTTATAATTATTATTTATTTCCAAATTCTAAAACCTTTAAATATCCCCAGTAGTTTCAAAATATCATAGTCTCTTCTTGGTTTGTCTTTTCTTGAAAAGGTATTTCTGGAAGCTTTCCCTTTTTCCTCTAGTCTGAATTGATTTCTCTGTAGGGTTGACGCAATCCTTTGTCCTGAGATTTTTTTTTTTAAATCTGTTAATAAATAACAGGTCCTTTCATACTCTCCCTTTATTGGTTTAGTCCAAAGCACATTCTCAAGAATGCTTACAAAACAGGGCAGAAATTAAAACAATCTCTGAATTTCTGTATTTTGTCATACTTCATTGGTAGTGGGTTAGAAATAATTTCCCCATAGACTTTTTCAAAAGCTACATTTATTTGTTTACTTTATGTGTGTATATACACACACTCAGAGATCAGAGGGCAACTTGTTTTAATTTCTCAAGTAATTTTGCAGGGGAGTGGGGAGAGGTCAACTGACTTTTTGTTTTTTTGAGACAAGGATTCTCTGTGTAGCCATGGTTGACCTGGAACTCACTCTAGAGACCAGGCTGAGGTCTAGAGACCTCGAGCTCATAGATTGGCCTACCTCTGCTTCTTGAGTACCAGATTAAAGGTTTGCACTACCACACCTGGCTCTGACTGTCTATTTTTAAAGCAAACTTGTTATTTTATAAATTTGTTTCTTTTGTCTTTGAGAAATATTTTCTTTTGCTTCCTGTAATATGTTTCCCCCCACTACTCTGTGTTTTAGTTTTTCATGTTATAAACCTGTCTGAAATATCTGGTCAACCATGTTTTTTCCCTTACACTTGAGAGGGCCTTTAAGATTAAGTCTGGAGCCTTGTCAAAGTGGGAGCTCATTTATTGTAACAGGCATGCACTTATATAGTGTTGAGAAAGAGGGTGGGGTCTTCAGGATGGGGTGAGGTGTAAGGGCCAGTAATATTTCACAACATTAGTGGTGGCCGGGCAGAGGCAGTTTTCCTGAGTCACTCCTATGCAGAAGTGATAGGCCAAATACAAGTTGCTAAACTCTAGCCAGGCTCAGGAAGTTCCACTAGGTCTTGCATCCAGGTCTTTTTAAGCCCAACACCTTAACACCTGCTACCCTGCCAAGTACCTACCTGACTCAAAACAGCTGAAAGTGAGGTTATTATTGCTTCACTATGTACATTTCACCTTCCTATGTTTTGTTGACATCTCTTCTCTGTTGCTGTTTCTTTTCCTGCTCTTTGCTTTTGTGGGTTTATGCCTTTCACTGTTAAATTTCAATAATATTTGAGATAATCTGAGTAGTCCCATGTTTAGTCCATTACTTTGCATCTCTGTTTTGAAACAGTCTCTGTACATAAGACCTGCCTGTCCTGGAACTCACTCACTATGTAGATAAGGTGGCCTAAAACTCACAGATATCTGCCTGTCTGCCAAGTGCTGGGGTTAAAGGCATGATTCAACCACAATGGCCACTTGGGTCTGCTCTGTGCCCAGAGTGAAAGAGTGTAGAGAATTTCACAAAGTGTTTTTAATCCAAGTTAGTTCTCTCATCTCTGTATGTACAGCCTTTGAATGTATGGAGTCATGGTTTTTTGAAGTAGAGAAGACAAAGTCTAGAATCCTTTCATTTCTTTTTTTTTTTTTTTTTTTAGCAGCTAGGACAGCATTTCTGTAGCAACTAATTACTTCTAGATAATGTTTGTTGATTATCTTCTGTCTTAGATTCTTTCTACTAAACACCTAAACTTGAATTCTCCCTTCATTGATCTAGAGTACCATGACAGAATGGTATTTCACAGTTTGACTGTGAATATTCAGGCTTGATTTTCTCAGTCTTGGTTTGATGAAAGCCCATCCATTTATGAATGGGCTTTAGGGGTTTTCTTTTGAGCTGTGTTTTCATTTCTCGATGTTAGAGCTATTTCTGTGTCCTCATCCTTAGGCCTGGCTTTCATTACATCTTATACCTTGAAGCATGTCAAATTGCTAGTAGTTGGATAGTTTGGGCCTACAAAAATAATTTTATGTGATCAGCTTTAATAGAGTTAGATGACTTGGCAGCCAAGTTAATAGACTCCTCTGTCTAGAAATTCATTCTGATCATTCGTAGGAGCATCCTAGTGGGAGGAAAGGATGAAACAAATGGGAATTCTGTGTGCTAAGTAAAAGGAAAATTGTAGCCCCTACTGAGTACAAAGCTAACTAGGTTAGAGCTGTGCCAAAGTCCTGTGTGCTGTACAAGTTGAATTGTGCTGGCAATGTGGCCACTGCCTCTTATTCCTGAATACTGGTTGCCAGGATATGGCCCTGTATAGGATTTCAACAAATATCAACATAGCTAAAATCATAGTATTACTTTATTTTGTCTACTCTGCATTCAATTTGCCTATGAATCTACCGTTCCCTGTTTTATTTCATCTGTGTGGATTTTATTTTATTTATTTATTTTTTTTTTTACTTGCATGTATGTTTGTGTACCACATGAATTGTCATGTGGGTGGAGGAAATCAAATTGGTATTTGGAACATCAGCTCTTAACCACTGAGCCATCTTTCCATCCCTCCTATGTATTTCTTTAACAGTGGCGCTCTAAAGTGGTTTTAAAGCATTGTAGAAATAACACACACACAATAGTAAAGGGAGCATTAATAAAGTTGCATTGTTTGTTTGTTTGTTTGTTTTTGGAGACAAGATCTCACTGTGTAGCTCTGGCTAGCCTAGCACTATGTAGACCAGGGTGGTCTTGAGCTCAGAGATCTGCCTACCTCTGCCTCCTGAGTGCTAGGATTAAAAGGATACACTACTATATATTATTATTATTATTACTATAATATACTATTATGTTGTTTTTAAGGACTTCACTTATCTGGGGGTATTGTTAAGGTAGAACTTAAGAAATTAACACTGGATATGGTAATTTGCAGAGCAACCAATCAAAGAACAACACAAAAATGATTAAGGTGAAATGAATAAGAGACTGCTCAATTGAAAAAGAGATGTAAAGAATAGATGTGCTAGGGAGGGAGGGAAAGAGGAAGAGGAAATTGGGATCGATATGTAAAATTAAAATAGATGTGCTGGGTGTGGTGGTATATATCTATAATCCTTGTACTCCAGAAGCTGGAGCAGTGCAATTTTACATGGCCAGATTGGGCTACATAGCCAGACTGTCAAATTAAGAAGAAGGATGAGGAAGGTGAAACAGAAAAGGAGAGAAAAGAGGAAGGAGACCAAAGCTAAATGATAGAAAATATACTCCCTTAATATTTGTGAGGAATTGGCTTCAGCCCTGTCATTTCTCATGGCCACTAAATCTATAGGTGCTTGGTTCTCTTACATTAATGGTATAGCATTTGCAAACAACTACAACCTGATGTGTATTGAAATCCTTTCCACTCTTACAGTATCTAGCACAGTATAGATGTGTATTGTGTGACTGATAATGGAAGGAACTCTTTGTCTTGAGAAATCAGCATCAAAAAATTAAACTTTATTTTACTAGCCAAATGAATGAATTTCCACAAGAAAGGCAAACAAGTTTGATCTGTTTAACCTAAATCCTCTTACATTCTGGAGCATTAAGCATTTATACTGCTTTTAGTTCACTTGTGATTCTTAGTCTCTTTTTATTAACCCAGTTCTATTCAAATGCTGGGTGCTCTACTACTGAGCTTAACCTCCATCCAGCCTCCCCCTACCCACGCTCTGCAATTCATGATTGATATATAATGTGTGCTGTCTGTTGTCTTTTGATATTTTTTCCTGCTTCCATTTCTCGTTAATTGTGAATAGCAAGACTCTTAGAACCATAATATGGGCTTGGTTTATATTACCATGTTTCCTGACCATGCATGTGGGAATGTGGGATCTCTCTCTCTCTCTCTCTCTCTCTCTCTCTCTCTCTCTCTCTCTCTCTCTCTCTCTCTCTCACACACACACACACACACACACACACACACACACACACACACACACACACACACACACACTTCTCCCTTTGAAACAGTCTCAGTTTATAGTCCTGATTGACCTTAAACTCGTGATTCTCCTTCCATCTCCAGAGTGTTGGGATTACAGGTGTGGGCCACCAAGCTCAGCTTCAGACTCGATTTCATTTTCTGTGAGAAGAAAATGGTAGTACTGACACCTCAAGTTCACTGTTAGTCAACTTGCACTTAAAATTGTTATAATCCAGTGGTTCTCAACCTTCCCGATGCTGTGACTTTTTGATGCAGTTCATTTTGTGGTGACCCCCCCAACATAAAATTATTTTTGTTACTAATTTTGCTACTGTTATGAGTCATAATGTAAATGCCTGTGTTTTCTGGTGGTCTTAAGCAATCCTTCAACCTCCAAAGGGTTGAGACACACAGATTAAGAACTGTAGTTTTTGCATACTCTACACCATAAATATAGGCTATTAGTTGATCTAAGTTGTTGCTTTCAAACTTAGAAAGTTTTGTTGCTGTTTAAGCAGTACAAACTTTTCTGTTTATGGTTTTTCAGAGGTGGTTTTATATTTACTTTGTGTGCAGTAAGTTTTGGCATTTGCCTTGGCATCCTGATATTTGAATTTGATGTGACTTGTTGGTGATTCCAAAGACCCTATGTAAGATGAGATGAAGCATCTTGCATCCTATTTGTAGGTAATTAAAAGCCAGTGAAACTTTCTTTTGTTTTCAAATTAATTTATTGCTTTTCTTGTCTCAAGAATATAACTTAGTTTCCTTAGAATTGTATTGAGGTTTTAAAGAAGGTTCCTGATTATCTGAAAAGTCCTGACACCAGCACAAACTGAGAGGGATTTTTGGGAGAAGTCAGATGTGAATTCTGATTGAACTACATGTGGAGTTCAGGCCAGCAGAAGCTACAAATCTAGTGCAGGACCTAATCCTGTTCACAAGAATGGAGGGCATGGCAAGCACAAAACCAGAGGATGCCCACAAGTTCTGTTCTCATTTGGAAAAGGGAGGCTTGCTCACTTAGAGGAAGAAGAGTGGCCAGTTATCTTTGGATCTCCCCTCTGCTTCTGAGTTTCCCTTTACCTGTATTGATTCCCTCTAAACTGGTTTATTTGGTGTATGTGTGCCAGATTTTTTTAAAATACTTTGTTCCAACAAGAGGGCATTCACCTCTGGAGGACGCCTTAGCCTTTAACTTGAGCCTGAAGTTGAAGTCACCATCCAAGTATGCTCTATGCACCTGACATTCCTTCCCACAGGAGCCTCCCGGTGAATAAGAGGAAAGGCTCGGCCAATTGTGCTAGACAAAGCCACACAGCTGCGAGTCAGCTGGGAGGAGTTTCCGTTTAGAGCTGGGGCTGGTGGAGACTGGCTCTCCCACCTCCTTTTCTCCCCGAAACCCCAACCCTCCCGTCTCCGGGATTACCTGGGTGGAGGCTGAGCCCTGACTCCCGGGACTGGGCAGCAGATGCTGCTACACTGGCCAGCACCACCCACCTTAATTAAGCCTCGGCCTCAAGAGCTAAGACCAGAGGCTCAGGTGGTACCCGGCACCCGGCACCCTGCCTGAAGGTTGGCGGGAGGGGAAGGGGTGGTCCTTATGGCTGGACCCTCCAGCTGACACAGGAAGTGCGGGGAGAGCCTGGCACTGGGCTGGGGATCCGCCCCGCCTGCCGCTCCTAGGCTGTGCTGTCTCCGCAGAACAATGAAGTGCTTCCAAGTTTGCTGAGACTCCTGGGGAATCCATCGAACTCTGTCAGCCTTCAAATGTGCCGCCAGAGACTTCCCCAAGAAGCTGTGTTTTAATAAAAGAAGAAAAAGATACCCTTGCTGGGTAGATCCCTTTGTTAGGAGATCTTCACCATCATGGTCCAGCGCTTTAGCCTCAGGCGGCAGCTCTCCAAGGTGGGTTAGCTTTCTGGTGTGTCTTACCGGGAACTCTGACTGGCTTCCGCAGGGCTTCCTTTCTGATGGGACTTTTGTGTCAAGGCTGCCTTCCTCTAGTGCTAGGGAAGGTCTGGGGAGGAAGCGCTGTCTTTTGTTCTTTGATCCGATGGACACAAAGCTGAAGGCTGCCTGCCCTACCAGCCCCAGACTGTGTGCCCCTAAGACTGCAGTTGTCATCTGCAAAACTGAACTTGTCATGTGTATCCCTAATAGAATTTCAGGAGAGTATGAATAAGAAATAATTGTAGGCCAAATGTACATACTTAACTAGCAATTAAATAAGTAGCTTACTTGCTCTGTGGAAGCGGGCTCACATAGAAATTTCAGTAATAAACTCAAGAAATTAGCACAAAACAATTCTATAAGCTGCCAAGACCCACAGGAAAATAATTAAGATGAGGGTTTGTGTGGAGACTTGCACATCTAGTGAGGAAGTGTGTAAGAAGCCTCACAGGGAAGCTGGTGGAGCAGCTCCTTAGAGTTCTAAGTGAAAAGTCAGGCTCATGAGAACAGTTTCAAATATAAAATTAAAAGGTAAAATGTCCCTTTAAGAGAGGATAGTAGTTTTTAATGAATGGGCCCTGGATATAGTTTGCGCTCTCTCCATAGCTATTTCAGGAGATGTGTGGAAAGAAGTAGTGAGCTTTATTTTAGAAACACCCTGATCTCCACAAACTTTATTTTAAAGACATGACAGTTGGTAGCTACATTTTGCCACAGTTTATCCCCTGTAGACAGAATTGTAAACATTCTATCTGTAGGCATTCTCAACTTTCTTGGCTTGTTAATGAGAACTGTTAAATTTGTGTGTGTTACAATGTGTTAGGATCGTAAGGGTAAAATCTTAGCTGCTCACAGGTGACCCCAGTGTAACTGAAACAGAAGGAGTACCATGCTTGCCTCCATCCCCAGACTGTGCAATAGCTGATAGCTTCATGATCTTACCTAACAGGGACTTTTAGGAATATTAAAATGCATTTCCCATCCTCCATCTGTGTGGAGACACAGAAAGCCTACATTTCTCCTAACAATATGAAGAAGAATCCTTGTGTTACTCCTTCGATATTCTTTAGTGGTGTGTTTTCAAAGATGTAGTACATGTATCAAGCAGACACTGTGGTGTTTCTCATGGCACTGCTGCACAGGAAAGTCTAATAGCTAAGAACCAGGCAATGATCACTTACTTAACTAGAACATAACTGCATTCTATTTTGCTGCTGATGCTTCTCTCCAGGTTATTCTTTACATGGATTATTATTATGATTTACATAAAGAGAACCAGGGAGGGGTGGGCACTGTCTATATAGAATCAGTGTGAGCAGAGCAATTCCTTCTGCTTACCTACAGATGGTTATGACAAAGCCTTAAGGAATTTGTGTCCTTGATTTACTGTGTATTCAATTGTGAGTGCAGTCTGTAAGGTACTTTGAACATGATGAAGAAAGTGAATAAGGGGATGTCCCTGAATTTTTTCTATACTCCTGAGATTTAAAGAACTATCTGCTCTACCATACATGCTAATAAGAATCTTGTAAAAGAGTTAATTTTCTTAATGTGTTTAATAGGAATTTCTGTTAGAAAGTTTGTGAAAGTTTTGTGATGGTTTTAACCTCAGTATCCATTGATCCTAAGTTCAATTGTCTCTTGACTCCTGCAGGCTAGTTACTGTTAACAGATAGGCTAAGAAAAAAAAGAAGGAAATGGTGGAGCTCTTTTTTTTAACACCTTTAATTCCAGCACTCAGGAGGCAGAGACAGGCAGATCTTTGTGAGTTCAAGGCCAACCTGGTCTATAGAGCTAGTTCTAGACTAAACAGGCCCACCTGGTGTCAAAACAAACAAACAATCTCTTTACTCCTGAGTATGGTGTTTACTTGATCTCTTTAAGTGGATCCCAGCTTCTTTGCAATTTCAGATTTTCTTCCTTGCTAGGTTTTTTTACATGCTACTTGAGAAATACTAACAAAAACTTTTTTTTCTGCTCTACCTCTCTTGAATGAGCCAAAATCATCCAGCACCTTCCAGTGGGCATTTCATTCTAATGATTCTTTGTTTGTTTGTTTTCTAAGGTGGAGGGTTTTTTTTGTTGTTGTTGTTTTGTTTGTTTGTTTGTTTGGTTGTTTGGTTGGTTGGTTGGTTGGTTTGGTTGGTTTGGTTGGTTTGGTTTTTTTTTGTTTTTGTTTTTGTTTTGTTTTTTTTTTTTTTTTTTGTAGCTATGGAGTCCGTCTTGGAACTCACTCTGTAGACCAGGCTAGCCTCAAAATCACAAGACATCTGCTTGTCTCTGCCTTCCAAGTGCTGGAATTAAAGGAATATGCCATATGCCACTACTGCCAGGCTTTTTTTTTTTTTTTTTCTCCTAATGATTCTTAAAGTTGATTGATGTTTCTAGTAATAATGTCCTTTGGTTTTACTTTTAAATGATAATTATTTCCCAGTGTTCAAAAAGTAAATTTTTTAAAATGAGATTTTGTTGCCAACCATACCTTTTTATGGAGATCACAACTCTGCCTCTAGAGGTAGCAGGTTTTTGGTTTTTTGTTTTGTTTTAATTCTTCCTGCTTATGTAAACATCTATTTTTTTTTTAAACTTTCTAACATGAAAGACAAACCAATGCTTATTGTAATATTGTCAACTTTAACTTCCAGACTCCACTTAGTCCAGATTTTACATTTTCATTCAAGGTGGTCAGCCTCAGAGAACTCCTCCTTCCCTCTTTCCTTTCCTATCTGTTTTGTGGACCATCATGGCATTGAACTTATGAGTCTTTCTTAGACTTCCAAGGATGAGATTACAGGTGTGCACCAATATGCTGGGTGCTGAATCTACTTTCTGTCTCAGAGGGTACTTGAAATATCATCAACCCATTATGCCTTCTTTTTCTGTCCTTCCAGATTCCCTGACCCATTCCATCTGAGAGCTTTCCTTTGTTATATTTAAATGGTTCATATGGTGAAAACCCAGGAAATAACTATGCAGTCATGCCTTAAGTTTGCATATAAAAGAAAATACTAAAAAAGGACTCCAAAGCCCTTGATTTGCTGAAAACAATCTAGATGCAAAAAACAACTAACAATATTCTAGTCCTCAAGTGCCCTCTTCACATAGTGTCCTGTTTTTGTTATCACTTTGATGTCAGTAAAAGAGACATTGGAGTTATAACTATTCTCTGGAAATGTAGATTACTGATAATAGCTTGAGTTTTCAGTAAAAACTATTATTTTTCCAGAAATCGTTTTTTAATATTGTACTAAATTTTTGTTACGTTGTGGCATATGTGACTTCCTTGGTCTTTCTATGAATATATTCTCATCAGTAAAATAAGAGTATTGCTATGCAAGCATAAAGGCCTGAGTTTGAATTCCCCAGGTCTTGCATTTAAAACCCAGGAATGAGTAGGTGTGCCAGTAATCCCAGCACTGGGAAGCAAAGATAGACAGATCCTAGAAGCTCACTTGCCATTTATGTATAGCCAAAACTATGAGCCTTCAGATGAACCTGTCTGAAGGGACTAACATGGAGAGTAATAGAAGATATCTGGCATTCTCTTCTGGCCTCAGGGTAGACATGTGTACCCACACACTCCTATGTGTGCAATACACATGGGGGGGTGCTAAATCATGTTGTTTATTTTACTACAATTAAAAAGTTGTGTGTATGTAAGCCAAGGTGTATGTGTGAGGCCATAAGAAGTCAATTCTTTCCTTCCGTCATGTGGGTCCCAGGGTTCAAACTCAGATCTTGTCAGATTTGGCAGTAAATACTTTACCCACTGAGCCTCCTCACTAACCTTTACAGTTTTAAAAAAAAAGTATATTAAGCCTGCCTTCTCAATAATAAACACTGGGGATACATTAAAGTGGTACAGTATTATTTGTGGTTACAATTTTAAATATATAAGCAGGGAATCAGTATTGTGTGTATGCTTTTAAGCAATAGATATATAGCATCTCTTTTTGAGTTTTCTTTGTTATTCTATACACTGATGAGCTTCTTATTTGGAAATGGAATACTTCTCATTTGTATCTTACTAGAAGCCAAATGTTGCATTTTCCTGCTAATCATTGGCCTGTTTTTTAGGAAGCTTAAATCAGATACTGCCATGATTGGCTGCTCTGTACATGTCTGTTACTGAAAATTTTCTGTTCCAGCCTGGTCCTGCAGCTGTTAGCCCCAAATAAACACATGGACGCTATATTAGTTATTAATCTGTTGGCCGATGACAAGGGCTTCTTATTGGTTAGTTCTGTCTTAATTATTAACCCATTTCTATCATTGTATTGCCTCAAGGCTGTGGCTTACCTGGTAATGCCCAGCATGTTGTCACTCCTTTGGCAGCATGGCAACTCTGTGGCAGGCTCCCCCTACCTATCTTCCTGCCTCATTGGCCAAACAGTGTTTTATTCATTAACCAATAAGAGAAACATATATAAAGGAAGACATCCCCCATCAAATGTCTCTGTGCATTCTGGAACTTGAACTCATAGGGTGTAATCTCTAGAATACTTCTGAAAACCCAAATAGGAAGACTGATGACATTCTGTTACATGAAATGAGACCTCTAATAAGATAAGTTTTAAACACACACCTGTGGTAGGGGTAAAGAATGGCCATGTTAACTGTTCTGGAAGCACATGCTGTGAGTTGTAGAAAAAGACAGCCACACATTTGAACTGTTATATCTGAGCCCAGGAACTTCATGTGTGATGCATTCTTGTTTTTTTCTTAGTTATTTTGATTTACATAAGAACAAGAAAAAAAATTGCTCTCTTGGGCACATACCCTGGACACTTAGTTAGGAGTTCATTTCTCTGATACAGAGTGACCTATAACAAATCATACTGCAAAATATGTTGAATAAAAGCAAGGCAGTGGCCAGGCGGTAGTGGTACATGCCTTTAATCCCAGAACCAGGGAGACAAAGGCAGGTCAGTCTCTACTAGTTCGAGGCCACCCTAGTGACAGGACAGGCTCCAAAACAAAAACAAAAAAAAAAAAGGCAGTTTGGATGACATTGACTTTATGTAGCACAGACATCTCTACTAAATTTCTCAGACTGTTCAATCCTATGTTCTATAGGATGTATGTCCCTATGCTTGCATTTGTGAAGATCTTGTCTAAATACAAAGGTAACGTAGACAATAAAAAGTACCATGGCTTCCCTTTTCACTTGATAATTTTTCCAAAGTACTTTGTCACTGAAATTAAGTAAACTAGGGTTGACCATGTGACTTTGAAGGCAACTGTGCTTATGACTACTGTCAATACAGATGTAGGGTATGAGTTTGAATAAACCATTAACTCCCTTTAAAGTTTGCCTTGGGAAGCTTTGTCTTAGATTCCTTACTGATGTGAAATTACATGGTTTCTGATGTTTGCTGGAAAATTATTTTGGGGGATGGACAATGATGGCACATGCCTTTAATCCCAGCACTTGGGAGAAAGAGGCAGAAGAATCTCTGACTTTGAGGCCAACCTTGTCTACAGAGCTAGTTCCAGGACAACTAGGGCTATTACACAGAGAAACCCTGCCTTTAAAAAAAAAAAAAAAAAAAAGCAAATAAATAAAATAAAAGATTCTTGGTTACACACACAAAAGGAAACATCTATCCAGAGGAACTTAATTGTGTGTAGTATTTCTTAGTGAATATAAGTTAGTTCATGGCCTTAGAGTCTAGGCTTAGTATTCTAATAGGCTGTGGATAATTTAAAACAGCAGACAGGTTTAGTGGATCTGTCATGCTTGCTAGATTCTAGGCACTAAGAAGATGCACATTATTCTTTCTAATAAGAAAACAGATGTCCTTTGTAATAGAAGCTTACCTCATCAAACAGGTTTTCTTCATTTGATGGCATATTAGAACTCAAATACTTTTAAGTATAGGCTGCTCTCAATCTTAAGAAAAGCTTTTGTCTTACCAGACTGAATGACAGGTAGAAAGCTAAAGGGTCCAGGATCCAGGTGTCACCCAGTGGTAGAGTGCTTGCCTACCACACTAGTAAAGTTCTTAGTATATTCCAGGTTCAATCCTTAGTACATCAAAGAAATTAAAGGCTGAAGTCAAGCCTTTTATTTTTATGAAATTAATGGTGAATTATTGCATTTGGAGGTGAATTTGAAAAGTGGATGAAGTAAGATTTTAGCTGGCCTTAGAAGATTTGCATCAGTGAATCTAGCTCTTTCTCTTCCAGTAGGACTTAAAGACCTGGGGATGTACCTCACTTGGTGGAGTGCTTATATAGCACACATGAGGCTTGGGCTGCATCCCCAGGCATGATGACACACAGCTATGATCCCATTGCTTGGTGATTTCATCCATGTACTCTGTGTGTGCAATATACATATATATGCACACACACCCACACACACATACATACATATATGTATGTATATAATTTTTATTCTCCTTGCATGCTAGATTTGTATTTTTCACCTCTTAATATCTTCTAGAATTACTCACAGACTTGGCAAACTTAATATACCCTAAACTCAAGCTTCTGGGAGCCTCACTTCCCCTGGTTCTTTTCAGTCTCTCATTTAGTTTAGTGTCACATCTATGCTTTAAGACTAAAATCTTAATGTCCATCCTCATCTCTTTATGTAGTCCTGGCTAGCCTGAAATTCTCTATGTAGACTAGGCTGATCTCAAAACTCTGTATCCTGAGTGTAGTGATTAAAAAATGTGAGTCATTTTCCTCTTCCTCCTGTAAATATGCCAACTGATTTCTTTGGCTTTATTTTTTAATGATTTTTTTTTATTTTATGTGTAGCTTTCATGTATGTCTGTGTGAGTGTGTCAGATCCCTTGGAGTTACAGATAGTTATAGATTCCATATGGGTGCTGAGAATTGAACCCAGGTCCTCTGGAAGAGGAGCCAGTGCTCTCAACCACTGAACCATCTTTCCAGCCCTGGCTCTACTTCTTAAATATAACTAAAATTTTGCTATCAGGGCTGGAGAGATTAAGAAGACTGGCTCCTTACAGCTGAGTACCTTTAATCCTAGCACTCTGGAGGCAGAAGCTTGCAGATCTCTGTGAGTTCTATCCAGAACAACCAAAGATACACAGAGAAACCCTGTCTCGATAAATGGAGGAAGAAAAGGAGGGTGGGAGGGAAGGAAGGGGATAAAAGAATCCCGACTGCTCTTCCAGAGGACTTACATGGCAGTTCACAGTCATCTGTAACTCCAGGCTTAGGGGGTCTCTTAGGCCCTCTATAAACACAAGTTATACACATGGCACACAGACCTATGTGCAGACAAAGCACCCACATACATAAAATTAATAATTGATAAATCTTCAAAAATTGGCTACTTCTTACCAACTTAAAAGTTATGGCCTTGTTTCTGATAATACCATACTCTTTGACTTTATTATACATTAACATCCCAGCTCATCTGATAATATCCATCCAATATTGCCTCACTCTTATGGGAGCCAGAGTGATGCCATTTGTCCTACGTTTTATTCACATTATTCCTGGAACAGAAACCCTCTATGTCTTTCATTTCTTGAATGTGTCTGGCCTGTAAAGCCTTGCACAGCATGTTTCTGCATTTACTCTCTAACATTCTATTAGCTCCTTGCTCATCCTCCTCCAGCCACACTGGTTGGCCTTTCCTGCTCCTTGTCAAATTCCTTGAGTTCCTCAGGATCCAGCTGGGACAATGTCATGAAAAAAAGTCAAAACTAAGTTTTGTTCAGTTGTGTAAAAATGTGGCTATATACCATTTTTCTGAAAACTCTAGGCCAGCTTGAAGGAATGGGCTTTAAAAGACAGGTATGCAGAGTCAGTGACAAGAAGGAAACAAGTAATTGAAACCTCACCAGTTCAGATAGTTGTGTGAATTTTATATTCTGCATTATCCCTTGAAACTGAAAATGGCATACAATTTACCCACACATGAATGAATGTGATGCTGAGAGTAAACTGTCCTCAATAATTAGTGAGAACAGTATGAAGGATGGCATTGCACTGGCAGAGAAAATGCATGCTGATGTTGGGTAGCACTCGGTCTGTAAGTTTGGATGCCAGAATAAAGATTTTGGACTAGTTTAGATAAGTGGGTTTTTTCATGTTTTTATTTTTGTTCTTTTGTTTTGTTTGTGTTTTTTTTTTTAACAGCCCATGTTGATAAACAGAAGAAAATGTGATGCAAATAAGTGTTGCAGTTATATGCAGGAGGGTAGGCCAGTCAGGCTTCAATGCCAAAAAGAACACTGAATACCTTTTCCTCTGTAGCACTAAGGAATAAAAGTCATAGAAGGTATTTATCCATCAGTTACCTAAGAAGATGAAATGACTGGCTCAGGAATGTCAGTGGTGAAGCTAGGGGACAGTCTTGAAGACTGAGAAATCCTTCTAACTGAATGTGTTCAAGAGGAAGCTCTCCAGCACTGTTTCTGTTTGTGTCTGAGATGGAGATTGTTGGCATAGTGGGAATTTTACTAGCTAAAATAGGACTTTATAATTCTGTTCTTTTAAAGATTTGTTTTTATTTATGTGTATGTATAGCTGTGCCTGTGTGTGCATGTGGATGTTGATGTCTTCATAGGCCAGAAGAGGGCATCAGATTCCCTGAAGCTATAATTATAGGTAGTTTTGAGCCTCCTGACATAGGTGCCAGAAACAAAACCTGGATCCCCTACAAAAGTAGGAAGTATTCTCAACTATTGAACCATATTTCCACTTAATTGTCATCTTGAAGATATTTATCCTCAAGTGCTATATAAATTAAATTTACTACAAATAACATTTGTTCACAATTTTATGCTATATTATTATAAAAAAAAATTTACTGAAATAGTGAATACAGATGATGAAAATAGAAGCTGGAGAAAGAGAGTTTTAAGATT
Organism: Cricetiscus sungorus; assembly: GCA_030556225.1. Taxonomy (NCBI): domain Eukaryota; kingdom Metazoa; phylum Chordata; class Mammalia; order Rodentia; family Cricetidae; genus Cricetiscus; species Cricetiscus sungorus. Next base: position 27,731,450 of record JANBXA010000735.1, on the reverse strand, counting down.
AAGGACCCAAAAAACTACTTTGTGTAGTAGCTGTTTCTAGAAAGAGATATTAAGAGACTTTGTTGATATCAACCAATGAATAGAAAATTGTTTTTGAATAGAACAGATCTTTTGATTTTGCAGTGATGTCTACAGATACCTTAGAAGTAAAATCTAACAGAAGTCTTGAAGCTGGAAACCATACATTGCTGTCTAGTTTCCAGGAACATGTGCCCTTTCCATATCTCTTGTTGATGCTAGGAATACTGTCTGTGTGGTTACTTGCTGAACTCTGATGTTCAAATCAAGACAGCTTTTTAGGACCCGATTTCTCAGATGAGAAACAAAACACACAAAAAACAAGCTACCTAGCAGGCCATAGCAGTCTACACCTTTAGAAGCAGCACTGAGGGGCTGAACCTGGAGATTTGCCATGAGTTCTAGGACAACTTGTACTACAGAATAAATTACTATCTCAAACCACACAAAAGTAAAACTAGAAAACAAAAACTTGTTAGGATACTCTTGGTCTCTTTTAATAATTTTGTTAAAGAAAATATAGTATCTTTAAAAAAGAAAAAAAAAGTCTCCTTAGCAATGTTGCTGATCCTTCAGGAATTGTAGAATTCAACCTGTAGTGATGGCAGAAAGGGTAGCACATCCTTAGCTAGCACAAGCACATCACACAGCCATACAGCTGTACTTATGACCTCCTGCTTCAGTTCTGTGTTGTTTTAGACTTAATGTTAAGAAAAATTTTGTGCTGCCTGCTTTTCCTTTTTTTTGGGGGGGGGGGTGGCCCCAAGGGAGGGAGAAAGGGTTTGTTTCCCTGTGGAACTGTGGAGAAATTAGGGCAATAGGAGCTGGTCACATTGCATACACAGTCTGGAAGAAGAGAGTGAAGCAATAAATAGACACATCTTCCGTGTTTTATTTAATGTATTATAGTAAGTAAATGGTCTGAGAATTTTCAGACTCTAAATGCTGTAGTTTGCTCTTAGAGCATATTAGCTTAGCAGAATGTGTCTTGTTTACTCTTTGCTTTGCTTAGTGTGTCTGCCTGGCAGAGGCCTTTAGCCCTGCTACCCACATGATATGAACAAAAGAACCAGCAGTCTGTTAGAGAAGAACAAAAAGAAAGCAAGAAAAATAATTTTCCTTTAGCTGGAAGATTTCCCTGGAGCCTTGGTGGCTGGAATTCAGGCAGAATCCCAGAAATCAGAGCAGATCAGTGGGCAGCATTGTGTGTTGGAAGAAGAAGCATCTGCTTGGGGCCTGGACTGCATGACATGGAAGGTAGGGAATCAACTGCATTTTTCCTTCTAAACTGTCCAATTTTAGGAAAGTTAATGGGCCTTTTTCTGGGATAAACCAAGAATGTTGTGTTTTGAGAGAAAAGATAGATGGATGGGTCAGATTTCAGAGCTTACCTGCTGTGATGGTTTGAATGAGAATGGCTCCTATAGGCTTGAATGTTTGAATATTTGGTCACCGTTTAGTAGAACTGTTTGTAAAGGATTAGGAGGTGTGGCCTTGTTGGAAAAGGTATGTCTGTGTACCTCTTCAGCTTTATCCTTCAGCCTTCCAGCCCATGTTCACACCAGGCATACAGAGCTACTGTTTACTTGTCAGTGAGCCTTGCCCTAGCTGTTCTATGCTTGACTACTTTTCCTGGCCCTCAACCCACCCCATCCCTTGCTGTCCACTTTCCACTCTTCGTCCCTAACAAGCAAATCTACAGAGGTTCTGACTGTCCTCTGGGCTCACTTAGAAGTCATTCTGACCCACTGTCTCTAGGTGAGTTCTTCTGTGCTCCCTCCAGGAACTGTCACTGTTTTAATTTGCCTTTGTTTTCCACTGAATGAAAGCTTCTTGAGACAGGAACAGTGTATCTCTGTATACCGCTGTGCTTCCAGCTTCCAGCTTCTTCATTCATATATTAGAGGTGATCTATAGGAAGAAAGGAGTGTTACAGCCAAGCATGGTGGCACATGGTAATCCCAGCACTCTGGAGGCAAAGTCAAGAAGATCAACAGGTTCAAAGCTAGTCTGATCTACATGGCAAGTTCCTTGTGGTAGAATATTATTTTCACATGTGTGACTTTTGTTTATGCAGCATTTGTTTAACTTTCTGAAGCTGTGTTACTGTGCCTGTTTAAAACAACTGATGGTCTAATAAAGAGCTGACTGGCTAGTAGTGAGGCAGGAGCAAGGATAGTTGGAGCTGGCAGGCAGAGACTATAAATAGAAGAAGAAACGAGGAAAAGGGAAGGAGCAGCAAGAGAACAAGGAGAGGAGGACATCAATGGCCAGCTACCTATCTAGCCAGCTGGCCAGCTACAGAGCAAGAAGGAAAGTAAGATGTACAGAAGTAAGAAAGATAAAAGCCCAGAGGGAAAAGGTAGAAGGGCTAGAAACCAGCTGAGCTAAGGCCGAGCATTCCTAACTAAGAAAAAGCCTCTGTGTGTGATTTACTTGGGAGGTGGGTGATAGACTTCTCAAAAAGGCAAAAAATACCCCAAAAAGAATAAAAACACCAGCAATAGTTCCAAGCCAGCCAGAGCTACATAGAGGGACTGTCTTTGAAAAAAAAAGAAAGAAGGAAGGAAGAAGTAACACAACCAAAAAAGAAAATTGGTGCATTAATAGAACATTTATAACATAATGTTTTTATAGAAAACTGCAGAATACATAGATCATACATTAACTGAATAAAGTGATAAAAAATGTAAAACACTTTAAAGTGTCTGGACATGACTGCAGCCATGCTTTTGTTATCACAGGAGCTAAGGAACTGTTCAGCCCCAGGTCCTCCTTCCCCGTGGGGAGCCCTGCCTATGCACATTGCTTCTGTGTGGTGCCTGGATGTCAGCTAAAAGGAGACAGTCCTCTTCCCTTTGTTTATTTACCAACTTGATAGTATTGGGCTTACTGGGTCTTTACTGTTGTTGTTTTTGGGGGTTTTGTTTTGTTTTCCAGTATCAATTTGTACGCTGAGTTTGGGTTCAATTCTTTTTTATTTATTTGTTTGTTTTTGTTTTATAAGGACATGGAATATTTATATGATTCTGAAATTAATTTTTAAAAATAGCATATTCTATCCCTATCCTACTTCTTGCTTTTTTTTTTTTCCTCCTAGCCTTGATTTCCATTTTGTTCTTTATTCCATTTCCTGTCTTGATTTCCATTTGGCTCCTCATCCCCCAACTCCCCTGGAACTTTTTCCTATACCAATGGGTTTCCTTAAAAAATGGTATGCTGTTTTAACACACTTGTTTCTTATGACTTGATCCATTCTGAGATCACATGACCTTTTCCTTTTTAAAACTGAGTGCTTTCAATTGTAGAGTAGAATCATAAACTTGTTTTCAGGCTTTTGCTTTCACAAGTACAGCTGCAGTTAGCACACTTACTTATTTTATTAATCTTTTTAAAACATATTATTATTCATTTTTATTATTGTTTGAAATGGGGTCTTACTATGTAGCTCTGGCTGACCTAGAATTTGTCGTATAAAACAGGCTGGCCTCAAACTCATGTAGGTGTGTATGCTTGTCTCCACCTCCTGAGTGCTGGAGCTGGTATTATAAATAAGTGGTTGTGAGTCATGTGGGTGCTGGAAACAAAACTCTGGCCATCTAGACAAGCAGCAAGGGCTCTTAATCGCTGAGCTAGTTGTCCAACTTGTATTTTCTTTTTTCACATTGTTTGCTAGTTTATCTTTGAATTAATTGCTGGAAGTAATTTTTGCTAGGTTCTATGATACTTCTATCAAAAGGAGCATAGTTTTATTTTTTTTTTAACCCTTCAGCTATTTCTGAAGAGCACAGTTTGTAGCTTTATAAATGTTGTCACTCTGATGAAACAGAAACACTATCTTAAACTTTGATTTTTAATCTGTAGTGTTGAAAGCTATATTTCTTTTTCTGCATGGCTGTTTGAATCTCCCCAGCTTTTTTTTTTTTTTTCCTTTACATGGAAAAGATAGCAACTTTTTTTTTTCTTTTAAATAAGTGACCTTTTTGCCTTAAATTTTCTTTCTTCCTTGTTCTCCGCACTTAACTAATTATTCCATAGTTGTTTTGTGTCTCTCTTTCATTGCCACTAGCCTCATTCAGTCAACATCACGATGGTGGGTGGGTGGTTGGTTGGTTGCTTGGTTGGTTGCTTGGTTGGTTGGTTGCTTGGTTGGTTGCTTGGTTGGTTGGTTTTTGAGACAGGATTTTTCTGTGTAGAACATGCTGGCCTCGAACTCAGATTCACCTGCTTCTGCCTCCCAAATGCTAGGGTTAAAGGTGTGAGCCACCACCATCCAGCACCACTTTTTATAAGACAATTATAGTAGCCTTTTAACTAGAATCCCTTTTCCAATTTCACCTTTACCAAATCTGTTTTGTTCAAACATCACATGGGTCTTTCTAAACTCCGTCTTTCGTAGTTGTTCTTTGTGTGCCTTCAGTGCTCTCTGTCTCAGAGTGAAATTCCTATGTCTTTACTTACTGTCCACACCCTTTATAACTTGCATCAGTTAATTCAGCCTGTGAGATGAGATCAGCTGCTCTTCACTGTTTTTCACTCTGGGTTTGTTCACTTTGTTTTTACATTTCTGTTTTCCTTTCAGCCCATACCAAGTGATCCTCTTTTTCCCCCATTTCTGGCCCAGCCCAGTCTCCTCACTGAAACTTTACCCCCTCTTCAGCAGTAGTAGCAGATGTCCTTCTGTCCTACTTTTCTATAACAGAGTTTTTGCTAGGGTCATATTGATTTCTGAGAGCATTTTGGCTGTGAACCATTCAAAAGGTGGCCATCTAGGTTCCAGAGGCTCTAGGGTAGTGTTGGTGGTTTTGTCTTGTTATTATTATTTTTTGATTTGGTTTGGTTTTTTTATTTTTGTTTTCTCTGGCTGTTCTAGAACTTGCTCTGTAGACCAGATCTTCCTGCCACTGCCTCCTAAATGCTGGGATTAAAGATTAAAGCACCTCTTCCCAATGGTTTTGTGTTGTTTTGTTTGCTTAGTTTTCTTTTTGATTGGTTGGTTGTTTTAATTTTAAATTTTGTGTGTATGCACATATTGTGTGCATTTATGTCTGTGCCACATACATGCCTGGTGTCATGGAGGCCAAAAGAGGGTGTTAGACCCCCTAGGATTGTAATGGTAGATGGTTGTAGGCTTCCTAGGTGCTGGGAATCAAACCTGTGTCATCTGGAAGAACAGCCAGTGCTTTTAACCACTGAGCCATCTCTCCAGCCTTATTTTATCTTATTTTTGGAGATAGGGTCTCACTGTGTATCCGAGGCTAGTTTAAAGCTCAGGAGTGGTCTGCATCAAGTCTCCTTGAGTGCTAGGATTATAGGCATCTGTTACCATGGTTTGTTTTGTTTTGTTTTTTCCTTTTTAAATAGTGTTTGCTAATTCTACATACTGATAGATTTCATTATTAAATTTTCATATCTGTACAGTACATACTTTGATCAAAATCACTTCCCCTGCTACCTTTTCCTATCCTTCCTCTGCACCTAAAACACACAGCCTTAGAAGATCTGTTTGCTTACCAAGGGTAATGCAAAATACAAAACAGAAGTTCCATTTTGGCCAAGTGTAGTGGCTCATGCTTGTAATCTCAGCCCTTGGGAATCTGAGGCAGATGGATTACCATGAGTTCTAAGCCACCTTGAGCTACAGAGTGAGACCATGCCTAAAAAAAAAAAGTCAACCTGAAAACAAATAATATTTTATTTTTACATAGATGCATTCTGTGGAAGACCCTTTGTATTTATGACCTAGAATGCTGACTCAGCAGGCCCTTGCCAGTTATTGCTTCACTGCTTAAAGGAACAGAATGCTGTCCATTGCTTTTTTTGCCCAAGGAGACTTGTGACTAATAGCAAAGAACATTTGCAATGTGTTTTGCTTGCTTTCTTCCTTCCTTCCTTCCTTCCTTCCTTCCTTCCTTCCTTCCTTCCTTCCTTCCTTCCTCCTTCCTTCCTCCCTCCCTCCCTCCCTCCCTCCCTCCCTCTCCTCCCTCCCTCCCTCCCTCCCTCCCTCCCTCCCTCTCTCTCTCTCTCTCTCTCTCTCTCTCTCTCTCTCTCTCTCTCTTTCTCTCTTTCTTTCTTGGTGCTATAGACTGAAAACCAGGCCCTTGTGCTTGCTAGGCAAACATTTTGAGGGTTGTTTGTTCATTTGTTTGTTTATGAGACAGGGTTTCTCTTGGTAACAGCCCTGACTGTTCTGGAACTCACTCTGTAGAGCAATCTGGCCTTGAACTCACAGATCCACCTGCCTCTGGCTCCTGAGTAATCTTTTTTTTATTATTATTATTAATTTTTTACCCTGACTGAGTGGGAATGTAAAGCACCCAAGTTTCTGTTGTCTGCAGATGCCAGCATGAGAACATAGGCAATGAGACTGAGAGCCTGTTGTCTTAGGTGAACAAACTAGTCAGAGATGGGAAGGGCTTAACTCACTACTGAACTTTCTCCTGGCCTTGTATGTGCAGTGTGCTCAGGACCCTTACCTTTTCTTGCTACGGCTGTCATTTTATGGGTCCCAAGTGAATGCAGGCAGTTTTCCAGTCCTGCTAACAAACTTTGTTTAATGTCATGCACTTTATGCCTTTGCAAAAGGATTCACGAGAAAAACAAATGGAAGACCTTAAGGCTTACATGATTGAAGCCTTAGTTAATAGATACACAAACCCAGCTACTTGGAATACAAGAAGAGAAAAGCTTTACAGGAAATAGACATTTAGGGTATTGCATACAGGTTAGCCTACTCTTCTTTTCTCTTGTAGGGTATATTAATTTCACTTGGGACTGGAGTATATAGCTTAACCCAGATTCATGTTTGTTTGTTTGCTTGTTTGTTTTAATTAGTTCTCAATTTGTATTCTTTTGAGACAGATAAGGAGCAAATTTTATAAGTTTCTCTGGGCAGAAGACAATAAAAAAGGGAAACAACAAATTGAATCAGTGGAATTTACAATGAGTAAAAACAAATACCCAGATCCAGTTTCTTAAATCATGTCTCATCAGGCATTTCTCACCGGACTTGTTTATAATAAACCCAGGGATCCATTAAAGTCCTTATGCCTAAATATATGGACAGTAAAAACTGATTATCATGGCTCAGTGGTTAAGAGTGCTTGCTGCTCTTGTAGAGGTTCCATTTCTAGCACCTACATTTTGTGTAGCTCAGACCTCCTGTAACTCTAGTTCTAAGGGATCTGATTGCTCTCTTACGGTCTTTAAGGGCACCTACACCCATAGGAAGCACATATCTATACTCAGGCATATATGCACAGACATTAAGTCTAAAAAAAATTAGCCCTCCCCCCCAAAATGATTGTCAGCTGAGCACAGTGGCTCAGCAGGTAAAAATGCTTGCTGTGTAACCCAGGTCTTGATTCCATTTTCAGAACCCTTAGTGGAAGGAGAAAACTGACTCCTAAATGTTGTCATCTGACCTCTACATGAACACCACAGAGAATTTGCCACCTCCTCTCATATAAATAAATTTAAAAAAATTAAAACAATAGTCACCAGAGATTAAAGAGTTAAAATTCTACTTAATTATTTGACTTTTTTATTTTATGTGCTTTGGTATGAAGATATCAGATCCCCTGGAACTGGAGTTACACTTATGAGCTGTCATGTGGGTGCTGGAAATTGAACCCAGGTTCTCTTAACCACTGAGCCATCTTTCCAGCCCTAAAATTATATTTAGTTAAGTATCTTCATTATGGATTATGAGGGAGACTTATACTCTAGTACCATAACAATAAAATAGCTAAAGCAAGCAGAAATGCCCTTTTTTAAAAATTAGATTAATTTATTTTGTGTGTTTTGCCTGCATATATATAGGCATACCACATGCATGTGGGGCCTGCAGAGGTCAGAAGAGGTTGGATTTCCTGGGACTAGTGTAACAGTGGTTTGAGAGTGTCTAGTGGGTGTTGGGAAGCAAAGCCAGGTTCTCTGCAAGAGCAGCAAGTGCTCTTAGCCATTGAGACATCTCTCCAGTCATATACTCTTTAAGTTAGAGGTGATTGTTTGCTTTACTAAACAGTGTTCCACTTTAATAATGCATCCGAATAATGTGCTACATAAACAAGCCTTACAGGTGTGCTAAATGAGGGACCAAACACAAAACGATCCCCTTACGTGAATCTGTTTCTACAGAATAACCGAAAAAAAGTGGATGAGTGACTGCTGGGAACTGGGAATGGGGCTTGGTAGCTAAGGTTACAGAGTTGCCACAATAGTGATGTAAGGGTGCATAGTTCTAAAAAAGATGGAATTGTGTATTTTAAATGGATGAATTATCTGGGATATGAATTCCATCTCAAAAATAGTGCTTATAATAGAATTTATCATAAGATTGGTTTAATTTGTGAATGTAATTTGTACAGTTTTTCAGTAGAACCATCACTGTTCTGTATGCATGTTAGCACAAATCTTTTGAAATGCTGTAATCCCAAAATACTGGAATGACTAAGTGAAGGACAGCATTATTGCTGTCTCACCTTTGTACACTGCTAAGCAATTGTAGCCATGCAAAGCTAACAGAAGAGTTATCCTGACAGTGGTTTGCCATTTCTTTTAAGGGCAGGGACATTATTTATACATCAGAAAGGTTTTTTTTGTTTTGTTTTGTTTTTTACTCTTTATTTCAAGTAGTCAGCACACTCCATCTTTAGTTTTCAGGATTAGTGGTGGTGGTGGTGGTGGTGGTGGTGGTGGTGGTGGTGGTGGTGGTGGTGGTGGTGGTGGTGGTGGTGGTGGTGATTTAATCTTACTACAAATTCTCCAAAGAAGAAACTACAGATTCTCCAAAGAGATAATAACCCAAACATCTAGATTTGACTACACTTGAAGCCTAGTCTAAGAAATTTCCTTCCCAAATCTGTCCAGGTTAACTAACTTCTCCCTGCTTTCCCTTTCCTTCTTTATCTTCCCTCCCCACTTTAAGGAAGAAAAAAAAAATACCCTTACAGTGAAAGCCAATTTTTTCTCATTTCCTACAATTAGGATATAGAGATTTGTAAGTTTTTTTCTAGGTGTGTGTGTGTGTGTGTGTGTGTGTGTGTGTGTGTGTGTGTGTGTTTATGAGTGTCTTGCATACTTGCCTAAGGAGGCCAGAAGAGGGCATTGGATCCCCTGAGACTTGAACTACAGGTGGTTGTTATCACCATATGGCTGCTGGAGCTAGGACTTGGCTTGTCTTGAAGAGCAGCAAATGCTTTTAACTGATGAGTCATCTCTCTAGCCCTATTCTTTTTCTTTTCTCCACTTTTTTAACAGGTATTTTTTTCATCTAGTTTATAGCCACTTCCTCATTTGTTACAAGGCCCCTCCCTCCCTGTTTACTAAGACAGGGTCCAACGCAGTCCTGAAATCAGGGCGTCCTCCTGCTTCTGGCTTCCATGTGCTGGGGTTACAGGTGTGAGTCATCAGCCTAGATCTTTTGCCTAATTTCTTAAAATGTTATCTAATGGAATCCCTAATCAAACTCAGTTATATATTTTTATAATTTTCATGTGAAACTCCTTCATTTGTAAACAAATGCAGATTGTTTTAGAGTATTTGAAACTTTGAAATAGAATCAATAATAGTATTGCTGTTTCTGTCTACCGTCATACACCTGAATCTACTGACACTTTAACATCTGTGGCCCTGCCGCCTCTTAGTCAGCACTACATCACACCGTTCAAGCTTTGGCCTGGCAGGATTTACAATCCTGCCAGCACCGGCTCTTTCACTGCCACCAAAAGTAGATTTTTACTAAGTGTCTATTGTTATGTCTACCAAAATCGATTGTTGGGGTGAAGGAACCAGCTGGCCCTCCTTTTGGCTAGAGACCCAGCAAAAGTCTCTCCATTCATCCCAAACTAAAAGACAACAAATCTCTTTAAGTTCCTTCCTACTCCTTCCTGTGCATCCCACTATTTGGCTTCCTGGGTCCTCCATACTCTCTATGACTAATTCTTATCAACTAGTCTCACTCTGTCCCTGATCCAAGGTTAATTTTATTAACATAGCCTCTGGGTTTCACAAATGCAATCATATATCTTGCAACAGTAAGCAAAGGCAGCCAGCAGGAATGAAAATTTAGGAGTATCTGAAGAGCTTACTTTCTTTGTCTATGTGTCACTGGATATAATTTCATTTAAAATAAAGTATGACTCCTACCACATTGGTTTCAATTCTGTTTGACAAGAACTGTTACCCTTTGCTGGCAGCTTCTAAGTAGTGCCTCCATCATTGTCAGGAAATTCAAAGTTCTTCCCTTGTTACCATGAAATTACATACAGAGGGAAACCTCCTATATAATCATCTAGAGAAGTTTCTCAACCTTCCTAACACTGAGCCCCTTTAATACAGTTCTTCACGTTGTGGTGACCCAACTATAAAATTATTTTGTTTCTACTTCATAACTGTAATTCTACTACTATTGTGAATCATAATGTAAATGTCCCATATGCTGGATATCTGCTATGTGACCCCCTAAAGGGATGGAGACCCACAGGCTGAATACTATTGACATAAATCCTCCTACCTCTGGTTTCCAAATCCTGGGATAGGATTACAAGTATGTGTTATCACTCCCAGTATCTCCAAATTTACAGAAAGAAGTAGGTGTTGAAACACTTGTGTATTCTATATGACCAGAGAAGAAACTCTTTACAATATATTATAGTCAGAATGTCAGAAATAAAAAGCAAGAGAAAAACTGACATGCAATGGCAAAAATATAAGAATTACCCCAGACTTAGCTTCAAATCTTATGTTAATTTTGGTAAGTGGCTGTTAAGTTTGGGGGATTGAAGAAGTCTTATGTAGAACTTCTTTTAATATTTAATAAATCACCAACAGTTGTGTGCTAATGAGTATGGGTAGACTAGTATAATGAGTGATGAGTTTAACCCAGATTCAGGTAGGATGGGGAAAGGTGGGGTCACACACCCATGCAGAGTCTAACCATACATTTTGGTGTTGGAGTGATTGCTTCTGCCACAGTGGTATCTAGAGAATTGGCCTAGCTTTATCATTGATATCTGGGTAACAGGGTTGCTGACTTTGAATGCCATGTTTAAGGATACTCTTGCACAGTGTAAACATTCCCTTCTGTTTGAATGTGTGAAACTTCCAGATTATCCATAGTTTAAATAAATAGTTTCTGTCTTCCCCACACATGTAAAAACAGCTAGATTTTCAGACATAGAGTATGCTAAAGCTCCTTACTCTTAAAGTTTGGCAGCTTGACATCTTAGAGAGAATTCAACATGAATGTTGTGAATAAAAAAAGATGACATTATTTCAGAGTCCTTCTAATTCTTATGTGAAATTTTTAAATATTTACACCTGTTTCCATAGAATAGCTCCTTTAAAATGGATTGTCTAATTCAAGGAATACGTACAGATTTTGAGACAAATGAAACATCCTTTGACTTAAAGGATAAAAGTTCTCAGCAGGGCAGTGGTGGCGAATACTTTTAATCCCAGCACTTGGAAGGCAGAGACAGGCGGTGAGTTTGAGGCCTTGTCTAGAACTTGTCTACAAAGCAAGTTCCAGAATATCAAGGGCAGTTACACAGAGAAACCTTGTCTCAAACAACAAAAAAAACAAAACAAAACCTCTCTGTCAGTGACACATCAAAGAAACTATTCCTGATGCAGGCCAGTAAAACTGTACAGAAATAAAAAAAAGGTGGATTCATTTTCTATAAAAATTCATGATAATACAGTGTTTATTTCCTACTAAAAAAGTACTCTGTTGACAAAAATGAACTTAACATTTAAAGGTCTGCTACAGTATGAAAACTCAGTCTTCAGAATGTTGGAATTCTCACAGGAAAGAATATGTCATTCCCTGGCAAGATTCATTCTGTCTGTACACCTGGACTTTTGTCTGTGTGTGCATGTGTTTCTAGAACATTTATTTGCCTAAAGATGAAGTGTCTATGCCATATGTAAAGGAATGTATCATTAAATTCATGTTCCATATTAGGCGCTCCCTTCCCATTTATCCTATGTGCCACTTCAGAATCAAATTTGTATAATAATTGGGTAAATGTAGTGAACACCTTTAATCCCAGAACTCAGAAAGCAGAAATAAGGAGATTTCTGACTTTGATGCCCGCCCAGTCTACATAGAGAGTCCCAGGTTAAAATTTAGTCTTGGCAATTGAAATTGGAATTAATCATGATTTTTTTTTAATGAGCTGATATTTTAATGGCTTACTTTTATATTAAAATATCTTTATTTTTGCTTCTGGAGTAATAAAAATACCTTTTTAGAATTTGGCTTAAAAGATATTAAAACTTTAACTATGTATATATAGATACACCCATTTATTCCGCCCACACACACTTAATCCCCTTTAATGTGAGTAATAGACTAGTTGTTCTTTGAAGGCTTTGAAGACTACCAGAGTTAAATTCATAATAGGAGAATGAGAACCTTGTCTCAAACGTTTGTTTGGTTTTTGTTGTTGTTGTTTGGGTTTTTTGTTTGTTTGTTTGTTTTTGGACTAGTTTACCAGTCTTGGAGGAGATACGGCTTATGTCCAAATTCCTTCCTGGTATAGTTTGAATAAGTTGGCTATCTCTTTTGTTTGGGTTCTGGTTCTGGTTAGGGATTTGGGTTTGCTTCTGTTTTGTTTTAGGGTAATGTAAGAGTTCTTAAAAAAAAAAAAAAAAAAGATTTATTTTTATCTTATATGTATGACTGTTTTGCTGGAATGTATGTATGTTCACCATGAGTGTGCCTGGTACCCATGGAGGCTAGAAGGAGGCATTGGACTGGAGCTAGAGATACAGGTGGATCTGAGACACCTGGCATGGGTATTGAGAGCTAAACTCAGGTCCTTTGTAAAAGCAGTGTGTACTCCTAATTGCAAAGACTTCTCTCCAGCTCCTAAAATAACTTCTGATAAGTATTTTTCTACGTATTTTTTTTGTTTCTTTAGTTGGCAGGAATGTTATTTGGGAAATACAAATTAAATAAACAGCAACTATCTAATGTAGATGGCTGGGTACATAGTAAATATTCAGTAAATTATAGCTGCTACAATGACTAGTGAAAAATTATAATATGCGCAGAAGTTTATTTCCTAATTGGCACTTTTTAAAAAATCTCCAGCTGTCTGTGTAAGAAGCAAAAACTGAATGCCAGTACATCTTTGAGGGGACATGGTGGCATGTATATTTACATCAGTGTAGTCATGAAACTTGGGGTTCAAGGTATGTGGCTAAGTTCTGTTATCAGATATTGGTAAGAACTTTTTATTCTATACTCCTCTGTTGTGGGAATTTCATTCAGCCAATAGCTTTTGTGGTACCAGCCTCTTCTGGGTATGGTCTGACATGCTGTGTGTGGACCAATTAGTGGGAAGAGGAGGTGTGCTTGCTCTCTTGTCAGAGATCTGAACACAGCTTCCTGTGCCCCCAGGGCAGAAGACCTCAGTGCCTCTCTACCTTTATTATTATTTATGAGTTTCCCCCAGTAAATATTTGATATCCTTTTATTCAGGCACTCATGGGACTCCTAACTCCCACCTACACCACATATGCACGCACGCACACAGGTGCTTATTCTAGGAGGGAAGTATGTTCTTGTGTGTTGAAGGAAGGAGGAAGTGTAGACAGGGGCATTGTACTCAGGTACATTAGAGCGAAAGTGGTGAGAGTGATAATGTGAAACTGGACATCATGGAAAGGGCCAGAGTCCAAATCCAATGAGGAGGTGCCTTCTCAGATAAAAAACTGATTGCCTGTAAGTGGGCAGTGCCAAAATAAGCAAATATATTAAGGATGATAAAAGGAGTTTTCAAAGGAAGGTACAATGAACCTTGTGGTAAGACTTTTAGGTATTTTAAAATTATTTCAATGATTTTAATATTTAAAATGTTTAATATTTTAAAATAATAAAATAAAATTGTGAGTGTAGTTTAGGATATTGCTTAAAATGAAAGGATATATTTATAAATAAATGGCATGGATATTATATATGTGCCCTAAAAGAGCCATCAAGTGTTCATGAACTTTTTAAAAGAAACATGGTTTATGAGGCAGTCCTAGAAGCTGAAGGAAGAACTGATTTCAAATCTTTTTTAAAAATCAAATATGAGTATATAAGACAATTTCTAACTAGGCCTGTTGTAGACAGAAATTCCTTCAAGTGAATGGTAGAGGTTTTAAAAGAACAGTTAAAGAGAACTTAGATCTGTGTGCTATCATTATGCTTGATAAGGCTGGGCTGCAGTTCCAACTGTGGGCTGTGTGATAGCCAATGCAGAAGGTTACTTAAGGGACCGTGGGCTTGGATCCAGAGCTGCCCTGGGTTTATACATAAATTCGTATTATGTACTTTTGTTTCTAGAGCAAGAATTGGTTGTTGTTATTTTATTAGTATTGTTACTATTACCTTTACGGTATGTGAGCCAAAAAAAAGAAAAAAAGCAGAACCATTGTATTTTATTTTTAAAGGAAGGTGGGTAAGTAAGGGGACTTGAGTTAGTTTTTATAAATCTATTTAGTCTTTATTAATGGCCATGTATTGCAGAATCAAATATAGAAGTTTAATTTTCAATTATATGGAGAATCAGCAGTTTACTGAATGCCTAGTATATATCTTAAAGAAAAATTATTCTTATTGATATATTTCATTCTCACAGCAGTGAATCAGAGTAAATATGATCCCTTTGTGCTGATGAAGAAACCGAAACTCAGATTAAAAAGCTGGCCCAAGGTCACAAAACCAACAGTAGCCTTGTAAGGCAGCAATTGTTTCTGTTCAGTTTGCTCCAACCCACTGCCTGATCTGCTGTGGGCCTGTATAGGGTGGAGGGTGCTGGTGAGATAATATTGGCCACAACTGAACCTTGCTCCCAACACTGGAAAAGAAGGCAAGGAGTTCAAGTATAGAAAACCTTTAAAAAAAAAAGAGGCGGGGCCAATGAGATGACTGAGTAAAGGTGCTTGCCACCAAGCCTGACAACTTGAGTTTGATTTCTGGAACCCATGTAGTGAAAGGAAAGAACGTGCCACAAATTGTCCTCTGATGTGTGTGGGTCTGAGTGTGTGGGTGGGGGTGTGAGTGCACATGTGTGGTATGAGAATTAAACTAGTGTGACCAACTTCTCTAATCCTAAAAGCAATGGTAAGTTAATTATTTCTACATTCTCAATATTGGCCCATTTTCTCATCTCCCAATATCTCTGTGGGAAAACACCTCTAATGCACAAGTAAGACAGTGTATAAATATGAATGACTTGCGTCACTGTCAAGTCCACTAGCAGAATCAGAATTTTAGACCAGGTTCCTAATATTTCATGTTGTACATGAGTCTGCATATTTTCAAAAATAAAAAAAAAATGAGTCTACACATGTACTTATTAAATCTCCTCTGAGGTATATGTCTTTTTCTTCCTCAGCAGAACTAGGGCTGTGGGTGGAGGGTTAAAACCCTGAGGATCCAGAGTGTTTGGCAACGTTACCCTAGGGACTACACACCGCAGCTCTAGATGTACACATTTCCCATCGGCATTTGCTCTGAGCACAAGAGTTCTTGTGGAAATAGCAAGGCTGAGGAAGTCCAAGAAGCTACCCCGTGGTCTTCTGACTATGCTCTGGGAAGAGAGGCTGCTAAGTAGATAGACAATCATGACGACAAGGTGCTTTGTAATCTCCTCATACAAGCCAAAGAGAAGAGTGAGTTTCCAAACATGAATGCATATGGAAAGCCGTAAGCACATGCTCTTCTGTTGTTTGTCTGGTTCTGTGTTTGTGAGTCAAAGAATGTCCTCCTAGATTGCAGTTACTCCCACAGTGACACTGGAATCTTGAAATGTAGTTCATTGTCTTTCTACACATAACAATGTATTATTTCCTGAGAAATTTTAATCTCTTTGTTATATTATAACGATAAAGTTGTTTCACTTCTGAAATGTGAGTTTTACTTTCTGTGGAATGATAATGAAGATTCTTGATTTATTCTAAGAATTTTTTAAAGTATAATCATTAAAAGTAAATTGGGCTTTAGACAATGAAAAACCTAGATTTTTTTCAATCCTTTGTCTTCTGTCATCTGTTACCCTAAGCATATTTCCTGTCCACGAAGCTTTATCTTTGATTTGAGGATTATAGTGATGGTGATGACCTGTTGGAAGGATTATGTTCACTGTATAGAACCCAGAGACTAACATGGTGCTATATCCCCAGACCGTAAAATTCTATATGTAGAAATATACTAGGGTGTGTTATGATTGCAAAGACTCATTCTTATTTTCTATAGAATTGGTGACTAATATAATAAATGTGTTTTTTCAACTTAAAAATACTTGACAGTCTAAAAACTGTGATTAAGCCATCCTTCCTGTCACTGGTCCCCCTGTGCTTCCTTGAATTACTAGCAAAGATACTCAGAAACCCATCTTGGTACCTACCATACAGGGTGAGGCTATGAGGTCATGTGTTAATATCCATTTCACTAATTTGGGGTTAGTGAAAATGAATCTACATATATAAAAACTTGGATTTTTGTTGGAGAGTGTTATTTTTATTAGGTTGGGTTTTGAGATGGATCTCTTGTAGTCCAGGCTGGCCTCAAACTCTATGTGTAACTAGAGTTGACCTTGAATTCGTGATCATCTTGCCTGTGTCCAAAGTGCTGAAATTACAGGTTTGTGCTACCAGGCCCAGGAAATTTGAATGATTTCTTTTAAAAGTTGTTTCAAAGGTTTGTTTTTTCCTGTCCTTGGAGCTTCACTATGGACAGCCTCATTAAGTACCATCTGAGCAAAAGCAGGGTTTGGGGGCAGGAGCGTGTTGGGTCACCTGGAACTAGAGTTACAGGGAGTTGTAAGTCTTCAGGCATGGGTGCTGGAAACCAAACTCGGGTCCTTTCAAAGAACAGTGGTGTATTCTTAATTGCTGAGCCATGTCTCCAGCCCTAAGAGGTAAATCTTTATGAGAGACTCAGTTCCTATAAATAGTACCTTACATGCAGTAAGTATTTTGTTATTAACTTAAAAAGAAGCCAGTTTGGTGGTATATGCCTTTAAACCAAGAAGAGGCATGGTCTACTGAGTTTCAGGGCAGTTG
The DNA here is from genome assembly GCA_030556225.1 of Cricetiscus sungorus. Lineage (NCBI taxonomy): Eukaryota > Metazoa > Chordata > Mammalia > Rodentia > Cricetidae > Cricetiscus > Cricetiscus sungorus. The sequence continues at coordinate 27,714,368 of JANBXA010000735.1, read as the reverse complement.
GGGCTATATAGTGAGATATTATTTAAAAAAATAAACAAAAAATGAAAAAAGAAAGAATTTCCACAAAGGAAACTTTGAGACTTCTTAAGGACTGTGGCAGTTGGGCTTTGAAGGCCACAGTGGCTTTGGATGTATAGAGGTAGAAGATACCATGTGAACATTAACAGTGACCAAATAATCCAGTTGTGTATTGTCATGGTGAGGATTTGAAACCAGTAAAACATAAATGAAAGTAGTAGGATAAACAAGGTGAAGCATTTCCCTTGGGAGTTGCTTAATCTGTTAAGGTAGGGACACAGTAAGGGAGTATCAAAAGCAATTAAATAACATAAAAGTTAAGCAAGTAATTCACTCTTTCATCCTTAATTTTTTCATCTTCAAAAAACGAAGCCAATAAATGTGAATGTTGGGTGGCATACGCCTGGAATTCCAGCACCCAGGAGGCTGAGATAAGAGGACAAAAAGTTTAGAGCCAGCTTGCCCTGCTGAGATCTTTCAGCATGTAAATGGTCACTATTCTTATGGTGATTATGGTAAGAATAGATACTGTTCTTTTTTAATTTTAAGTCAGCACACAAAATTGCAGGTTTCATTATGGTATTTTTATATATACATTATTGTACTTGGTTTTTCTTCATCTCCCTCCCTCCAGCTTTCTCCTACTCCTCTGTCCCATGCTTGTTGGTCCCCTTCCTCCTACAGAGAACTCATTCTCAGGACACACACACACACACACACACACACACACACACACACACACACAGAGACACCTTACCTTCTCATTTCCCTCCTTTTTGATCTCTTCCTTCTCTTCTGTGATCCCCTTTCTATTTTCATGACTTACATGTGTATTTAGAGGGATGTACACACATAGATAGTATTTGCCTTTCTGGGTCTTGCTTATTTTACTGAACATGATGTTTTTCAGTTCCATTCATTTTCCTGCAAACATTATTTTTCTTTATGACTAAATAAAATTCCATTGTGTGTACTATATATACATATATGTACATATTTTTATCCATTCATCCATGGATGGATGTTTAGGCTACTTCCATTTTTTCTAAAGTTTATTTACTAGTCTGATTTGGGGGGGGGGGGTCAAACTGGGTGGGTGTATGTGTGCTGCTGCATCATGTGGAGGTCAAAAACCAACTTTCGGGAATCAGTCCTCTCCTCGGGACATCAGGCTTGCACAGCACAGCAAGTGCTTTTACCCACTTGGCCATCTCACCATCCCTGGTCCCATTTCTTAGCTTTTATAGTGTAGTGGTAAATATGGATACCTGTTTGAATATGGATATCTGTCTGTTTGATTAACATCCTATGGGTATATTGCCAGGAGTGTCATAGCCATGTTCAAGTTTTAGTTTTTTGAGTTCTCTACACTGAGTTCTATACTTTGTGCATCAGAGTACATCTCTACCAGCAGTATAACAGGTTCTCTTTCTCCATAGCCTCACCAGCTTGTGTCATCTGTAATTTGTTGTCTTGGTGGTAGCCATTCTAAGTAGAAGTTACAAAGCAAATGTTTATAATGAAGAGGCCTTTCTTTATTCCAAAGAATTCATAGTATGTAATAGTGTAATAGGGCTTGTAAGTGTTTCCATTTTTGCTTTCAGACCTACAAAAATCTACATTGTTGTTTTGTAATGTGACTACAATTGTCCTCATGCTTTGACTTAATTTTGTGCTCTGTGTACTTCACACAAATACATAGAAGATCATCTGCTCATCCCTCAGATTTTCTATAGCAGATCACAGAGGATGGCAACACTTCTTTTATAAATATATTTGGTTTCTTCCTTAACCCAACCCTCCTAGAATTCTCAACTGGTCATTAAGTTCACATTACAAAAAGACTGATTCAATTGAGGGCTTTTCTTATATAAGAAGCTTCAAACATGAGACAGACTATGCTTCCTAAGTCTTGTCTACACTGATAATTGGTGCTTAAAGTAGATTGGATCTGTCTTCTTCTCCCGGAGGCTAGGATTCATATAATATATGTAGTATGTATGTATGTATGTATGTATGTATGTATGTATGTATGTATGTATGTGCCATTATGCTTTTAATCAAGTACAATTTGCATTAAATTCACATTGATCTTGAGAGCTGGGATAACTAAAGAGGGAGTGGTCTCTTAGAAAATATGTTATAGGAAAATTACTTTTTAAAAACGGCTTTTTAAGCCAAGTGTTGTGCCAGGCCTTTACTCCAAGCTCTGGGGATGTAGAGACAATGGATCTCTGTGAGTTTGAAGCCAGTCCACATTGAAAGTTCCAGGTCATTCAGGATCATTCAGGGGGGCTAAATTTTGAGATGTCAACTTGAACAAACACCCAAGTCTTTAGAATTATAATTAATATACGATAAGATTTACCCATTAGAGGTGTACAGGCTCTTAACATATTTACAGAATTAGTAACCATTCACCACTCAGCTACACAGTATTTTCATCATCTCTAAAGAGACCCCATGGTCCTTAGCCATCAATGCAAAATTTTTCTGTTCCTTCATGCCCTACACAACTACTAATCTTATCTTGTTTCTCTAGATTTGGCTATTCCATCCTTCTCTTTTGAAGTAAATTGTGAATGTTCAGTCACTAGGATGAGTGTGGAGAGAAGCTTAGAGGATGGGTCAGCTGCTCAAAGTTTATGAAATAAAGCCAGGGTAAGCTGGGGTTGGTAGTCATGCCAGTATTCCAGGTATTTAGAAAGCTGAAACAGGAGGATTGCAAATTTGAGGTCAGCCTGCACTACATAGTTCTATGCCAGCCTAAACTACAGTGTAAGACCCTGTTTGGGGGGGCAGAGTACAGATAAGACAGGGTTGGAAACAATCAATTGAGTGGCAGAAGAAGTAAAGATATTGATAGAGTTGAAGATCTTAGTTCTCACTCTAACCTGCATAAGGTGTTACCTTCATTCAGCCTCTAAACCGTCAAAGTAGTAGCTAACCTTTACTGAGGCTGTACTATGTATAAGACACCGTACAAGCCTCAATGCTGTGTTTTGAAGAATAAAGGTGTGAAAGCCCTGTACATAAAAGGGATTATAATTGCCAGAATCTGGTCAGTCGTAGCTGGTTATGAGTTGCAAGGTTGAGGATGTCTGCAGTAGGATCCTGCCTTATGTTCATAAACTATATATGTTCTACAAGTATAGGTTCAGCCAACTGCAGACCAGAAGTATTCAAGGGGCAAAAATGATAGGAAATGTGCAGGCATTTTTAGTATTATTCCCTAAGCAATGCAGTGTAACAGTTGGTTATGTAGAAAATTGTGTTGTATCAGGTAGAAGAGTGTATGTGGGTGTTGTGGGATGTTATTTTAACTAGGCAAAGGTCTGTTACTGTGCTAGGGAATATTAATTACTTTAACTACGTAAAGGTGTGTTACATTTGTTTTGCTTCCTCTGTTTAATTATTCAAAGATGTGTTAAATTTGTTTCACTTACCTACCTAAGTGACTTGATTAGTCTAATGAAAAGCTGAACAGCCAATAGCTAGGCAGGAGAGGGATAGCAGGCATAGAGAATAAGTAGGAGAGAAATCTAGGCTCTAGAGAAGAAGAGAACAAGGGAGAAAGAGAGGGAGACTCCCGCAGTCAGCTAGCCATGTAGCCACCAGCCAGCTAGACAGAGTAGGACATACAGAAGGAAAGAAAGGCAAAAAGCCCAGAGACAAAACATAAAAACAGGTTAAGTTATAAGAGCTAGCAAGAAAGGAGCATAAGATAAGGCTTAGCATTCATAAATAAGACTCGTGTAATGATTTGGGATCTGGTTGGTGGCCCAAAAGAAAGCCTGCTTACATTACATGTGGGTTCTGGGAAAATCCTACACTGTGTCCATGTGTGCACATGTTCATGTAGTGTACAGGTGAGCATACATGTGAGAATGTACATACAAGACTGGCTGGAGGTCAACCTTGGGTGTTATTTCTCAGGAATTGTTCACCTTGGTTGTTTGGGTGTGTACATGTTGCAAGTTGGAATTCTTTTTTTTTTTTTTTTTTTTTTTTTTTTACATTTACTTATTCTAAGTAAGTTTGCATGCATGTGGAATTCAGAGGATAATTTGCAGCATTCAGTTCTTGCCTAATGTCATGCAGTCCTAGGGATTGCATTCAGATCATCAGGCTCGGTGGCAAACACCTTTACCCACTGATCCATCTCACTTGCCAGCCATTGAGCCCTAGGCTGTTTCTATTTCTCCAGTGCTGGTATTACAACTGCATGCTGCTACACCTGGCTTTTTATGTGGACACTGGGAAATATACTCAGGCCCTCATGCCTACGTGACATGCTCTTAGTTAATTGAGCTATCGTTCCCTGCTTTCTACATTGTTTAATATAAGGGACTTAAACATTTGCAGATTTTGAAGTTAAAGGAGAATGAATACTAGCCCTAATCCCCTTAGATACTGAAGGATAGCTCTATTCAAAGTAGTGATGATAACAGCAGCTGATAGTACATGTGTTGTGTGTTCTGCAAGGAATGCAGGATCCCTGTTTGATTATAAAGAAACCAGTGATCAGCAGTTCTGGAAGTCATACTATCAGTGGCAATAGAAATACAGTACTAATCAGTTCTGCCTGATCTCTTTATTGCCACCATTATTGTAGCTGGAAAGATACTAAATTCTAGGAGGAATGGGATAAGAAGTTATGATTATTAGATATATAAGAGCATAAGATACCATTCTAAAGGGTGATGAATTCTAAGGTTGGTGATTTCAGAGGTAAGGTGGAACAGTGCACTGTGCTCACAAGGTCAAAGGTGTAGCTCATGTGATTAATCTGTAAAGCCCAGAAGAGCTGTGCTTAGAAGCACAGTCACATAGAGCTTATCCAGTTGTGCACTGAAAACTGTATTTCTATTAAGTAAAAGGAAAGACAGGATCAGTGAGGCGATGCAGTCACAGAGGGGAGAAGAGGTAAGTACTAGAAGCCGAGGAGTTGACAGACTTGACTTTATGTGAAGAAGTCATTTCTTAGTGCTCTCATATTCATACTATTGTTTAAATTGAACATTTATTTTTGTTTATGTAGTAAATTCCATCCTGTACTAAAAATAAGTATCTTTAAATATATTAGGGTTATTTTAAAATTTGTGTCTCATTTTCTTATCATATCCATATATATAAGATGTAAAATCATTTTAATAGACATCAGTAACATCTCACATGTACAGTGCTTAAAACTGTAGGCCAGTATTACAAGAAAGTATGGGGAAAGTATGAGACAGAGTTGTCCTTGCTGTTTCCTAGTAACCTCATCACTCTCTAGGTCTTTACAAAATTCTAGCTCTTCCAGCTCCTACAGAAGGATCTTTTCTCTTTTTCCCTAGTCATTGTTGAAAGGTTGCTTGATCTTCAGTTTTCTGTTGCTTCTAGCTTTAGAGTTTTGTTTTTCAGCCTGATTCTGCATCACCAGAAGTTGGTTGCAATAATAATGTTTCATGTTGTGTTCTGTGTGGCAAGAGTAGGTGCCAGATATAGACTCTTGTCACTTTGTGTTTGATTTGAGTAGGTGTAGTCAGTCATGGTGGGAAAGTACTACAGTTGAGTGGCTGACCCCATGGCAATACAAGCATTCAGCAGCTGCTTGTTCACATCGCAGCTGACCAAGAAGCTAAAACAGACTTGATAGTCATACTCCTTAAGGCCTTACTCAGCTCTCCTGTATTAATTCCCTAAGCTTCTTTTCAGTACTTTGTAATGAAGCTCTGGTATTTGTGCACCTTACACTGTTTTTTTAAGTCACTTTAGGCTGAAAGTAAATTTTTTTCAGCATTCATGCTTTTATTATTTATTTTGGTGTTGGGAATCTAACCTAGGGCCTCACTCACATGTAATTTAAGTACTCATGGGGTACTTGGAGTAAACTTCATTGAAGATCTTTGTACGCTGCTTCTTACAATAGTTGAGTTGAGAGTTCCTGGGAGCTGGGAAATACTGCCATACCAGAAAAAGAGTTCTTAAAGAAAGACCAGACCCACTTTTATTCCTTCATCTGTCCTGTGCTGTTTCTCTTTTGACACCAAGTGCAAAGGTCAAGCTTTGTCACCGTGCTGCATTCATTGCTGCTGCCTTGAGGTTATCAGGTGGTAGAACTACTGCTCTGATAGAGGTTAGCTATCAGAGATACTGGCATGTCGCAGGCATAGGGAAGCCCAGGACTTTGAACTCTAATTCTGATCAACTTCCAGTTTCTACATGGAACCCTCTGTGAATGGTCTAAGAGAGGAGATCTGAGCTAGAAGAATGGACACATACATGTTGAGCCAGTTCTCCAGTGAGACATTTGATCACATGAAGACCAAGGAAGGAAGTCTTAGAGATCATAGAAACCTGACTTCACTTTTACTCTATTCAGCTTCCCAGAAGTAGCAAGCTCTGGATTTTTGTTGTTGTTGTTGTTTCTAATTTTAAAAAAAAAGAAAAAAAGAAAAAGACATTTAAGCTGAGAAGCATTAGTTAAGAGAAAGCAAATAACTGCTCATTTTGCTTATATACATTTGCATTAAATTGTAGGGAATAGTAATGGGATTCTTGAAAGCTTGTTTGGAGGTTCTATCAGGGGAGCTCAGTTACTCATATACCCTTGACCTAAGACCGGTCCTCTATTTGGGGAAGTTCGTCATCTTCAACCAAGCTCGAAGCTTTGGGAGGGACACACATGGAGTGGTGAGAGAGGAAAGGGACACCTGCATAACCAGCCAGATCACCCTCACATCCAGTAATGGGATTCTTAATCTAGGTCCCCCTCTTGTTTAAATAGTATTTCAAATCAAGGAATCTGAAGTTGCAGAATAGTTTTCTAAATCCTTGCTTTGAACACCTCATAAACACAGCAGTGGACCTGTTCAGTGTAAATGGAAGCTAAAATGTGGCGGAGGATTCTTTAGCTGTTACTACATAGTCCACTGCTATTGCCCCCAAGGAGTTCAACCTTGAGCTAACCATCTTCTATTAAAAGTCCAGATTAAGCTGGCGGGGGGGGTACACACATCTTTTATTCCAGCACTTGGGAGGCAGAGACAAGGGGATCTCTGTGAGTTCAAGGCCAGCCTGATCTACAGAGCTAGTTCCAGAACAACCAGGACTGTTACACAAAGAAATCCTGTCTCAAAAAAACAAAAACCAGACTAAACTTATAACATTTGAAATCTTATGCAAAGAGTCATATGGGCTGTTTGTCACTCAGACTGTTTTCTGGTGTCAAGTAAGATTACCAAAATTCCACAGGCCTTGGCTGGTTCCTTTATTGAATATAGGAATCTAGCCACTGAACTCTAATTTTGCAACAAGCCCTTGGTTTACTTTATAGATATAAATAAAAATCTATGAAGGATGCCTTTCTACTTTTTATAAAGTCATTATTAAAAATTTCTTACACACGCACCTACATACATATTTCTTGCTTCATTTAAGTTGTTGGTGAATTCACTAGCACTTTTTTTTAACAGCTAATGAAAAGTTATAGTGAAAACTGGTGTTGCCAGAAAAAAAAATCCAAAGTGCTCAACTGTAGTGACCTTAGTTTATATCAATCCATAGTTCAGTTATCTTTCTTCCTATTCTCCATTATCTTTTGTTCTTGTATCCTATTTCTTATTGAGCTTTTTAAATGCACATAAACTTGTTTGAAAAGAGAGTCTTTGTAGCCCAGGCTGACCTCATGTGTGGAGTGATTGTCTTAGGTAGGGTATTATTGCTATGGGTAGATGCCATGACCACAGCAACTCTTACAAAGGAAAACACTTAATTGGGACTGGCTTACAGGTTCAGAGATTTAGTTCCTTGTCATCATAGTGGGAAGATGGCAGCTTCCAGGCAGACCTGGTGCTGGAGAGGTAACTGAAAGTGTAACATCTGGGTTCAAAGGCAGCAGGAAGAGAGAGTAACCCTGGGCCTGCCTTGAGCTTCTGAAACCTCAAAGCCCACTCCCTGTGACACACTTCCTCCAACAACTACTCCACTAAGACTACATCTCTAATAATACCACTCCTTATGAGTCTATGGGGGCCATTTTCATTCAAACTACTATAGTGATCTGCTTGCTCCACCCTACCAAGTGTTGAACTTACCCTGTTCTACCATCACACATGAACTTTTTAAGTTATCTTAAAATCTTTTTTGGAAGTATAGTAGGACATGAATTAATAACTTGCCAGTTATTACAACAGAATTATGTAATAATATGCAACAAAATTACATAACAATATGTAAAAATCAACTCCAAGCCTCAGGATTTCTAGTCATGAAGTGCATGAGCTTTTTGAAAAAAAAAGCTTTAGAATTAAGGAACTAGCTATGAAAGTTAGAACTCCTAGCTCTGAAGAAATAAATAGTCCTGAAGCTTACAAGTTTTCTCTCCTGCCCTGGTTCTAAGCTGGTCACTTAGTCTACACATCCCATATGGGAGTTTTAGTCTGTATTTATTGAAACTGCAATTTCTCTTTGGTTGTGATTGTTGTTTGGTTTTTAGAGACAAAATCTTGCTATAAAGCCCAGGCTGGCCTCAGACTCTCAAGTGCCACCATGACCACCTCTCCAGTGTTTTTTGTTTGTTTGTTTTGTTTGTTTAGGGTTTTGGGGGGGGTTACTTTCTTTTTTCTTTTTCTTTTTCTTTTTTTGCTACTCGAGGTACCAGCAGATTTAATTTATGTTGAGGGCCTGTTTCCATTTGGATGGTGTTTTTTTTTTTTTGTATCCTTATGTGGTAGAAGAGTCAAGAGAGTTGCAGGAAGTCTTTCATAAGGGCACTAAACCTGTTTCTGAAGATAGTTTTTAAGTAATAACTTTCCAGAGGCTCAATACTAAAACATGGGTATTAGAATCCAAGTTGGGGGGATCAGGGTCACCGACATTTGAACTGTGGACACAGAGCACACAGGTTTAACAGTGTTTGTGTATACACTTGGCTAAGGCAGTGTCAGAATATTGGGGTTGTTGATGTGCTTTATTCTGCTAGGAATTAAACCCAGGACCCTGCACATGCCAGACAGGTGCTGAACCCTTGAGCCACACCATTGGGTGCTAGTACATGACCGATGTATGAGCTCTGTAATTTGTCCTTTCTGCTTTTTGTACTATAAATATTTCAAGTGGGGAAAAAAATAAAGAGAATAGTATAACACCTAATAACCATGGCCAAGCTTTTGCTGTGTTTGCCTGAGATAGAGTTTTATTTTTTTGTGCCACTCCTTGATCTGTTCCACTTCTTTAGAGGCAGTTTCTTTTTTGAGTTTGGGATTTTTTTAGCAACACGCACTTGTTTATGTATTACTGGAGTCCATCTGAACTGCCAACTGGTTGAATTGAGAAGCACCCAGGAGATTCGTAAAGTACACCTCTAGGTGTGTCTGGAAATGTTGCTAAGAGGATTGAAGAAGGCAGGGTGTCACAGCTTGAATGTGAGCAACACCACCCCTGAGCTTGAGGCCTTGGTGGAGTAAAGGGGAAGGAGAAAGCTTTTTCACAGACATTCCCTCTATTTCCCACCCTCCAGGACAGAAGCTCTGCCCCCATCCCAGCATGTGAGCCAGAATAACTCTTCATTGAGTTGCTTTGCCTTATGTCACAGCAATGTAAAACTAACACAATTACATACACAAATCATGTTACGAACTAGCCACAGCATATAAGACTTGTTGCCCCAAGGCTGCCTTGCCCTTTATAAGTGACTTAATTGAATTCAATTGTAGCACAATGGTGTAAACATAGAAGATATGATTAAATACCAGATAAAGGGGTTTTTTTTAGTATTTTAATACCATGCCTGTATTAGACACTTCACATGAAGAAGCTGGCAGGACTGACTAGAAGTAGCTCTAGGTGAGTCAGGGAATGAAGAGCATTGACTAGTTGTTAAGGGACCAGACATTTCTGTAAGGCCCTGTTCTTTTAGGATGCACGACAATTTTCTTCAGTAATAATCTAACCTTAGCTTATTGTAAGCTATCTTTGTAGACTTTTTAAACTTTTTTGTTGTTTGGTAATAACACTTAAAATACACATACAAGCTGGTGGGTGTGGTGGCCCACTGCCTTTAACCCCAACATTTGGGAGGCCGAAGCAGGAGGATCTCTGGGCAGCCTAGTCTACAGAGTGAATTCCAGGATAGCAAGTAGTATAAAGAGATCAAAAACATTTTTTTTTTACAGGTGATTAAAATTATTTTCTTTATGTGCTAAGTCTGTAAGCTTTTTTTTTTTTCTATGAAGTTTTGGTAGTGGTGGTTTTGTTGTTGGGTTTTTCCATTTTTTCTGTTTCTTTAAAAAAAAAAAATTGTTATTTTGTTAGAAGCTAAATAAAGATCAAGAGGGCTGGACCGAACCAGGTAAAGGTTTGCTAGCAAGCAGGGCAGCCTGAAATCAAGGTGGAAGAAGAGGCTAGCTGTGCTCTAGCCTCAACAGGAGCCATGGCATTGCCCCCACCACCCCATAAATAAGTAATTAAAAAAAGAATTCAATCAAAAACATAAATTATAAGACACTAGCACAGTCTAACAGGTCAGGGTGGTGAAAAGAACATCTACTAACTACAAATCCTGTCCCACTAGAAGTGAAGCAAAGGTGAGCTACACTAATGAGCTGCTGTTACCTCCTATGGCAACAGTGCCTTTTGGATTCCCTCCTGAAGGGCCTGCCTGAGGTATGTTTATCATTAATTTGAAAACATAAAGTTAGTGTACAGAACCAAACACACTGAGCAGAGGAACCACAGCACACTGCTTACCAGGTGCTCTGTGCCTTTTTACATTGTATTATGTCTTTATTTAGTTGGTTATGGTTTTATTGGTTTGGGGTTTTATTGGTTTGGGGAGGGGTTGTTGCTGCTGCTGCTGCTGCTGTTTTGTTTTTGAGATAGGGTCTCACTATCTAGTAGCTCTGGTTGGCCTACCACTTACTACATAGACCAAACTGGTGGTCAGAGATCTGCTTGCTTTTACCTCCACCCCATAAGTGCTAAAATCAGAGGTATGCATGCCCAAATTTTTTTGTTTTTGCACTGTTGATCATTTTTCTTGCACTGTTGAGGGCCTTAGGTTTACTAGGTAAGTACTGTACCACTGAGCCACAACTCTGATCCTTAATTTTTCAAGACAGAATCTCTAACCTGCCATAAAGTAACTATTTGAAAACTCTGAAGAGTATACTGTAAATAATTTCTTTTTCTAGAAATGGTGCTCCAGAACCCAGTCTAGGCTATAGCAGGCACATGGGGCAGGAGGATCACTTGGTTTTATTCTAATACAGATAAAGACTGTGTTTTCTCTGTTAGCTGGAGTGTGACCTCAGTCTTGAAATCAGCTAGTTTTTAAGGAATTGATGAAAGAAAATGAAATAAAGAAGGGAGAGGGTAAGCTGCTCTAGACCATCCAGTTCCTAGAAGGGGGAGGGGTGTGAACAAATGCTTTACCAGGTGGGAAACATGAAAAGATTTGCATGAGGGCTAGGTGTTGTTCTTTTGCTGCAGCTATTGCCTAAGAAACACAAACACGAGACTCAGTGCCCAACGTGGAGTTTATTGAGAGAGGAGAGAAAGAGAGAAGGGGCCCAGAGAGAGAGAGAGAGAGAGAGAGAGAGAGAGAGAGAGAGAGAGAGAGAGAGATGCGCTTGGCGCACTTGCTTTAAAAGGGGAGCTTGCCCATGCATAACTGGGTCCCCTACACAGCCTGGTAAAGGCTTGAACAGCCAAGTAAAGCCTGATGACATGGCCATGGGCAACCTGCCCATTATCAGTGGCGGAGTCAGGAGACTGCAGGTTCCCAACATTAGGTATCTCATACCTTTAATCCCTTGAATTCTAGCACTAGGGAAGCAGAGGTTTGCAGATCTCTATGAGTTGGAGGGCAGTAAGGATGTTTTGGTAAGACTGTCTCCAAAAACAAATAAAAAAGGAAGAAAAGAGAGAGAGAGATCTGCATAAAAGTTTTTAAAGTGAATGAGCTACCTGGGAGAGGGGGATGGAGTGTCATTTCTTTTGTTATCAGCACTGACTTTATCACCTCACCCATCCCCCCAAACTTTAATTCACAGCCCAGAAGTGAGCATCACAGTGAGTAGAGAGAATGCCAAGAAAAGCCCTGGATTCTAGCTGAAAGAAAAAGAAAGAGAATTATAATACTCAGCAGAAGCACAGAAAGACCTTGGGTTTTTTGTTTGTTTGTTTTGTTTTTGTTTCCTGTCTTCTCTCTCGTGTTTGAAAACCTCACACTGATAATTTTATAACTTTTTCAAATGTCTGATCACTTTTGTGTCTTACATATTTCGATTAGTGCTGTAAAAATCTATTTTTTTAGATTTGTCAGTGGAGCCGAACTAGTTGTCCTCAGTTTAGACTTTCTGGCTAGCCTCCTGAAGACTGTGTTCCAACATGAGCTAAGTGTCTAAAATCTTTGCAGTGCTAAGCAGATCTGCTCCACATGCACACTGAGGCCTAATACCAGTCTGGGACCTCGCCATAGTCTAAGCCACACTTTGTTTCTCAAAGCCTGTTTAGGGCCAGATTGTGCATGGGCAGCATATGGACACACCGGCAAGTTGAATGGTTACTGAAAAAAAAATAAAAGTGTTTACTTCCTAAGTCTCTTCTTGCCAATCTAAGTACCTTAGTACTTTCTGGGCAAGCGGGAGTCCTCCTTATCTAGTCAGAAGGTTGGGAACCTCGTGTACTCATCTTTCAACTACATAATTTCTAGACAGTGACTGTGTTTGGAGGCAAGCAGCTGAATAGAAGAAGCAAACATTCCAACTTCTTAGGACACCTTTCCAATGATCAGAGATGATTTCTGCCCCCTGAGTTTCAAGTTCCTGATAGACTTCAATCTATTATTGCAGAATAGTGTGAGGTTTTCAAACACTATCCAGTGCTGGGATTAGAAGGTTACACCACCATGCCTATGCGTGCTGGGCTCTGACACTAAACTCAGAGTTATATGCATTCTAAGTGAGCACTGTGCCAGCTAAGCAATACCCTCAGCCACACACTTAACATCTATTTTTGGTGAACTAAAAAGAAATGGCGTATATGAAATTGGGCACATATGAAAAATGAAGGTATTTAGTCACACCTTCAGTCCTAGTGTATATCCGTAGCCAAAGATATGTTTTCAGAATATTCTACCTGCTCTGTATTAAAATGACAGAGGCGGTTTGGAGCTCCTCAGCTAGGCCTCAGGGACTAGGAACAGGAGACTCCAGTCTCTTGTCAAATCAGAATCAGTGTGTTTGTGATACCAGTCGAGTGAACCAATAAGTTCGTCAGATTCCCCACTTCTGTTCAAAGGGAATATTTCTTTTAATTCTGTGAGCTGCCTATGATTGGTGTTGAAGGTGTTTTCAGTGTCATTGCTTAACTAGACTGGAGGTGATTTCATGTGACAGCATGGAGCTCTTGTTTTAGAGTTGCCATTACTTTCTAGAACAGCCATTCTGTAGAGCTGCCAACATGCCCTGGGAGCTCTTGCTTCATATTGCAGTGATACTGCTTTGTCAGGGTAGAATTCAGCCTCCCAGGGCTAGAGTCAGTCTGCTGACCTCATGCCACAGTACAGCATGTTCAAACCTGGGAGAAACTCAGGGTTACTCTGCATATTCCTCCTCCTCCCTCACAAGCATGGAACCGGCACTCTCCTCGGAAACCGTATGTTGTATATGTGTGTGTATCTGTCTCTTTTTATAAATCTCTTCCTCATTCCCTTAGTTATACGGCTTTAAGTGGGGGCTGGTTGCACAGACACAGGAAACTGAGCTGCTGGAACTTAGCACTTTTCAGCAGCAGAGCTCAGCCAGGGCATGTGCTATTTTAAGACAGTGACTTTGAGATAATAGAGAATCCTGTTATGTTTTCTTGCTGTTTAGTTCACTCATAGCTATTTGGACAGAATGCGCGGGATATTGTGTGGCTATGTAGGCACACTCAGATCATACTAAAGTGCCCCAACAACTTGGGTGTGGGGGCCTGTTTCCATGCAGAATAGATGTTTTCCTGGAGTTTTCAGGCTAAAAACTTACCGGAAAATAAGCATTTCCTTAAGTGAACAAAGGGGTTTCATTTGCCTTGGCAGATTAGAAAAGGCTTGGGTTAAAAGTGAAGATGCCAGGCATGCAGAACAAATAGGAATTTGAGTTATAGCCAGTTTGGAATATTTCTTACATTCTTTTTATGAAGGAATTCTTATCATTGAGCTACTTGTTTTCCTTGTTTTTTCCTGTGGCATGGTGGTTTTCTGAATTCTGAGCAGTATGTATATCTCAGTGTTAATTTTCATCTTTAGATCAATAGCACAGGGCTATGCAGTGAACTAATAAATAGGAAGATGATCCAGCTTTATGCAACATCCCCCATGCTCACATTTCATCTTTAGTTCTGAAGACAAAACAGGGCCATTAGACTGAGTTCACTATGGGGTAGTTTTATAAACAATACTTAGATACTTTCTAGGAGACTTATTTTTTTTTTTTTTTTAAGAAAAGCCAAATTTTTTTCCCCTGGTTCTAAAATTAATACTGTTTGCTGGTGAGCAATCAGACTCAAGCTCCAAACAGATTTTTCACTCTGGAGTTTGATATTTTAAATACCAACTTTATTAGCAGATTTGTGCTTCTGATCTGTGCCCTCCTTTTCTGTTTGTTCTGAATCTTTAATCCTAAAACCTTGGCATATCTTGTGTTTGTTCTGAAGTGATAAAAGGTCAGTTTATTTATCAATGTTTTATTAAGAATGCTAGTACAAGGGGCACAGTAGGTAAGAGTACATACTGTTCTTGTAGGGACCCAAGTTTGGTTCCTAGCACCCACAACAAGTGGCTCAACTGCCTATTACTCCAGATCTAGGGGATCTGACTCCTCTAGCTGCCTTGGAAACTGACACTCACATTTAGAAACACACATAATTAAAAATTACAAACCCATGAGGGGGTTAAAAAAAAAGGAAATGATAACACAGGCTGAGTGGGGTGTTATGAAGGAAAGTATTTGCATAAGAGCAGTAAGAGATGGGGCAGACACCATCAGTTATCTTTTGTGTTCTGTTTGTACCAGTATGAGACAGAAACTTGACACAGAACTGAAACATTTCAGTTGCCTTTACCTAGTACTTGCATTAACTCATAATAGTGGAAATCTTTCTAGAGCTGGAGTGACCCAACAGAGTGCAGCTCAGTTTTAGACACTTGCATAACATGCAGAAGCCCTAAGTTCAGTCCTCAATACCCCCTCCATACACACAAAAAGATAATAATAATTTTCTGAAGCACAGTATACCTGAGTTTTTTAGATTAAACAGTGTCCTTACTGCATTATCCATGTCTCTTACTCAAACTGATAATTTACTCTGGTCAACTGAAATGTTCTTTCTGAACCAGTGATTTAAATATTCAGCAATAAGGTACCACTGCTTCCACATCTCAGATTCTTAACAGGACTAGATACATCAAGAGGCTGTAAACCTGGACCATTTGGAGGGCTGAACACCTTTCTATACTACAGGATTAACATTTTGAACTAAGACTTGCAAAAGGAAAATATGGCTAACTGTAGAAAATCAATGTGGAATTTGAAGAAGAGGGAACTCTACAAGTCGCTATTGAACTCATCCACATTTTAAATGTTTAAGATTTTATAGTGTCTCCAGAGGTTGTTCCATTCTAAAGATGTTTGCATTTTTTTCCTTTTTCAGTAACCCTCAAATGGCCACACCTTTATATATTTATGTTAAGGCTACAGGCATTCTAGACAATTTCTTGACAGAGTTATGTGAACTTTTTCTACAGATGCTGTACTAAGTATACTTTAAATACAGTGTACTTTAAACATAAGTTTCATATACATCAGGCTGTTACTTTATTAAGTGGGTAGTTTCTGGGTTTTATTTTGTTTTGGTTTTTTATGATACAATAAAATTTCTCATATCCAGACCTCTGGATGTGGAAATTAGAGGTCACCTTCAAGATATCTGAGAGTTCAAGGCCTAACCTGATTTACAGAGTGAGTTCCAGGACAGCCAGAGCTACACAGAAAAACCCTGTCTTGAACAACCATGAGTGAGTGAGTGAGTGAGTGAGTGAGTGAGTGAGTGAGTGAGTGAGTGAGTGAGTGAGTGAACGAACAAACAGTCCCTGTCTCAGACAACAATGAACCAATATAAATTAATAGATGAATAAATAATCAATATAGAGCCAGGTCACAAGATTGGAGAAACAAAAGAGGACAGAGCTTTTAACACCTTTTCCTAAACCAGAAGAGGACATTACAGGCCCTGGTCCTCTGCAAGAGCAACCAGTTTTAACAATTGTCTACCAGAGTTGAACCATCTCTCTAGCCCCCAGGGATGGTTCTTAATGAAGCTGTCCAATACCTGCTTATCTTATGATTGTCCCTTGTGGAAACAGTGGTAAATTGTTTGTGTTACTTGTTTCGTTGTTATTCTCCATTGAATTAATTACATTCCAGATTACCTCTGAGTTTGGGAGCTAATGAAGGAAAGGGGATGTAGAATTTACAACTTAGAACAGCTTTTGGCATTTGTAGGGACCAAATCAAAGAGCCATGCTCAGCTAGTGTGAGGTGTGAAAACAGGATTAGAATATGACAAACATCTCACTGGCCGTGTGGTTATGGTTCAGACTGAGCAGAGCATTTCCATTTGGAGGCCAGGACTCTGGGTTACACTGCTACATAGTCTCAGTTGTCTCTGATGAAGAGTAACATGGTGAAAAGGTGAGGCTCAGAGGCTCAGGAGGCCTAGCTTGTGGAGCCAACCCTGCCCCACTTTTATTTCTTATTGTGAAATAATGATCTTTCACTAGAAAACTCCTAAGGATCTTGCAGTTTAGGGTACTTAGATGAGACAGACTTGTATAAATTGCCTTTTAAAATAAAGTAATATGAGGGCCAGCAAGATGGCTCAGCAGTTAAGAGCACTTGCTGCAAAGCGTAATGCATAAGCACCCACCCACCCCCCAACACACTTTCATACACACAAAATAAAGTAAGATGGTTTAGTGGTTAAAGGCAGTTGCCATGAAGCTTCATGTCCTAAGTATGGCCATATGGTGGAAAGAAAAGAGTTCTGAAGGAGTTCTAAGGTTGTCTTCTGACCACACACATGTAAAATAAATAAATCAAATAAAATTTTCAAAGAATTACATTTTTCCTGTGGCTCTCAGAAGTAGATATTTAAGCCACAAACTGCATGCATTCTCTGTTTATATTCTCAGTTAGAGTTAGGAAACTCTAGGGTGGGTTTCCTAGGGCTGGTAAGATGGCTCAGCAGGCACTTGCTCCCTGCCTAATGGACCTGAGTAATTTGAAACCTAGGCCCCACAAATTGAAAAAGAGAACTAAGTCCTGCAAGTTGGCCTCTGACCTCCACATGTCTGGGACACAAAAGAAAGAAGAAAGAAAGAGAGAAGGAGGGAGGGAGGGAGGCAGGCAGACTTCATCATCTCTCAAAGAGCTATATGTAATTAACTAGCACGTGACTCTACAACTGTGTTGAGCCAGGTGTAGATTGAAACTAACATGGCTGAGGACACTTCTTGAAAGTCTAGACACATAAAGGACTTAGATTGAATATACCCTGTCCCTCACCGTCTTGTCACAGAAAGCATTTGACCTTTGATTCATTATTTTCCTGATCAGTAATTGCTAACATAACTATGTATAGTTGGGATCTCTGCAAAGGCCTGACCTCCAAGTAGAGTTCTGTGTTTATATATGCAGCCTGAGAATTCATTGTCATTGACTTGACTGCTAGGATTAGCCACAAGAGAAAAGCCTAGCCCTTTAACCTAAAAGTAGATCATTTTAGTACTTAGGCACATTTGTTATTTAATTCATATGCATATCTTGCCTGTCTGTGTGTATATTATGTGCCTATATTATTTATGATTTACTAAGGATTCAGAAAGAAAGGCCAGCCTCAAGCTACAGATATCAGGCAGTGGTGATACATACCTTTAATTACAGAAGCTAGGAGGTAGTAGTACACACCTTTAATCTTAGAATTCAGGATCAAGAGGTGTACGTGCCCAACCTCGACCAGCAAGGAAGACACGACTCCGGGAAGATCTTCTTCATGCAGTTTTAATCAGGATCCTTGAAACATGTTTCCTCTGACCCGCGGGAGCCCGGGGGACCCCTGCACAGGCTTAAATACCCTTGAGCTAACCAACCCCAGTGAGTTATGTGAACCCTGCAGATAGGCTACTCTAACGCGGAAGGAGACAGGCTGAACAGACTTAACCAAATAAGGGCTTGTTTACGCCAGAGAGTGCTCACCCTTGGGGAGGTGGAAGGCGGAAGCCAGCGCCATATTTAAGGCGTGGCACTTCGCAGCTCTCTATAGTTCCCCCTTTTTGTTTTAATAACGCAACAGGCAAGGGTAGTAGTCTGGTCTCCAGTAAAGCAGTGGACATTGTAATGACCCTGAATCCTGGTAGTCAGCCAAGTCAGTGCCACACCCATCCAGTATCTTTTTCCTGGAGGTGGGGCCTCAGACACCAACCCACATGCAACCAGACTTGCCCTTCTCGGAGTTGCTCACTTCCAGAGCTAACTCGGAGTGCATTGCTAAGCCATACAACCTGAGCATGAAGGATCAATACTTGTTCATGACTGCGAGCCATGCTTGGGGAGACTGTCCTGCCTCAATGGCTGTAAATGCCTGGACAACCATAGCTGCATACCGCTTCTGAGCAAACCTCATCTTGCAAAGGCGCCACAGGCCCACGAAGGAGATAAGCAACAAGAGGACAGCCATGGCTCCCATTCCTGCCCACTCTTTCAGATGATCCATGGCAACAGGAACCATGATGACAATCCGGCAGCCAGTCCCACATCCACACGTGTCAAATTCACTGCAACGATGGCCACTGGCAGCTGTGCCATCAAGTCATCAAAGTCAGCAGACCAATTTCCTAAAAGATAGCTAGACAACTGTCGTGACAAATTAGCAGCACATGTAAAGTTCTCATACTGAATGCTGGTAACACACAAACCTGGATATTTCATTTTATATCCCAATTGGGCCAGCTGCCACAAGGTATCTATTTGCTCCTGCACCAGATTAATTCTTTTGTTTACAATCATTAAACCTCCTTTTAGTTGAGCACCAATTGTGGATTGAGCATCCAAGGCGGTAGCCACATTCTTGAACAACTCATTTAGCGTAGAGACTGTCTGCACCAATGTGCTCATAGCCACGCCAGCCATGACTGAACCCACAACTGCAAAAGAGGTAGCTGCAACTATGGCTGCTATAATGCCAAAATCTCTCCCTGCAGCCTCTACCAAACAGGCCATAAAATCTGAAAATGGTTCCATTGGGCCTTGTAATATCTTAGTGAGGTTACCATTCACCTCTCCCTTATTGGGTAATGACTTCCATGCTTTTATGGCAATCTGATTTACTTGTTCAAGACTTAAGTCACTTCCTAAGGCTTTCCAGACCTCAGGGCAAAAGGAACGCCCTGTACCTCGGCCCCGCCCTTCCTCACTCTGATCAGGAGAAGGTGCCGAAGGCATTGTTCCAGGAGGGTCCCTCCCCTTCCCACATCGCCATTTCTCCTCTCCCTTCCCCCTCTTCCCCTTAGGGGATTGTTTCTGAACCTTTTCTACGAGGGCTTGCAATTCTTCCTCAGAATCTGTTTCGTCCGTACCTGACTCTCCTGTGCTCTCAACCTCTTCTGATCTTTCTTCTTGCAACATTTCTAGCGCAGCTTTCCCTTTTTCATCGCCTCTTTACAGTACCTCTGGTCTTCAATATAGCTATGCACTAACTTCCAAACAGGTCGGACTCTGGACTTTAGCGTTCCTTGTTCCCAAGCAAAATCAAGGTCCCTGCCTAATTTGTCCCAGCACGCAACCGTGAGGTCTCCAGAAACTGCGAACCAAGGTGCAATGGCACCGCATTCGCTCAGGAATCTTTCTAGTGTGCTTTTCTTTAAGTTTCTTTGACAAAAGTAGCTTCTGAAGAGCCAGAAAAATTGGATGAGACTGAGAAGTCCCCATTTTGAAAATTTTACTTTCGGTTCGTTAGAACCTCTCCCTCAATGCCTGAGACTTTATTGCCACTTATTTCCGCAGTCTTTAACTTTGTCCCAACTTACCTGGGACTTTATTGCTCCTTACTGGAGACCTTATCACCTCTTTACCAAAGGCCTTAAATTTGGTCCCAACTTACCTTGGGAACTTGCCAGCGCTGCCCTGACTGCAAGAAGTTCTGATCTGAAAAATTCCCGGTACGGGCCACCATCTATGTGCGCCTACCCCTGCCAGCAAGGACGGACGCAACTCTGGGAAGATCTTCTTCATGCAGTTTTAATCAGGATCCTTGAAACATGTTTCCTCTGACCCGCGGGAGACCCAGGGGACCCCTGCACAGGCTTAAATATCCTTGCACTAACCAACCCCAGCAAGCTACGTGGACCCTGCAGATAGGCTACTCTAACGCGGAAGCAGACAGGCTGAACAGACTTAACCAAATAAGGACTTGTTTAGGCCAGAGAGTGCTCACCCTTGGGGAGGTGGAAGGCGGAAGCCAGCACCATCTTTAAGGCATTTCACTGCGGCTCTCTACAAAGAGGTAGACAGATCTCTCTGAGTTCAAGGCCACCTGGGGCTACATGAGATTGAATCAGTCTAGAAGAGTAACAGAGCTCATACCTTTAATCCTAGCACTTGAGATATAAAAGATAGAAGCAGGAACTTCAGTAGCCAGTATCCAGCATTCATTCTCCTGCCACATTGAGAATAGAAGGGATCCATTCTCCAGCCACATGGAGGATAGGAAGACATTCAGTCTCAGGATTCTCCAGCCACACTGAAGAGAGGCAGCAGGATCAGTCCTTTCAGTCTGAGGTGGTGCTAAGAGCTAGTGGCCTGCTACTTTGCTTTTTAGATCATCTGCTTGAGGCTTATCTGTCTCTGGGGTTTTTTGTTTTGTTTGATATTCTATATATATTTTTTCTTACATATCTATCCCAGCTTCCTCTCCCTCCCTCCTGTATCCCCCCATTCCCCTTTCCAACTCCCTCCCCCATTCCACAGGGAGGGTGATGCCTTCCAGGAGGGATCAACAAAATCTGTCAAGTCATTTGAGATAGGGCCTAGGCCCTCCCTCCTACCTCTAGGCTAAGTGAGTATCCCTCCATGGGGAATGTGCTCCCAAAGTCCTTTCATGCAGCAGGGATACATCCTGGTTTCAGTGTCAGAGGTCCCTTACCCTGTCCAGGCCTTTCTGAGACCCATGTTCAATGTGGGTTTTCCAGCTATCAGTCTGGAGGTTCATGAGCTCCCCCTTGTTCAGGTCAGCTGTCTCTGTGGGTTTCTGTAGACTGGTGTTGATCCCTTTTCTTATCACTCCTCCTCTGCCTCTGGATTCCAGGAGGTCAGCTCAGTGTTTAGCTATGGATGTCTGCTTCTGTTTTCATCAGCTACTAGGTGAGGGCTCTATGATGGCATATAAGTTAGTTATCAATCTCATTATCAGGGAAGGGCATTTAAGGTAACCTTTCCACTGTTGCTCAGATTGTTAGTTGAGGTCATCCTTGTAGGTCCCTGAACATTTCTCTAGAGTCAGTTTTCTTTTCAAGCCTATTATGGCTCCCTCTATTATGGTATCTCTCTCTCTCTCTCTCTCTCTCTCTCTCTCTCTCTCTCTCTCTCTCTCTCTCTCTCTCTCTCTCTCTTGCTCTATTTGTCCCCCATGCTTTCCTCTCCTCCCCTTCTCTTTCTGCTTGCTCCCTCTCCACTCACTGCATCCCCCCAACTCCCAATATGCTCGAGATCTTGTTCTTTCCCCTTCTATGAAGGATTTTGTAGTGTGTGTGTGTGTGAGTGAGAGAGAGAGAGAGAGAGAGAGAGAGAGTGTGAGAGAGAGCGAGAGAGAGAGAGAGTGTGTGTGTGTGAGAGAGAGGGAGGGGGGGAGTCTGTGTGTGTGTGTGTGTGTGTGTGTGTGTGTGTGTGTGTGTGTGTGTCTCCGTGTCTCCATCGCATCCTGGGATTCACCATATAGGTCAGACTAATCTCCAGTTCATTATCTCTCACCATTGTGTATCATCACACCTGGCTAAATTCAGAGCTTTCTAAAGTAAGTGTTAAAATTAAGAGCCAGGCATAGTAGGTAGTGCAGGCCTTTTATCCCAGTACTTGGGAGACAGAGGCAGGCATATCTCTTGAGTTTGTGGCTAGCCAGGGCTGTGTACCTTATCTCAAAAAGGGGTGGGGGGGGCAAACTATTTTCTAAAGACTGTTAATGTTTTGAGAAATAAGTTCTCAGGTTCCTTAGCACTTAATTATTATCATTAAAAATAAAAGTGTATGAGCAAGTGCTTTATAAAGGAAACACTAATTACTAAGGTGTGAATCAGACTTTCTAAATTTAAATTATTGCAGCTTAAGCTTATTTCTAGGAGGATTGTTATGGGACAGATCAGAGTGTCTGGGTTTCAGCTCTGCATTTAACAGTCCTGTTGTGTATCTGTAAGTAATTTGGATACATGTCAGTATGAAAGAAGGTCTCTGATGGTTTGCTTCAGGACACTACCTCTTCAGACCAACCTCTTCATTAATTTCTTGACTAAAAATACTGCCTTGCTTAATTAGAGTGGAAGATGACAAACAGCTAAAATGAATAGTTACCTTGAACAACAGCATTGGGTTCAGGGTATTCACAAAGAAAAGCAGAGGTCAGCACACCTTGTTGTCTCACATTTGTGTGAATCTCTTAAAGGGCATCATAGATCTTCCTACCTCAGCTTCCTAAATACTGAGGACGCCCTGGCTGGCCTAGAACTCACTATATAGACCAAGATGGCCTTGAACTCACAGAGATCCACGTGCCAGGTCACCCAGCTTTAAAAAAAAAAAAAAAGTGTGTTTATTTTAGTGTATGGATGTTTTGTGTCTGTGTGCCACCTTTGTGTCTGACACCAGAGAAGGCTAGACTGCAGAAAGGGAGACTCAAACACAGTCTCACCTCTTCTCTTCCAGCCTTTTTGGCCCCTAAGTAAAAACTGCCAATATAGAAAGTCTGAAAACAGTGTGAGAAAGCAAGGTAGCTTAGCCAGAGCTCGTCCAGCACATAATAGAGTAATGTGTTACTTTTCTCCTTTCTGGTCCCAAAGATGCATGTTTGTGTTCATCAGAATTCCTTAAATAGATGCTGTCTGATGTTGATAACCTCATGCAGCTCACTGTCTTTGGACAGCTCACCCTTCCTCTTGAGCTATCCTGTTTGTGCTTTATCTGTTCTCTTCTCTTGTCTTGGAACTAAACTTTGGTTTATTTTAATTGCATTTTATTGAGGGGGGAGAAATATATCATAGCACATGTATGAAGATAAGACAATTTAATTTACAGGAGTCAGTTTTCTCCCGCCACCATGTGGTTCTGGACGTCAAATTCAGCTCATCAGGCTTGAGTGCAAATGTGCCTGCTTAGCCATCCTGGGGTCCCTCATTATTTTTAAGCTCCATAAGTCACAGCCTCAGAGGGATGGGTGGAAAAACAAGAACTAGCACACTTCAAACACGTTTACTGTGGTCTGGTGTCTTGAGCTTAATGTTGCCAAACAGTAGAATACTGTCATGTGATGGCATCTCAAGAAGAAGGGTGAAAGGCTGAGAAACTGGTTATTTGTTCCTTTGTTTGTAATACAATCAATTGAAGAGATCGAGAATGATTTCCTTTTGGTAGGTTGCCAGCTGATAGCTAGTTTTCACCCCCATTTCTTCTTTCTTGTTACAGCTCTTTATCTCCAGTCTGGTAATTGATTGTCTTAAAACTGAGAGCATTTCTTTGAAACTCTGAAAATTGGGCTCTTCATCCTACAAAGTAAATTTCCACACCTCTTCATTTGCTTAAAGGGATTGCTTGGGAGTTTCCCAGCACTTCCTCATGTAAGGCCATATGTCACCATGCAGGATTTATGATGATTGCTGCTATCAAACAGCTCCTTGCAGCACCCTTTGCTCTTAAGGTGATTGCCCATGGATTAGAATGTACCACCTAAAAGTTCATATGACAAAACATGATTCCCCACATCAAATGGTAATGGTATTTGGAGGAGAGGCCATTGAGAAATAATTAGGATTAAATAAACTTTGAGTGAGGCCTCCACAGTGTCCTAAGCAGCATAATGAAGAGAGAACAGTGTCAGTGTTCTTGCCCCATCTCACCATGAAATGCCCTGTACTTTGTTAGTGCTCAGCAGGAAAGTCCTGACCCGAGTGCCAGTGCTATCCACTTCTGAATCCAGTATCTAGAACTGTGAGCTAAATGAACTTTTATCCCTATCAGTCACATGATTTCTGGAATTTTGTTATAGAAACAGAAGACAGACCAAATAGGAATGACATTATAAAATGTGGTTCTTTTGAGATAGGCAGAGCCTTAGTAGGTGGTCTCAAATGCTTATAAAATACTGCACCTTTCACATTTGTTCATTTGTTTGCATGTGTGATTGCATGTGTCCACATACATATATGTATGGGTGCATGTATGGATTCTAGGCATCAAATTCAGGTCATTGAGTGCCTCTACCCACCGAGCCATCCCACTACCCCCTATACAACATTGTTGAAACAGGGTCTCTACATAGCCCTAGACATCCTGGGACTCACTGTATAGACCAGGCTGGACTCAAACTCACAGAGATCCACCTGCCTCTGCCTCCTGAGTGCTGGGATTAAACACAGGTGCCACTATACCCAGCTCCTGTACTCATTTTTGAAGTATTTTAGCTAGTCTGAAGTGACCAGTGCCAATATTCTTTTTGGAAATCTTCAACTCTGCTACTGAGGAAAAAAAAAAAAAAAAAAACAAAAACTCTGTGTCCTCCTTTCTGAACTAATTGGCTCTAACAGTAAAAGAAAATGCTTGCCCTATTTAAGTGCTCATATTTAAGTGCTCATTTCCAGCTCCTTGCTTTGTAGTTTCTGTTTCCCTACATAGTTGAGAGCTGCTGTAGTCAAACAAAAAATTCTCTCTTCCAGAATTTCAGTGGAAAGTTAATACAATTTGGGACTTTGAGCTGAGCTAGTTTGAGGTGGGGGGGGGGCAGGGGTGAAAGAGTGTGGACACAGAAGATTCCTTGAGAGCTACAGATTCCCAGTTGACTGCACCTAAGGCCTTCGCTACAAATCTGTTCTCTGCCATCCATGACTGTCTATTTATCTCTCACCCCGATGTGCCTTGGTTCAACTGGTAATCCTGGCTGACTTGGAACTCTGTTTAGATCAGGTTGGCCTTGAACTCACAGAAACCACCTGCCTTTGCTTCCTGAGTGCTGGGATTAAAGGTATGGACCACCACACCCTAGTATAGGTCTATAATCCCACTGCAGGATTGGTGCAGGGAGATCATGAATTGGGAGTCTAGCCTGAGCTACATAATGAGATTGTGTCACAAAAACAAAAAGTTATCGAAGTCATTGTGGGCCCTGATTAAAATACAAACAATACCTGAAGCAAGGTGTGGCGGCCCACATCTAATCTCAGCACTTTGGAGGTAGAGGCCGAGGGGGAGGCAGGTGGATCTCAGTTTTAAGACTGCCTGATCTACAGAGCAAGTTTCAAGACCCTGTCTTGAAAAACCAAGAGAAAAGAAAAAAGGAAATAGTACCTGGTTGTTTAATCAGTGTGGTGATAGGACATAATGCAAACACATAAAGGAATGTCCTGCTAAGGTCCTTAGTGCCTTCCCAAAAAAAAATCACCTTTTTCTCTAGGACCTGATGTTTTCCTTTATCTTGTAGGTTGTTTTTGTTTTGCTTTGTTTTAAGATTTATTTGTTTATTATGAATAAGTGTTCTGCCCACATGTAGGGCACTAGATCTCATTATAGATGGCTGGGAGCCACTATGTGGTTGCTGGAAATTGAACTCAGGACCTCTGGAAGAGCAGCCAGTGCTCTTAACCTCTGAGCCATTTCTCCAGTCCTTGGTTTTTGTTTCCTTGTGGTGCTGGAGTCCAAACAAAGAACCACGCCTATGCCCCTGAGTGAACTATAAACCCCTCTACCCATGGTAATCAGATCTATTTGGATGATCTGTAGTGATCAAATTAATTACTAATTCTAACTTCCTAATCACTGGTCATCTCTTCAGAGTCCTTGCTTCTGTTTCTTTACGAAATGCCTAATTATAGTGAATTATGGTTACCCTTAGTACTATAGTGTTAGTCAATATTTTAATCCATCAGACCATAACAAAGCCAGAAAAGTAGCTGGGAGTATTGCTGTATGTCTGTAATTCTGGCACTTGGGAGATAGAGATAGGAGTTTGTGGTTATCCTCTACTACATAGTGAGTTTAAGGCCAGCTTGGGCTATGTGAGTGCCTTTCTTGCCTCAACAAACACAAAAATAAAAATAAAAAAATTCAGAAAGTCTGTTTGGTTTTCTGAGGAAATTACCCAGAAAAATGAATAATATCTCTTATTGCAGATGAAGATATTGATCAGCAAGCCAGGGACTCACACCCAGCAAAACTTCAGTTTACAGACATAGCAACAGTTTGAGCAGTATATCTCCAAAGCAAATAGAGTTGTTTTTCTACATTTTTCTTCTTTCGAATTCTGGAAAAGCTGCTACTGTACTTGGAGAAAGAGCTGTCTTTTTTTCTTCTTCCTCTCTCTTCATAAACAAAGACACTTATTACTTTGTAATTCTGTCACTTTGTTCCTAATGTTATTCCAAGCACCTGAATCAATTACAAACTTTTTTTTAATGCTAACGAGAATAGCAAGAACCATTTTTCAGACCAGGAAGATGGCTTAGCAAGTAAAGGCACTTGGTGCCAAGCCTAATGGAGTTCAGTCCCCATTGCTGTGAAAATTAACTAATTAATTTAAACAATTGTTTTAAATACCATAGGGTCTTGGAAATATGCCTGGCATGTCATTTTTCATTCATATTTCTTAGGTTGTGTCTGTTTGGGAGTTTCTGAGATGATAATCTCACTGTGTGCCACTGTCTGGCTTGGAATTCCCTGTGTAGACCATGTTGACTTTAAACTCATAATAATCCTACTGCCTCAGCCTCACAAATGCTATGATTATAAGACTGTACTAGATTGGTTTTGTGTTTTGAGACAGAGTCTTGCTATGTAACCCTGGCTGGACTTGAACTCAGCAATCCCAATGCTTTCAGCCTTTAAATTCTGGGCTCATAGGGTATGCCCCATTCCCAACACCCTGATAATTCATTTTATTGAACCCAAACACTATAGTAAGAGTTATATCCTCTTTTTTGGTAAGTAAGTCTAAGTTTAGAAATTTCTGATGAGCTTTTCTAGCCAGGCGGTGGTGGTGCACACTTTTAATCCCAGCACTCAAGAGGCAGAGGCAGGCAGATCTCTGTGAGTTCCAGGACAGGACAGGCTCCAAAGTAACACAGAGAAACCCTGTCTCAAAAAAAAAAAAAAAAAGTTCAGATGAGCTTTTCTGTACATCAAATAAAAAAACAAACTCAAGTTAAATAAGAATCCATGCATGTATACATGCAGCAACTCAGGCTTGGTGTGTGTACTAATACTTAGCCGTGGGTGTGGTGTGTGTATGTGGGTGTGTGTGGGGGGAGTGTGGGTGTGGATGGGTGTGGTGGGGGGGTATGAGTGTGGTGTGTGTGTGTGTGTGTCAGTCTTTGTTTTGAACTCCAGGTGTCACCTATACTAAGAACACACTCAGAGTGTGTCACACTCTTTCCCCCAGCCTGTGGATTTGAATTCTTTAAATGTTTCTGAACTATAAGGTGGATTTTTTGTTACCTGTCTATAATGTTTGAGGTATTAAATATTTATGAGTTTGTTTTATCAGAACTTAGAGATATTTATGTGTTTATTTAGCTTAGAAAGTCAATGTGAAGTTACTGCTTTAAGAGACTGCATAGGAGTTTGAGGCCAGTCTGAGATATAAAAGATGTCTGTCTTGGGGGAGGGGGATATTATGGCTCTAACTTACCCTTAAAGATAGGAAGCATTTCATGCTAACATAGTAAAAGGCCATGCCTTTCTGAATTAACAAGCAGATACATGGAGATCTGAGACTGAGCTTCTAATAGCTTCTCAGTCATGTCTCAAAGTAAACATAAACTCCTGAGAGTTCACCAGTCCCCATCCGGAAGAACTGTCCCCGTCACAGTATGTACCACATCTCAATTGAACTACTGTCAACGTAACAAGTAGCCAAGAAGAAAAGCCTAGCACACACTCAACTGTCTGGGGTTTCTTGCCCCACAGAGAAAATAGATACCTGTCAGTCTTCTCCAGAAACTGCCATATAGTTAGATGGTAAAACCAAATTCATGCTCAGTGCTGTCATCAGGGAGAACTCATTAATAATCAGTGCATAAACCAGAAACAAAAACCAGAATTCATAAAGAATTTTGAATGAACCAAGAAATCAACAATATCAAAATGGCACTCACTACTTTAAGAGGCAAGAACTTACATGATCAGGCTATAGTATCCCACAGCCCATACTCTCTGGGCAGCTTGTCTATTCAGTTCTCTGTTCTATCAATTGAATCCTTTAATATCTTTGACTAAGTCTTAAATTTGTTAAAGCTTTTGGGGGTTTTTTGTTTTGTTTTGTTTTGTTTTGTTTTTTTCCAGTCAGCCTGTCAGTTGGTCTGTCGTTGTTGCTGATACTGGATCTCATATAGCAGAGATTAACTTCAGACTTGCTATGTATCTCAGGCTGGTCTTGAGCTCCTGACCCTCCTGCCTCTGGAGTAATGAGAGTATAAGCATGCTCCCATCATACTTGGATACTACACTTTTTCCATTCCTGGTTGTTTTTGTTTTCTTTTGTAGCTCTGGAGAACGGCCCAGGGCTTGGTGCTCACTGGGCACCATACCTGCTAAGCTATGTCTCCAGCCCCCACCCCTTTAATTCTTTGTGATGACATCTCATTGCTACCTAAGATGACTTTGAATCTTGATCTTCCTGCTTCCATCTCTTGAGATTATAAGCACGCTTTATGTCAGTTTCTCAAGTATACTTTAAAAAAAAAAAAAAAAAAAAACCTTACAAATATACAGTGGACATTTCTCACACAAAAGGTATGCTTTAGGCCCAGGGAACTCTCCCGGGCTGCTGTCCATATAGGGGAGGCTCATACAGCCAAGGCACTTTGTCTCACGTGCTTCAGTGGTCACAGTGATAATAGAGCTTCTTGGAAATGTTTTGACCAGATAACATACTCACTACCATTCTTTCATAATCCATTGGTACAACTGATAGAAAGGTTATAGTGGGTGTGGAAAATGTCTTACACATGTGTCCCAAAGGGAAGGAACATTGGAAATACCTATCAGTGGGAGCAATTTTGCTTCAAATTTTAGAGTTGTAACATTAACCGTATAAAATATACAATACAGAATGTAACCCCCATAATTCAGCTATATAATTACAAAGAAAATTATTCCCTAATAGATTTTATACTAGGTTGAGCATAATTAGTTAAATAAGTATTTAAAATATACATCAAGTTTATTTAGTGTACAAATATATGACATTACTCAGGAAAGTGTTATCTCTCAAAAATTGAAATCACAAGAGCTACTGTTGAGTAACAGAAAATACTTGCATTTATAAAACAATAGAAACCACAATGGTGGGACTGGAGGAGATGGCTAAATTGGTAAAAGTGTTTTCGTCAAAAGCATGAAGACCTAAAAGTTAGGGTCCTAGCATCCACATATAAAGTCAGGAATGGCCACAAGTGTTTGTAACACCATTCTCAAGCTTTGGGGCCAAAACAAAATTTCTGGGGCTTGCTGGCCAGCTAGCTTAGTTTTAAAAGGAGGTGGGAGGCAAGCTTCAGGCTCAGTAAGAGACCTTTTCTGAGCGGATGAGGTGATCAATAGAAGACAACGTAGACATCCATGATTCATTTGACTTCTGTAAAGTGAGATTGTACATAAAGCAGAGCAGGAGGATCTTGAGTCCAACCCTTCTGCATAGTGCCTCAGAAAACAGCAGAAAGATGTTTGATTGTCTGGTACAATGGAGCAGTAGGTGTCTGAGCAGACCAAACCCAGGCCTGAGCTCTTGGCATGTTTTCTGCATCTATTACTGGATCTCCGGCTCACAGTGCTTTCCAAAAAATGGCTTCTCCTGTCTGTAGTGCCAGATCTTAGGTTCTCATGCTAGCTTGCCTATTTTCTTGCTCACTGTTCTTACTCCTACTCAGTTGTCACTTACATAGTTTTCCAAACATAGGATACAAAACAAAGAAGAAACATTGGGAAAGTGGAACTGTCTCCTGGTGCTTAATGGAAACCTACATAGGTTGCCTTTTGTATTTATTGGACCAACCTACCTCAAAGTGTTAATTTTATTGAGAATTGGTTTTACTTTGTCAGCAGTATTCAGCCATACTTAATTTAAATGAAAGAAATGTGAATGTGAAAATAATGTCCTGTAGCTTTAAATCCAACCACTTGGAAGCTTTTGTCTTTTATAAATAAAAGATGCTCACAACTGGAGCAGAGAGGCAGATACTGTCTTTGCTCTCAGAGTCAGACTGTTCATTTGCATTTAGCAGCCCTAGCAAACCATTCTCATGCGCGGCGCGCGCGCACGCACACACACACACACACACACACACACACACACACACACACACGAGCGCACGCAGAGGGAGAGGCTGAAGCTTTCTATTTATTCAGCTAAGTCCTCCCAGATGCCCAAATGTAAGGCTACTGAGTTTACGAAGGAGACAGAACTGAACATATATAGACCGATATGGACACTGCACAGCAGAGCATCGGCTATGTGAGGTGTTGATGTGGTGCAGCTGTACCTGCCTGTTGTGTGCAAGCCGCTTCTCTGATCTTGACGGTGAGAAGCCCAAGGATCAACTAGAAGATTCACTGTCCCAGCTCTTGGGTGGAGGATGTGTCCCCAGTGGTGGCTGCCCTCATTTAGTGTGCAAGAGTGACAGGATCTGTCACTGCTCCTCTGCAGCCTGGAAGCCGGAACAAATGGAAAGCGCTCCTAGTCAAGAGAGGTTATGATTTGTTTTCTCAATCTGAGCTTGCTCTGGTGCTCACAAATGAAGGATGGGCTTTGTGGCAAGCAAAATCAGCAGACTGCCTGACGGGGGTTTTTGGTAAGATAAATGTGTTATGATGAGGGGTTTTCCTTGGGGTTTTCTTGTTTTTGTTTTTTTCCTGTATCAGCTACATAGAATTGCATCTTAGCAGTATCATATTTGGTGGGAAAGGATGAGCAAGAGAGACAGAAAAGATATTTTTGCTGTTTATTCAAGTTGTGACCTTCAGATATAATCATCAGGTTTTTCTCAGATATCCATGAGCAGCTAGAAACTAGGCATTTCTAGATCATGGGATGCTCACTCACAATTAAGTCTTTATTCTTTTCTTTTTCTTTTTCTTTTTTTTTTTTATTTAAATGTCTTTAGATAGTTGTAATTACCTTATTTTTTCCTGGGATTTTCCTACAGCCTGCAGTGGAGAAAGAAAAATAAAGCCTTCATCTTGTTACTGGGTGCTTGCCCCTGGAACAGTAGTAGGCTGGGAGCATGAGTGTGGATGTGGGGGTAGGCAAGATGAGTAGTCTGCTATTTCCATGCTGTGTGTTGGTGGAGGTCTGTCTTGAGCTCATTGTCATTTCTGTTCAGTATCCAGTGGTGGTTTGAGCTGCATCTCTTTGCCATCTATTACAACTGAATTTCTTTTATGTTTGCTTTTGTACCTTTTTCTTTGCCAGACCCAATTCTGTCATGTAGCCTTTTTCTGTTGCTGTTAATACATAGTAGCCCTTATTAGAGAAAAGATAAATGTAGAAAATAACCCAGGAACACAAGACCCTAGTACCTCAGGAAAAAGACAAACAATCCTGAAGTAATTTTGGCCGGCCCCTAAAACAAAATAATGGACATTTTCTCTTTAAGATATAGGTTTTGACTTTAGCAAATTTAAGTACCTTAATTTTGAAATCTTAAAATGGATGTTTATTTCAGGTTAAAGAAATGGATCTTCAGAGAGTTCCAGGGCAGCCATGAATTAATTAATTAATTAATTGATTGATTAATTAATTAATTAATAGGGAGACCCTGTCTCAAATTTTAAACAGAAGAAAGGAAGGAAGGAAGAAGAGATTGCAGCATTAGGTTCATGAAGTCCTGCCAGAATTACCTGGCTCTAGTCCATTCTGAGTTGGATCCTATTATATTTTGTAAGGATAAAGGTTCCCTTTTTTTCACTGTAACTTGGCCATGTGTTGTTGGAAGGTCTGTGACTTGATTTATTGGCCAAGTTCAGATTTTGTCCTTGGACCCCCTCCTCTCAACAGCAGGCACAGCCAAATTTCCTTGCAGCTTAGAGTGGGCACAGAAGCTGTCCATTGACACCTGCCTTTCTGCTGACTCACTGGTTATGTAAGCATCAAATACAGCCATCCATACACTTCTCTAGTTTGGGAAATGGAGGCTGCCTGTTTACCCTGCATCCTGGGGCTCTTTTCCTCAAGCTTTTTTGGTTAACATGGTCATAGGGTTTCACTGCAGTGAAAAGATGAATCCTTTTCTCTTTTTGAATTGCAGCATTCTTAAACTCTATTTGTATCTCTCCCTGATGAAATTCCCATCTGTTTTCTTGGCACTTGAAACCTTCAGAAATAGTGATTTCTCTCACTTCTTGCCTGGTTAAAGTAAGGACTTCCTTTTCTGTCTTTGAGAGCTCAGTTTGAATGCCCTATTATAGGAGCCTCTGAGCTTTCCATGTAAAGTAAAGTTTCCCCCTTCTGCTACCCCTTTTCTTGAAGTACTCTGTTCTTTTCTTTATGGTGGTTTCCGTAGTCATGTGTTT
Source organism: Cricetiscus sungorus (assembly GCA_030556225.1). Classification (NCBI taxonomy): domain Eukaryota; kingdom Metazoa; phylum Chordata; class Mammalia; order Rodentia; family Cricetidae; genus Cricetiscus; species Cricetiscus sungorus. The sequence goes on along the minus strand of JANBXA010000735.1, from coordinate 27,681,510 downwards.
CTGTCACTTGCCCCTCAATCATGAGCCTCATGAAGACAGAAAGATTCATTCATTGGTAAATACCTAGCAAAATCACTCACTCACTGGAACTTACAGAAAGGACTGGCAGTCAATAACATGCACATACAGCAGGGGGAGAGCAAACAGTGAACTGAGGGTGTGGAGAAAGCCCCTGTGATGAAGGTAAAGGTGAGAGGTTGAGCAGGTGAGGCTTGGAGAGAGGGGGAGGCCTGGATACAGGGCCTAACAGCATGAGACTGCAGAGGCCACATTCAGATTCTTGATATTTAGAGGGTCTGGGGAATGTTTGAGGGTATTTGTTTGGGTGCTGGAGCTTCATGCATGTTTAGGCAAATACTGCCCCACCTAGGTTTACCCCAGCCCAAAATTCTTACTCTTTACTTTGAAAACTGGGAGGGTGATAAGCAAATGTAAGCATCTCCTTAGAGTTGGGCTTTTTCTTTCCTTTCCCCTCCCACCCCCTCAACTCCACAGAGAACCTAAGTGGATACAAGCAGATCTTCTATCCAGAGGAGAAGCATTGAGAATCTGTCCTGAGATGGTGGCAGTAGGGATGGGTACAGAGCATTATGCACCCTGATGGAAATTTGGAGTGAAGATAATGGGAGTTGGTGTTGGGTTGGGTGTGGTGAAAAGCAAATGATGTCAGAGGGGCTGCTGGGCTGTGGTGCACTTCGCTTCTTGGCTTGTTTAACTTGTGAACAGTAATTACTCTCCTGAGGTAAGGAGATCAGGAAGAAGGCTTTGAAAAGAAGGCTTTGTGATGCACTCTGAGTCTTCATTTGAAACCTTCAGTGATGATCTGGAGATACAGTTGAAGACAGTAGCTCAGACCTGTGGGTTGAACCTTCTCTTCTACCATAGCCACACCCAGCACCTTCAGGGAGCCTCTTGGCCAAATGTTGTCTTAACTGGACCTTCCTCTCAATTGATAGTTAGGTTTCATTGGTTAGAGCATGTGTTCTTTTTTTCTTTTTTTTCTTTTTTTTTTTTTTTTAAGATTTATTGATTGATTGTGTGTACAGTATTCTGTCTGCATATATATGCCTTCATGCCAGCAGAGGTCACCAGATCTCATTACAGATGGTTATGAGACACCATATGGTTGCTGGGGATTGAACTCAGGACCTCAGGAAGAACAGTCAGTGCTCTTAATCTTTGAGCCATTTCTCCAGCCTGAGCATATGTTCTTGAAGAGCAGAGATTCTACCTTTATTGAGTGGTTTTTACATAAAGAAGGCAAACACTATTTATAAAATTAGTTGAACAGGGAAAGGCTCACAGTGCCTGCGTCCATATGTGTGTGTTAATAACCCACATCTAGTGTCACAGCACCATGTACTTCTGCTTCCATCCCCTCTAGGGTTATTGAGACTGTTCCATATTCTTACCTGAAACAGTTCAAAAGAATACAAAATGTCTTTAAGAGTTAAAAAAAAAAAAAAAAAAACTGGATTTGTCCTTTTTATCATTTCCTTTTACTTTGTTTATAATTTGTGAGAAAATTATATTGTTGAGAAATTGAGATCTTGCTACTATTTACCATTTGTGAAATGATTAATCAAGACAGGATAGAACCAGCATCCATATTAGCTGGTCTTGTTCCCTGGGTTTTCTCTTTTCCTTTTCCCATCATTTAAAGTAATTCCAGAATCTGTGCAGTCAGTGTGGTTATTGTTGGGATTTAAGATGAAGTAATTTGCTGGGTGGTGGTGGCACACATCTTTAATCTCAGCTCTCAGGAAGCAGAGACAGGTGGATCTCTGAGTTGAGGCCAGCCTGATCTACAAAGTGAATTCTAGGACAGCCAAGATGAAGTAACTGGATGTGATGGGCCTAGTGGTATACACCTCCATTCCCAGCATTCGTGAGGCAGAGGCAAGAGAATTGTTTCAAATTTTGAGATCAACCTCTGTGACTGTGGTGTAACTTTTCATGGGAAAATGTGAGTAAATGTGTGTTCACCCTGGATTATAACACCAACAACAGACCAGAGGAAATACTGAACCCAAGCCAAGTATTTGTGTTACAAGAGTGTGGGTGATGTAAAGGCAGCTGCATTACTGAAGAAACTCCCTGCATGGTTGACAGCTGACAAAAGCAGCATCCCTGGAGCATCTGCCCATGTTGTAATCAGTTCCACAGGGGAATCCTCCTCCCAGTGATGATTACTGCTTCTGTAATCTGTAATCTTGGGAAGAGCATTGAATTCGATGACTTTTCGAGTTTCTTGGGCCTTCTAAATTTCCTTAGCTTCCCAAGTCTTAGAAAAACCTCATTCCTGAAGGAGGGTTTCAGTTGGAGGACATAGCTACACAGTGAGTTCTAGGCCAACCTGGTCTACAGAGTGAGACCCTGCCCACCCCACCCCACTCCAAAAAAAAAAAAGAAAACTAGATCACAAAAAAAAAAAAAGAGCCAAATATGGTAACTCATTATAATCTCAAAACTGGGATGCAAAGGTAAAGGGATCACCAAAGATTCAAGGCCAGCCTGGACAAAGAGTAGAAATTCTAGCTCAAAAGCAGCTGGAAAGGAAGGGAGTAAGAGAGGAAAGAAGGGTCAGCACAGTGAATTTGAATGAGAAATATCAACACTGCAGTGCAGGAAGAATAGGAAGAATGCCTGTGTGTTTTCTAAAGGGTTCCTGTTTGTTGGGGTGAGGGGATAGTATTTATATCCCTCGTTCTTTCAGTCAGTACTAGCCCTCCACTCCCACATGCAGCCTCTGTGTAGCCCATACTGACTGGAGAAATGCCGAAGCAGAGTCCTGATAGCAGGACCTTCCACTTCAGATTGCTTTACAGAGACTGAAGCATTCAGCTTGCTTTTTCAGAAGTCTGAATAATGAGATTTCCTTGTTATCTTAATTGATATCAGTATGCCTTTCGAGGAATCTTCTGGTACCTCAGTGTTAGTGATTTCTTATACCTGTTAAGAACAACAGCTACCACCTTTTTAAATCTCAGGAATGCCTGTGTGACTTTTTGAGACTCCATCTAAAAGTTGATGAAAAGGACTACAGCTAGTTTAGTGGTAGTTTAGCATGTGCAAGGTTCTGAGTAAGAGCTCCTGCACCAAATAAATTAAATAGTGTGCTTTTTGTTCCTGTTTGAAGAAATTATGTGTACTTTGTTATTTGAGAGAGATGAGAGAAGAGAGAAGGGAGTTTATAACATCTTCTTGAAAAAAGGGTATGATAACGTGCTGAGATTTTGATCTGTCAGAAGAGCAGAGGCTGTCCTTATTGAGAGCCAGTCAGCTCTCAGCAAGGAAATGGCAAGTTAGACAGAATCAGGAAATCCACAATGAATTATTGAGCACCATTAGTGCAGTGCGCAGTTACTGTTTTTTAGAGAAACAAAGTAATGGTGCTTGTAGTCAAAGCCTGTGGAAGGCTAACACAGGAGAAGTGCCATGGGCATAAGACCAGTCTAGGTTAATGTAAGTAAACAGAACACAGAATCCTAACCTAATGAATTATACACTTTCATTTCAAATGATGTTAAATACATAGAAAAACTCAGAAATATAAAAATCCCTAATATATAAGGGTAAAGATGTATACATAGAAAACTGAAGTCAGGGGCTGGGAAGATGGCTTAGCAGCTGGGGCACTTATTGTTCTCCCAGAGGACCCAATTCTGTTCCCAGCATCCATGTCAGGTTGCTCATAGACAGCAATAAATCTAGTTCCAGGAGTTCTGATACTCCTTTCTGGCCTCTTCAGGCACCTGCACACATGACATATATACACATACAAAAATTAATGGAAATTAGTCTTTTTTTTTTAAGGAAAGAAAAATAAAATCAGAAGATCAAGTATGTTATAGAAATGAAGGCTGTAGTTTCCCTAGGGTGATCAGTATAATGGTTTCTATTCAGACATGGGAGAGAAAAACCTTGAAATGACAGCAAGAATCTGATGGAAAGGCTTTATTTTTTTTCAGATGAGGTCTTAACTCTAGCTCTGGCTGACCTAAAATTCTCTATATAGACCAGGTTGCCTATGAACTTTCAGTGATCCTTGAGTGTGTGTCTCCTTAGTGCTAGGATTACAGGTTGGCTTCAGTTCAGATAAAGAACTTAACTATAGAGCATTCTTCCAGCTCCTTACAAAAAGGACTGATTTCCTGCTAACACAATACTCAGCTACCACCAGCACTGCCAGGTCTGCTTCAGAGCCCACTTTTAGGGTTTAGGGAAGCTATAACTGCCTGGCTTGAAGATTTAGTCCTGTTTTAAGAAAATTTTACAGAAGCTAGTCTACAGAGTGAGTTCAGAATAACTAGGGTTACACAGAGAACTATCTTTTACTGTCTCAGTAAAAAGGAAAAAAGAAAACCTTACAATATTCTCCACCCCACCCCCAATGTGCAGGGCCTATGCTAGGCATTAGAAATAATACCTCCCCCCCCCCGAAAAAAATAGTATACAATCCCAGTACTGACTTACAAACAAGACTATGTTGGCTGAGGGCTGGTGAGGTGGCTCAGTGGGCACTGACCACTAAACCTGACAACTGAACTCAGGTTCAATCCCCCAGGATATACATGGCAGGAGTGAACTGACTCCCAAAAGCTGCCCTCTGACCTCCACATGTATACCATGGTATCTCCACCCAAAAATAGTTTAAAATATTAAGAATATGTTGACTTTATAGGGGTATCATTTTTATAGCTGTTCCCTCTGAGCTGGGAAGGAAATTAAGAGGCCATCTACTTAAGAAAATTTGATGGGACTGGCGAGATGGATCAGTAGTTAAGAGACTATAGTGCCCAGCACTCACAGGTGGCTCATAATCACCTGCAACTCCAGCTCCAGGGGATTCTAAACCTGGCCTCCCTGAATACCTGCATGCATGTGTGCATATAGGCACACAGATAAACATACTTTTTTTTTTTCTCAAGACAGGGTTTCTCTGTGTAGCTTTGGCTGTTCTGGAACTTGATATGTAGACCAGGCTGGATTCAAACACAGAGATCCACCTGTCTCTGCCTCCCAAATGCTGGGATTAAAGGCTTGCACCACCACCACCAGGCTCAAACACATAAATTTTTTTAAATCCTTTAAAAAGGAAAATTATTTGAGGTAAGTATGGTGCACACCTGTGATTCTACCATTTAAAAGCCAACGTGGTCTATAAAATGAGTCCTAGGCCACTGGAGGATAGTGAGCTTCTATATTAAAAAGAGAAAAGGGAAGAAGGAAGAAGAGATGGAAGGAAAGAAAGTCTTTTTGATAGTGAATAACAGACTTTAAGAGAAAGATGCCTCTCAATAGTGAAAAGAAAAATAACATATATGAAAGATACACAGAGGTGAATGGTTCAACTCAACCCCATTGGGAGTGTTGTTCAAGGATTAGTTCAAAGACTTCATGCCTGCATGTTAAACATTGTTATAGGAGGGACTGTGGCTTAGTGGTAGAGCAATTGTCTAGTTGTCCTGGCTTTGAATCCCAACACAGGGGAGAATAGTACAGGAGATATTGATGAACTGACAAAACAAATGGAAATCACCTTTCCACTTCAGAGTGAAGCGTGATAGAGTTATTGACCAAGTTCAGCCTCAAGGAGCTGATGCAGAATTGAAAACAAATCAACCTGACTCATAAAACAGGGTGATGGGCATGCCCTTCTATATATATGTTTCTCTTATTGTTTGATGAATAAAACACTGATTGGCCAATAGCCAGGCAACAAGATAGTCAGGGCTACCAGACCAGGAGAAGGCTGGAGAGAGGAAGGCAGAGGGGAGCCACCAGGGAGTGACGCCATGTAGAGACAGAAGAAGTGCATGGCGAGGCATTACCAGGGAAGCCAAAAGCCACATGGGAAGACTTGGAGTAATAGAAATGGGTTAGTAATTAAGAGAGAGCTAGCCAGTAAGTAGCCCTAGCTACTGGCGAAACAGTTTATAAATTAATATAAGTCTTTGTGGGGGGGTTGGTTTTTGGGGGTTTTTTTGTGCTAATCAGTTTCAGGACTAGGCAGAACAGATACTTTTCATCAACTCTTGTGCTCTATGATGTACAGGCAGAAAAGCACAAGCCTACAATCAGAACTGTGTGTGTCAGATGAATTGCAAAGACTTCCCCACTTCCATCTGCTTTTGTCTCCTTTTTCCTCATTCCCAGGTGTGTAGAATATGAGGTTTCCACAAAGAGCTAATATTTGTGTAAGCCAGATAGAACTTATATTGAAAATAGTGATTTGAAACCAGGGATGTGGTGATGGATGTGCTGGCCAGGTAATTTGGTAGGAGACAGTTGCCTTCTTAAGTCTGTTTTAAGACTTAGGCAGAGCTGTAGCACTTAGGGTAATCATCTCAGTTGGCTTGTCTTGAACCATGCAACATTTCATTCTGTAAAATAAACATTCCAATAAGCCAAGCAGAGGAGACTAGCTTATAAAGACAGAAAGGAACTGGCAATATAGCTTAGCAGATAAAAGCACTTGCCACTAAGCCTAATGACCTGAGTTCAATTCCCAGTACCCACATGGTAAAAGAAAAGAAGCAATTCCCACAGGCTGTCCTCTGATCTCCACACATCCACACATGCCCATGGTACACACATATGCACATTCTCAAAGAGAGACACGGGTGGGTGGATAGACAGAATAAGACTAAGTAAGCAAATATAATTTAAAAATAAAAACTTTGAGCACTTACCATTCTTGACAAGGACCTAAATGTGGTTCCCAGTGTCTTCATCAGGCAACTCAACAGTCACTTGTAACTCTAGCTCCAGAAGATCTGATACCATCTTCTGGACTCCACAGACACCTGCATTCATTCATACATACATACATACATACATACATACATACATACATACATACATACATACCTACCTACCTACCTCACATATTTTTATTTAAAAGTAAAAAATAAAATACTGTTTTAATCTTTAAAGACAGAAAAAAAAAACCTAAAGAAAGCCAAAACAAAAATATTAACTTATGGGGGGACACAGTATGTGTTGAGGTAGGATGTAGGATCTTACCATGTAGTCCTAGATGGTCTGGAACTGACTACATAGACCAGACCAGCCTTGAACTTGGCAAAAGTCCTCCTGTCTATCTCCCGAGTCCTGAGATTATAGATGTGTGTCACCATACTCAGCTTAAATAGGCCCTCTCAAAATATTTTCTTGGAAAGGGATAAGAACAAGGAACAGCACAAAATAGCTGGTCAGTATTGAATGCTTAGAGATTACTTTTTTATTTGTGTGTGTGTGTGTGTGTGTGTAGGTGTGGGCTCCTGCAGAGACCAGAGGAGGTGATAGTGTCCTTTCATTTCTGCTTCATTCCCTTGAGACAGGGTCTTCGGTTGAACCTGGAGCCATCCAATAAACCCCAGCAATTCCCCCGTCTCTGCCCCCAACCATTGTTGGAGGTAAAGGTATTCACCCAACCATGACCATTTATTTACATGGGTGCTGGGATCTAAACTTTTCATGATTGTGCAGCAATCATGAAAACGCCCTGTGTGCATTAAGTAGCCCCACCTCCCCAGCCCCAGGTTACCTTTTTATGAAAAGGATGAAGCACAGGGAACTTTCTTAGCTAATTGAAACTGGCCTATTTGGGAACTTGGCTGTCGCATAGTTGTGATAAAAGATTAGATAAACACTTTGGGTTTGATTTGGTGATAGAACCTTTACTCTAAAAAATGATAACATTTGCCAGGTACACCTTTAATCCCAACACGAGAGGCAGCTGGCTCTCTGTGAGTTCCAGGTCTGCATAATAGAGTGAGGGAGGAAAGGAGTGATATTTTTAACCTTGTCCTGTTAGGGTCCAGTCTAGGAACTTAGTCCAAACAATAATCATCTGTTAGACATAATCTAATTTAACACTCCCCTGGGTGAGGTCTTGGGATTCAAGTCCCAGAACCTCATTTAAATCACTCTAGCACTTGCTATACACACCCATTCCCCGATTTAATGCATTGAATATCTTTTCAAAACACTCTTGGGCAGGGGGCTACTGTGAGAAAACGTAGGCTCCAAGAGAACATGTGGGCAGCCCAGAGACACAGCTAGTGAGTTTGCATAGGTGAACTCAATCCCTTCTACTTTGTCATATTCTACATTATTGTTCTATGCTTTCGTCCCCCTCCCTCTGTCCCATGCCCTTATGTGTTGTATTTCTCTATCTGTCTCTTGGCTATCCTGCCTAGGGTCTCCACAAAGTCTTCAGTCTAGCTTTTGGAATAAATGGAGAAAAAAAAGAGAGAGCAGTGTGACCTGCAGATGATGCGAAGGAGTCAGTTTGCAATGACAACTCTGAAAAGCAGAGAAAGACACTAGCAACCAGGTGGTATATGCTACCTCTTCCTGCCTGCTGACAGCTGGCTGGAGGAGGTGTCTCTGTCGTTGTTTATAAATTGATAATAATGATTTTTGAGCTTGCTGTGAGGATTGGAAGGATATCTGGCCACAGGCTAGGTCACCTTTCAAAAGTGTGACCTTCCTTCACACTTGAGTTGAATTTTACCTTTGTTCTGAATTCTGTGTAGCCCTTGCTTATTTATGTCTTAGTAGCAAGTGTGTATGATCTGGAATCTATTAAGATAAGACCCTTAATAAGAAAGACTCACATACTATTGCAGAATGGCCAACAGCCTGATCTGTGCCAGGAGCTGCTACAGTACTTTCACACTCAGGACTTCTTCATCCTTTTGGGGGGAGGAGTCAAGATAGGGTCTCTCTGTAGCTTTGGAGCCTGTCCTGGAACTAGCTATTGTAGACCAGGCTGCCCTTGAACTCACTGAGATCCGCCTGCCTCTGCCTACCTAGTGCTAGGACTAAAGGCGTGTGCCACCAGCGTGTGGCTCTCCTCCGTCCTTAAAGTACTCTCCTGACTGCGCCCCAGAGTGCTTCTCCTTTACAGTGATATACCCGTCTGTGCTTTCCCGGGGTACCAGAAGAACCAGCATCAGTCACCTTGTTCTTTCATGCTTTTACCTTTCAAGAAATTCTGGGGCAAGCCCAGGAAGAGGAGGCAGGAGGAGTAAGTTTGAGGCCAGCTTGGGCAGGTACTATTAAAATGCTGTAGGGAAAAGGAGAAAGTCTTAGGCTGGTGATGTAGCTCAGTGGTTAGTGATCAACACAGGATTAGATCCTCTGCCCCCAGACCCCCAGAGGGAGTATTTTAGTATTACCTTTGCAAACTTTTTCACATTTGGAACTGAGTTGTCTGGAATGAGTTAGGCATCTAGTTCTGTGTGTCACCTATATCCAGCCTCATGTGCAGCAAAGGAACTGTTTTCTGATTGATAGTCATGTTTTGAGGCCAGGTGCCCATGGTTGGAGCACAAACTTCCCCTTTAGGACTTGGTTCCTGCTCCATTTCTGAGTTTCTCCTCTTTTAAAATGGTTACCTTTCAAAACTGAGAGGTATTACTGGGTAATCCAATAATTTCCAGTTTCCAGTGTCAGCTGTCCTCTTAAAGGCATGTTGATGTCTCTATAGAAACTCTTCATGGGAAGACACACTGGCCCCAAGTAGGACAGGAATCAGATTAAAGAGAATATGTTTTATTTAGTTGTTTTGTAGAGAACCAAAATATGATCATTTGTAAACACTCATATATTGAAAAGTATCGTTTATTTTTAAATGGTTGAACTTTTATTCTAGTCTCTAACAGTATTTTTAATTTTTTTTTAGATTTATTTTTATTTTACATGTATGAGTGTTTTACCTGTGTGTTTGTGTACCATATGCATGTCCAGTGCTGTTGTGATGACAAGTGGTTGTAAGCCACTAGGTAAATGCTGGAAACCCAGGTCTACAGCAAGTGCTCTTAACTGTTCAGCCATCTTTCCAGACTTCTCTAACAGTATTTTCACATTTGATCTTTTTTTTTTTTGAGACGGGATTTCTCTGTAACTTTGGAGGCTGTCCTAGAACTTGTTCTGTAGGCCAGGCTGGCCTCAAACTCACAGAGATCTACCTGTCTCTGCCTGCCAAGTGCTGGGATCCCAGGACTAGAACTTGGGTTGTCAGCCTTGGCTACAGTATGTGCCATTACCCAGTATGATTAGTTTTGATCTCAAAGATTCATAAACTTGAACATAGGGAAACTTGCTTAAAGAACCTTCATATCTCTGTTTCATTCCTTCCATTCCTTTCAGTGACCTTAGTCCCTAATTGTTTAACCACTTACTTCTCTCTGCCCCTGTCTGTTTACAATATCTTCCTGGATACACCACAGTTATCTTAATCCAGTAGCGTTCAACAGCACCTCCCCAGTCTATCCTCAGCCTGTCTTCCCACTGCAACAAAATGTCCCAAGAATAGAAAATGATCTCATTACCCTGGGTGTAACTTATGCAAACAAACATTGTAATAACAACCAGATGCTTTTATCTCGGTATCAACACATCTATTGCTAGCATTTTCAGGGGACCAATCTGTGAGTGTGGCTCAAATGATTTTTGTAGGATTTCATTGAAAAGCTGACATGCTGTCTTACATAGATTTGCTTCTGAACAGAAGTATACATAAGAATATGAGTTAAGTCATGCTTTCAACCCACAAAGGGAGCTTTGTTATTTAAAGAAATGCTGTATAAAGACTAGCAAAGAGGGCAGCAGGGCTTTTACAGGACAGGGGATGTGCTAAGAGTTGAGCATAGACAGATTTTCAGCACATTTTGGCACATTGATTCTGAACTGCTTCTAATATCCACCTCTTGCTTTTAAAATGTTAGATCGAGCGTTTGGAAGTGAGCAGCCTCGCCCAGACTTCCAGTGCCGTGGCCTCCAGCACTGATGGCAGCATCCACACAGATTCTGTGGATGGAATACCAGACCCTCAGCGCACAAAAGCTGCCATTGCTCACCTGCAGCAGAAGATCCTAAAGCTCACAGAACAGATTAAGATTGCGCAGACAGCCCGAGACGACAACGTTGCTGAATACTTGAAGCTTGCCAACAGTGCAGACAAGCAGCAGGCTGCTCGTATCAAGCAGGTGTTTGAGAAGAAAAACCAGAAATCTGCACAGACCATCCTCCAGCTGCAGAAGAAGCTTGAGCATTACCATCGAAAGCTCCGTGAGGTGGAACAGAATGGGATCCCCCGGCAGCCCAAGGATGTCTTCAGGGACATGCACCAGGGTCTGAAGGATGTAGGTGCAAAGGTGACTGGCTTCAGTGAAGGTGTGGTGGACAGTGTCAAAGGTGGATTTTCCAGCTTCTCCCAGGCTACCCATTCAGCAGCAGGGGCTGTGGTCTCCAAGCCCAGAGAGATTGCCTCACTGATTCGGAACAAATTTGGCAGTGCAGATAACATCCCTAACCTGAAGGACTCATTAGAGGAAGGACAAGTGGATGATGGGGGAAAGGCTTTAGGGGTGATTTCGAACTTTCAGTCAAGTCCAAAATATGGTAGTGAAGAAGATTGTTCTAGTGCCACTTCAGGCTCAGTAGGAGCCAACAGTACCACTGGGGGCATTGCCGTAGGAGCATCAAGCTCCAAAACAAACACCCTAGACATGCAGAGCTCAGGGTTTGATGCACTACTGCATGAGATCCAAGAGATCCGGGAAACCCAGGCCAGACTGGAGGAATCCTTTGAGACCCTCAAGGAGCATTATCAGAGGGACTACTCCTTAATAATGCAGACCTTACAGGAAGAGCGGTATAGGTAAGTTATGTGAAATTTAAAGCCTAAATTATTTGTTCCCTTCTATTTGAATATGGAGAAGTGAATTTAAAAGATGTCTGTCTCTCACTATCCAGTGTTCAGATCTCTCTGTAACAGCCACGGGAGTTTCTGTATCAGTCATTACAACAGTTAAATGACTCCTAATATCACACACAGATGGAACATTTCTTAACTCCTCAGTCTTCTATTCTGGTTTATGATTTAACATGCAGCTCAAGCTTTCTAGGGTATTTCTTTAATCCACTGAGGTCATGACCCATAGTCATGGAAGCCTTCACCGCGCTACAGAGCATCTTAATCCTGAGAACTTTATAAATAGCTACAGATATAGCCCAGCAAAAATGTAGTGACCCTCATGGGTATTTGGCTTTAAACACACTTCTGTGAGCAATAGGTATAGAAAACTTGGAAATAAATCCAGATAAATGTATCTGTGACACTTTCTAAGAACTGGGACATTTGGACATTAAATCGTTGTGGTACAGTTAGGAAGTGCTCAAAGAGCTCAGTGCTCTTCATTCATAATCTGCACCAAAGTTGAGAGTGGGCCATTCATTCCAGCTGTAGGGATGGAACCTAGATCCTTATCCATGACTACCCACAACCTATACTGAGTCTGGTTTTTCACTTTGCATCATAGATTTCTGTTGAACCATTTTTATCTGGTCTTCAAATCTATATTCTGTCTTCATGTAGAGAAATAATATCCTCCCCAGAGTAATTACTCAGATCCAAACTTGTGGGCATCCTCAAGAAGATCAAGAAACAATCTTGTGAGAGCTGCATCTCTGCACATAAAGCCTTGCAAGTCTTGGTCTTGTTCCAGATCCTAACTAGAATTCTCTAGTACTTTAATAGACATCTGGGTTTGAACAAATGAATTCTTTTTAACCTCTTAAAAGTAAAAATGATGTTTTAAAACTTTACTTTTAGGAGATGACTTGGTGTCTGAAATAATTGCTCATGTTTATCACTTAACTCTAAAGATAACAGCAACAAGCTTACTTCCAGTGGTGAAAATGCTAAGCAGCCATCCAATCTGCCTTCTTTTGTTAATCTTCAGTTCTCATTGACATTTTGAGAGCCAAGGATGTGGTTCAGTTGGTAGAGCACTTTCTAATGTGAGTGCTGGATAAATTGGTCATGGTATACATCTGTAATTCCAGCATTTGTCAGATGGAATCAAGAAGATCAAAAGCTCAACAGTCAAAAGCACTTGGTGCTCTTAAGGGAACCCAAATTCAGTTTCCAGTACCCATATCATGTGACTAATAATTGCCTGTATCTCTAGCTCCTGAATGTATGATGCATGCTATTGGCTCCCATTGACTGACATAAATAAACATGTAGCAGACACACATATAACACATAAATAAAACTACAAATAAGTCTCTTTTAAAAAAAAAAAAAATCATGCTCATCTGTAGGCTGACTTTTCTGTCCCACCAGCCCTCTCCCAAATAAACACACAGAGACTTATTATTAATTATAAACATTCAGCTGATAGCTTAGGCTTGTTACAACTTAAATTAACCCATATTTTTTTACCTATGCTCTGCCACATAGTGGTACCTTTTCTCAGCACAGCATGTTCATCTTCTGCTTCCTCTGTATCTCACTGGCATCTCTGCCCTCCTTCCTCATATCTCTCAGGCTGGCTCTCCTGTCTAAGCTCTTCCTGCTCAACTATTGCCCAGTCAGCTGTTTACTAACAATGAGAACAACACATCTTCACAGTGTACCAAAGGATTAATCCTCAGCAATCATCCATAGGAAATGTGAGGACAGCCTTGGCCACATGTGACCTTGTCTTTAAAAAAAAATGGTTTTTTTGTTTGTTTTTGTTTATTGTTTTTTGTTTTTTTCTTAAAGAGGGTAGGTAGTATAGTGGCAGAATGCTTACCTGACCACCAAAAAAGAGGCTAAGAGTACTGGCAAGATGGCTCAACAGGCAAAAACACTAGCTGCCAAAACCTGAGTTCAATCCCTAGGACCTACCTGTAGAAAAGAGAGCACCACCTTCCACAAGTTGTCCTCAGACCTGCATATGTACATGCTGACAGATATGCATTCACCCCCATTTCCCCACACACACTAAATAATAATTTTTGTGAAAAAAAGAAAAAGACTCAGGGTGAAAGAAGAGTGAGTTTAGGAAAGAAAAGAAGTTAAACAAATATGTTACTGTTTTCATCAGTGCTTTCTATATTTAATATACTGAGAAGATAGTGTTCATGCAGCCATGGTAGACAAGCCTTCATCCAAGGCTCCACTTCCCCCTTTAAAATGACCTAGATGTGAGTCATTGAGCTTTGTACTGGACTGTTTTTGTTGTTGTTTTGTTTTTAACCTTTTTTTTTTTTTAATGTACATTGGTGTTTTGCTTGCTTATCTATGTATGTGTGGGAGGGCAGCAGATCCTCTAGAACTGGAGTTACACATAGTTGTCAGCAGATGTATGGGTGCTGGGAATTCAACCCAGGTACTTTGGAAGAGCAGCCAATGCTCTAAACAGCTGATCCATCTCTCCCGCCCCTCCATAGGGCTTTCAGTTATGAGTAAGGGAGGTCTGTGTATGGGGGATAAGGGAATGAGGTTTAATAAGGTCTTAAGTGATAGGGTACCTATGGACTTAAGATTTTTCTTGTCCAGCTCACTTTGTCACCTCTTTAAAGTATTTGCATAGGTTTGCTAGTGGGTCCTGGGTTCAAAGCACTACTCAAAGAAGAAGAGAACTTCAGTATGTAGTTGAACTTGATTACAGATGCATACACTGAAGCCAGAAAAGATGCATGACTTTACCATGTCACTCAGCAAGATCATTTCATATGCATCTGTTACCACTTGCAGCTGAAAGGACTAGGCTTGTTCCCAGGGTGGGTATGCTGGTTAGCAGAAGGGTAGGTTCAGCTGTGGCAAAATGCATTGACAGTATGAAGGCTGGAAAACTCTCCTGGGAACTCTTGGCTGCTTTTTTTGTTAGGAATTCTATGTTTTCTTCTGGTGTGTGCAGTGCTATGTAAAGTGGGCCTTCCTAGTGTTGGTGGGCAGCAATGTAATTTGAAAAGCTTCTAATTTGAGGAAATTGCTTTGGAATCAGCTTCCGAGAATATTTGTGTTAAACACAAGGATATTTTAAATCCTACTGAGTCACAATAACAAAGTTAGAGAAAGAAAAGTATCACTTACAGTAGAACATTGAGTAACTTGGCTGACCTAGTCAGGCCAGGCTGTGCTAACTAGGTAATTGATTGTTTATACATGGTTTTACTGTTTTTGGATATGCTTAGATTTAGTTGTTTTAAGCCCCTTTCAATTGTTAATCAACTGAAAATTGATCAGCATTTCTTGAGAATATGTAAGCTGTACTTAAACAATAACTTTGAAATAGAAGCCAAGACAATTAGGATCAAGTTAGCCTTTTGTGTATAGTGGGGGTGGAGGGGTGTCAGAGATATTCTTGTGAAAGGTAAGGCCTGCTGTACAAAGAGATTGAAATATGTGTTCTTTCCAGCTTAGCAACTAAAGAGGTATAGAAAAGGAGTTTGGGAGGAGAAAAGAAATTAGTTACCTATTAATTACTTCACAGACCTAGACAAGCTTGCCAGCTCTGATACTTGTTAGTTGTCTGGACTTGAGTAGATCACAGAACTCACCTGAGCCTCTCTGCCTGTGAAAACAAGGTGGTGGTTGTTACTGAAAAGGGTTGTAACAGTTACTAAATGAGGGAAAGAAAAGGGGAGGGTGAGGACAGAAAAAGACACCGTGTGCATGGAGCACCTCAGTAGGGTGCTTGGTTTAGAGTAGGAACCCAGTGTTCAGGGTTTAGTTCAATGAGAGAACACAGGCTTAGCATATTCAAGGTCCTGAAATCAGTTACCATCAGCACCACACATACACAGGCACACACATCACCCATGCTAAGGAGCTCAGTAAATGTTGTCTTGTGTTTTTTACAGATGTGCCAGGATGTTACACACATGGTATTACCTAATTCCAAATTGCCAGGCTGCCTCTGTAGATTTCATTTCCAATATTCTTTGGGTACCTCTTACTTCATGTATTAAGAAAGTGCACTATTTACCCTTAGATTCTCAGGGTAATGCTGTGCTATGAACCCCTTTTTTTGAGATGGGTTTTATGAACCCCTTTTTTGAGATATGTACACCAGATATAGCTGAAATTCTCAGTCATCCTGCCTCAGTTTTGCAAGTGCTAGGATTACAGACTAGTTCATTGTTACCTAGCCTCCTCTCAGGCTTCAGCACAGTGAAGTCTTAAGATGTAAACCAAATTTCCCATTTCCCCAACATAGGCAGGAATTGTTCACCTTCCCATATGTCAGCTATGTCTCTCCATTCTTGTCAGATATCTGCCTATGTGTCCCAAATTCATAGGAGTCTGCTGTATGTGTCAGTTCATGTATCTCAGAACCTGCTCCACAAGTTTTATCAGGCATCTGCTCTACTGACCTATTGCCTAACCACAGACGCCCCACAGGCTTCATCGGGAATTTAATCTAGAAGAATCCCTGGTTTATCTTTGATCGGAGAAGGTTAACTGCTGTGTTGCCCAGTCCAGAGACCAAAAACACTTCCAAGATCAGCAGTTATATGAGTTTTTTACCTCCAGAGAGTCTGGACATGATCAGTGCATTGTAAAACAGCAATTTTTATTTCCAGCCACACATGCTTTCAAACTGCTTTAAAAAACAAACAACTTAGTGTTCAGGTTTCCTCATTGCTGATAGTGAAGATAAAGTCATGTGTAGATTTTTAGAGTCCCTTTGAATTGCAGTGATTTAGGAAAGAGCTTTGAATAAAACTCCTTAAAATGAGGTTGTTGGTCTCATGCTATCGTTGTTCAGGCTGAATTGCAAGACATGACCTGCTAGAGTCATGCACAGTACTTAGAGACTCAAAAGTGCACCCATCCTAACTGTCCAAAAACTGCATGCTCAGCGTCCTTGGGGTGGGAGTGAGTGGGTAGACCTCCTTAAAGGGAATTCCTGGTTTTAAAGCAGGAATGTTAAAGGTGGGAAACAGCTCACCTTCCCTTTTCCCTCCTACTTACTCTTTGGTTGACTAGATGTTCAGTGAGAAAATGGAGCTGAATTCCCTTTTCCCAATTTAGAATTTAGACAAGGAACAAGATGTCATAATAGTAATGGCCTTTTGTTGTATAAACCTTGATTTGGTTAGTAGTGGAGGTGGGGAGATGACAAATAATCATATGTAAAAACCTGAGGCAGGGCAAGGTGGGTCAGACCTTTGCCTACCTCACCAACAGGAGTTTTAAGAAACTTAAGGAGGCCCTCTCCTATCTCCTTACTTGTGGGATTGAGTAACCTCCCAGGGAGGATATGAAGATGCTGGTGGAAAAGGCTTTGTATAACTCAGTGTGTGGAGGGTGGGTAGTTATCCTTCCGCCACTGTCAAGGACCAATATTTTGATGTTTGGTGTTCATGATGATTAAGTAGAATGGATTGAATCCTGAAGTCTTTCATACCCACTCCTACCCAAAAGAGAACACCACAGTGTTTCACCTGGGCTCTTCTGTTCATCATGTTTCAGACCAGAACCTAGCTGAGGCTGTGTCAGTAAAAATATTAGTGCCAAGTAATGGGGATTATGCCTTAGTAATTGAGTGGTCTGGTCAGGGACCTGATCGGTGTTCTTCCTCTTTGTTATGCAGACTTTGAATGTGATCAATAGTACAGGGGGGGGAAATGCACACAATAAATCTTAAAACAGGAAGGAGGGGTATGAGTAGAACTGAGCAACAAACTTCTGACTGAGCTCTGGGGAAAAAAATAGGGTTGTGTTTTCATATTTGTTTATAACAGTCTTGCTGTGTAGCCCTGCCTAGCCTCAGTCATGATCCTCCTGCCTCAGCCTCCCCCAAGTCTGCAGCATATAGCATATACCCAGCTTAGAGAAATGTTTTTATAACAGAGCAGTGAACTGAGCTCAGCCCAGAAGATCTTCATTCCAAGAAAGATACCAACTAGGGTGTTTGGCCAAACTCTCTGAGCCTAGGAGCTTGCAAAGACATCTATGGCTTACTCAGTTTCCTCCCTGATGTTTCCTGCAGATTAGAGGTATTTCTGTGCTAACAAGAAACACCTGTTTTACGAGTTTAGTAGGATTTCAGCTACACAATTAAAGCCCAGCTTTTCTGTTCTTTTCAGAAAGTCCTCAGTTTTTAGGTAATTGACATGAAAAGGGAAATTCACACTGGTTAGTTCTGAGGAGTTACTGGGCCCATATAGGCCCTGCCCACAGTATCTTGCTTCTCCCTGAATTCCACAGCCTTGCAAGTCTCCTGACCTATTTATATATCTCAAATGCTGAACTGGAAAGGGGGCTAATTCTCCTAGTCCAAGTGCTACTTTGCTGTTTAACTCACTGCTAACACAGACTAGACATTTTTCCTAAGCATGACTTCTCCTTTGGAATAAATCTTGACTTAAGGAGATTTGTCTGTTACTTTCCCATGAATTCACAAGTAACTTGCTCAACTGCTGATGGATTCATTTCTACAGAGACATAGATTAGCAGTTTCTACTAAGCTCTCTGGAGAGTTATAATAACCAGTTAAAATTGACTTAAGACACCTCCCTTCATATGCATGCAAAAAGCATGCCATGGGAGAAAGGAAGCAAGTGGCCAGAGATAGAACAATTTATGTGGCCAACTTGAGTGACAACTGCCCAGTAAAATTAGAGGTAACAGAGGCTTTTTGCATCTAAGGTTGAGAAGAGTATGTGCCCAGTAGCCATTGGCATGATAGACTAGGAGAAAAATACAGTTACTAGAAACACTGAAAGCTTTTAAGTAAAACTGAGAACATAGAGGGAAATGGAGACTTAGGAAGAAAAAAAAAAATAAGTAAGTGGGAACTAGTGAACAGTGGTATCATAACTGCTAGAGACCATCTAACAAGCGGTGAGCAAGCACTGTAGTCCGTGTTGTTCTTGTTGTTACATTTACTTACTTTATTGCAGAGAGGCCTCCGTGACACTGCATATGGTTGGAGGACAGAAGGTAACCTGTAGTAGTTTTATTCTCTCCTTCCACCATGTGAGTTCTGGAGATAGAACTCAAGACAGGCTTGGTGACAAGTATTTTACCCACTGAGCCACCCTGCCAGCCCAAGCAGTCTTTTTGAACCATACCTTCTAGGGATGTCAGGGGTGACTGAGATCACAAAAGAGAGAAATGAAGCCTTATATAGTCTTGTAGCTTGGACTGCCTCTCCAGGTTTTTACCAGCTGTCTCCTATCAACATGATTTTTCTTTAGAGTAGAGAGATTTCTTCTTTACAGTGTGACTGGGTCTCTCAAACTAGTGAGCTGCAGAATTTGGATTTAAGTCCAGAACATGAATTAAATCATCAGCTAGTACAAGGTGCATAATAAAATAAAATAAAAACCTTTTCTGGAGCTGGGGGATATAGCTTCCTGGATAGAGTGCTTATCCAGAGTGCACAAAACTCTGAGTTCCCACCCTAGTACTACATAGACTGTGTGTGCTATAATACCAGCAAACCCAGCACTCAGTAGGTAGAATCAGGAGGATTGGAAGTTCAGGGTCATCCTTCCCTACATAAGTAGTTCAGGTCCAACCAAGGCTGGACACAGTATATCAAATCAAACAAAAATAGAGTTTCAGCTCTCTAGCCAGATACTGTTGGTAAAAAGCAAGATGCCTTTGTTTTATTTTTGAGTCAGTCTCACCATGCAGTTAAGCTTGGCATGAAGTGATGTAGCCCAGGCTAGCTAGACTTCCTGTGTGTTGAGATTATAGGCTTGACCTACCACACTTGGCATAAAGGCAAAATGCTTTCTCTGCTGTTAATTTTGCCCTAGGGATGGACAGTAGGGACAGGCAGATGCCATCAGGCCAAATTAGAAATCACAAACTCCTTCTAGAGAATGCCCCAGGTCTTGCAACTGCCTTCTAAGATAGCATAATTTGGGAATGTTGTTTTTAATTATTTGGGGTTTTTTTGTTTGTCTGTTAAGACAATCTCGGGCAGCCCAGGCTGTCCTCATAGCTCCCCAAGTAACCAACCAAGTAACCTTGAGCCTTTCTGACCTTCTGTTTCTATGTCCCTAGGATATCAGCCACTGGACCACTGGTCCCCTACACACACACACACACACACACACACACTCTCTCTCTCTCTCTCTCTCTCTCTCTCTCTCTCTCTCTCTTAATGCAGTACAGGAGATGGACCTCAAAGGCTTTATACATGCTAGGTAAGCATTCTACCAACTGAGCTATGGTGCCAACCCTTTTGTGTATCCCAGTCTGGCTTGAAATTTGCTGTGTATAACCAGGCTGGCCTGGGATTCAGAATCTCCCTCTCTCAGTCTCCCAAGTGCACCTCTATATATTGCTTTTGTATTTAGAAAGTTGGGTGATGCCAGGAGATGGTGGTGCATGTCTTTAATCCCAGCACTCAGGAGGCAGAGGCAGGTGGATCTCTGTGAGTTTGATGCCAGTCTGGTCTACAAAGTGAGTTCCAGGACAGCTGGGTCTTTTACACAGAGAAACCCTGTCTCAAAAAATTAAAAAAGAAAGAAAGTTGGGTGAAAAAAGGAAGAAAGGATCATGTGCACTTTCTGTCCCAGTGAACAGTCTGTAATACAGCCACATTGGGGGATGAAGACAAAAGTCAGTCTATTTGCTAGGGTTTGGGAATTAGGTACAGGTAGTTTTACATTTCTGTTTTATATCCTGATATTCTGTGAGCAACTAGTGAAAGGGAACACACTAGTTGCTCACGGGGGGGGCAGCAAGTTGCAAGCACATAAGACACAGAATCTAGGACTTTCTAGGGCACTAAAGCATGTCTTGTGTGCAAAGAAGTTTCATTTCTCTACTCTATGCACCTGAAGTGGTGCTGTAGGCCTTATGAGAATTATTTAACTTTTTTAAGTTCTCAGTGACAGAACAGAATGGTTCTACCAATTGCATATCTTTGCTAACACTTGGTTTTATCTTTTTAATTTGAATCTGTCTATACTGTATTCAGCCATTTTTCCTGGTCAAGCTTTAAACCATTATGTCAACGGAGTCATGGAGGCTGTGTGACTTGAACCTCTGTCAACCTGACTCAAACTTCTTACTTTTTAAGGGAGCTTTTTTGACTTCTTGAATAATTTCAAAATGGCATCACAGTTTAGAGTTTTAAAATGTAGACCAGGCTGGCTTTGAACTCACAGTAATCTCTCCTGTTTCTAACTTCCAAGTGCTGGGATAAAAGGCGTGAGCCACTACACCCAGTTTCCAGCAGTCTTTAAACTCCAGAGTGTTTACAGGCTGTGGGCCTAGAGGTTGTGGTGTCACCATGCACCCTGCTAAACACCACAACCCTGCTCCCTGCCCAGTCCCAGTTACTGACCAGAGCCTATTAAGTACACCCTACCACTGAGTTTTACCCCTGCAAGACCAGCAATTAGGAATATCAGTTTTAAGTTTTAACACCCTTCTGTTAAACAAAGAAGAAAGTCACACACTCACCTAGTATGTGCAAGGCCCTGGGTTCTAGCACACCCCTACCACCACCACTAAAAATGAGTTTTAAAAGATAGCACATTAATAGAATCTTTCAGTATCTGATTCATTTAAATTTTAGCAGAAAATCACTTCCATAGCTGACCACCCATTCCTGAGTCCCTGGGTAGCAGATGATATGAAAAGTGAAGAGTCCCACAAATACCCATTTTAGTTATCTATAATAGCATGAGGGTGCCATTCTGTAACAGCATGAAAGAAGACACAACAGAGATGCCTGTCAAGGATAAAGGAGACCCAAAATAGGATTTAATAACATAATGAAAAGGGTCAGACTATGACTCCTTAATGTTTATTTCTTAATGAATAGAATTTAATAGGATATAATCAGTATTTATTATATGATTATTATATGATTATTAAAAGGGATAACAATGGAAGATGGGGTGGTAACTGTGACTAAGAGTACTCACTGTGCAAGCATGAGGAACTAAGTTTGGACCCTCAACACCCAAGTCAGAAAGACAGGAAAGAGGCAAGGTGCATGCTTCGTGCGTGCAGTACTCAGGGACTCGGTAGGTTACAGGCCAACCAAAACTGTACAGTGAGATCCTGTTGAAACAGGTGTGGCTGCATGGATGTCTGTCACCCAAGCTCTGTTGGAAACGAGAAGAATCCCAGAGGCTTAATGTACAGGCATCTAGTTAAAATAGTGTGTTCCAGGTTCAGAGAGAAACGTCCATCTTAAGGGAACAAAACAGAGAAGAATAGAGTGGGACACCCAAGGTCGTCCTCTGTTATCCACAGGTTTACTTATGAACCACATGCATTCATACAGACAGTACACACATATGAATGCACACATGCAAAGATTCACAGAGACACAAGGGAAACAGAGATGCTGCAACATACAATTACCTTAGAGAAATTCTTTGTATTCTTCAAAAGTGAATATTCTAGCCAGGCATGGTGATAGATGCCAATAATCCTAGAATTTATAAAGGCAAGAGGATCACAAGTTCA
This sequence comes from Cricetiscus sungorus, assembly GCA_030556225.1. Lineage (NCBI taxonomy): Eukaryota > Metazoa > Chordata > Mammalia > Rodentia > Cricetidae > Cricetiscus > Cricetiscus sungorus. The sequence goes on along the minus strand of JANBXA010000735.1, from coordinate 27,659,264 downwards.
AGACCATTCTGAGCTAAAAAGAAAAACGAAGTTTGTACACCATAGGTGTGATTAGAAATAACCGTCAGGTTGTAGCTGTAGCTCAGTAGCATAGTAGAAGCCATGCTTGACTTGCAGAGTGACAGCTTCCATCCTCTGTACAACAAAAAGAAGAAAGAGGAGGAGGGAGGCTGGGAAAAGAAAGAAAAACACAAGAGGAAAGAAAGGAGGAATTCTAAATATTTAATGATACTCTAGCACATTGATTGGTTGGTTGGTTTTTAGACTAGCCTCAAGCTTGCAATCCTCTTACCTCAGCAGCTTCTTTAGCACCTGGGATTCAAGGGAATGCATTGTACCTTGCTCCCAGCTTTCCTTTCATTTTTTAGTTCAAGTCCTGAGTTTCACATGTGCTTTTCCCTGTGGCATGAGCCCTGCCCAACTGCCCTCTAACACGAGACTTCATTCCGTTTGGTAAGAGCTACAGGTAGTTCCTCTTTCTTCCTTTGCCCTGTCTTAGTGTTTTTAATTTGTTGTCTTTGGCCGTCTCCTGGAAGCCCTTTGGTTCCTAGGACTCCATGCACCACGTGCCTCATCTGTCCTCTTCACTACTACCAGACAACTTGTTTCCTTAAACACTGTCTTCTTTGGGTCCCTTCCCTAGCTATCCAGAATCCAGGTAGTCTATATATTGCTTTCTGGGTTTTGTGGGTTGGGTTGGGTTGGGTTGGGTTGGGTTGGGTTGGGTTGGGTTGGGTTGGTTTTTTTTGGGTTTTTTTTTTTCCTACCAAGAATCTCTGATGAGCTCCCTTAAAACTTTATGTAGAATAAACATGGGGTGGGGAGTATGTGCAAGAACATGCATGTGTACTCCTAAATGCTAGAAATACAAGATAAATAAATCTAGTCTTCCAGGAACATTCTATATCCTTCCCGCTTTGTAGTTTCTCTGGCCTGCTCCAGCCCTCACATGCCAATCTCATTCTGTTTGTACTTCTGTTCCTTCTAAATAAGGTTCTTCTTCGCACATCTTCAACCTCCTTCTCCCAAGCCTCTGTTTGTATACTTCAAGCTTTATCGCTCATTCTTGAAGAGAGTCAAAAAGTCTTCCATGACCTTCCAGTGTCACTAGACACTGCCATATGCTTGGCTACCTGCCAGTCTTGGGTACATTAAATCCTGTTGGTATTTTTCTGTCTCCCTTCTCTCTGTAGAATAAATGGAAGGCAGGTGCTTTCTCTTGCTTACTACATTGTCCCAATACTTTGAACATGCCTGGCATGCAACAGACTCTCAATAAATATCTACTGACAAATGTCCCAAGCACTACTTGGCCATGAGGATGATAGATCCCTCTGGCTCTGGCTTTCTGGGCCTCCAAATCACAAATTTCCAGGTGAGTAAGTTATTGTTCAACTGGTGTTGAAATAAGTCACTGAGAGCTAGAAGGATTGCTATTAGTGCTCTTTCTCTCCTGATGAGATTTGTTTAGTTTTTGTATCTCCCATACTCAAAACAGAGTAAGAGCTGCTTTTAGCATCATAGGTATGCAGAGCTAACCAAGACTATGGAGAAAACTGGAAAAGCCATGATGCTGTAGGATGGCTTTGTGACAGCTGCCTTTTTGGAGACTGAAAGCTGCAACCATTGGCACACAGTATCCCAGGCTTGCTCTAACTCTGTGTGTTTGTTTTATTTTGTAGAATACACTTGGGAATTGATCTAAATTATATCAGGGAGGATGCAAAATGTTTGAAACTCCAATCATTCTCCCTTTCTTAGATGTGAACGACTAGAAGAGCAACTGAACGACCTAACAGAGCTTCACCAGAACGAGATCCTGAACTTAAAGCAGGAGTTGGCCAGCATGGAAGAGAAAATCGCCTATCAGTCCTATGAACGGGCCCGGGACATCCAGGTCAGTGTGAACGATAAGTAAGGAAGAAGAAAGAAAGGAAATGGGCAAAGACATGAGGTGGAGAATCAAGAAAAGCTCTTAGCAGCGGCAGCACACATGCCTCCGACACCATGGAGTTCATACCACGTGGGGAGGCACAGCAGTCTCAGTCTGGGAAAAACCAGAGCATCCCATCTGTTGGTTACTGCCCTGGAGCTGCTTAGGCGGGGCTTCTGGCCATCTTGCCTATGTTCTGCTTCTATGGAAAAGGGCTTTTGTCCCTGATCTCTTAACAGGTGTCACATTGCACGGTTTGTGAAAATCCTCCATTGTTTGTTTGTGGGTTTGTGAGAAATCCCAGCAGTGAAGCTGAAGGTGAACGCTCCCTTGATTCCATGAAGAAGTGAAACATTGGGGTTTCTCTGTTCCTATGGAGATTTTCTCAGAGGTCAAAGTGTTTTTTGTGAAAGCACCTTGAAAGAAGTTCATGTGGAAAGGAGGAGCGTAGTATACCCACCCAGAGGAATCAAGGCACTGTCTTGACTCTTTGCACAGCTGCCATCTTCTTTAGGACCTCAAATTCTGTTGACTTTTTTATTTTTTCATCCTAAGGTAGTCCTGTAGTGAGTAGCATCCATTATCCATTCTTGAGCTAGCTTCAGCCTGACATTTCCTGGGCATTCCCTCACATCCAGGAAACCAGAACCCATTGAAGACAAGGATGGTAAATCCCAGGGTTCCAACCACTGTTTGCCTTAGGAGGATGTCTGTCTTTGATAGGGGATGAGGTTTGTTTTCTTGAGTGGTATGGTAGGGTGCAGTTTACATAAGGCTTGACCTTAGGGACCATAGGTCACTTTAATGCCCTCTGTAGTGTCATCATAGTATCTGAAACAAGATGGGGAGAGTACCCGAGAACCAACACCTTGTTTGTCTTCTGACCTTCATGTGAACATGCACACGTGTCCATGCACCTGTCTATACACACAAAAATGAGGTAGATCCCTGTAGTTTTTGTTGTTGTTGTTGTTTTTGAGACATGATTTCTCTGTGTAGCTTTGGAGCCTGTCCTGGAACTAGCTCTTGTAAACCAGGCTGGTCTCAAACTGGTCTGCCTCTGCCTCCTGAGTGCTGGGATTAAAGGTGTGCACCACCACTGCCCAACAAGATCCCTGTATTTTGACATACTGCAATCATCAAGAATTAAAAGTAAATAAGTTATAGATCAATTTCAGTCGAATGCTATGCATATTGTAGTAGGAAATGCCTGTAATAACCCCGTGCTAGGCAAATATATATGCATACTTAAGTGCAGGAAAAGGGTAAACATACTAGTATGACAGTGTTACCACAGCAACAGGGACTAGAACTGAGAGACTGTTTAAGTAAAACAAATGCATGTGTTTCCTGTACCTTAGACTCATAATTTCTAAAAGAAAAATAACCGAGGCTAGGTCATTCAGGAATGATGGCACATGCCTTTGATTTCAGCACTCAGAAGGATGAGACAAAAAAGATCAGTAGTTCAAGGTCATCTCAGCTACATAGCAAGTGTAACAGTCTGAGATACAAGAGACTCTTGTCATAAATAAGTAAATTAATTAGTTAAGTAAGTAAGTAAATTCCAAGCAGAATAAATCAAAGTATATCCATTGCTCCTGTAGCTATTACACAAGTAGAAGGGGTGGGAGTAATGCTATCTGGGAGTAGCGTCCGTCTGGCTTTTCATAGCCAAGGCTGTAGCTATTTAAAATCCATGGCATGGCTCAGGATACATCTGGTTCCCCCAGGCCATGTCAGCTCTAGAGTTGTGAGGACAGAAGCCTAACCATTCCCTGTTTGGCCCACAGGAGGCCCTGGAGGCCTGTCAGACTCGCATCTCCAAGATGGAGCTGCAGCAGCAACAGCAGCAGGTGGTGCAGCTGGAAGGGCTGGAGAACGCCACTGCCCGGAACCTGCTGGGCAAACTCATCAACATCCTCCTGGCCGTCATGGCAGTCCTCTTGGTCTTTGTGTCCACAGTAGCCAACTGTGTGGTCCCCCTCATGAAGACACGCAACAGGACGTTCAGCACTTTATTCCTTGTGGCTTTCATTGCCTTTCTCTGGAAGCATTGGGACGCACTCTTCAGCTATGTGGACCGGCTCTTCTCACCCCCCAGATGATGCTGGCGCAGAAAGCAGTGCTCCTCACCGTCTGGCGAGTGCATGCCAAGAGAGTAGACAGCAGCATTACCCACTCTGAAGTTTTCTACAAGAGAGTTGAGTGAATCTGTTTACATTTAGAATAATGTTTTTTTCTTCAAGAGACAAAATTGCAATAGTATTTTTTAGATTTTATCCAAGAAGTTTTTTGGGCAAAATCTTGGATCATTTTTATGTAGCATGATTTTCCTTGGGATGCAAATCTGAAACAGTCCTTTAACATGAACCAACAATCTGCAACACACGGAAGGGCATTCTGAATTGAGGCTTGCTTGGAGGACTGCACTAAACCCACTAAACAGATGCAAAAACCTGACCAGGCCCAACCCTTGCCCTACTTGGGCTCCTCTCCTCATCTAGACTAACTAACTCTACTGTGAAATCCCACCACATTCCAGGTTGGAATTTTAGATTCAGGGTGGATTTTCCCTGCCATGGAAGAACACAGGCACCTCCCAGGCTTTCTCACGCTTACCCTGAAGTATGATCACTTCTGAACCTACGCCTTCCTTAACTCTGTCAGGATTGGAAGCAAGAGCATCAAGCCCACAGGATGACTGTGCAGTCCTGTTCAGTATTGTGAAGTAGTCCTTAATCCTAACTTTAAGCAAAATCCCTTGGCCGCACTTTTAAGGTTTGTTTTTTATGTGTGTGTGTGTGTGTGTGTGTGTGTGTGTGTGTGTGTGTGTGTGTGTGTGTGTGTGTGTGTGTGTGTGTGTAGTTACCAACTTAAAAATAAAAAATCCCAACAACATACTTGAAGAATGTAATACTCAAACTCTCAGTGCTTCCTTATAATTTCTAATAGGATTTTTTATTATTGTTATTATTATTGGGGTATTTTTTTGGGTTGGGTTTTGGGGGTTGGGGTTTTTTGTTTGGTTTGGGATGGGTATTGGGTTGGGAGGGTCTTTCTTGTTTTTTTTTTGTTTGTTTTTTTTTTTTTTTTCATTTGAAATAAAGCAGTGATGTTTTCAAATGAAGCCGTGTGGATATTTCAGCGTGCTGCCCTCTGCCACTCTGTGGCTGCCCCAGCTCTCTGGTGTCTACTACACATACAGCACCATCTCCCCGGCTTGGCTTGGTTGGAGTGGTGAGGGGTTTGTAGGGAGAGGGGATGTGATCTCAACAGAATAGTATGGTAGGAATGTATTTTGTTTTCCCCCTGAAGTAAATGTTGACCCAGTGACCTTGGGCTGGGATTCTCTTTAGGAAAAAAAAAAAAAAAAAGCTACTATGTTATGAGAGTCATTAAACTCCTTATGTTTGCTTAATTTATTGTTTAACACCCCTAATTACCGAAACCAAAGTGATGTGGAGTCTTGTTGTCTGCATTTTGGCCTCAGCATCCTTAACTTCAAAGCTTTATTCTGTCTGCTTAAGAGCATCAATAGAAAGTGGATTGTCCTGAAAAGCAGAAAAGAAAATTTCAGGTTACAAGGACCCAAGTTCTGGGTGCAAACTATTGCAAGCTTCCTATTAACCCAGACTGACTCACTAATCTGCTCAGCGACTGTTTGGGAAGATTTTAGGAAGAGGAGCTGAGCTTTGTCCCCATCCCACAGTCAGTTCCCTCACCCAGGTGGAACCTGAATCAACCTTCAGAGCAAAATGGAGGGCCTGATTAATCTCTTATTATTGGAGGTCACAAGTGCCGTTTCCAGTGGCCTCTTCCTGTGTGCCCACATGATGCAAAGGAGCCATGTACTATGCCCTGAACAGAGAAGCCAAGTATGTTTTTGCCTATGTCCCCACATCAGGACCTTCTTTCAGAACTAGGGTGCAATGCCCTGTCTGTAGGAAAGAGTGGTTTACATAACAGTTCCAGCCTCCTTTTGTTTGGCCAGATGGCCTTCTCACTTTGATATTTTAACTCAGGTATCCAGTCTTCACTCCCTCCCCAGATGGTTGTTCTTCACCGCATAATGAGCACCTAGAGCAGGGACCAGAACAAAAACTAAAACCAATACACACTCATGCCAAAACAAATGGTCCCCAAGCCTATGTTTAGAAGGTTAACTTTGCCTGGAAATACTGGAGCAGCTTCAGGCAAGAGTGCCACAGGACACCTTGACCTTGCTGGACTAGCAGTAACTGCTGTTATTTAGTTGCTCTGGTTCAGAAGAGAGCCACATAGGACTGTGGGAGAAATGATCCAGTGGCAACCCACTGATTTCTCTTAGTTCTACAGGAGGCCCCCAAATGTCACTGTGATCGATAAACTGAAATTGTGTCTAATTTCCTGATGGCAGTTTCTGTTGAAGAAAGAGTCTGCAGCTTTGGGCAGACAGACAGACCCGCCTGCACTGACTTTCCATCTTGGGGATAACTTTCAGTTCAGGACAGGCCCTGTCATGACTTCTTGCTGTCTTAACCCCTGCTCACTCACCAGACCTGCTCTCAATGCTGTCTTTTTGCTGCCCATCCCTGTTGCCTTTGAGTTTCTTGGAATTGTGGCTGTCCTTGGATTCTCTTTTCTATTCATAGCCCTTCAATAGCCTTGCTCTGATGGTTTAGCACTTGATCTAAGAAAAGTTTGCCCATAATTTAATGCTTCTTCTCCTTAAAAAATAAAAATTTTCAAAAATAAAAAATTTCCCACTAAAGTGAAGCATTCATTGATCCCCTTGTCCATGCTGGTGTCTCGCCTGGGTGAGGGAGACTGGCTCTGTTGGCCTGGGTGACTGTTGCAGTAACTGCATTGTTGATGGCTGTCTGCTCCAGCTTCAGATCCTTGGTGTACTCGGTGTATCCTGGCAAGGAAGGCTTTCGGCTCCTTAAGAGCAGTTGGACCCATCGCTGACAGTGCTTTTTTAGCCCCATCCCAATTGGCATAGAGTGGGGTAAAGCCTTCCTCTGCAGTCATGTCTGACAGTGGGCATGCTGTGCTATGGTTTTCACTGCCTTTGGTTTTGTTTCTGATCTTGTATTCTAAGGTAGTCAGTAAATGCTGGATTCTGAGTGAGCTCTGGTATTCTGGCCTGGGAAAATAAGCATCTCAAACAAAACCAAATACAGTCATCAACAAGCAAGCACAGGCAAAATGATGGTTCCCACACCACCCCTAATAAAACTTGGATTCTGAATGTGGCTCTACAAGTTGAACATTTCTGTGTGTTGTGTATGCTAGGTAATACCCTCAAAAGGGGCTGACTACTAGACTATGTGTTTTATACAAGTGTGTAAGACTAAAGACTCACGTGCACGAATTGCAGAGTAAAGAGACAATACTTGTGAACGCGTGAACGTTAACATTTGTAGTTGCTTGATCTTCAGCTGCTGATTGTTGAGAGAGAATTCAGTTATGTTGTGTGGCTGCTAATGGAGTCTCAGCAGCACCTTTGCTGTACATAAAATGAAAATAAAGACCTCAGCTAGAAACCTGCCAGTTGACCTGGGCTTGTTTTGTTCTTTCTTTGGGCATGCCCTGTTTCCAGTGGCATGGGTTGGGTAGGGGAGAGGGAGGGAGAGAGATTGTCACACACTAGTATCTTGAAACTATAACAGGAAGTTGTCACAATCCATGAACCTTATAGACATTGCAAGTTGGGATTTCCCATGATTCCTTTAGGCTGGTAGTGAAGACTTTGCTTCAAATGCTGGGGAAACGGTTCAGTTGGAAAACATTTGCTGCACAAGCATGAGGACCTGTGTTTGGATTACCATCACCCATGTAGAAAGTCAGGTGTGACATTGTGCATCTGTGCTAGAGAAAAAGAGGATGGACAGATTCCTGGCCAAGTCTCTCCAAATTTATGATCTCCAGGTTCAGTGAGAAACTCTGTGTATTAAGGTTCTCTAGAGGAACAGAAGAGAAATGAATATGAAAATATGTATATATTAGAGTGGTTTACAGGCTAATTCAACAGTGGCCATCTGACATGCCAAGAATCCAGTACTGCTCAATCCACAAGGCTGGATGACTCAGATGGTCTTTATACATTGAAATCCCTATGAAGATTTTTTTTTTTAATTTTGTATACACTCTGAGCAATCTCTCCAGCCCCACTGTGTAGGTTCTAATACCAGTGAAGGAATGTCTCAGCAGCAGGATGAATGAGCTTGCCAGAGAGTAAGGGCAAGTAGGCGAAAAGCAAAAGCTTCCTTCTTATGTGTCCCTTTATGTGGGCTGCAATCAGAAATGGTCCATTCAGGCAAACTTCTTCCTCACAGGTGTGCACAGCTGTTTGGGTTTTGGTTGATTGTAGATGTAGTATAGATGTGTAAGCCATCACGCATTATCTCAAAAAATAATAATACTAGGTAGAGAAGCTGGGCAGTGGTGGTACATGCCTTTAACCCCAGCACTTGAGAGGCAGAGGCTGGCAGATCTCTTGAGTTTAAGGCTGGCCTGCTCTACAGAATAAGTTCCAGTAGGACAGCCAGGGCTATATGGAAAAGAAATCCTGTCTTGAAAAATAAAAAAAAAAAAAAGTGGAGAGTTCCTGATGAAGACAACTTGAAATTGATCTCTGGCCTCCCCATGTGTGTGCACACACACCAAACACATACACATACACACATCTTCAGATTTTTGGAGAAGAGCATTCAAACACTCACATCCAAACTTCATTTAATGACTCCAAAATGGGCAGAATAATGTCTACCATCATTTCAAAGCTTTGCTAAAGTTAGAATAATAAGTGGAAACAGACATTAGGCATTTGAAATTTAGAGTTGTTATCCAGTCTAATCCCAGCTGTGATTTTGTTAAAGAAGTTATTTCTCTGTGGAGCTGGGGATAGATAGAACCAGGGCTTCCTTCTGCTGGGCAAGCACTCAACCAAAGTCATATCCCAAACCCAGAAATAGTAATTTTGTCATTTGCCTTTGGGGTTTTGTTTCTGACGTGTGTTTGCACATTTGCTATGGCACACATAGAGATCAGAAGACAATTTTGGGGTGTTGGTGCTCTCCTACCATGTGTTTGTAAGTATCAAACTCAGATCATAAAGTTTAGGAGCTGGTACCTATACCCACTGAGCCATCTCAATGACTCTAGAGACAGTAATTTTCACTAGGACTTTGGCCATAGCTCAGAAATTCTAGAAATGCAAATGTTCTGAACACAAAACACCAAATAGGTTTCCTATCTCTGACCCTCTTAACCCACCTGTGAGCTAACAGCATCATACCCAGCCTGATCCCACCCTGGGTCTAGGAAGGGATACCTTTTGTGACAGCGTTAAAGATGGCTGTGTATAGAGTTGTAGAATGCACCCTGAGAGCCTGTGGTCATCACACCCTAGGGTTATACAGTGCCAAGGGGCTGACATAATTTCAGAATCTGATTTGTTGCTACCTGTTATTATAGGCCAGACATAGTAGCGCACTCTAATCCCAGCACTGGGGAGGCAGCAGGTGGACCTCTGTCAGTTCGAGGCCAATCTGATCTACATGTTACCCTGTCTCAAAAATAAATAAGACTTAAAAAGCTAGCCAGGCCGGCATAGGACACATGAGCCCCTCTCTCCTTACAACAGAACTTGAGAGAATATGAAAACATATCTGAGAAGCCACAGATACAAAAAATAGATTGGAGTGGCTGATGAGAGTGTGCCAGCTAGATGTTTGCTTCACACAAAGAATTCAAATGTGTTGTCTTTAAACTCTGTGGGTCAGACTAAATGGCTGTCACTCTTGTAAGCCCTCATCTGTTTAGTCAAAGGCAGCTGACACAGAGGACGTGCCACTTGCCATGCAGGTAACTCAGTTGTCCCAAGTGTGGAAAATGAAGGTGGGGTTGCATGACTGCCAAAATATTATGGTTCCTAACTATAATCCCAGCACTCAAAAGGTAATTCAAAATCAGCCTGAGCTATATAGTTCTGAGGCTCCCTGAGCTACATAATAATACTCCATTGAAAAACAAGAACTAAGGGTATAGGTTAGGGCAACATACATGCGCGCGCACACACACACACACACACACACACACACACACACACACACACACATTTTTTTGTTTTTTGTTTTGTTTTAAGAAAAAAAGAAGAAAGGAAGCCTGGTGGTGGTGGCACATGCCTTTAATTCGAGCATTCAAGAAGCAGACTCAGACAGATCTCTGTGAGTTCAAGGCCAGCCTGGTCTACTACAGCGTGAGTTCCAGGAGAGTGAAGGCTGCACCAAAAAAAAAAAAAAAAAAAAAAAGGCTGCACAAAAAAAAAAAAAGAGGAAGAGGAGAGGAAGATGAAAGAAGGAGGAAGAGGAAGAGATATTGATTGATTAGTTGATTGATTGATTGATTGATTGTATTGGGCCATGTCTCTGAAGGTTATGTGAAGCTATAATATGAAGAAAAAAAAAGACCCAGAGACTGATTTAGGGGTTCAGACTTCAAGCTGAAGATCAGAAAAGCAGAGCAGCTGCCACTAGCTCTTACATCTTCCTCAGCACAGACCAAAGAAGCAATCCTCAATCTGCTTCCGACCTCACTGCTCCTCAGACTCACCCAGACTGCTATGCTCTCCTCAACTTGGCTAGAGACTCATCTCAGACTGAATGCCTCTCTACCTTTTATATCTCTCAAATCTTGGGATTAAAGGCATTGAGCTCTGATTCACTCTCTGGTAGCCCAGGGTGGTCTTGGGCTCAGAAATCCATCTGCCTTTCTCCTGAGTCCTGGGATTAAAGGTGTGTACCACCACCGCCTGGCTTCTACAGCTAACTGGTGTGGCTGCCTTTGCTTTCTGTGCCCTCAGGCAAGCTTTAATAAATCATAAATAATGTATCACCACATGAGGCAGGCTCTCAGTGGGTTCCTTTGAGTTCTTCCAGCCTGGGAGGCTAGGTCTAGTGGTTCAGTCCCCAGTGCTGGGGAGCAGAGACAAGTGTGACTGCAGCAACTGGTGTCCTCTGACCCCACAGCTATAGAGCAATATTTGCACAACTGGCCTGCAGCTCATATCAGGGCCATGTCATAATGGACTGATGCTGTGTGGGGGAGGAAGAGGAAGAAACCCTTCTGACTGGGTGATAGGGAGAAGTTCCGTGAGGCTCTGGTGACGGGGCTGAGAAATGGTGGGGTTTTTTTTTGTTTTCGGTTTGTTTTTTTGTTTTTTTTTTTTTTTTGCTTGTTTGTTTGCTTGTTTTTTCAGTTTGGGGTCCCATTTCTTACTCTGTTTAAGGATGGATGTAGGAGGCTGAAGATCAAACCTAGGACCTCACTGACTTGCAAGGCAAGCCCTTCACCACTGAGTTACACCCTAGCCTGAGGCGCTGGCATTCTGATGGGAACTAATGCCTGGTGAGGTGGTGTAAGTTAGAGGAACTGTGTCAGCGGAAGGAATATGGCGTGAGGGGCCACAAGGAAGAGCTTGAGCAATAGGCAATAAGCCATGGTGGAGACCAAGCTGCAGGGATGGCAAAGGCCAGCTGGGGTGGCAGTTCAGTGTTACACACTTGACCAGGCAAAGGCCAGCTGGGGTGGCAGTTCAGTGTTACACACTTGACCAGGACTCACAAGGCCTTGGGTCGCATCTCAGCACTGCCAAAAGGTTACTTTAAAAGATAGAGCCTGGATGCCACGCTCAAGGTTTATTTACCTGGCCACAAGAGAAGCCATTGAATGTGTTGAGAGATGACCCAATATGTTGAAAAGTAATTACAGCATTTCAAAAAGGAGCCAGTTTTTTTATGTCACCCAAATTGGCAGGATGGTTTAAAAAAATGCTGCATACAGGCTTTAGTCTGTCATGTCACCTGTGGATGTCATAAGGAGGGGTGATAAACTGTTGCCCCACAGCTGCCACCTCCTCCTCTAAACCAAGAAGCACAGTCATTATAAGAAAAGAATTCACAATTTTTTTTTTCTTTTGTTTGTTTGGTTTTGGCTTTTTGAGACAGTTTCTCTGGGTAGACCTGGCTGTCCTGGAACTCACTTTGTAGACCAGGCTGGCCTCGAACTCACAGAGATCTGCCTGCCTTTGCCTCCTGAATGTTGGGATTAAGGGTGTGCACCACCACTGCCTGGCAAGAATTCACAATTTTTTCTTAAGATAATGAGATCTTAGGTATCCCCGACTGCTGTGGCTTTAGACTCATTCTGTAGCTAAGGATGACTTTGAATCCCGACCTTCCCCACCTGCCTCCATGTTGGTCAGTGTCCACCACTACATCTGGTTTTAAAATTCAATTGTTTTTCTTTTTAAAGACAGTCATAAAGACACACACCCTTAATCCCAGTACTCTCCACACAGAGACAGACAGATCCCTCTATGAATTTGAGTCCAGACTATTATGCATAGGGCAGCCAGGGCTACACAATGGGACCCTGTCTCAAAATAGTAAGTAAATAAAAGAGCATGTGTGTGCTATTTGTAGTTGTGTGCTTGTGTGTGAAATGCCTGTGGAAGCCAAAAGAGGGTATCTAATCCCCTGAAGCTGGAGTCATGGGTGGTTGTGAGCCAACCAACTTGGGAGCGTCTCTAAAGCACAGCAATGCTCTTAAGCAACAGGCCGGCTCTCCAGGTCTTGTTTTATTTTCATTGTAAAAATATGGAGGTGGCAGGGTATTTGCACTTGAGCACAGGTGCCTACATGGAGGCCAGAAGCATTAGTGTATCTTAGAGGCGGTTGTGAACCACACTCGGGTCCTCTGCAAGAACAGCGCAAGCTCTTAACTGCTGAGCCATCTCCATAGCCCCTCTGTCTTTTCTTTTTTCTTTTTTTTTTTTTTAGACAGGATTTCTCTGTGTAGCCCTGGCTGTCCTGAAACTTACTCTCTAGGCTAGGCTATCCTCTCTAGCCTCAAATGCAGAGATCCACCTGCTGAGTGTGGGGATTAAAGGCACATGGCCCTACCACCCAGCTCAGGTCCTTCAATTCTTATTGAAAGAAAGGATGGGCACTCAGCCAGGGATAGTCCCAGAACCAAGGAGACTGACACTGGGGGATCACAGGCTTGAATACAGCCTGAGCTACATAGCAAGACCCTGTGTGAAAAAACAAACAAAAATTCCAATTACCATTAACGTTAGGATCCGGCTCACTTAGGCCAGGAGTGGCAAAGCCACTAACAGGCACAGCAGTCATGAATTACAGTAGCCACCTCCCCTCAGAAAAAGTTTAAATTGCATAGTCAGGCACTGCCTTTCCCACCACTTGACAAGAGGCTCCTTAATACAAAACCTTGTGGATCACTCACCTGACACTCCAGACAGTGTCAGCCCTGCCATTGTACCTATGAGTGGCCAAGTAGTCAAGATATGGGCTTTCCCTGAGCAGCCTTGGCTCTTGAGTGAGGCTGAGGAAGCCTCCCCGTCTGTATGTATTAGAGAACTCTGGCATAGAGTTCTCTTTTGCCATAGAGATAGCAAAAAATATTCCCAACCAGGAAGGACAAAAGCTTGCCAAAGTATACACATGGGGTCAGCTGGATCCAAGGCATCGTCTTTTGTGGTACTTCCCCAGTGTGCAAAGTGGCGTGGCATCCAACAGGTGCCCATCCGAAGCCCACTGTGTATCAATACTTCTGAGGCCTGCAGCTGCTCTGAGAGTGGGACCATTGCCATGTTGTGCTGCAAGGTGAGAGCTCCCTCCGCTTGGCCTGGTTGTCTCCTGTGAACAAGGCACTGGCTGCAGCAGCAAATGGTGGTGCTGGCATTCAGAGTTTGCCTCTCAGACTCCTGTTCCATCTGGCCAGACTAGGAATCAGGATTTGTTATCAGACTGGCAAGATGACTTTGTGGGCAAAGCGCTTTCTGCACAAACACCAGGGCTTGGGTTTAAGTCCCAGCACCCATTTTAAAGCAGGGCCAAGTGTCTGTGCCCACCTTTAACTCCAGGGCTGGGGAGGAAGAGTCAGGAGAGTCCATGGGGCCCATTGGCCAGTTAATCTAGCCCAGTCATTAACTCCAGATTCAGTGAAAGCTGTCTCAGAAACTAAGGTAGAGAGCAGTTGAAAAAAGGCACCCAGATGTGAGGATAGTGGTAGAAAGCCTTGGCCCAGCTGCTTGCCCTGGTCCAGAGGGACTTGGCCATAGAAAGCCAGGAGCCTGTACTTCGGCTCCAAGCACACACACACACAGCACACATGCGCACACAGTTCCAGAACTTCAAAGCCAGTATTGACTTACAATGTTTTACTCTGTAGCTCCAACTGGCCTCAAACTCCTAGTGATCCTCCTGCCTCAACCTCCCACATGCTGGCACTGCAGGTGTTCAGAGAAACCAACAGAAGGAGATGACAACTCTAGGTCTGTCCTTCCTGGTCAAAGGCTCCTTCCCAAAATGACAGTTGCTGCTTCTAGGGTCTTGGTTCATATTAGGCCACTGCTCTACTCCTGAATGAAACCCCCAGACCACTACCCCCCAAATCAATATGTGCAATAATTAAATCAGCCCAAGAAAATTTAGAAAGTTGAATTAAACCTGGAAAAAAAAAAAAAAGGCCACAACCAAAAGGTGACATCTAAATAGCAATCTCAGAACTTCCCAGATGGGGTAAGGACACCATGAGACAGGTGATAGGGACCCTTGGTTTTGGAGTAGGGACTGGAGTCTAACAGAGGTACTCTTGGGATGCAGTGTTCAGTAGTACCCGTGGCCCATGCAACTTGCCTGCTTTACCTAGAGGAGGCTTACGTGTTGTTGGTGAGTGGGAGCAGCAGAATGTTAAAATGTGATGGATCTGATGTAAGGGAATTCCAGAGTTGTAGGAATTTTTCTCAATACTGTCATAACTTTGAAATTATTAAAAAAACAAAAGGCAAACCTGGTCTCTGTCGCCACCTTGTGGATATATATGGGCGCACACCCTCTGACCCTTTTGCACTAGCCCATCTCCTGAGAACTGCACTCAGACCCGTTTGTTGCAAAAGTAAAGTCACGTGACTCTTGCTTTGAGGGAAGTCACTATCCAAGAGTCCACGACCCTGCAGCTTTTCATAGTCAGAGATGGAAGTCACATGACCCAGCAAGCAGCCAGCCTACCCCACCTCCTTGGATTTGACTCTCAAATCACTGCCATTCAAGGCTCCCCAAAATCCTCCCTTAACCCCACCTGCCAGGTCCCTTACCTCTCCACACTATCTTTAAGCTGTCCTATAGGGCTCCCTCTTCCTCCTGTGGGCCTGCTACACACACACTCCCATTTCTACAATTGGACATTTAACCACCATGTCTGTAGTCCCAGCACTTGGGAGGTAGAGGCAGGAAAATCAGATGTCCAGGGTCATCTTTGGCTACCTTGGAAGTTCAAGGTCAGCCTGGGCTGCATGAGACCCCATCTCAGACAAAATGCAACATGTTTATGACCACTGACCTCTTGCTACCGACCCCTTCCCACCAGAGTAGAAAAGCTGACTCAGTGATTTTTATGTGCCCCCCAGTGCCTGATGCAGACAGAGAAAGGGTAGACAAAGACTGGCATGTCCCTGACTCCTTGAGCGCCCTGATTCTGTTGCCAGGTGTCCAGCCACACAAAGAATGCTCCCCACCCCCGTCCCCTACTCCACCCCCACTCCTGCCAGACAGGGACACACAGGGAAGCTCTGAGTGAGTCCCCTCAGTCACCCCCAGCTAGAGAAGAAACACTGGGGCTACAACCACTACTGCCCTGGAACTGGAGGCATCCTCCTCACACAGGACAAACTGAGATTAGGGCCAGGACTTCAACACAGGTGAGCAGGCCCGGGGCGGGGGCCAGGGTGGGGTAGGGGTCTTTATCAGTTGGCTCAAGTGTGCTGTACAGACGGCCAGAGAGGCACCCCAGTCCACCCAGCCCAGCTGGGACGGTACTGGGATTCAAGAACAATGATTGCAAGCCTCCTGAGCAGCCACTGGACTCCTTGCCTGATTCCCTAGGCATGAGTCACCAAGAGTGCTGGAAACTGTCTGGTCTGAAAAGACATCCTGCCGCTCTGTACATGGACAGTTGCTTCCTTTTCCTTCCATTGTGTGGCCTCCCTTCCTTTGTCTGCTCGCCGACTCCTTTCTCAATTGCACTGCGACATTCGTTCCAGGTTGGGTGGACTTGGGTTTCCAAGCCATTCCCACATGTGGGTATAGGGTCATTGACTTCCCATGTGTGTGAACATGGCTGCTCATGTGTGTAGAGGTCAGAGGACAACCTCCTGGGTTGCCGCTCAGACACCTTCCACCTTTTCTTCCAGGAAGTCTCTCTTTGGTCCAGAACACGTCACTGGGCTAGCTGGCTGGCCAGTGAACTCCAGGGATCTATCTGCCTGCCTCTGCCTATCATCTCCCGATCACTGCACTTACAAGTTTGCGGTATCACTCACTCCCCAAGTATGGATTTTTCCATCAGTCCTGAAACCTGAATTCCATGTCCCCACGTGTGCATCGAGGACTTTTCCAACTAAGCCATCTCTCCTTCCTGGTAAACTTTCCTGAAAAGAAACTGCTCAACTCTTTGAGACTGGGCGGCTGGAGGCAAGGCTCAGCCATTGAGACTATTCCCTGCTCTTGCAGAGGGCCTGGGTTCAGTTAGCTGGCAGCAACTCCAGTCCCAAGGGCTTTGGCTTCCCTTTCCAGCCTCTTTGGGCACTGGCATTCATGTGGTGCATACACATACATGCACACAAAACATACATAAAACAAAGAGAAGAAAACTTTCCCAAATGGTGTACCACAGCCCTCACCCGGCAATGAACCACATTCCACATGTCCACCATCTTCGCCAGAACCAAATATCTGTTTATCCTTTTTCTTTCCTTTTTTATGTTCATGTGTGCCTGGGAGAGTGTGCATGTGTGCCAAGTGCTTGCAGAAACAACAAAAAGGCTTTGTGTCCTCTGGAGTTATAGACGACTGTGAACCACCAGCTGTGGGCAGAGGAGCTGGACTCTTGTCCTGTACAAGACTAGGATATGTTATAATTTTTATAAAAAGCGGCGCTCGAGAGAAAAAGATGCCATTCAACAGAGTTCAAGTGGAGGGGTTGTTTTATTAGTGGAAAGGGACAGTAAAAAGGGGAGGGGGAGACTGGCCTCTGGGGAAGGGGGGTGAGATAGGCAGAGGAGAGAGACAGGGAGAGAGAGAGGGAGAGGGAGAGGGGGAGAGCAAGAGAGAGAAGGAGGGGAAGAGGAAGAGAGAGGGAGGAGGGAGGGAGAGAGGGGGAGAGGAAGATGGAGAGGGAGGGGGAGAGAAAGAGAGGGAGGGAGGAGGTGGGAATTTAAAAGGGAATTTAGTGAATGTGCACAGGTGGTGCTCTTAGTGGCTGCAGCTGAGGGCGTATCCTGTCAGAGATCCAAGGACAGGCCAGTACAGATGCCTGAATACTAACAGTATAAGTAAGATATTCACCACTGACCCATCTCACCAGCTGCCCCACCCCCTGCTTTAAAAAAAAAAATCGCAGGCAGCCCTTGCAACTAGCCTTGAACTTGCTGAGTATCCAAGGATGACCTTGAACTCCTCATTCTCCTATCCTCACCTCCCAAGTGCTAGACAACAGGCATTTACCTGGCTTGCCAGTCTTTTGATTTCAAGCTATTCTGCGGGATGAACATGCCTCCGAGGGGTTGGAGGGAGGGCAGGTTGCTGCCAGGGCAGGGGGCAAAGGGACAATGTCAGTGAATCCTCCGGGAGAGGCCAGGAAGAGGTGTGAGGAGGTGGGTGATGTCCCTCATCATGATTGCTTGGGGAGCTGTGCATCAATACTCTGCTTCTGAAGTTCACCGGCAAGTGTCCCAAGTTTTCTTCCCAGGCCCTCTCCTGGGCCTGCAGATGGCCACCTTCACGCTGCCCTACCCACCTCTGTAATGGCCTGTCCCTAGAGGCAGTCACATTCCAAATCACTCAATTGCAATGTCACAATTGGACCAGTCACACACTGCTTTGTCAGAGGGAGGCGAGGAGCTTGGCAGGGGTGGGGGTAGTGGTGGGGAGGTGAGGGGACAGATTAGAGCACAAAAAGGAACAACCCATCCTGGGGCTGCAAATGGCTGCTAATGGGAGCTGGAGCTGAATGGAAGAGGAGGTTCATGCTCTGCCTGAGGAGACTTCATCCTCCTGACTT
Source organism: Cricetiscus sungorus (assembly GCA_030556225.1). Taxonomy (NCBI): domain Eukaryota; kingdom Metazoa; phylum Chordata; class Mammalia; order Rodentia; family Cricetidae; genus Cricetiscus; species Cricetiscus sungorus. Next base: position 27,641,203 of record JANBXA010000735.1, on the reverse strand, counting down.
GCGTCCCTCAAACAGCAAGTGCCTACTGTGTGCAGCCTGCCTCTGTGGGCTAGATGAGCCCAGCGTGCTGACACGGCCAGCTCCTGAGGCCCTTCTTCCTCCCTTGTGTGGAACCTGACTCCCACTTGGACAAACATCTTGTGGCTATTTCCGCCTCGCCTGCCCGGAGCCCTGCCCGGCCTGAACAAACACTCAGGGCTGCGTTTCCTGCCTCAGCTCTGGGAAAAGCCCGGCCAGGGCTGCTGAGGTCAGCCTTGGAGGGAAGGGGAAGGAGGGCCACCCTGGGCCTCCTGTGGCCCCCAGGGCTGCCAGCACAGAAGCCTGGGCTTCAGGATCTTCTCTGAGCATCGGTCTCTGTGGGAAGATGCAAAGCCTGGACCTGGTTCTGCCACTAAGCAGGGTTGCCGGGAGCGGCTGGAAGACCCCCAGCTCCTTAGGACCGTTTGTGGCCTTTCCAGCCCACGCCTTTCCCACCTGCTCACTTGTTTTGGCCCTCCCAGTGCAGTCCCCAATTCTTGCTGGATAGGGACAGTCTGGTCCAGGTGAAACAGCACCCTCCCAAGTGTTGAGCAGAGGCTCGCACAGCGCGCGCGAGCATGTGTGTAATGGCACCATGGGGGGGATGGCACCACGGAGCCTGACACCAAGCCCAGGGAGGCCACCTGAGATGCAGGGGGAGGGGAGCTCCAATGTCTCTTGGGTTGTGCCTCCTGTCCTGTCCCCATCACCCTAGAGCTTTCTGGTGTCCTTTGCCTTTCATTAGGAGCCAGACTGGTGAATGGTTTGAAGATGCCTCACAATGGGAAATAAGAGGGAAGGGCTGCAAGACAGGAGTGCTGGCCCCAAGTGTCAGCAGCGACCAGGCACGGTGACCCTGATGAGCCCTGTTTTCTAGAGCCCCGTGGATGTGGATAGAGCCAGGCAAGCTGGCAGGCCTGAAGTAAGGTCACATACTGGCCAGAAACTAGGGGCAACACTTGGTCCCCCCATCTCGCCCAGGGTGAGCTGGCACGGCCCCTGGGCAGCCTCCTGGGCAAGCCTAGCGCTTTGCCAGAGAAAACCTCACCAGCTGCAGCTTGAGTTTGTTTTTGTTTTTCAAGCAGGATCTGGGAGCAGAGACAATAGGATTAATGTTATTTTTTTTTTCCTTGCAAGCAGTTTCTCCTCATCTGGGAACTGTGGGACTGGATTCCCACCTCGGCTTCCTTCCGGCCTGCGGAGGAGGTTAGGACAAGGCAGCGGGGAGCTCCAGAGTGTGAGGTGAGGGGTCAGGGGCTCATGCTGTTCTCCCTCCCCTTGGCATGTGCTGTTTGCTCCCCTGAACTCACCCCTGACCGTGCCCATGTGCTTTGAGAAGACCGCCTCTGCCAGGAAGCCCTCCCAAACTGACCTACAAAGGCCAAGCAGATGTCAGCATCTTCCCTTCACTGTCCCAAAGCTCTCCCCTACCTTGCACTGTGGACTGGCTTTCTGACACTTGGCTCTGTCCTCAGTGTGAGCGCCAGATCCAGCACGAGCCTAAAGATGGATCAGTGGAAAGCAAAGCGGGGAGACGGGGCCCAGTGGGGCTCCCTGGCCTTCAATGTGCACATGCTTGCTACAGTGCACATGTGTGGAGGTCAGAGGGCAAGCTGTGGAAGCTGCCATACGGGTCCCAGAGATCAAACACAGGTCTCCAGGTTTGGTAAGAAGTACCTTTTTATCCTGGGAACCATCTTGTTGGTTCTGTGTGTGGAGGGGGGAGTTGTTTTGTTTGGTTTTGTTTTGTTTTGAGACAGGGTTTCTCTGTTGCCTGACTGTCCTGGAACTCACACTGTAGATCAGGCTGGTCTGGAACTCACAGATCCACCTGCCTCTGCCTCCTGAGTGCTGGGACTAAAAGCATGTGCCACCACCACCTGGCTTATTTTTAGCACAAATAATGCATATTATATGAAGAAAACAGAAAATTCAGACACAACCTCCAAACTCCCCTTTGAGGGGTCACATCGTACTATAACATGTCTGGGAGCCTTTGAAGAGCTGCCTGCCCATCCTGGACCCTGTGTCTAGAATGCCCACCTTTGGGGACTTTAAACACAGCTGACGTGGCACAGTTGTCCCTGCCCAAGTCCGGGGACCACTTCCTTAAGAGCGAGGGTTCCAGCTCACAGCCAGGGGAACTGAGACTACAGGACTCGGGTGGGGTGACCTGAGTCCCATGGGGAAGTGAAAACACCCGTACCCATCCTCCTACCACTCACTGTCAGGCTGCTGCAGCTGGCCACACTGCCCACCCTCCAGGCTGTGAACTGCTAGCAGCCCCTTCCTCCCTCCCTCCCCACCCAGCCAGATCTGCCCTGGCTGTCCCAAGCTGATGCAGAAAGAAGAGATGGCCTTGACCTCCAAAGGCCACCATAAGGGGATAACTTTACAGCTGCAGCTCTCTGACCTTGGTCCCAGACTGGCCAGCTAAGGCTCAGGAGGGAGGAAGGGGAAACTGAGGCTTGGCAAGGAGACATTGAAGCTGAGCTGGAACCGGAACAGCTTTTGCCTGGCCCCACGCTTTGCAGGGACTGATGAGGCCTGGAAGACGCTGCCGCTCGCTTGTCCATATGGCCTTGCAGGGACTTCCTTTCAGCTGTCTGAAGTGGAGCCAGTGACACACTCTGTGGTGGCCCAAGCCCACAGCAGGTCCAGGACAGAGTAAATTGGGTTGGAGGTTGAGGCTAGTAACCACCCTTGTCCTCCCTGTGGACCCCAGGTGTGGGCAGATGGTGGACCTCATGGCACATCTGGGCTGATGTCACCGGTTTCTGGGGGCTGCAAGCCTCCTGTTTTGCTGGGGAGAGGGTCTCCTCCTTTCCTCTTCCCCCAGGCCTCCTTCCTGTCTCCTGGCGGGTGGGGATGGGGGCTGCCTTTCCATCCAGGCACATCCATTGCACCTGGAGTGCCTACTGGCCTGCTCTGACCATGACTCACTTCCTGCTTGTGGGAGCTGAAAATAACTGGACTGGATGGTCAAGCCCTGTGGGGGTTCCATGTGGGACAGATGCCCCATACGGTTCTCTGCTCAACGCCAGCCTGGACAGGCATGATGTGGCCACTGCCCGCTCAGACACAGGACTCCTTATAGCACATCAGGTCTTGGGGTCTCTGCCCTCTGATCTCTGCAGACAAACTGCCACCTAATCACATGCAGAAGTTAGTGTCAAGGGCAGCTAGCAGGCATGTGGCAGAACCCATGTGAGGCCATTCTGCAGGCTGGGCGACGGGAAGGCACCATGTGGAAGGTGAGGGTCTACAGCAAAGGCCACTGCTGTGACTGCAGTGGCACAGGGGCCACCAAAAGAACTGCAGGCAGGAAACCTGGGACCTGGCTTTAACGTAACTGCTTTTACAGGGGTTGAAGTTGGAGGAAAATAACAAGGACAGATCTGACGCCCCAGGAAGAGGGATTGGGTGGGGAGGGGAGGGATTGAACAGATGTAGTTGTTCCAGGGCAGGAGGTGACAAGGAGGCACTTGGGAGAGTCCGTAGAAGTCACAGTGGGACCTGCTCCCTCCCCAGTTCTGCTCTGGGCAGCAAGATAGGCGGGTGAGCTGGGGGTCTGGGGGTGGAGCCTGCTGTGGGAGATCTGAGTCTCAGGTCAGGCCACCAGAGTTTGAGCTTCTGGCCTGGCTATGTTTGTAACTCCCCCAGGGAGACATAGAATACTATTCATAGGCAGGAAGCAGTCAGGGGCCAGGCATGGCCATGCGTGCCTGTAATCCCAGTACCCAGGAGGTCCAGAACCCCGCTGCAAAAAGAAAACCAAGTACTCAAAGAAGACAGACGCCCTGGATCTGCAGGCAGCATGGGGCCTCCAGACAGCCTCTGCCTCCAAGGCACAGAGCCTGGGCTGCCCTTTGCCTCCGCCAGGTTAACCTGCCTTCTCCACAGGCAGCAGAGGGGTGTCCCCATTGCTCACTGCCTCCCACAGCTCCTTCCTCACTGGCTCCGTGATCGGAGGCTCTGCAGGATGTGTCTCTGCTGCCCCTCAGGTTCCACCACCCTCTCCCCACTCACAGTTCAGTGTTTCACAGCGTTAGCCTTGGCGGAACTCTTCCCTGGCTGAACCGCCACTTGCTTGCTCTCGCTCTTTCCTTCCCGCAGGTCAAGCTGGCTCCCCCTGCTTTCACCTACAGTCACACTCTTGTCTCCCTCCCTCACACCTGCCTCGTGCCCACAGCCCTTCCCCTCCAGGCTCCCAGCATATTTTATCTTCTGAGTTCCAAATACAATGTGAACCTGGGGCCAAGACGTCTGTTCACTGCTGTATCTGTATCTCTGGTGCTGAAGGAAGAGGGTCTGGGCTGCTCCCCATGTTACCCTTCCTTGGGGTCCCAGCCACCGAGCAGAGAACACACACCCCTTATCACCCTTGAGCCTGCTGAGAGCCCAGCTTCTTTCTAGTGTAGGGAATGCAGATATGCCTTGAAAGACCTTGTCCTCCAAATGCCCCAAGGTGGCATAAGAGCCAATAGCAGGCACAGGTATCTTTGGGGTCCCACCCAGTTTAGGGGTCTAAGTGCAGAGGACCCAAAGGACCAACAGAGACAATTGTGACAGCTCATGGCAAAGGGAACTAACAGGCCTTTGGGACTGATATTCTGTCCCAAAGAGGGATAGGGAAGCCTTGAGGAGGAGTATAAGCAAAATACATGTCTCATCCTGAGACAGCCCACTGTGGTCAGAGAGTACTCTCAAGTGAGAAGGGATGGTGTCGCCTGAAAGTCCCTAAAGGCCTTCCGGAGTTCCTTAGTAGAGGTGGCATTTAAGTCAGAAACATGTAGGTTGAACTGCCTAAGTTTAAGTGCTGTGCCTCTCAAGGTCCGAGGCTAGACCATCCAAGGCCAGTGGTTGGACTATATGAGATCAGAGTCTAGGTCATCCAAGGTCCGAGGCTAGACCATCCAAAGCCACACAGAACTCTGTAAAGCTGAGTTCATAAAAAGCATGCTGTGTCATAAGGGGACCCCAGGGACAAGTGAGACCAGGCTGTACAGCCTCCACAGGCAAGGCCTTCATGGCCTCCAAGGCCTGAGAGCTTCTCAGCACCAGACTTTGGGCCCCTAGCAGCCAAAGGCCCCAGCCACGTTCCCTCCCACTCTATTGGTATAGGCACTTTTCCTGTTCCCCTGGGACTCCTGGGAAGTCCTTTTTTCCACCTCCCTAACTGTACAGATTTCGGTTTAAGAGTCCCTGAAGAAGATGGATCAAACCAACTCATGAAAACCATCCAGAAGCATGCAGCCCCTTCCCCTCCCCATGCAGTAATAAAAGAGTTCTGTGAGGAGAGGTGGGGCTGAGGAGTGGCCAGTGCTTGTGGGTGCTGACAGCTTAGGGCCTGGTGCTCAAGCTCTGCTGAATTGGGGTGAGGTAGGGCCCTGGCTCTGTGATGGGCTTTGCCTGCAGTTTTGCCTGGATGTGGAAGTTAAGTTAGGACAGGGCCCTTAGAGCCCTCCAGAAATCAGCAACGGAGGCCAGGGTCCCAGGCTGAAACAGGAGGCTTACTGTGTCCTGACAGAGTGAAGATGGGTTATCTGGGTGGCCACGGGAACAAAATGGGGGCAGGATACATGTAGGCAGAGCTCATGCATGTCCTAGAGAGGATCTCCAGCTGGTAACAAGGTCACCCTGTATACAGGGCAGAATGTCCTGGAGCCACTATGTCCATTTATTGGTAACCCCTGTGTCTCACTGAGGACATGTCCCAGCCCACTGTGGAGTCACATCCTGCTGTAAGGTTAGCAATTTTATGGCAGATGTTTGAAGAGGATGGAAGAGGTCCTAACACTGGCTTAGGACTCTAGAAAATCTCAAGCGGGTCATTTGACAAGGCCCTGAGGGAGATCTATGAATGCAGAAGGACTTTGCAGAGAACGTAACATTTTGGCTGGCTCTTGAATGATAAAGTTCACCAAGAGAGGAAACATCTTTTCTGGGAACTGGGGTCTCCTTAGGGACTTCCCCAGGCCACTAGGGTGGAGATGAAGGCACTCTCCTGGGTCCAGGTCTCTCCTCTATAGTGTGGGGTAAGGTGGGGTAAGGGGAGCACATGTCTCAACAGCTCTCCTGGCTCTCCCCAGTTGGTGTATGAGCTCCGTGAGATCTTGGCACCTGGCTGTTGAGTCTGACACTGTGCCTTGCTGGTCCCCTCTGGAGAGCCCCTTGTGTGCCTGTCCCTGGCTGGCAGCCCTTCTCTTGGCAGACCCAGCAGTTCCTACAGATGTGTGGGCCAACAGGTCCCCAGTGACTGAGAGCAGGTGGTGGAAGTGGAGGCAGCTGGAAAGTGAGGGCCTCACGACCCAGAGCTGCTCACCTGGGTTCCAGCCCTCAGCTACCTGGCCTATCCTCACAGTCATGGTGCTCCCAGGGCTGGGTGGCAATACCCACCCCTGTGGCCTCTTAGAGAGCAGCAGCCTGGGAGCATTTCTTTCAGTTCACCAGGGAACATTACTGGGGCACTAATGGACTTCAAGCCAGGTGAGCAGCTGAGGCTTGGTGAAGCCCCTGGGCCCATTGACATGGGGGCCTTAGAGATTCATGTTCATTAGGAACAAAGTACCCCGATGCCAACTGGAGACGCACACACACCAGCTTCCCCACCCACAAATGGACATAATGTCACCTTCCTTGTAGGTTTTTGTAGGTTTAAAGTAGTCTAGACAAGGTGCCTAACACCAGGTCCATCTCAGAGTTTCGTTTTGTTTTTGTTTTTGTTTTTTTTTTTGTTTTGTTTTGGTTTGGTTTTTTGTTTTGTTTGTTGTGTTGTGTTTTTTTTTTTTTTTTTTTTTTTTCGAAACTGGGTCTCATTCTGTAGCCTAGGCCTGCCTCAAACTCACAGTAGTCCTTTTACCCTCTCCAAAAGACTGAGGTGGCAGAATGAGCCACTATGTCCAGCTTATTTTCTTAGGGTTTTTTAACAGTGGCTGTGTAGCCCAGGGTGGCCAGGAAGTTGCAGTGGCCTCCTTGCCTCAGTACCTCCATTGCTGGCATGCCCCACTGCGAGGAGGCAAGGGCCTGCCCTCATGAGGACACAGGACACTGAGGTGCCAGAGGAATGCCCCCTGAGGGTCAGATTCCAAGGTCAGAACTGGGTAGGCCCCACATGGACATAAATAGTGTCAATGAATGTGTGTGTTTCCTCCCTGGCCCAGAGACTGCCTGTGCATCCTGTAAGTCACTCTGTCCCCAAAGCCTGGGAATGAGGAGATTCTAAGGCCTGTTTCACAAGTGTGCCACCTGGGGCCAAGAGAGGAGAGGAATTCTCCCAAGACTGACAGAAGCCCAGAGTGGTGGCCCCCTGGCCTGATGGGGATTCTGTTCCCCACCATCACCCTGGAGGACTCCACTGCTGGAGAGTTTATGTGAGACCCCAGCTCCACCTAGAGCAGCCACGTGGCCCCATGCTGGCAACCTCCCCTCTGTAAAGACTTCCTAACCCTGGTGAGGGTAAAGTTCTGGCTGGGACTGTCTAGTGAACCAGGCCCAAAGCACCCTGCCACGGGAAGCCTGCCTGTGTGTCATGAGCAGATCAGCCTGCCTCTCAGGGTGTGGCCATCAGTGTCCCTGTGTCAATGCAGCATTCCTGGAACAGGCACAGTCAGACAGGCCAGCCCTTTACCTGAGCCTCAGTTTACATACCCATCAGGTGGGGCCGTCTAGGACCCATCAGGCACACAGAGGGCATTTAACCTGCAGCTTGAGCACTGCCTGCCTGCTAACACAGCTAGGCAACTGACACTTGGTGGTGGCCTGCAAATGTGGGTGGGGACCCCTGGGGCGGCTCTGCCCTTATAGCTGCCACTGGACAGAGGCTTCAGTGTAAGCAGACCAGGGCCTTTCACCAGCCCAGAGCCATGACAGGGTGTCTGAGAATGCTGTCCATTATCTGATCCACAGAGCACAAAGAGGACACGTGGGGACTCATATAGGCCAGGCGCCTGCCTTGAACCCATGAGGGCTCAGGGCCTCCACTCTGCCTGGCAAGTCCCCAGACCATGAGGTCAAGAGCATGCCCAGAGTCAGCAAAGGGCTCTGACACACAGGAATGAGAACCATTTCCTCCAGCCCCACAGGGCAACAAAGAAAGAGCAAGCTGGAACAGGGTCCCCAAGAGATAGGGTCCCCAGGTAGCAGGGGAAGGCCCTCCAGAGTCCGGAGGAAGGGCCTGAAACATGACAAGCCCCTGGAGGGCAGAAGCAGCAACTGTTGGGCATGCCCCCTGACAGTCACTACTCTGTCCCTCTGGGCATGCTGTGAAGAGGAGGAAGTTGGGCCCTGTGACATCAGGAGGCCATCTGAGCCCTCTGAGCCTTGGCATCTATGAATGGTAACTGACATCCAGGCCCTTGGTGGCATATGCAGATATGTTTGCTGGGTCCTAGAGGCTCTCCTGAAGGACCCACAGGAGCAGGGAGAGGAAGGCCAGTTCCAGAAGTGGCAAGTGGGCAGACACCCAGCTCACCATAACACCACTGCTCCAACACATGGCGGTGTCCTTCTGGCCCAGCAGCCCTGTGGCTTGGATTGCATGGCCCTCTTCAGATCTGAAGCTGAAAAGGGCAGGAGGACACAGTGGCTAAGAGCTTGAGTTGGGACTCTAAGCAGGCTGTGCAGCTGCTCGCATGTGGTCTCTGATCCTCGGTGTCCTCTCTCAGAACTCACTCTGAGGAGCAGCTGGAAAGGCTGCAGTGCCACTCCTGACTGTGTCCTCCTACCATTCTGCTTCCTTTCCGGCTTGTGGCCTGTCAGAAGCACTTCCTGCAGGGGGCCTTCTCCAGCCCCCAGGCAGAGCCCCTCTCCTCAGCACAGCCAAAGCCCCCAATGTTATTGTTTCCAATTGAAGAAGAAAAAACGTTTCCTCTCCCCTCCCCTCCCCTCCCCCCAGCTCTGCCTTGCATCACCAGAGATTTGCAGGAGGGGGTAGGGAAGCCCTGACCTCAGGGACATCCACTCTCCACATGCTCAGCAGCAAGGGAAAGCCTAGGGATTACTTTTAAGGCCCTCTACAGGTGTTGACCAGGGACAACTGCACATGCCATGTTGGAAGCCGGCTCCACTAGCTGGAACCAGGCAGGAACTTAAATGCAGAGACATTGGGAGTAAATTCTAGAAAGCTCATGGTGCTGGCTGAGCTTGAAACCCTGTTTCTATTAGACAGGGACAGTGACAAATGCTAGATGCTAGCGAGTCATTAAAGATGCGTTAGCCCCAGACCGAGACTTCTCCTTGATCTAATCAGGAGCCAGGAGCAGGAGGGAAGGGCCCAGTCATCAGTTGCTGGCAGCTGTAACTACTTCAGTCAGTGTGCTGGGTGCCATCTGTCTCCCAGTGGATCCCCAAACCTATCCTGGGAGGACCCCCATAGTATCAGCAAGGACTTCCCTCCTCCCTCCCTCCCACATCTCTGCCCACCCAGGAGTGATCTTGCTTGCTGCCCAGTTTACCCATCTGTGAAATGGGCTCAGTGACCCCTGCTTTGTCTTCTGGTGCAAGGATGGTGTGAGGTGTTGGTGACAGAACTAAGCACAGGGTTTACCCCCAAGTAACTCATTGTCTACCATAGGGGTCAGGGTATAAAGTGGGCTGGGGCCCTGATCTACTGCAGTCCGCCTGCCTGGGCTCCCAGCTGTAGCAGGGACTGTGAGACCATGACCCAGCCTTGTGGTAGTGTGCTATTAGAATGGGCCACATCAGGAAACAGGCTCAGAGAGGCCAAGGGGCTTGCTGGAGGCCACACAGCACTTCCTACTTCAGTTGATGTGAGGGTATTCAGACCCTAGAATCTGACCAGGCCCCGATGCTGGAGCTGGGGTGACTCCAGAGTTCCACCGGCTTGGCAGGAAGTTTGCCCACAGTACCCAAACAATCCTTCGGGCCGGCTAAGCCATGATGTCAAAAAGCATTATCCTTACGGCTCAGTGGGGGGAGCTGCAGGATGAGGCAAGAAAGCAAGAGAGGGACAGGAAGGAAGCAGGGAGGGGGAGGGGAGAGCATGAGGGACTGGGAGAGGGAGACAGAGATAGAGATAGAGAGGGGAGGGGAGAGAGGAAGAGAGACAACGATGGGGAGCAGAGGAAGACAACAGATGGGCAGGAGGCTAGAGGAAGATAAATAAGCCCGTGGGCTGCGCTGGGGCTGTCCAGTGTGTGCCTCCTTTGGCTCTCCAGCTGCTAACACTGACAGCATGGCATGGACCCCCACAGAGGTGGAGGCAGGTCCCCTGAGTGCTCAGGTTGGAGGTTGCCAGGACAGAAGTCTCCAATTTCCTGTCAAGGAGCACTCCAGACCATCAAAGCCGAGGATATGAACGGGCTGGGACCTGGCAGGCAGGCACAGTTAACAGGAAGGCTGGGGGGGGGGGCGGGGAAATGGGGGTAGCTGTAGCTGGGCCCTTTCTGCTGACCCCTCAGGCACAGGGAAACCCCCTCCCCACCCTTCCTTCCTATCAAGTGGGAACAAGGCAGGAGAGGTCACCCTCTGTGTCAAGGGCCACCAGGCCTCAAGTGACAGCTGCAAGCTGATAGATCTTGATTGAGAACCTGTAGCTGAGGGACTGTGCCTTCAAACAATGGAACGGTGCCTCACCTTCCCCCTTAGCTATGGATCTTGGGTTTCACTTCTGGGGCCTCAGTTTCCATGTATGTAAAATGGGTTGAGTTATTTCTGAGGGGACTCACTCTTGGTCCTATGTGGGCACCACCATGCTGTGGAGGGCATCACATGGGGCTGTGACCTTAGGGACCACTACCTGCATCTATCCCAGGGCCTACCTATTCCTTTGTGGGTCAAAGGAGACCGGTGCCCAGTGCCAGTTCATATTTGGGACGATTTAAGGTCTTCTCAGAACCCTGGACTAAGGGCAGGGGCCTGGGGATCCACAGGGTCTGGCTCCATACAGAGACGGAAGCCCTGTGGTGTGTGATGTCCTGCTCAGCCCAGCCTGCCCCATGGTATAGCGAGAGGGACAAACTTTCTCCTACTTTTGCTGTAGGATTGATTGCTGCCAAGCTTGTTCCGCGGTGCCTGCTGCTTGCAAACTCCATTTACAGGACAGTTTTGAGGGACAGATCTTGGGGTCTCAGGGACTTGATGTCTCTTATTCTGGCTGGCCTTTAGAGTGAGGCTTGGGGAACACGTGAGAAGGGGCTGTAACCAGAAGCAGGAGGCAGTGGAGGAGAAATGGGGGGCTTTAGGGGACAAGGAAAGGAAGAGAGTCGGGAGGGAGAGCTGCGGGAACAGGAAAACGCAGATGAGGGAGAGGGAGTGACGCGGGAGAGGCGCTGGGCGGAGTTGACAGGAGCGAAGTAGGAGAATCGGAAAGACTGAAAGAGCGAAACTCTGCGCGGCGGTGGAAGACAAACCGGCGATCAGAAACAGAAGGGGAAAGGACCAGGAGGAAGAGAAAGAGGAAAGATAACAAACAAATGTGAGCAAGACCTTCCAGGTGGCCAGGAACCAGGAAAAAGGCAGGGAACTTGCGACCGCGGGACCGCTGGGAGGGAGCATCGGCCGGCGGCGACCCTAGACCGCGAGCCGGGGATGGGGCGGGGCTCAGGGGCGTGGCCCGGGGCGAAAGGGTGTGGGCCTGGGGACTGGGGCGGGGACTGGGGCTGGGGGCGTGGTCTCCGCGGAGCCGCCCCCGGGTTGTGCGGCGCGCCAGAGTCGGGCCGGGGCGCCGGGGCCGGGGGCGGCAGGCGCGGGCAGGAAGCGCCTCGCGGTCCGGGCCCGCCCCCCGCCTCTCGCCGCCTCCGAGCTCCCGGCTCCCGGCCGCGCCGCGCCCCATGCACTCGCCGCTCCGTGCAGTCCGCGCTCGCCTGGATGGCTCGTCGCGCCGCGGGCGGCGCACCCCCTAGCGCCCGGGCCGCTGCGGCCGACCCCTTGCCTCCGCGCCCGCACTCGCGGGGCCCCAGTCTGCCGCCGCTGCCTCTGCTGCTGCTGCTTGGAGCGGCGCGGGCCGGCGCCTTGGAGATCCAGCGCCGCTTCCCTTCGCCCACGCCCACCAACAACTTCGCCCTGGACGGCGCGGCGGGCACCGTGTACCTGGCGGCTGTGAACCGCCTGTACCAGCTGTCCAGCGCCAACCTGAGCTTGGAGGCAGAGGCGACCGTGGGGCCAGTGCCGGACAGCCCGCTGTGTCACGCCCCGCAGCTCCCGCAGGCCTCTTGCGAGCACCCGCGGCGTCTCACTGACAACTACAACAAAATCCTGCAGCTGGACCCGGGCCAGGGTCTGGTGGTCGCGTGCGGCTCCATCTACCAGGGTCTGTGCCAGCTGCGGCGCCGGGGCAACATCTCCGCCCTGGCTGTGCGCTTCCCGCCTGCCGCGCCGCCCGCCGAACCGGTCGCCGTGTTCCCCAGTATGCTCAACGTGGCCGCCAACCACCCCAATGCATCCACCGTGGGGCTGGTGCTGCCGCCGGCCACGGGCACGGGGGGCAGCCGCCTGCTTGTAGGCGCCACGTACACGGGCTACGGCAGCGCCTTCTTCCCGCGCAACCGTAGCCTGGAAGATCACCGCTTCGAGAACACGCCCGAGATCGCCATCCGCTCCCTGGATGCTCGTGGAAACTTGGCCAAGCTCTTCACCTTCGACCTCAACCCGTCCGACGACAACATCCTGAAGATCAAGCAGGGCGCCAAGGAGCAGTACAAGCTGGGCTTCGTGAGCGCCTTCTTGCACCCGGCGGCGCCTCCGCGCCCCGCGCAGCCCTACGCGTACCTGGCGCTCAACAGCGAGGCGCGTGCGGGCGACAAGGACAGTCAGGCGCGCAGCCTGCTGGCGCGCATCTGCCTGCCCCGCGGCGCGGGCGGAGACGCCAAGAAGCTTACCGAGTCCTACATCCAGCTGGGCTTGCAGTGTGCGGGCGGCGCGGGCCGCGGCGACCTCTACAGCCGCCTCGTTTCTGTCTTCCCCGCGCGCGACCTGCTTTTCGCCGTCTTCGAGCGGCCCCAGGGCGCCCCAGGTGCCCGCAATGCCCCGGCCGCGCTCTGCATCTTCCGCTTCGCCGACGTGCAGGCTGCCATCCGCGCGGCGCGCACCGCCTGCTTCGTGGAGCCCGCGCCCGACGTGGTGGCTGTACTGGACAGCGTTGTGCAAGGCACCGGGCCGGCCTGCGAAAACAAACGTAACATACAGGTATGCCTGGGTCTGGGGAGCCTGGGTGGGGATCTGTTATGTATGCAGGGATGTAGATGTAGATGTAGATCCCGGAGGATTGGTTGCTGGCAGGGGTGGCTGGCCCTGGGGTTGTGCTAGGTCACAGGTGTGCACACTTAACGTGGGGGCAGGTGGGGGGAGTTCTGCGTTGTCAAGGTACCCAGGTGTTCCCAGAAGACAGAGCGCCTATAGCTCAGATCCGCAGGTGGGGGCCACAGGTGCATGCTGAGCTGAGAGGGAGTGACACCAAGAGTTTGCTTAGGGAGACTGTGGGTGCCCTTAGGACATACCGCGGCACCCTGGCAGATGTGCGATGGGTGTGGCAGCAGAGACCTGAAGATAGGGGAGGGAATAGAAGGGCTAAGAATGTAACTGGCACCCACCAGAGGCCCCACGGACATCGACGTGCAGGGATACAGATTTCTGATAGGAAATTGTGTCGGGAGACTCTGAAATTTGGGAAGTGATTGCTTCCCTAGAGAGGTCACCTGGGTGGCAAACAGGCGTGCGCTCAAGGCCAACTTTCACTCGCTCAGCAAAGAGCAGCTGAGCACCTATTAGGTAGCATGGCAGACCTGGAGTGACCACTAGTGCTGTGAGTTTTTTAACTCAGTGTGTCAAGTGTCCTGTCTGCAGCAAAGGTCTGCTCTTAATTCCATTGCGCATACAGACGAAGAAGCAGGTATAAGAGTTTGGAGGGACACTCACAGTCACACAGCTGAGAACCAGCAGAGGTGGGGCTTGAACTCAAGTTGTCTGGCCCCCTCCAACCCCCAGCCTGTGTTCATGGTGCTGGGGCTTTGCTGCCTAACAGACACAGCCCAGCTGGACAGATGGGGCCACCGAACATGGAAAGGAGTCTTTGGCAGGGGGTCTTGGTTGGAACGGAGAACTATGGGGCTGAGGATGAAGTGAGGCCTGCGGGCAGGCAGCAGCAAGAGGGCCAGGTTAGGGGTCACCATGTGGGTTGGATTTCACTGCAGAACTCTTTTATTGGCTTTAGAAGATAGGCATGTGGGTCCTCCTCTTCCACTCACAAATGACACTGACTTTGCAAAGGGCCAAGCGGAGCCTTCTGTACTCACTGAGGCCCCCTGTCTTGTCCCTTTCTCTGTGGTGCCCTATAGTCCTAAGACTCTCTGCCATGGGCGTGCCCAACACTGGGGCTTTGAGCAAGCCTAGAAACCTTCTCTTGGCAAAGATTCCCAGCCGCCTACCACCCTGCCAGTCCACCCCTCTCAAGAAAGGTCATAGAGGGCGAGAGGCACATGGACGGTCAGAAGCTTACAGCCCTGCCACCCGGCAGTGTCAGGCCCCCTGCACAGTGCTGGGGTGAGGGCAGCCACCGCCTTTGCCTGACTGCGCCTGGCTGGATCTGGAGGCTGGGAGAGAAGGAAGGGGGAAGCTCTGTGGGCAGGGAAGGCAGCCCTGTGTGGGCCCCTAGCTGATGAAGGGTTCTGTGGGATTCCTCAGGCTGCCTCTCCCCTCCCCCTGCAGTAAGATCTGCCCTGATTCCCACGGTCCCTGGTGCCCCCTGGGCCGGCACAGTGACTCACCAGGCTGAAGGCAGCTAGATTGTCCTCCTCCCTGTGGGGGCAGGGCCTTTTCAGGGAAAGTAGCCCCAGGGCAATGCAGTGAGATTCTCACCTCATGGCCACATAGTGTCCCTGCTGGGGCCCTTTCAGATTAGTCTGTTGCTTTCTCCCTACCCAATGCCCAGCTGTGAACACAGGTTAGGGCCCAGGCCGGACCCACAGATAGTCCCTTCCCCACACTCTGGGTCTGGACCTGCAGCAGGACACAGTGCTCTTTATCCTTGCCAAGCCATTGCCAGCTCCCCTGCTTAAAGTCCATCTGTCCCTGCCTGGATGGCTGTGTGACCTTGATCTGGCAACAGAGTCTTTCTAAGCCTCAGTTTCCTTCTTTCCTAAAGTTGAGAAGGTAATGCTCACAGCTTTCCTACCAAGCATTAGGGCCATGCTCACATTCTTCCTACAGAGACATTAGGACCATGTTCACAGCCTTCCTACAGAGCATTAGGGCCATGCTCACAGGCATTAGGTCCACGCTCACAGTCTTCTTACAGAAACATTAGGACCATGCTCACAGCCTTCCTACAGAGCATTAGGGCCATGCTCACAGTCTTCCTACAGAGCATTAGGGCCATGCTCACAGTCTTCCTACAGAGACATTAGGGCCATGCTCACAGGCATTAGGGCCATGCTCACAGTCTTCCTTCAGAGCATTAGGGCCATGCTCACAGTCTTCCTTCAGAGCATTAGGGCCATGCACAGAAGCATTAGGACCAAATGAGCAAGTTAACCACAAAGTCAAGTGCTTGGTGCCTAGTGCACAGCCGCCATTGGTGGGTTGTGCTGTTCTCATCCCTGGGGATACAGTTAGCTCTTAGCTGTCCTGGAAAACGGTGTCCTCATCAGGCCTGCTCTGGAGCTGTAAGACCTCACCCATCTGCACCTGAGCCCCAGGTGGATCCCCTGAACATTTACTAAACCCCCAATGTTACAAGACCACTGCTTTCTGGGGACTCCCGTGTTACTCTCCTGGTTTCTGGCCTCCTGGACGATACAGGCATCTAAGGATGGACCGGGTCTCATGTAGCCCAGGCCAGGTTTGGGCTCACTATGTAGCTCAGTTTTAGGCTCACTGAATGATAGGATTAGAGGCATGTGCCACCACTCTGTTTATGTGTCCCTGAGTATTGAACCTAGGATCTAGGTGCATGCTGGGCAAGTAAGGTACCTACTGAACTACATCCCAGGCCCAAATGGGGTGGGTCTTAAACACACCCAGGATTGCTTTGGGGATCTGATGAGATGTACACACACTGCTTGCCCATCGACAAGGACAGGAGTTATCAAGCCCACGATGGCCAGCAAGGAGGGACCCAGAAGGAACAGAGGTCAAGATGCTGTGGGTGAGGTTCTCTCTGAACACCTGCCCTGTGCTGGACCGGTACTCTATGTGCTGAAGTCACAGGACAGCTGGCTAGATCTATGCGTTGGGTGTGGCCAGCTGGGGCCCTCAAAGCCTGTCCTGTCCAGCACCAGGTGGAAGGGAAGAAGGGAGTTAGGGAGGGTCCCTTCCTCACACCACAGTGTGTTTGAAGGGAAGCATGTTGGCAGTTGTCTGCTATTGGTGGTGAAACTGAGGCAGGGAGTGGCAAGGTGGGGCTGGCTGGCTGGGACTCCTTTCTCTGAATATTTCGCCTCTAAATGACTGTGACGTGTGTGTACTTGAGCTGCAGGACAGCACAGCAAATGCCAGGTCTGCTTTTTCATGGTGTCTTTTTATAGTAATGGCAGAAAAAAAAAAAAAAATCCCCAGGCGTTTTTTAAAGCAGTTGTGCGGTGGGTGGCACACGGCTCAGGAAGGTATTCTCTACAGCAGTTTCAGGGCTGAGATGGCAGGTGTGGCGGAGGGAGAGGAGAGAGCTTCCAAGATAGTCTTTAGGTTTGGGAGGGGGTTTGAAGTCAATACCCTGTGTCAAGGAGGCAAGCAGAGACCCTTGTGGGATTTAGGGGAGGGCTTGGCTAGGGAGACCTCTCCTGGAAAGACAGGTGGGCTTGGGCTGCAGCCCTTCTACCCTGAGAGTGCCCTGGGACAATGCTGATGGTTTCTGTTCTGCCACCCAGGGCCAGTCCATCACCCTATCTGTGTTCCATGCTTTCTTGTTCTAAAGGGAAGTCTGAGTCTCTTTTCAAAGATGTGAGTCAAAAACTCATATGGAAATGGAAGGTACAGGTGCGCGCATGTGAGTGTGTGTGCGTGCGTGCGTGTGTGCATCTGAGCACAGCGTGCTGGTGTGTGGAGCAGACAGCAGGGACTCAGAGTACGGTGGGCTGGGCCCTTGCAGCTGATGAGCTCACACCAGGCTCTCAGGGAGCCAGGATGAGGCAGAGAAGTCTAGTGAGTGTAAGCAGGCTCTCTGTCCCCAGTGGACCTCAGTGGGGCAGGCAGATTGAAAGCCAGCCAGATCAATGCCTGCTGTGCATCAACTCAGGAGGTTGGGACAACTGAGGAAGCTGAGGGCCTCTTTGTTTGTTTGTTTGTTTGTTTTGTTTTGGGCAGGAGATTGGGCAGAACAAAAACCTGGTGCCTGGTGCTAGGGAAGTGCTTATCACTGCAACAATCCTCAGACAGTGAGGGTTACAGAGGGGAAAACTGGAACCCAGAGAGGGCAAGGGACTAGCCCAGGGTCACACTGCTACTCTGCAGTTCCGGATTGCCAGACTATCGGCTGGCTTTGGACTCCTTGGGACCAGTCTTGACTAAGGATGGCTGGTCAGCTGAGAGCTCCGAGCTCCCAGTGCCTGGGTTCCCCCATGGTAGGAATGAGGTCATTTGGGCAATTCCCTGGGGGATGGCTGGGTGGCATAGCTCCTGGGAGATAGATAGGTGGGGTGAAGCCATTGAGCATGTGCAGAAGGGCTGAGTACTGAAGCCTCCTGAGCACAGAGGCCACACTCTGGAAACACAATCTTAGCCAAGTCCGGTGTTGCATAACTGCATCCCAGCACTTGGGAAGTTGAAACTGGAGGACTGTGAGTTCGAGGCCAGCCTGAACTGCATAGTGAGACCTAAAACAAAACCACAACAAAAAATAAAGGAATGTCTCATCCCTGGAAGGGGTAGGGGCCCCAGCCCTTGGGAGTGTGTAAATGTGTTTATCTGGACAATAGAAATGCAGACCATAGATTATTTTGTTCTTGACAGTGGGGTCCTGAGTCATTTATGTTGGTGACAGATTGGATAGGCTACCCAGGTAGGTGTGGATGCACACCATGGCCCAGGACACAGCAGAGATGTTCTCTACTTAGCGGGCTGGGGAGCCTTGTTCATGAAGCTTAGTGAGCAAGTGTGTAGCTCAAGTTCTGTGGTAGCTGCTGTGGGTCTGAGCTGGACCACAGATTGACAGAGTCCCTCATTCAGCCACCAAAAAATGCAAATGTCCCTTTGTAATTAGTGAAGATTTTTGAGAGTTTGTTTTGGGCCACGCATTTGCAAAGCACCTTACCATCCAACCCCCACCTCCAATCCAATAAAATGGCTTTATCTACATCTGCATTGATACATGGGCTTGTAGAAGCTACAAGTCAACGTCCTGTGTCCCTCTCCACCTTATTTTTAAGACAGGGTTTCTCATTGAACCCAGAGCTCATTTGGCTGGACTGGCCAAACCCCCAAGTGAACCCCCAAGGACCTTCTTGCCTCAGCCTCCCAGCGCTGGGATTCTAGGCAAATGCAGCCGTACCTGGCTTTTCATGTGGGTGCTGGGGATGTGCTTCTGTATCGAGCACTTCAAAAATGAGCCCGTTTTAAAGGTGGGAAAATGGAGCCCAAGAATGGCCTGAGGTGGTGGTGAGTGCTCCCTGGAGGCCTGCAGCATTGCTCTAGTCTAGAGTCAGAACCCTTCAGCCACCGCCACATGTGGGGCTTCTGTCCCTCTATTGGCCTGCCATCTTTGATAGCTTGTCATGTCCTGTGTCTAACTCCCAGGGGCATCCCTTAGAGAGGGGACTAGGCTTGTTGCATGGCCCAAAGAGAGAAGGTAGACGCTGCCTCCGTATCCCAGAGTTTCAGAACACTCTGGACCATGCTGCTCTGTTCTGAGCCTCATCAGAGTAGGAGGGCTTCCTGGAGGTGGTGGCTCTGGACAGCACTTGGAGGCTGGCTCGGCAGGGTAGGAAGGGATCATGGCAGAAGCAAGGTGGTGGTGTGGGGGCCAACTTAGACAGAGATTCTCAGCTGAGACTGAGAGTACAGGGTCTTGTCTGTGGACCAGGGTTTCAGACACCATCCTGCTGGCCCTGGGTAGCCTGTGTGGCTTTAGAGGATGAGGACACGTGCCCATTGGCTCTGGAAAAGTTTTGGCTGCCACCAGGTGCTGGCCAAATTCCCCTGTGATGACTGCACCAGGTGATTCCCATAGGCCTTTCCAGTTCTGACAATGGTGTGAGCATTGCCATGGAAACCAGCTGTCCCTGAGTGGGGACCTCCCCAGGAGCATCTCTGAGCACCAGAACAGGATCCTGGCTACCCCTTAACACAGCTTCCTCTTGTCAAACGCATGTTGGGCCACCCAGGTGGGCATCCAGTGGTCCAGCTGAAGTGGCTTCCTCTGTTGCTGACACATGATGCCACCAGGCTCCCAGGCAGCCAGGCCTTTGCCCTCCCAATACACCGTCTTCAGCCCCAAACACCATAAATCACATACTATGGCGGAAGGAAGCCTGCGGCTCTGGTCCAAGGCCTGCACAGCCCCAGAGGGCCGATCGCCGCAGCACTTCAGGCCCAATCAGTAAATAACGGAGCTGCAGCACTCAGTAGCCTTGAGTGGAGGCCTGGGGTTGGAGCCCAGCCGAACGCTGGCCAACTGCCTGAATGGGCCCTCTTAGCCTCTGTTTGCCCACAGAGGCCGTGGGCCTCAGTTTCTCCAGCTGGCACCCAAGGGCTTCCTAGCTCTAGCTCTGTGATGGTGGTAGCCATTAGGAGCCACAGACTGCAAGACCAGCTGACCTGCCTGAGTCTAGGAGTGCCCCTCCCACACACACATACAGGGAACTATGGGAGGCCAGAGAGGAGCGAGTCTGTGGCACAGGAGGTGTGAGTCTCCATCTGGTCCCCAGCCCAACAGGGACCAGCAGTGACCAGCCCTGGAGACACAACTGGTCCCCTGTGGTGAGGAAGCAGAAGAGGAGGTATGGCTGCTGGAGCTCCTGGAGGGGGCAGGGCCTCGGCCAGGGAGAAATGGGGCTGCTTAGTCCACACCACATTGTTCCTTGGGGACGCTGGGGACAGGGCCAGGACAGGGAATGAGAACAGTCTGGAAAAGGGGATGCCTGGTGTCTGGCCAGCTAGCTAAACAGCCACCATCTGAGTCAATCCCTCAGGTTCCAGGCAGCAGCAGATCAGGCCACCAAGCCCCTACTGTGGAGGATGCTAACCCAAGAACCAGTGTAGACACCTGACTGCTGTCGGTGCCCAGAGGTCACCTGTCAGAGCTTACCCATCCTTGGGCATCCTGACTGCCAATGTCCCCAACGCTGCCTGTGGTGCTCAGACTTCCAGGTGCCTCCGACAGTCCTGTGTGCTGTTATTGTCAAAGCCAGCAACTGGCTGGGCTGTGTGTCTCAAGAAATCTCTTGCCTGTCTGTGCTGGGCCTCTCTAGCGGCTCCTGGAAGTATACCGGTGGCCCTGGGAGGTGTGTGGGCTTTCTCAGAAGAGGCAGTTTCCTCTGAGAAAACCTTCCAGAGCTGAGGCTGTCATCCCCTTCCTCAGCCAGAGCTGGTACAGTGGCACGCTTCAGGAATCTTCTTGTACCACAGTTTGCCCTCAAGTGAGGCATTGCCTTTGAACACACCGTGTTCCAAAGGGTAGCATGTGCTGAGTTAGAGGCTTAGGGCTGGATTTCTTTGAGGGGAAGCTGTTTCTGTGCAAGCTCCAGAATATTCCTTTTATTCCTGAGACAAATAGCAAGGCCAAGAGCAGAGTGCCCCAACTGGCTGGGCTCTGTAGGAAGCTCCTGCCTGCTGTGGTCACCCTTGGTTTTGGGTCCCCAGGAGAATCCTGCCCCAACAAGCCTGGATCCCTATCCTTGTTCTTCTGGTGTGGTGGAGGTCAAGGCTTGAGGCTCTCCATCTCCTAGGTGGCGAGCTGAAGCAGGAGTTGGCCAGGACAGGGATCTCAGACCAGCCACAGGACTACCCTGGTCCATTTGTCAGAGGGACCACCATTTGTATGGTGGTGCCACCCTCAGCTAGCTATGGAAACTCCTTATGGGGTGGGGTGTGGCTGTCACGGAGCACCCCTCCCCCCATCTGACAGGCTCCATCCCAGCACATCAGGGAAGAAGAAAACCTCCCCATTGGTTGCCATGGAGGTGGAGGTGAGTGGGGCATTCTGGGCAACCCAGTAGCTGTTGCCACCCCACAATCAGCTAGCTATGTGACACCTCTGAGCAGTTGTGAGCCTTCCATGCAGGAAGGTGTCCCCAGGCCAGAGCCAGCTGCGCCGTAGGCACCTGGGATGGAACCTGCTATCTTTAAGGTGACCACGGTTGTCATGGCTCATCCTCCTCTGAGTGCCTACTTCAGTGGTATTGAGGTCTGGCGGAGTCTGTGGGCAGGATATGGCAGGCATACAGTAAGCCCCCCTGCAGCTGCCTTCCTGGGAGCGAAGGGCTGTATTCAGCTGCAATTACTGAGGGAGTGAAATCAATAGGGCAGCCCTTTAATGGAGAGTGGGCAGCACTGAGCTTGGCCCCAGGAGGCAGCCAGCTATATAGGGAGGGGCTGTGTGCTGTCAAGGAAGAGCTGCAATCAGTGGCCATTACCTTCCCCATTTCAGAGAGGGACAAACTGAGGCTCTTTCAGGAAACAGAGCTAGCTGCTAGGTTTTGCCTTGGCCCAAACACCTGCCTGCTCTGTGCTGTGCCACAATGGGCCCACCGTGAGCTATGCTCTTTCCTGGCTGCATTGCCTTCCATCACTCTGCTTAGGAAGGAAGCAGCTGAATATAACCATTTACACCTTAGTCAAAATTAATTTCCCCTCTTTTGTGTATCCACCCAAGAGTACTCCAAAGGAATCCATCAGATAAACGATGTACCTGAATAAACAGAAGTGTTGGCCAGTACAGTATTGTCACACATAAGTGTGTGTGTGGTTGTGTGCACATGCCTGCATACACATGTGTGATGGCTGCACACATATATGGAGGCCAGAGGACAACCTTGATTGTGTCCACACAGATTTCTGAGAGTAGGCTAGGCTTGCTGCTCCGTGAGTTCTGGGAGTCCTAGCCTTTGCCACCAACATTTTTTTATTTTTTTATTTTTCCCTTAAATCATGGGTTCTGGGGATTGAACTCAGGTCCCCATGCTTACAGAGCAAGTTGTCCAACCGAGTCAGTTCCTCTCCCCCGAACTTAGTTTTTCAGAGTCTCAACAAGAAGATTGACTAAAACCTTGCAGCCTGATTACCTGGAGAGGAAGGAGGTGGGGCTAGCTAGCGGTGCCAGGGGAGGTCTCTTGGCAGACACTGGCTGCTTCGGTGTGGGACACCGTAGGAGAGACAGTGGGGCGCGTTTGAACTGCAGAGAAACTGTGTGGTAGGCCTGAAATGTGGGTAGTGGGCAGAATGGAGGCCAAGAGGCCTGAGCAGTTGGCAGGATGAAATCCTGCAACCTCCACACATCCTGGGGACAATAGGGTTTCACAGGGCGTGACAGTGTCCCAGGAATGGTAGTGTGCTGTGCCACATAGGTCTAGGAGTAGGCTGGGGTTTGGGGGCCTCCTCAGCGAATGGGTGCTAGGGGAGAAACTCCAGTCTGTGGGGCGCACACCTCAGTCACCAGGTTCAGCAAGGCCACACTCGGGACTTCTGTGGGCCTCCCAGCTTGAGCCATTTGCAGTCTGAGCATCCCTGACCCAGCCAGCCAGCTTCCCTCCCCACATAGATCATTCCAGCCCCTGAGGTTCACTTCTCCTTTAAAAAAAAAAAAAAAGAAAAGAAAAAAGCTTTTTTTTTTTTTTTTTTAGATTTTATTTTTAGGATAAGAGAAAAAAAGGTTGGGGGAAAGGCTTTTTCGAAATTCCTTGGGCACAGAATTAATGGCTTGTGAACGTCAGGGCGGGCTGCGGGAGTCAGTTCCCAGCCTCCCCTCTCTTCCCAGCCTCCCCTCTCACCGTGGCCCACAAATCACCCCCAGCCCAGAGTCTGCTCTGCCTTTCCCAAGACCCCCACCCTGGCTGGACAGCCCAGCAGGGCTCAGCAGAGAACCCCAGAGCTATCCCCTGGGTCTCCCAGAGCTCACATCCCACAGCGGGGGTTACCATTTTAATTTGAAAAGCAACTTATTTAATGACGCAAGTAACTACTCTGTATTCACTGGAGAAAGTTATGTAAGTTGTGGGAGACATGGTCTCAGTGGGATGGGACAGCCATAGCATTGTGGTACAGGACAGCTGGGGAGGAGCCCAGCCTGGGGGCAGTTCAGCACCCATGTCCAAGGTCATCCATCTCAGCTCAGATATGTCCAGGACAAAGGCAAACGGGTTAGGGCCCGAAGCAGAGGTCAGAAGGAGTCAGTGAGAGCGTAAAGTGATTTTGTTTGCACGGTTTCACTTGCTCTGGGTCAGCTGAGGTCTAAGAATATTAAATGGAAAATTCCAGAAATAAATAATTCATAATCTTGAAATCACTTGCCGTTCTGCACGTACCACAATGAAGTCTTGCGCTGTCCATCCCTACCCTCCATCTGAATCTGGGCTATGCCCAGCGTTTCCACCCTGCCTCAGCTACCCACCAGGCAGCTGCTCAGCAGTCATGGTTACTGATCTGTCCACAGGTGCCAGAGCTTTGATTACGTGAGCCTTATTTTTCGTAAGGTGCAAATATATGATGGTGGCAATTTGACACATCACGGAAAAGCTATGAGATGCTCACTCTAGGAGAAAGGGCAAAAAGTCGTGACAGAGCTGCCGAGGTCTTCGGTGCAGAGATTGTGAGCCAGAGCCCACTCTTCCCACACTCCATTGCTGTATTCTGCTATCATTCCTTTATCCCTGCTCTTACTGAGACGACTGCTAAACTCTCACAGGGAGATATGTATGGGACTGAACTGTGCATAGTGGGGTTGGTCCTTGTGTTTTCTGACATTCCCAGAGGACTTGGGACATAATCTCATGGGAGCACTGCTATGCAGCAGCCTGGCAGACAGCAATGGGAAGGGAGACAGCCAGCCTAAGGCGGGATGGGCTTGTGACATACAGACACAGTCAGGGGGCTGGAATGGAGAACCGGGGGCTGAAGGGTGGGGTCAGAGGAGCCCTGTTGAGGTGCATGAGGCCACAAGCTTAACCTCAGATCTACCC
Organism: Cricetiscus sungorus; assembly: GCA_030556225.1. Taxonomy (NCBI): domain Eukaryota; kingdom Metazoa; phylum Chordata; class Mammalia; order Rodentia; family Cricetidae; genus Cricetiscus; species Cricetiscus sungorus. Next base: position 27,617,123 of record JANBXA010000735.1, on the reverse strand, counting down.
GTGTGGGGGCAAGTGTCTGGAGGTCAGAGGACAACTTTCAAGAGTTCGTTCTTGCCGTCCATGTCGAGTCAGCGACTCTTTCATTGCCTATGTGAAGTTTGGAGCAATCTCCTGCTCTGCTTACCATCTCTCCATAGAAGTCCTGGGATTACAGATGTGCACCTCTGCGGCGTCCACAGACACACTCGGGTTATGAGGCCTGTGTGGCAAGCTTGTGCCTGCTGATCCATCTCACCAGCCCCCATTCACCTTTTTAAAATTCATCCTTTTATTTAAATTTTTTTTCACACACAATATTTTAATCATATTCTTTTCCCTCCCCAAACCTCCCCAGTCCTCCCCCTGTCTCTACTCATCCAGATCTCTCCCCAGCTAGCATAGAACTCACTGAGCAACTATGCTGGCTGCCTGTTGTTTCCCAGGGCACCCACTTATCTGCCTCTGCAGTGCTGGGCTTGTGTGTGTGTGCGCGCGCGTCAGGCCCTCATGCTGTGTGGCAAATACTTTACGAACTAAGCCACACTCAGCCCTCAAATCCTATTCTATTATAGAATTAGCAGTAGGTGTATCTGAGAGACCTGGTGTCTGCTAGCACTGTCCCTGCACCAGCTGAAGACCTTGCCCTCTGCAAGCTTGGTCCACCACGGATCTTATCCCAACCCCAAGGGAAGTGTGTGCACATGCCCATTTTGTAACTGAGTAAAGCAAGGCTCAGAGAAGCAAAGTGACATGTTATGCATAGCTCCCTCCAGGACACATTTGGCCCATGGGATTTAGCCCATTGTAGCCCCACCTCTTATCTGGGTTTGGGGCTTGCAACCTCACACTCACACACACACACACACACACACACACACACACACACAGAGAGAGAGAGAGAGAGAGAGAGAGAGAGAGAGAGAGAGAGAGAGAGAGAGAGAGGTGGGGGGTGGGGACAGAAGCCAGAACTTTGAGAGAACGAAGTGGAGATTGGAGGGGTGCCTCATGGGTGTCAGTAGGTAAGCTGAGTCAAGGATGACCTTCAGTGACTTTATTTGGGCCCTTCTGGCCTATGCTGTGACTGGCCAGGAGGAATGATGTGACAGGTATGTGGCTGCCACTCAGTTCCAATCCCTGTGTCTTTTCCTCTGAATTGGGGTTTCTCTGTATTGCTCAGGCTGATCTGAAACTCCTAGGGTCACTCGACCTCCTGCCTCAACTTCCCCACCCAGTGTCTGACGCTCAAGTGTGTACCCCACTCCCACCCAGCCCGGTTCCCACACACCGTAAACACTACTCATCCCCGAGGAGTAGCTGTGTCACCTGAGGTCGAGGCTAGACCTGGGCGGGTCTGGGGATCTGTTAGAGCTTGCCCTCGGCTCGGAGCGGGGTGGGGGGTTGGGGTGGGGCTTGAAGCAGGGCCTGAAAGCTGAGATCCGGCTGGCTGTGTGGGTAAGCAGGGAGCCAGAGAAGGTTCCAGAGCTGGGGTCTAACCTGCCTTGTCTCCACAGCTGCAGCTGGAACAGCTGGATTGTGGGGCGGCCCACCTGCAGCACCCGCTGTCCATCCTGCAGCCGCTGAGTTCATCGCCCGTGTTCCGTGCTCCGGGGCTCACAGCTGTGGCTGTGGCCAGTGCCAACAACTACACTGCTGTCTTCCTGGGCACCGCCACAGGGAGACTCCTCAAGGTAAGTGCATGTGACAGGAGTCCCAGGGGTGGGCCACAGAAGGGCAGTGTCACTGTCCTCGTCAGCTTTTCCTCCACGGCTCCACAATGGCCTGTCACGGAGGGGAGGACCTGGCCTGAGAGCTGTCGGCATCTTGTGTCAGTAACCCTCCTGGCTTAGAGTCTGTTGCCCTGTAGTGGCTTCTTGACCTCTGCTGTCTTGTCACATGCTGTCTCTGGGCCTCAGTTTCCCTACCAGCTGCAGTTGTTGTGGGACTTCAGAGAAGGAGGCCACAGCCCTGGGGCCACCACCTCAGGGGTCCAGTTAGGGATTAACTCTGCTGGCGACCACCCTGCAAGTTTTAGAGCTAAAGGAGGGCATGGAGTTGATTTTCTTACCCCAGGGCATGGTGGGCACAGGGGACCACCCTGCCTTTTGCCTCTCCACCTCTCTTCAGGGAGAGTGAGCCTCCCAGCCAGGCCCAGGCTAATTGACTCAGAGCCCATAATCTAATTCCCTTTGGCAGCTGCCTGGGTGGGATGGGGCGGGGCTTGAGCACTACAAGCCTGGCATGGAACCACCAGTTGTGGGCAGTGAAGACCCCAGGGCACCAATAGGCTTCAGTCCCTTGCTGGGTGAAGGAGGTGGCTGCCAGGGCCCTGTGTCATGGTAAGATGGGTAGCATCTGCCTTTGACTGCTCCTCCGTGCTGTGTGACCTGAGGGCATAGTGGCCTCCTTTGGATTCAGACTGTCCACTGAGGAGAAATGAGGCAGAAGGACTGTGGCCAGAGCCTGTTCTCTCCACCTTCTGCCCATAAAGCTGCTGTCGTTAGGCCTGCTGTCTCCCCAGCGCCTCAAAGGGTGCATCACAGGTACCATGTCCTTTCACGCTCCTGCCAGGATATAGCTGTGAGTCTAGTGCACAGAAGGGGCCATTGAGGTCCCTCAAGAGAGGTGACTACCCCAGATTGACCACATAGCTAAATGTGGGTCATTGCTTCACAGTTTTAGTTAATTTATCTGTGCAGTGCTTGGGGTGGAACGCAGGTCCTCAGTGATGGAGCTAAACTCGGGCATGCCCCTGGCCACCCTACTCCTCAGCCTGTGGAAAAGTCGCACACCAGTCTGCACAGGGTGGTGACTCTCCTGCCAACCCTTTCCCTGCTTGGAGCTTCTATCTCAGCCATCAGCTAAGGCCCCAGGGCTCAGTGCACACGGAGGGAGTAGAAATGAATTGGTGTCTGTATATATATGAGGGTGGGGTGTATGTGGTGTGACAGCAGAAACCATGCCCATGCCAGCATCCCAAGAGGCCTCCGGCAGCAGGGACAACTCAAAGGCCAAACTTAGGCCTGTGGGGAGGGGTGATTGTCTGGGGAGAGCACAGTGTGGACCTGGGACACCCCAGGATGAAAAGGATGGGGGTACTCTTAGGAAGGGGTGTGGCAAAGACGAGGCGGGCCTGGGTGGGATGTTATGTGTAACAGGGGAGGCAAAATGGAAAAGAGGCTGTGTGGCTCATCAATGCATGGAATGCCACAGCCAGATTCTCCTGCGGGGAACCTCTGCAGGTTAGAAACCCAGAGGAGGGTGAGAGGGTGGGAGCCCCAGAGGTCCAGACCACCAGCCCTCAGATGAATAGCTAGATGCTTGAGCGCCCAGCACACTGGGGATGAGTGGGGGCCACAGACAGCAGGGTTTTGGCCGTCCTCAGAGGGACGTGCAGAGGGGCCTGAGACATTGCCCAGGACTCCACTTGTCTGTTCACTCTCATCCCTTCCGCCCTGCAGAATAGGCCACCACCCTCCATGACTCTTAATCATTGGGTAAACTGAGGCTCGGGGGGGAAAGCAGCTCATTGTTTGTACATGAGCGCAGCTTACGCCAGAAACCAAATTCAGGCAGCCTCCCAGTGAATGTTTTGGAAGCTGCAGGGACTCAGGCAGAGAGTTCCTGGTGGGGATGCAACAGTCTGTGTGAGAGTAAGGGTGTGATGTAGGTGCCTGGCTTTCCCTTTAACCCTGGGCAGGAGGGGAGAGGAGACCTCAACCCTGGGGTAGCCTGTGGGTGGCAGCCCTGGGGTCACTGGGTGGTGGCCTTTCCTCCACAGATCAGCCTGAATGAGAGCATGCAGGTAGTAAGCCGGCAGGCGCTGACAGTGGCCTATGGGGAGCCTGTGCACAATGTCATGCAGTTTGACCCCATGGATCCTGGTTTCCTGTACCTGATGACATCCCACCAGGTGAGGCGAGCTGTAGCCAGTGGCTTTGGTGCAGGCCTTTGTGCATGCTGACCCCCCCCCCCTCTGCTCACTCATGTCTGGGACTCCATGCTTCAAGGAGGCCATGTCTTCCCAACATAAAGCCTCCAGCCTTAGCTACCCTAGCCTCACAAGAGAGGGTGGCCGCCTTGCTCAGCTGGGCCCCCTCTGCCTGCAGATGGCACGAGTGAAGGTTGCGGCATGTGAGGTGCATTCCACCTGCGGGGACTGTGTGGGCGCAGCCGATGCCTACTGTGGCTGGTGCACTCTGGAGACTCGGTGAGGCCCCCGCTGTGATGGCAGGGCAGGGTGGCTAAGGGCAGTGTCTCTGACCTAAGACCTGGCCCCGTGGTCCTGCAGGTGCACACTCCAACAGGACTGCACCAACTCCAGTCAGCCGCATTTCTGGACCAGTGCCAGTGAGGGCCCTGGCCGCTGCCCTGCCATGACAGTGTTGCCTTCTGAGATAGATGTGCGCCGGGACTACACGGTGAGTACAGCCACACCAGCACGAAGCCTGGAGGCACACAAAGAACAATGGCAGCCAGGCTCCAGGAGGCTCAAGCTCACACCAAGGCCAGGCACCTCCTCCATCCATGACCGGGCCACCTCGTCAAGGCTCTGTCTGGACTCTTGGAGGAGGACCTAGTCACAGCTAGGACCATACATCCTGGGTGACAGAGCATGGCACAGGCCACTGCTGGCATTTAAATGGTAGTTCCTGAATATGCTGAGTGGGGTACACTGATGGGGAGGGAGGTCAAGGTCCCTCTGCCTCTTTTGGGTGTCTAGCAGCCATCATCTATCCCTGATAGGGTAGAGAGTGGGGTGGTGGCTAGGGCCAGGAAAGCTATGCCTGCAGCATGCTGGGTGGTCCAGCAGCCTGGGTCCCTCCCAGCTCCGTCCTTACTGATTCCTCTGAGGCTAGGGCCCTCCTATGTCACCCTGAGGGATTTGGGTGGTTCAACCAGTCTACCCCACCAGATTGCATATCATCCCTGGCCTTATCCCTGGGCAGCCTGGGGTAGACACGGTCATTCATTCCCTTATCCATTCACATAGTTTTGAGCATCTATCGTGTGCCGTGTATGTTCATGTTCTAGAGCTAGAGCCCTGGCCTAGGAGGAGCCAGTGTGCTCTTGGAGGGAGAGGATGAGACAGGTAAAGTGTAGAGAAGGTGCTGTTATGAGAATAGAGTGGGGTGGGGCACAAGGGTAGGCAGGATAACAGTGCAGACCAGCCTTGGGCTGGGAGAGGGGTGGAGTGAGTATGAGGAAGAATAGCCTGATGGGAAACTACAGTTCAGAGGCCTTGTTAGGCAGAATATTCTGTCCCCCAGCCAACTCCCACATAACCCAGGAGTCTGGGGGTGGGGGTGGGGTCATGGCAACCGTGAGCTGCAGAGACCTTCTAGTTTTGAGACCACAGGCCAGTCTGGCCTTGACCTTGTGTCAGTCTCCCTGCCTCAGATTCCCAAGTGCTGGGATTATAGGCTGTGTCACAACACCTGATTTTCCAGAGCTTTTGTTACTTCTAAGATAGGAGCCTCAGATGGGAAATCTGAAGCCCTAGGGTTATTTTCCTTAGAGAGCCTTAAATTCCCTAAAGGGAACCACTTTTGTGGAATACTGGGGCAGGGTCAGACAGAGGCCCTGTGACAGGATCTGTAAGAGGCGTGGCCTGGGCCTCACCTGAGGGCATCTCTCCCCCAGGGGATGATTTTGCAGATCTCAGGCAGCCTGCCCAGCCTCAGCGGTATGGAGATGGCTTGCGACTATGGGAGTGATGTTCGGACAGTGGCCCGGGTACCTGGCCCTGCCTATGACCATCAGATTGCCTACTGCAACCTCCTGCCCAGGGCCCAGTTTCCATCCTTTCCTGCTGGTCAGGGTGAGTGCCAGCGCAAGGGTGTAGCCCTGACATCCCAGCTATAGATGTGGATGAAGACCTCTTGTATCCCTGATCTCTTTCCAGACCATGTGACCGTTGAGATGTCTGTAAGGATCAAAGGCCGCAACATTGTCTCAGCCAATTTCACCATCTACGACTGCGGCCGAATTGGACAGGTCTACCCCCATACAGCGTGAGTGGGCAGTGGGAGGAGGAACAGGCCCCGGCTTGGAGAACAGCTGCAGACTCTGGTACACACAACAGACAGGGCCCCAGCATCCTTCCCTGGCATATAGCAAGCTCTGACCAGCCAGGCCCCTGCAAGCTGACACTAGAGGGGACAGAAGATTGCATCTGTGTCTTCTTTGCATACCTCTCATAGTGGGGAACTCACTACCCTACAAGATGGCCCATCCGTCTCCTTCCCCCAAGATACTGGGATTAGACTTCTGGGGCCCAGCTGAGGGTGGTTCCCTTGTCTTCCAGCTGTACTAGCTGCCTGTCGACGCAGTGGCCTTGCTTCTGGTGTACCCAGCAACACTCTTGTGTCTCTAATCAGTCTCAGTGCGAGGGCTCAACAGACCCCACGGTAAGACTCAGGTCCACCCCCCACGCCTTGGTTTTCCTGCTTCTCTTGTTAGCAGAGTTTCCGTGTTAGGCGCTCCTATGTCCTGGCACTGTCTGTGGCATGGTGCTAACAGTGGGGAGGGGCTCGGCACAGCAGGTTTAACTGACCCAGAGGCTGGATGGGCTGGTTGCTTTTTTCTTTTCCTCCCTGCCTGTGACCCTCACTGGGTTACTCCAGTTCTTAGAGACAACATCTCAGGGTTACAGTGTGGCCTTCTGGAAAGCTTGAGCCAGGCTGTAGCCTGCTCAGTGTGTGGCCACTTCCATCCACAGCTGCTGCTAAGGGTGGGACACTGTTGTCCCGTGTTTTCCGTTTGCTAGACACTTCAGGCCTTTGTCCTTGTGGCTTTGAGAGGAGGTGGCTTGTTCAAGGCCATCTGGGAGGCAGAAGGCTTGGGCTTTGAACCCAACTCCTCCTCTTTTCTTCAAAATCAGAATTGGGTGCTAAGAGCGTGCCTCTGTTCCTGTGGTGTTTCACCTTTGCCCTGGAAGGCTCCTCCCTCTTTTGAGGACCACAATGAAGTTCCCTAGGCCTTGGCAGGCGAATAGCGCTGTCCTAAGCTCAGCCATGCCGCTCTTTGCACTACCCTGGGGCTGTGCACCTTGAGGGGCTCGTGTGGCCCCTGGCGCTCTACTAGATCAAGTCACCAGACTGCTGGTCATGTCTCAGAGAGGTGAGCCAGCTTTGGGCACTGGGACTAGCGGATGCCATCAAGCCCTGTTTGACACAGCAGGGGGCCACAGAAACAGGTGCAGGAGGAGCTAGCATAGCCTCAGCCTCCCTAAGGCCAGCTTTCAGTAGCTTCAGCAACCACACCTACCTCAGGGTGCCCGCAGAGCAGGGGCCCCCACTGGCAGGCCCAGGAGTGACTTTGGCCGTACTGGGGAAGCACTGGGTGTTGGGATTTAGTCCAGGTCCGTCATTCCCCTGGCTCTGGGGTTTAGGGGCATCTGGGTTGTGGCACTCCTTACCCACAATCCCAAACTGCATACACAGCAGGGACTTGGTGACTGCTGGAGTCCAGAAGTGTCCAATGCACCTGCCTTCTACGTGCCAACCCTGGAGGTCCGGGGACCTCCCGACCGTCCATCAGCACTTACTGAGTGCTTATTGTAAACTCAAGTCTGTGCTAAGCACGGGGGAAAACCCAGTTAGATATAGTTCTGTCTTTCCCATCATAGGCTAAAAGCCTTAGCTCTCCCTTGTGGCTGTGTGACCCCAGGTCAGCTGCTGACCCTTTCTGTTCTGTCTCCCTCTGTAAAGTAAAGCCCCCCTTAAGGGCTGGAATAGAATTACGCCAGGAGGCAACAACCCTATAGTTAGCACATAGGTGATTTTAGAAGCTGGGAGTTCCTGAGCATGGGTGACCAGGAAAGGCTCTCTTAAGAGGACTTTTGGGTGAGGTCTTGACATCTGCATAGGAGCTCACCAGCTGGGAGGTGTGTCTGGCGCTGGCAGTCAGCCTGCTCTCCCCAGGTCTGCCACTCTCCCTCAGGGCAGGAGTGGGCTGGCCCCCAAGGGGCTGTCGTAGAGTATTAACTGTAATCTGGCAGGAGAAGAGGCAGCTTCACCAAGGCCTGTGCAAGGCTCTGAACCAGTGCTCGACTTGGCATTTAATTAAGTGCCAGTTAGCTGTGGAGGCGCCAGCCCTCCTGGGCAGACGGCGGGTAGAGGGTCTACATGTCCCCCGGGACCCCTGGCTCCTGGAAGGGAGGCACTGAAGGTTGTGCTTGCAGTCCTGTGTGTGTGGTCCCAGTGGCTCCCAGAGAGGCTGCTAGGGTTGGCTCCAGAGAAGAGGAAGCAAGGTGCCAGGTGTTCCGGGCTGATGCTGGCGCTCCGAGGGCGGTGTGACGTCAAGCTTTGGAAGCAGGATAGGAAGTGGTAGCTGGATCAGAGCCTGGCATGTTCCAAACCACAGGGTGGCATAGAGCTGGGGCCAGAGGCTGAGTGGTTTGATGGGAATTGACAGCCATCAGGGGCTGTGGCCTAGGACACAGCACGTGACTTGGTCAGTGGGCCCATCACTGCTGACAGGAATGGGACACCAGGACTTGCCCACTCCAGTTCCGGGTACTCCTGCAGCTCCTTTTTTCCTGAGGCACATTTGGGATCCTGGCCACCCGGCTTTTTTCCCCAGCAGCTCCATCCAGACAAGGAGAGGCTCAGTGCCAACCTACATAACTAGAGTGGGTTCTACACACACCTACATGACGGTAGTCCCTGACCCCTCCCCTTCACTCACCCCTGCTCTAGGTGCAGGCAGTCACAGCTTCCCAAGTTTGCTAGGGCAGCCTGACGGCCTGGGTGGAAACAGGAAAGGGAGGCCTGTGCCCTCTTAAAGGAAAAACTCAGACTGGCTTCTGGTCCTTGGACTTAATCATCAAATGCTAATGAACAGTCAGAACGTGGTTTTACCTCAGGCGCCACGGAGTTCAACCGTGGCATCAGGGGGTGCCCTAACCCTTTAGGGGAGACTATGTTCGGGCCCTGCATTCTTGGTGCTGGTGATGTCAGCAGCTGGGGCTGGTCGGGGACCCCTTCCACCAGTACAATGTCCTTCCTGGCTCCGCAGGAGTTGTGGTATTGAGACTGTCCAGTCACAGGATCCAGGTCTGCAGCCTGGATGGTTCTCTTAGTGTAGGATGAGCTTAAGGATCCAGGTCAGTCTCCTCATCATGGGCCTGTTGAGGGCTAGTCCATGCCAGGCCAGACTCAGGGAGATGGTGGGCTTGGGGGAGTGCTGACCGGGATGCGGGCTTTTGGAGGGAGGTTCGGACTCAGCCCAGCCACACACACCTCGTAAAGTGGCTCTACACGTCTTGGTGGTCTAGGTTACAAGCAGGCAAAGGTAGTGAGTGACTCTAAGTGACCTCATGTGTTTGCAATAAGACCTCCAGAGTCCTGCCAGGGGCAAGCTGCTTTGCTCCATTGTGACTCAATTTCTTTGTCTTTAAAATGGGTTCTCAGGCTGGAAGGGCCCCACCCGGTACATGGTGAGGTCACTCAAGCATGGTTGTCCTGCTTCCATTGTTCTTGCTCTGTGCTAGTAGCCTTGACAGCTTCTCAGGTTCTGGCTTGGCTGGGGTTCCTCCAAGGGGAATGTCCCCTGTGTGAGTAGGAATATTAGTAATGTGACGTGTCCCATGACTGCCCACCCATATGTGATCTCAGTACCGAGGACGCTGAAGCTAGAAAAGGCAAATTTGATGCCAGCTTGGGTCATGTAGCAAACACATGGTGGATGGAAGCTGGAGTTGCAGATGGGAATGGTGGCACACGCATGTGACCCTAGTCTTTGAGGCCAGCCTGTCTGAACAACATCGTGAGACCCTGTGTCAAAACAGAAACAGTGAGGAGGGGCAGAGGAAGAGGAGAGAAAAGGACAGAGGAAAAACACAGTGCCCCAGGAGAACGGGCCCTGCCCCAGAGGGTGATTTCAGGAGTGTACACAGGCTTAGTCCCACCCAACCCTGTCTTAACCCTAATCCTGGCCCTGCCAGATGTGCCCAGGATGTCCCTGGCTAGAGGGTCATGGTGGTCCAAGGGTTCGTGACTGCCCCCTGGGCCCTGAGACATCTGGCTCCCATAGGTCAGAGGTTGAGGTGTGAATACACAGAACATTGAGGCTCCAACACAGATACGGTTCCCAACATCCTACGCAGAGAGGTGTGCAGCAGTGGAGCCACAGACCTTGCCTTCTCTGCCCTAGTTGTGTTTTGTTTTGTACAGTAGGGTTCGGTCCCTGAGAGCCACGGGGACAATTTCTAGCTCAGTGGTATGTGTCCTGGAAGGTTGAGTCCCAAAGACCCCAGTCACTGAGAGCTCACCCCCCCCCCATGCCCAGGCACTCTGGATCTGAGGAGCATGTCAAGGAGGCAGACTGCAACTCTCTGGAAAGTTTTGCCCCAGCTTCTGGTTCCTCATCTAGAAAGCGGGGCTGAGGCTACTGCTGTGGAGGCTGCTGGCACTTGGGGAGGCAGAACCATGTTGGAGTGGGGACTCTGGAGCATCCAATTTGACCCCCTCCTGTGTTTGGTCCACAGAATCCTCAGGACTGCCCCCAGATCCTGCCCTCATCCCTGGCACCTGTACCCACTGGTGGCTCCCAGGACATCCTGGTGCCTCTGACCAGTGCTACCTTCTTCCATGTAAGTAAGAGGCTGAGCAAGCTCTGTCCTGGCATCCAGAATGGTGACCCTACTTTCTGAGCCCTGCTCCAGCTGTGTGAGACTTGGAGCAGGAAGACCAGGCTGATGGGGGACAGCAGGCAGCCAGCTGCTGCCAAGGGAACCCTGGCCCATGCCCCAGTCCTCCTGCCCTGAGGCTCCCCGGCAAAGTGGCCCAGCCCCCAGCCTGGAACCACAGCCTAGGGACAGATGAGGTGCATGTGTGCTCTGCCTACCCTGCCAGGCTGAGCAAGACCCTGGTTGCTCTAAGCTCTGTGGAACACACTGGCCCAGTTCAAGGCAGGATGGCCAGAAGAGGCCATGCCCCTAATTCCCATGGTGTAGAGAGGACACTAAGAGAGGAAGTAGTGGTGGGAGATGGGATGTGCCCATCTCACCCCCACCAGGAGAAATGTGCAGAGGGGGGTTGATGAGTTTTGGAAGGATGCCAGCCTCCCTAATTCCTGGGACATGCCATCTGTCACTGCCATGCGGGAGTTAAGGCCCATGATGGTTGTCACACGTGGGGGCCACGTGCCAGGCATCTGGAATGTGTCAGGAAGCCTTTTATAGGCTAAGAGCTCTGGGGGCCAGGGTAGAGCTGCCCTCCGCCCGAAAGCCTACCCTGTCAGGACCAGGTGAGTCGTCACAGGAGCAGGGTGGGGAGACTCTAGCCCAATTTGGTCCTGGCTAATTCTCTCCAGCTGTGTGGCACTCTTGGGGCATTCATTCTCTGCTTCTACCAGCCATAGATCACTGGGAGGCCTAGACACAGGGCAGCTCTGGGACAGGCTGCTCAGCCATGTCCTTGGGAGGGGACCCACCTTCAACTCTGCACACAGAACAGAGCCGGCATTTGGCCCTGTCAGCAGCTTCTTTCCTGTGTTAGTTTCCGGCCAGGACCCCAGGAAGAAGAGGTTGTCTTGCTTTTTCCTCAGGGTGTCACATCTGCCACCAGCAGGGACATAAACAGGAAGTACTGGCACATGGCTGCTGGGGTCTTGGTCTGTTGTCACTCAGCATCAGCAAATATTTATTGATATCACTCTTGAGGGGAGACTGAGTAGTTAACATTTATTGAGCACTTCCTGCATACCATCCATACATAGCAAGGCATACATTAGACACCTGTATACGTCAGCCACTAAAACACTTTGCCCAGCAGGCCTGTTCATGTAACACAGCTAAGAACACCAAGGCTCAGAGAAGCAAAGCCGTCTGCTTGAGGCCACTAATGAACAAGAAACGCTGGGGTGTAAAGCTAGGCCTATAGGAGGTTGAACCTGAGCTTTCCACCAACTCTGCTGGTCTTAAGGGTGCAGAAAGGGCCCTATGGTCAGCTAGGGCCTTCCCAGTGGGTGAGGGGACATGAGGAAACGGAACACTTTCAGGACAGGGCAGGCTTAGGAGTAGAACAGGTCCCTCTGTGCACACCCTTACCGCTGAGGGCAGGATTGGAGTGTGGGGTGTCCTGATCCAAGGGGGCCGTGGGGAGCCAGGGGGACCGCAGCTAGAGTTTAGACACTGATAATGGTAAAAAGGAGACCAGCCCAAGCAGAAGCCCTGGCACGTGTCACATGAAGGTTGACGGGGTGTCTAGGGTTTAGCTTTGCAGGGAAGAGACCACAGACTCAGTCCAAGGGGCAGCTGAGGTCTCCTAGAGCTGAGGCATCAGCTGTTGGGCCACTGGGGGTGACGGGGTGTTCATAGCCAGAGTCCTCAGTGTCTGGGGACAAAAGCCTGGTGGAGTCCCTAGTCCACCTAGCAGGGTGGCGGGTGGCATGTTCTGATGGAGTGATGAGGGTGGGTGCTGGTAAAGCCTCGGCCCTGTCTGTAGGGAACCTCCCTGGAGTGCAGCTTTGGGCTGGAAGAGAGCTTCGAGGCCGTGTGGGTGAATGAGTCACTGCTCCGCTGCAACCAAGTGGTGGTAAGTTGCGTGACCCCAGCAGGGCACAGCAGCGACCCACTCACCCTCCTTTCCTCCTCACCCCACGTGCCTCTGCTTTTTGGTCCCCGCTTCCCTGCTCTCATTCATCTTGGTGACACTCTTGCCCCCACGGGAGAGCTAGACACCACCCTTGCCTTTCACACTTCTGAATTTTGCAGTTGCACACAACTCAGAAGAGCCAGGTGTTTCCACTCAGCCTGAAGCTGAAGGGGCCACCAGACAGGTTCCTAGACAGCCCTAACCCCATGACAGGTAAGGGTCACACCTGTCCCATGTGGCCACTGGGAGGGGCTCAGCCTTGGGGGCTCCCCTAGGCAGCCACAAACATCTCACACCCCATAAGTGCCCAAACACTCATTGAGACACGCGGGCCAGCCCCTCTGCCGTGGCCAGCCTTGCACCAATGGCCATGTCACTTCCAGCACCTTACTTCCCTCTGAGCCTCTGAGTCCTGTTGTCCCAGTGTCAAATGAGGCCACAAGCCTTTACTGCAAGATTGACTCAGTGAGCCAGTCCTTATATTCTTGTCTATAAAGTGGGGGAGTAATTAATTCCTCTGCACAGGGTCTGAGGAGGAGTGTTGATGAAGCAGGGGGCTGGACACAGGGCTGCATCGTTAGGAGCTGGCCTAACTTGAAGGGTGCTAACCCCAGAGTTGCCTGCCTCAGGCTGACCATGCTGTCTTGTGTCCACAGTTGTGGTCTACAATTGTGCTATGGGCAGTCCTGACTGTTCCCAGTGCTTGGGCCGTGAGGACCTGGGTCACCTCTGTGTTTGGAATGATGGCTGTCGCCTGAGAGGGCCCTTGCAGCCACTCCCTGGCACCTGCCCAGCCCCTGAGATCCGAGTGGTAAGCTCACACCATGCCAGGCATTACCAGCACACAGAGCACTCTTGACTCATAGGTTACTTCCCATGGCTGCTATCTTAATGGGGAACAGCCACTGGGGAAGGTGGGGGGTTTGACCCATTGAGTTTTGTCACAGCAACCCAGGAAATCACCATTCTGGTGACAGCTGAGGTTTCCAGGAACTCACCAGCCTGATTTAGTTAAGAAAAAAACCTCAGGGAAGGATTCCGATTGGCTTAGCCTGAGCCAAGTGCCCACTCCTAGACCAATGAGAATCTGTCTTACATGCTGAATTCTGTGGTCAGACATGGCCACCAAGAGCCACATGGCATCTTTAGGCTCCCATGGGCCACAGCCCTCTAGATGCTGAGACTCCATGCCCTCTGCTAAGTAGAGGGTCTATGGGCTACTGTCTCTTGTGGGCACATGTGACAGTCAGAGGGACACCCAGGCCTCAGACCCTTACTCGCCCTGGTTCCCTGGCAGATTGAGCCTCTGAGTGGCCCCTTGGACGGCGGGACCTTGTTGACCATCCGCGGCAGGAACCTGGGCCGCCGGCTCAGTGATGTGGCACACGGTGTGTGGATTGGCAGTGTAGCCTGTGAACCCCTGGCTGACAGATACACAGTTTCAGAGGAGTGAGTGTCAGGCACTGCCAACCTAATCCTCACCCTCATTTCCCCCCCACTACCCGCCCCCGCTGCTACCCCTGACAATGACACATTGCCGTGGCTAGGCCTCCTCTTCTGGGAAGCCCTCAGGCTTCTCCCTGCCATATCATCCTTGCTCTGATGAGAACCACTTGATACTAGCAACGTTTGGAAGGCTGTTTGGGGGTATAAAGATCAGGGTGCAGCAGCTGGGCCCCAAGGCCTTTGGGGAATTCTGCAAGCAGGAAATTAGCAGGACTTCCTGTTGGAAGGCTCTGAGCCAGGCTTGCAGATAATGGCGTCAGGCGGTTAACCCAGCCTGGCTGGGCAAACTGCCTGGTGATCAGAGATCATCTGATCTTAACCCTTGTCTCAGAGCCACAGTTGTCAACCCTACAGTGACCATCTGCCCATGGAGAACATTGTTGGTTGGGCATTCTGGTGTGTGAGGGGGAGGCAGGGGCCGTGGGCAGACATAGATACTAACTCACTTTCTGCCCCTCCTCAGGATCGTGTGTGTCACGGGGCCCGCACCAGGGGCCTTCTCAGATGTGGTAACTGTGAATTCCTCCAAGGAGGGCAGGTCTCGGGAGCACTTCTCGTATGTGGTAAGTAGGCCACTACCACCATTCACCATTCAGCTCACTCCTCATAAGCCTGAAGCCAGAGCCTAACCCCTTTCTTCCCCACAGCTGCCCGTGGTTCACTCCCTGGAGCCTGCCCTGGGTCCAAAGGCAGGGGGCACCAGGATCACGATTCGTGGCAGTGACCTCCACGTGGGCTCTATGCTTCAGGTCCTGGTGAATGACACAGACCCCTGCACGGACCTTATGTAAGCCATGCCCACAGCTTGGCAGCTGGGAGGTGGGTGCGCCCCTCCATAGGTCTCATCGGGGTGTCCCTTGCTCTGTCCCTTCTTGGCTTGGGGTGGATGTGGGAAGGAAGAAGGAACATGTCTGAGTTGAGCACAACCTGAGCCAGCATGTGGCAATGGGAAGAAGATACTGGGCAGCAGACAAGGCCAGGGCACCTGTAGTGGGTGAGCAACTGGAAAGGGCCGCACTCACGTCATCTTCCCATCATTCCCCATAGACGCACGGCCACCAGCATCACCTGCACTATGCCTAGGGGTACCCTGCCGGCTCTAGTGCCTGTGTGTGTGCGCTTTGAGAGCCGGGGCTGCGTGCATGGAAACCTCACCTTCTGGTACATGCAGAACCCAGTCATCACAGCCATCCGCCCAGGCCGCAGCCCTGTCAGGTGAGATCCAGACCCACCCGTGCCCACTCTGTTCCACTGTCTAGGCTGCGGGGGGCCTGACAAGTCTTGCTGTCCCCTCAGCGGTGGCAGAACAATCACTGTGGCTGGTGAACGTTTCCACATGGTACAGAACGTGTCAATGGCAGTCCACCACATTGGCCGGCAGCCCACGGTGAGGGGATGGAGTAGATGGGGGGGAGGTGGTCTTGTGTAGCCAGGGTCCTGAGTTCCCACTTACGTCCGCTCTGCTTGGCCTCTCCACCCCCCCCCCTTTACCCACACCCTTCCATTTTCCACTCTCATGGGTTCATCCTACCCCAACCTTGCAGCTCTGCAAGGTTCTCAACTCCACGCTCATCACCTGCCCGTCTCCTGGAGCCCTGAGCAATGCTTCAGCACCTGTAGACTTCTTTATCAATGGCCGGGCATACACAGATGACGTAGCCGAGGAGCTGCTGGACCCTGCGGAGGCACAGCGGGGCAGCCGGTTTCGTCTGGACTACCTCCCCAACCCACAGTTCTCCACTGCCAAGAGGGAGAAGTGGATCAAACATCACCCAGGGGAGCCGCTCACCCTTGTCATCCATGTGAGCACCTGGCCAGGAGGATGGGTAATGGGAGCAGGGGGCAGCTGACCCGGGGACCCCACCCCCATCCCAGCATCCCATCCTCACCCACAGAAGGAGCAAGACAGTCTCGGGCTCGAGAGCCATGAGTACCTCATCAAGATTGGCCAGGTATCCTGCGACATCCAGATTGTCTCCGACAGAGTCATCCACTGCTCAGTCAATGAGTCTCTGGGGACAGCTGAGGGACAGCTGCCCATCACAGTGAGTGGGTGGGGCTCAGGGGGTGGGCAGACCCAGCTTCTGGGTACAGAAGTCACTAGGTGTTTTCTTTTTAGTAATTTTGTTTTCATTTAGAAACAATCTTATTTTACATATCAACCCATCCTCCCATGCCCCCCCCACCTCACAAGATTGTTTTCTTGTTCAATAATTTAGGCCAGCAAAGCAGAGATTTACACTTTGACTTGACAGGTGGGGAAACTGAGACCCAAGTGATTAACACCAGAAGCTATTAAAAAGTAGCTTCTGAATGTTTGGACGTCACACTCTAGAGTGTGGCCAGCCAGTCATTGTGTAGAATCATGGCACAGAGCAAAGACAGTCCAAGGTAGGGTGGGGGTGCTTTCTGTTCTGCACCTGTATACGTCCTGCTGTCACCCCTCACCTGTTCCCAGGACAACAGCCAAACCCCATGAGCTTTCCTGTGACCCCTTGTAGCCCTGTGCTGAGTCGACCTCTCTGCCAAACCCTGGATCACAGTTTGTCAGATCAGGAGGTCGCTGTGGCTATCTGTGAGGCTTAGAATGATCAGGTCACATGCCTGTGAGCTGAGGCATAGATCCAGCAAAGCCTGTTATGTCACCCCTCCCATCCCACTGTGCACAGATCCAGGTGGGAAACTTCAACCAGACCATTGCCACACTGCAGCTGGGGGGCAGCGAGACGGCCATCGTGGTGTCCATTGTCATTTGCAGTGTCCTGTTGGTGCTTTCTGTGGTCGGTAAGTACCCTTCACTTGAGGCAGTCAGGAGGGCATATATGAATCCCTCTGAGGGTGGCAGTGGGTAAGATGTGGGCATAATTAGGCAACCTGAGCTGGGGACAGGTAGACTGTGGCACTGGTCGGAGCTTCTGTGCTCTGGCCATTGGTTTTGGATACAAAGCAGAGGAATTTGAGGGCTGCTGGAGATGTTGTTTGGTGGAGATGATCCTGTGTGTTTAAGCAATGTATGCAATGTGGCAGAGAGAGCAAAGCCCTACTGTACTGCGCAGAGGACAAAGGTACACTTTCCTTGGGAAATGGCCTGTCGGTTCCTAAAAAGTCATTAGGCATAGATGGCCCAGTAATCTACACTGGATATCTATCCAAGAGAAAGGAAAACATAAAAAGAGGGCACAACAGCTCAATGGCCATCAAATGATAAGTGGGTAATTAAAATGAGGTATATCTACACAATGGAGTTTTCTGCCATAAAAAGGAATTAAGTGGCAATACATTCCACAACATGAATGGGCCTTGAAAACATGGAAAATGAAAAAGATAGACACAAAAGGCTACATACTACCCTATTGTTTTATTTTAAGTGTCCAGAAAGGGCAATGATTAGTGTTTGTCTGTTTGGAGAGGAAGTGAGGAGCACCCACTTACTGGGTGAGGGTCTCCCTTAGACCATAAGATTATAAAATTGTATCATGCTGATGGCCATGTACGTAAGCTCCAACACCCTGGCCTGTAAAGGGATGGGTTATACAGTCTGTGTGTGCATTTGGAGGCCAGAGGTGTGGCACCTCAGTGGCTGTCACCTATGCTTTGAGACAGGATTTCTCACTGGGACCTGGAGCTCACTGACTTCACCTGACTCTCAGGGCAGCGAGCCCCAGGCAGGCTACCTTTCTCTGCCTTGCCAGCCCTCATTTTCAGGCTCATGCCACCAAGCCCTGCTTCTTATATGAGTCCTGGGGGTCAATCTGATCCTCCCATTTGTACAAGTGCTTCACCACGTAAGCCACCGCCCCAGCTCCCACATTTCGTTTGTTAAGGTACAATGTCCAATATTAAACAAGCTATAAGGGAAAACAGATAACACCCTGGATGTTTTGTTCCTAAAAATACTATCCATAACATTTCTGTAATCAATGGATACTCCATCCCTCCCTGGAAAGCCAGGTACTCTATACCGCCTGGAAAAGTTTAACTCACAAGCCACATCAGGGCGGAAGAAACAAGAAAGCCCCGAGTGACTGCTGTTTGACACATTTCTTCTTCTGAGAAAGGCCATCAAGAGTTGCCCTGCTGGCTGGACCCCAAGCCCTGTGTTGTCAGAGAGGGACAAGGGGCAGAAGGGCTGAGGTCACCTGCTTGCCACTGAGGCCCATGGGTAGAACCTGCCCTTCCAGGCCACAAGCTGCATACAGTAGGAACCCACCTTTTCATAAATCCTGGAGATCTGAACCGCCCCTCTGCCGCCCACAGCCCTGTTCGTCTTCTGCACCAAGAGCCGCCGTGCCGAACGCTACTGGCAGAAGACGCTGCTACAGATGGAGGAGATGGAATCTCAGATCCGCGAGGAGATCCGCAAAGGTGGGTACCGGGGTCGGGAGGCGCTGCATGTGGCTGGGCAGGATCACTCACAGCTGCTGGTCTGCCCCACAGGCTTTGCAGAGCTGCAAACAGACATGACGGATCTCACCAAGGAGCTGAACCGCAGCCAGGGCATCCCCTTCTTGGAGTACAAACACTTTGTGACTCGCACCTTCTTCCCCAAGGTACACACCCTCCACTAGGCATTGGCCACCACAGGGGAACAGTCAAGGTGCCTTGTGGAGCCTGCACTCCTGTCCATAGCCGCCCTGGATCTGCTCTCGCGCTCTCTCTGTGTCCTTGTGGAAGATGCTGTCATGTCCCCTGTGATGGCCTGCCTCTCCTCTCACTGAGGGAGCCAAGCATGGGGGCAACGACCCTCCCAGGTCCCTGCCAGACATCTCAGCCTCCACATGCCCGCTTCCTCTTGTTGGTCCAGGGTCCATGGGCTTACTGTCCCCTGTGCAATAGCCCAAGGACGCACCTGACCCCACCATTTCAGACACACACACACACACACACACACACATTTCCAGCTTTTCCCAACTTTAGAACCTCTCAGCCTTCCTGTCTGTCTCCCCTGTCGCACTGTTCAGTGACTCTTGGTTGCCCCTGAACTGTGCTATATACCATGGTCTGTGCCCCTTTAGGAAGCCCTGGGTCCATGGCCACCAAGGGGACCCTGCCACTCTCCACGTGTGGGCGACCCAGGTGCCTGCCGGCCGGCAGTGCTAAAGTACTGGTCTCTGTCCTCAGTGCTCTTCCCTCTATGAAGAGAAGTATGTGCTGCCCTCGCAGACCCTCAACTCCCAAGGCAGCCCCCCGCCACAGGAAACCCACCCACTGCTGGGAGAATGGAACGTGAGTACCTGGCTCCAAGGGCCTCCACCCACTCTGTGATCCAAGTCATTAGACGGTAGATGGCTCTTCTTCTGGAGGGCACTCAAGCAGCCATTCAGGGTGCCGGCCCCTCAGGCTACGCAGAGAGCACAGGCATGCGACCCCATGCCACCCGCTGCCTACCCATAGAAAGCAGCGCACATTGTGGGTGTTGGGTTCCCTACAGCCATCCTTGCTTCTCTGCGCGCATCTTTGTCACTCTGCCTCCCTGGGCCCTAGTGGCAGGTAGTGGACACCCTATTCCAGGAGGCATCTAAGCAACCAGCATGGGCCCTGGGCCTCCTGGGACACAAAGCACCAGATGTTCCCTTCTGTGGCCACAGATCCCAGAACACTGTCGGCCCAGCATGGAGGAAGGGATCAGCTTGTTCTCCTCGCTGCTCAACAACAAGCACTTCCTTATCATCTTTGTGCACGCTCTGGAGCAGCAGAAGGACTTCGCTGTGCGTGACAGGTGAGGCTGCAAGAGATGCAGGGACACAGGATTCCCCAGCCAGATCCACTGAAAAATCAGACCATAGGCTCCTGGTGTAGGCAGTCTCCTGGCTAGCTGTAGACCACCATGGAGGGTCACGATGGTCCCGTAGGGAAGTGGCTCGGCCTTACTGACATCCGTGCTGGCAGGTGCAGCCTGGCATCACTGCTGACCATCGCACTGCATGGCAAGCTGGAGTACTATACAAGCATCATGAAGGAGTTGCTGGTGGATCTCATCGATGCCTCAGCTGCCAAGAACCCCAAGCTCATGTTGCGGCGCACCGAGTCGGTGGTAGAGAAGATGCTTACCAACTGGATGTCCATCTGCATGTATGGCTGCCTGAGGGTGAGGTCCCTCTCTGCCTGGAAGCCCCGCCCGTACAGGCAAACCTAACTTCATTAAAGTCTGCACTTAGGGCGGGGTGGTATCTTCACTGGGACCCTTTAGACAGCTTGACACAGTCTGGCTGATGATGGATTGAAGAAACAAGGAGGGTTTTCCTGGAGCAGTGACTCCCTGAACCTTGAAGGCTCAGTGGGAAGGAGCCAAGGGGACAGGGCCAAGTGGGCAGCCCAGACAATAGGGTACAGTGTGGGTGAAGATCAGGGGAGAGGCCCAAGGGTCACCTAGGCATCCTTCAAGAAAGACAAAGGCCTGGACAGGACCCAAACCAGAATCTCAACTGTTCTGGGCTGTGACTGGTCAGTGGTATAACCTGGCTGTGTGATTCTAGGTAAATTGCTACCCTCTCTGAACTGTAGTTTCATTTTGTCAAATGAGACTCCAGCCTAGAAGCCCTGTGGATTATCCTGGGACAAAGTAGAAACGAAATGGGAACAGTAGGAGAGAGAAGCCAAATTCTGAGACATCAGGGCCCACTGTAGGCTCTAGATCCAGGTTTCATAGCCACTGCGGGTGACCTCCCCCTGGCCTTCCCCCTCCAGACAGTGGGGTGCTGCTGACTCCCAGGCCAGACCCCTGCAGCAGGAAGCAGAGCTGGCAGCTGCCTTGATACTGCTGCCAAAGCAGCCTGATGTTATTACAAACGTAACTTTCCCTCCAGACCTATTCCCCACGGTTAGTTCAGTATCCCCCTCCACGGAACAGCTGGGCCCTAGCCTAGAGTGATGGGGAAGGTCAGCCTGAGGCTGCAGTGGTGGTGGTGGATGTGAACTGGGCTGGGCTGACACTCCCAGAGCCATCCTTCTGGTTTTCCTCGAGGGTTCTTCTGGGTCCCCTCAGCCCTACCTGGGCAGGCTCCAGCTTTGTAGCAAGGCTTCATCTCAGGAATAGAAGTCCACAGTTCAAGTTTACTTTTCCCTTCTGTGCAATGCTGGGCAGGGTGCTTGCCCTCTCTGAGCCTCAGTGAAGATACACCTGGAAAGGGTGTGGATGTCAGCAAGAGGTGACAGCCACCTGAGAAGGGAGGGGAATGTGTGGCATGCCAGCAGGCCAGAGCTTAGAGGATGGGACACGAAGGGACAGTGTGAGATAAGTCGTGACCTCTGACCCTCGATGCTCACAGGAGACAGTAGGCGAGCCTTTCTTCCTGCTGTTATGCGCCATCAAGCAGCAGATCAACAAAGGTTCCATCGACGCCATCACAGGCAAAGCCCGCTACACGCTCAATGAGGAGTGGCTGCTGAGGGAAAACATCGAGGCCAAGCCCCGGGTGAGCCAGGGCCAGCGCTGGTCCACGAGTGGGTGGGTGTTCTTAGCCGGGCTGCCCTGGCCTCCCCAGCTGGGTCACCAGGCCTAAGGATGACGATGGCCCTTTGCTGACACCCCCCCTCTTTTGCAGAACCTGAACGTGTCCTTCCAGGGCTGTGGAATGGATTCGCTGAGCGTGCGGGCCATGGACACCGACACGCTGACGCAGGTTAAGGAGAAGATCCTGGAAGCCTTCTGCAAGAACGTACCCTACTCACAGTGGCCGCGGGCGGAGGACGTGGACCTCGGTGGGCAGGGGCAGGCACCATGTCTGGCAGCTGGCCGCTGCAGCCTCTTTCCCTGTGTTAGTCGAGACCCTGGAGTTCCCCCATGAGGAAGAAGTCCTTGTTCTGTAGCTGTGGGCCAACAGCAGAAAGCAATCGAGAAATGCTTCTCTCAAGAAGGCTTAGGGGTTGGGTTTTGAAAGATGTGGAGGAGTCGCAGACCACTTACCAGAAGCAGTTCCTAAAGTTCACACTGTAGCAGGCCTGAACAGTTAGGGTGAACAGCTGGGCTCCCAAAGGGGTGTGACCTGAGTTTGATTCCAGAAGGAGAATGGGAGGCTTCTTCTGCTGTGGCCCAGGCTAAAGGCTGCCCCGGGGCCACCCCCCTTCCCTTGCCCTGAAGCCTCTTTTCTCCTCCAGAATGGTTTGCCTCAAGCACGCAGAGCTACGTCTTGCGGGACCTGGATGACACGTCTGTGGTGGAGGATGGCCGTAAGAAACTAAACACGCTGGCCCACTACAAGGTACCCAGTCTGACCCAGCCATCCCATCCCCTCTCCTCTAACCTCTGAACTCTGACCTCATCTTTCCTCTGTCAGATTCCTGAGGGTGCCTCCCTAGCCATGAGCCTCAAAGACAAGAAGGACAACACTCTGGGCCGAGGTAGGGCTTGGAGCTGGGGAAGGGATCCAGCTGGGTGGGACAGCGCTGCCTTCCTGGGCTCCTTCTGAGCTGTGCTGTGGGGACTGAGGCTTAGGGGACCCTCCACCTCCATGCTGCTGTATCAAAGCAGATTGCTTCCAGCAGCTAGAGCAAGGCCCCAGGAGGGTACAAGCATTTCCAGGCAGCCAGGACCACGGCCAGTCTGAGCTGGCTGCTATGACCCTTTGCCTCCAGGCCACAACCCTGCTTCCAACTCCAGACCATGCCCTCACATGCCCCAAGCCTAGGTCCTTGGGGGTCCCAGGGTCTCTTAGGTGGAAAGCCAGATCTTGGCTCTTTCCATCTCCCTACAGCCTATTCTCTGGGCATCTCTCTCCCTGACTTGGGTTCCCCTCCCATCCCCCTCATTTGTTTATCGTGTGTTTCCCTTTTGCAGTAAAAGACTTGGACACAGAAAAGTATTTCCATTTGGTGAGTGCCCGGCCGTGGGCCCTGGGGAGCAGGCTTTGCTGGGCGTGGCTTTGGCTTTCTGCCTCCCCAGCCTCCAGGAAAGTGCTCCTAGGCCCTGGGAAAAGCCAGAGTGGGTGAGGGGACAGGGGCTGGGCACAGAGGGCCAACTTCCATGGGAGGATTGAGGAGGGTGCCTGGGGAGGGTACCAACCCTGCCCACCTTGCAGGTGCTGCCTACAGACGAGCTGGTAGAACCTAAGAAATCCCACCGGCAGAGCCACCGCAAGAAGGTGCTGCCAGAGATCTACTTAACCCGCCTGCTGTCTACAAAGGTGGGCCCCACCTCCGTCTCCACTCCTGTAGGGGCTTGAAGGGGGCCCTGTGCTCCAAGGAAAAGTCTGTGTATTTTTTCTACCACCCAGGGGGCAACAGAGGACCCAGGGGAACTTCCCTGTCCTCAGGTCAAAAGACTCAGGACAACACCCCGAGCCCACATCCTGACCCCTCCCTTCCCTGCTATGCCTTAGTGTGTTGATGAGCACTCCTACCCCTCCAAGAAAGTATCATTGGTGTAACAGTCAAGAATCTTGAGGCTGGGGTGGGGGCAGGGCTGGAGAGATGGCTCAGCATTTAAGAGAACTGGCTGCTCTTCCAGAGGACCTGGGTTCAATTCTCAGCACCCACATGGCAGCTCACAATTGTCTATCTCCTGTTCCAGGGGCTCTGACACCTTTACAGACAAGCATGTAGGCAAAACACCAATACACATAAAATTAAACTTGAGGAGCAGAGATGCTCTGAGGCTGGGTTGATGCCCACATCTTCCCGCAGGGCACACTGCAGAAGTTCCTGGATGACTTGTTCAAGGCTATCCTGAGCATCCGAGAGGACAAGCCTCCGCTGGCCGTCAAGTATTTCTTTGACTTCCTAGAGGAGCAGGCGGAGAAAAGAGGCATCTCTGACCCTGACACTCTGCACATCTGGAAGACCAACAGGTGCTGGCCATGGGGTGGGGCACAAATGATGTGATTTTATCAAGGTAGCCAAGGCACCAAGAGGCAGAGCCTGGCCTGGGTAAGAGACTTAGCTCTCCATGCTGCAGTCTCCCCTCTGTAAAACCAGAAAGCACCATATGAGCTTGCCCTGGCCTCTCTCTGTGCATGCCCCATCGGATAGGGGGAGGGGGAGCCAAGGCCCTTAGAGCAGCAGCCATCCAGGCCCAAGGTCGGACAGCCTGGGAATGGCAGCTCTGACTCCCACACCCAGATCGTAGCTTTCTTTGAGGCCCGTCTTAGCTTTTTTGGGTCACATACCCCACCAAGAAGGACCCAAAACTCCCAGCCTGAGCCCCAGAGAAATGCCTGTGTAGATTCAGTGGCAGTTTTCGCCCTGCTCAGGGAAGCAGGCATCTCAAGTTTTGCAGGGAGAAGGGGGTTGTCCCCAACCCCCTCTGGCCTCCTGAGGACAGTCAGCCCTGCCTTGTGCGTGCAAGGCCGAGTAGGGGAGGAGCCTGGACATAGGCAGCAGGGTGGGGGCTTCTAATGAGAACCAGGAGTCTAGCTTGTGAGGGGAGGGAGGCCCTCTGGGGTGAGGGTTGGCCTGTAGCTGGCAGGGGAAGGGCGAGGTGCCCAGAGGCTGCAGGGGCTGTAAGAATCTACACTGTGGACCTCCCAAGCCCCCCCACTGAGCTCCTGTACCCCCACTGTCTCTGTCCCACAGCCTTCCCCTCCGCTTCTGGGTGAACATCTTAAAAAACCCCCAGTTTGTCTTCGACATAGAGAAGACAGACCACATTGACGCCTGCCTGTCTGTCATCGCACAGGCCTTCATCGATGCCTGCTCCATCTCTGACCTGCAGCTGGGCAAGGTTAGCTATTCCAGCTGTCCTGAGTAGGGAGGAGGGGCTGTCTGAACTCTGAGTCATTCAAGGTAGGCAGAGAGCAGGTGGCAGGCCGGAGGGAGCCCCAGGCACCAACCAAGAGCAGAGAAAATGCTGGTTCAGAGAGGAGAAGCCACAAAGGCCATCTGGGAAGAGAGGTGACCTGGCTGGGTAGCCCAGGACTCAGGTCATGAACACCCATGGGACTGCAGAGCTAGAAGCTAGGCTGGCACTGTTGGATGAGAGCAGGGCCCTGTCTCTAGCCCAGGAGTCTGAGCCCACAAGGAAAAGGAAATGTCACCACTTCACACATGCATCCTGTGACAACAAAGAATTGCCAGCATACTTAGCACATGGTGCTTTCGGGGTGTTGGAAGTGCAGGGTGGGAAACGTTCCCGCAGCCAGGAACCATCTTCCAGCCATCTCAGCCACCAAATCCCCTCACCCTAATAAGGGTGTAAACAAGACAGGCTGCGGGCTGCGAGCAGCAGAGGGTTGTTGGCACACAGCCCAGGAGCTCTTCCCACTAAACCAAAGTCTCCCTATGGGGTCACCATCCTGACAGCCCCCCCAGCATAGTGGACCGAGGCCTCCATGCAAGAGAGGGGAGGGCCAGAAAAGCCCCTGGTCCAAAGTCTGAGTGAGGGCTGTTTAGCCATGGTGGAGGGCCCACTAAGGCTCTAGGTGGCAGTGGGGAAAAGTCCCATCTTCCAGCCACTCAATTGCTGTGGTCCCCTGCCCAGGACTCCCCCACCAACAAGCTTCTGTATGCGAAGGAGATCCCTGAGTACCGGAAGATCGTACAGCGCTATTACAAACAGATCCAGGACATGACTCCTCTCAGTGAACAGGAAATGAACGCACACCTAGCTGAGGAGTCTCGGGTAGGTGGCCTGTGGGGCCTAGGCAAGGCGATAGTAGCAATGTCCTTGGCCTTGGGGGGTGGGTAAAGCCAGCACACATCAGGATGGGACCGGGGACACAGTGAGTTTTGGTGCAGTTTTGGTGCCGCCTTAGTTTTCCTTTGCCTACACCTTCATCAACATCTTTTTCCCACAGTCCAAGGATGGGGTGGAAATTACTCCAGAAAGATGGGGGAGGTTGAATTCTGGGTCCGGGGGCCTGACTTAGTCTATTAAGAGGCTGTGGGAAGTGAGTGGGCTGGATCCTACCCTGGGGGGGGGGGTTAAACCTCCCCTTCCTTCTTGCCCTACCTTTACAGAAATACCAGAATGAGTTCAACACAAACGTGGCCATGGCTGAGATCTATAAATATGCTAAGAGGTATCGCCCACAGGTGAGCTCCCCCACCCCAAGATTTGCCCATTTCAGCCGGTAAAAACAAACTTCCCACTTTAGGCTCACCTAGTGGTGTTGGCACTTTGGTGGGTACCCTCCCAAGATTTGAGGCATGGCACAGCTGACCCACTCCCTCCCCTCAGATCATGGCAGCCCTGGAGGCCAACCCCACTGCCCGAAGGACGCAGCTACAGCACAAGTTTGAGCAGGTGGTGGCCCTGATGGAGAACAATATCTATGAGTGTTACAGCGAGGCCTGAGGCAGAAGAGTGACCAGGAGCTACTGCCAGGGAGACGGAGCACAGGCCACACTTGGGGCTCCGTTCAGCCTCTTCCCCTCACCTCTTAACTTGGGCGGGGCAGGGACTGACAAAGAGGAGCCTGCTGGGGTGGCCAGGAGGACACTGGCCTCTTACAGCCTTGACCCCTCCACCTGCCCGAGACCTGACTCTGGGACAAGGGCTTTGAACATCGCTGCAACCAGGGCAGCCTGGACCGTGCCTGCCTGCTCGCTCTGTTCCAGGCTGCTCAGCACACATTGGGAGAGGTGGCCATATCCCAGAACACTACCTCATCCACCTGGCAGAGGGGAGCTTGCAATTGATTTCTGCTTCAGCCACCAAGAAGTCATCTGTGCCCCTCACCCAGAGGGGGCCCTGGCCACCAACAGTTCCAAGAAGAGTCAGATATTGTTCCGTCGGCCATTGGCAGCATGGGCAGTGCCCATTGCCCACAGAATGGTGGAGAGGAGGAGACGGGTTGGGGGTTCCTGGTCCCCCAGAAAGTGAGGAAGTCAAGGATGCGGGGATGTAGCTGGACTACCCAATCTTCCTGGAAGTGTTTAAGAGCACCACTTTTTTGTTTTGTTTTTTAAATCTTTTCTATATTAAAAAAGAAACTTATCACGCACCAACTGTGAATTGCTGCCGCTTGTGCAGAAGACCCATGGGTCCCCAGAGGGTCCTGCTGTGACACTGGAAATGACTGTCCCCAGCACAGGCCACCCTCCATAGCTGCTGGGACTGGCTCAGAGCCCGAGGAGGCTGGGCTGCAGCGGGAGGCTGGGACTCTCTGGAACATTCTTTATAATAAAAGCCTGTCGGGAAAACCTCCTATGGGCTTGAGCCTTTGTCCTAAGATGGCCGGGGGGGGGGGGCATGTGGCTGTCTCTTCATCCCACTTATGGCAGAGAGGAAGTGCAGAGCTTGGCCTCACATCCTGCCTTAGACATGGCCTAAGGACAGGACTCTGCCGTCTGCCTTCTGGGAGTTTGAGGCTGAACCCTCCATCCACATGGACAGCCCTGCCACACAGGAAGATGTCACCAGTTCATCTACTACGACCTCACATTTGTGCTAGGCTGGACATGGAATCCAGGGCCCTGGGCTGACTTAAGCATACATTCTCCACTGAGCCACACCCGGCCCCCACTTTGTCTTTCTTCAAACCTAAGAGGAGCAGACATTTTGTCCTCATTGTGCTGACGTAGAAACAGCATCAAGGAGTCACACAGTCAAAGCCAAAAGGGGAACTAGACATCTGGATCACTTTTTCTCCTTGCCCAAGCTCCCTCCCTCCAGGCAAGTCTCTACCTCCAAACTGACCACACTCACGCCCCTAAATCTCTGGCCTTTGACCGTATACCCCTTGTTTCAGGCAAGGAAACTGGTTCCCTGAGGCCACTGTGGCCTGTATCAGCCCATCTGACCTGGGGTGACACACACTGACCCACCAGGGGCCCCAGTTCCTTAGGCTTGAGTCTGTGGAGTTCCCCCCAGAAGCAAGGTGTGGCAGAGCCAGCCTGAGTAATGGTCATTGGCACAAGTGTCCCCTCAAGAAGGAAAAGTCCCCACTGAGCTCACCAGGAGTTCCCAACAACAATCCAACACTCAACCTAGAATTCACCAGCTCAGAAAAGTGAACAACCTTTCACTCCAAAAATAGCTTTCTCCTGTGCCGGGTGCGGGTGGAGGAACCATCTTTCTCTTTCAGATCTCTGATGCTGGGAGTGCTTATTAAGGAACAGATTTGCTAATTTCAATTATTGGCAGATTTGATGGGTTTGGGTTGCCGCCCCCCCCTTGATGAGGTGTGACTCCAGAATGAATTCACAATTCCCAGAAACATACAACTGCAAAAAAAAAAAAAAAAAAAAAAAAAAAAGCCCGGAGGATAAAAGCTTCAGCGTGCTTACAGGGACACTGTCACACAAGGCACCGGCCACCACCCATGCCTGTGTGGGGCCAGGAATGAAGGCGACCAATCCACCCTCAGTTATGAAGCCCGGCATTTCCCTCGTGCAACAATATGTCAGGGACATCTTTCTAAGTATTAAATATTCCACAGTCTGGCTACATGTCTCATTAACGTACAGCTCCTCTCTGACATTTAGAAGGGAGCCTCTGCACAAATCTGGTTTCCGGGGTCACTAGCATTGCCAGGTGGGCAACCTCCATGAAGAGTCCGTCTGCAGTCCTTCCCTGGGGCCCCAAAGACACCTGGCAGCCATGAGCACCCAGGCAAGGACCTGGGTGGGGCATCCTAGAGCTGAGATTGCAAAGTGGGGGAAGCCACAGAGAAGGGCAGCCACCCACATCTCTAGACAGTGCGAGGTCTGTTTCCACCTTGTCATGGGGACAGGGCAGATGAGCCCCTAGCCTGGAGGCAAGAGGCTACAGCTGTCCTGCCAACTTCAGGTCTCATCTTGCAGGAGCAGAGGCAAAAGCTGAGCCTCTGCTTGGGAAGTGCCAGCCTGCCATCTGCTGGGTGCCCCTTGGGGCCTGCTGACAGGCACATTACAGATACCCCAGGGAACCAACAGAACCAGACAGAGCTTTCTGTGGGATCCAAGGGAGAAGCCACAGACCAGAGAGCCCATACTAGGCACTGTTCCCCTGGTGTTGTCTGTTCTCTCCCCAAGTATCCACCTGAGTGAGTGCTTCTGAAACACCCCACCCCCACCCCAACCCCCTACCCCCTCACACACACCCCCCACCCTCACACACCCTCTTAACCTTTGCACAGTCCCTGCCACCTCAGCAACTCACCATGTCACCTCCTCACCAAACAGACCTAGGACTACAAGCACATCTTTGACTCCTTTCTCCATCCGGCTACCACCAGGCCTCACCCACCACATTAAAGGCCACCTCTTCCCTCATCTGTGCTACAGGGGTGCTCTGGCGGGCTACACATACTTCCTCCATGCACCTAGGGCCACCCCTCCTCCCCCATCTTCTGACCTTCCCTTGCAGCTGACAGTAAACCCTCAGAGCACGTCTTCATGGTGAGGACTGCCTGCTTGCCAACAGCCCATCCTGTGACCCTGGCTGAGTCCTGTCACATATTCCAACGTTCAGATGCCAAGAGCAGCAGCAAGCACTTTGCTTAGGCATTTGCCATGGGGACATTGTCCCTTTCTACCAGATGTCAGCAGGGAAAGCTTGAAGGTGGTCCTCTCCCATGGCAGCAGGGACCTGAAGCTCAGGGCTGAACTGCGTGCCTTGGCTCTCCATGTGTGGCACAGGCTTCCCTACAGCATGAGGGATATCTATGAAAATGCAGAAGCTCCAAAAGCTAAAACTACCAGAGTGTGTGTGTGTGTGTGTGTGTGTGTGTGTGTGTGTGTGTGTGTGTGTGTGTGTGTGTGTGTGTGCATGCACACACACACATGGGTATACTCACCTATGTGTGCATGTGTAGAGCTCACAGGTTGGCATGGGGTTGTTCCTCAATCACTTCTCCCCATCCACCATTCTGTGTATGTATGAACATTTGATTGTGTGTAGGCTCATGTGTTTATGAGTAAGAATGTGGGGAAGTGTGTATGCGAGCCCAGTAGCTTTCTGCTTATTCACTGAGGCAGACTCAATCAAACCCAGAGCTCACCAAGATGAGTAGTCTTGCTAGCCCTGCTCTGTGGATCCCATCTCAGTGAGGGGGTTCTATTTCGGTGATGAAACACCATGACCAAAAGCAACTTGGGGAGGAAAGGGTGTTTTCAGTTTATAGCCTTATAATCCATCACTGAAGGAAGTCATGGTAGCAACCTGGAAGCAGGAACTGAAGCAGAGGCCACGGAGGGGGCTGCTCACTGGCTTGTCCCCATGGCTTGCTCAGTCTACTTTCTTATAGAACCCAGGACCACCTGTCCACAGTCAACTGAGCCCCCAACTAATCGTTAATCAAGAAAGTCCCCCACAGGCTGATCTGGTGGGGGCATTCTCTCAACTGAGGCCCCTTCTCAGGCGACTCTAGATTGAGTCAAAGTGATCAAAACCAAAAACAGAACCCTACCAAGACAGCACACTCTCCCCACATGCTGAGGCTGTGCACAGGAAATTACAGGGGCTGGCACAATGCCCACCTAGAATTTGTGTGGGTTCTGGGGGGTCCAAACCCTGGTCTTATACTCAGCAAGTACATTAACAACTGAGCTACCTCTCTGGCCCTTGCCCCCTCCCCTTATTTTTAAAGACATTTTGAGTCTTTCAACCTGGAGCTTGCCATTTTAGCCTAGGCTGGCTGGTAGTGAGACCCTGGGATCCTCCCGTCTCCCCCATCTAGCACCGGGGTTATAAACATGCATCGCCACACCCAGATTTTTATGACGGGAATTTGAACTCTAGTCCTCATGATTAGGTAGCCAACACTTTACCCACTGAACCATTCCGCATCCTCTGATGCTGGAGCCTCAGATTTGCCCTGTCATTGCCACCACCCTCTGGTCAAGCAGAATTCAGACTAGGGGAGAGGAAGCTGACTCTCCCATTTACGGGAAGCGTCTCATAGATGGTTTTAAAGTGGCACAGACTTTGTCCCCATAACTTGTCCTCACCACCTTGGGCTGTGGCTACATAGGCTGTGTCAAGCATACCCCTGCCCCAGGGCCTTCCAGGCTTGATGCTGATCACTAACTGGACTGGCTTTGGAATCACCTAGGAGACACCACTGGCCCTGTCTTTGGAGACCATTTCCTCCTAGAGATGTTTGAGAAGACCCACCCTGAATTATCCTGAGAGCCGGGAGTCCCACATTAAGTAAAAGAAAGCAAACCGCCAAGAACCAGTCCTCACTCATCTGTTCCCTGACTAACGTAAGCCACTGCCTCACACACTCCTGCTGCTGTGCCTTTTTTGTCACAGTGGACTATGTCCCTTCAAGCCACGAGCTAAAATAAACCCTCCTTTAAGTCTCTGTTGTCAAGTATTTTGTCATAGCAACAAGTAACCCAATATGGAGCCTTTGCATCCTCCCTATCTCTAGCTGAATACGCCTCCACCCAGTCTTTCAGCCCTGCTTAGCAGCCCCCTCCCCTCCCCTATCTAAAACTGGCAAGATGGCTCATCAGGAAAATTTGCTTGCTGCCAAGCTTGATAACCCAAATTCCATCACTGGGACCTATCCATCATTGAAGAAGTCATGGCAGGAACTCAAGGCATGATTTCTCTCAAATTGTCTTCTGACACCCCCCCCACACACACACACACTAAACTACAGTTGCAGCCAGCCAGAACTGCACTCCCCTGGAGACAACAGTGCTGGTCCTCCAAGCCAGAGTCTGCCCCTCTGGGTAAAGGGAGGCTTGTCCAGTTAAGCTCAGGAAGAAGCTTGCAGTGGTCTCCAGCACCTCAGGTACCCCACCCCCCTTCTGCAGCCAGGAGGCTCTTTCTAAAGACACCAGCTGGATCACTACCTGGCTCCCAAGTCCTCAAAGTCCACCTCTGTCCCTCCAGGCCTTCCTGACTTACAGTCCAGTGTCCAACGTATCAATATATGAACAGAAAGTCGTCTTTATTGATAAATAATGATTAAACATTGTGATAGTTAGGGAATAAAATCTGAGTTGCCATCTCCTCAAACCTGGCCCTAGTTACCAGCCTCGGCCTTTTTGCTGGGAGCCTTGGATGAGGTCTTGGGGGATAACCCAGGCCTTTGGGGATTCTTGAGTGTCTTTGTTTTCCTGACCCTGGTTGTGGGTTGTGCTTTGTGTCCCATGTCCTGGGGAGGGGCAGGTGCTTTGGTCTTGCGTACCGTCGTAGCCCCCTGAACAACTGCCTCAGTGTGGGCCATGGCTGCCATCTTCTTTTTGGCAAGGGAAGCAACACTGTTCTGGACCTATAAGGAAGCAAGCCCAGTGGTGGGAAGATGGCTCACTTCAGGAGCACAAAACCTGAGCTCACCTCCCAGGATCCACAAAGCAAGCCTGCCAGGACTTAAGACCCAGGAGGCAACAGACACCTACCTACCTTGCGGGCCGAGGGCTCTGATTTCTCACACACATCTTTGGTTTTCCCATGAGCCTCTGCTTCTGGAAGAGGGGGGTGGTGAAGGGCAAAGGGGCTAGAGGCACTAGAGTTCCCAGCCTGCCTAGGTCCCAGGTCATCACCGGGACAACTGAAGGTCATGTGAGCTAGGCCAGTTGTTTTACCCCTGAGTCTCAGGTCCCAATTTGGACAAGATGCTGTCCCTACTCAACACGGGAGCATTTGAATCAGACCACCTCCCCCATGCAGGGAGCAGACAGACCCACACTATCAGCTTTGTTGCCTACCTGCCAAAAAAGGCAGGACTTCTATGTTTGTTCATTTATTTTTGCAGAAGGGTAGGTTTGTTTGAGACAAGGTCTCATGCAGCCCAGACCGATTTCAAACTTGATATAAACCTAAAGATATAGCCTTGAACTTCTGATCCTCCTGCTTCTACACCGCAAGTGCTAGGATAAGGGTGTGGGCCAGCTCCCTTTAGAACTCACAGCTTCTGTCTGAACCCTCTCGTGGCTGCTTGCTGCCCTCAGGTGAGCCTAACTCCCTTCTACAACTCAAAACTTCTTTGGACTTCTGACTCCACTGCAGCTCTTCAAAAGCTCTGCCTTCATTTTGAACAGGTGCCTCTGGGGTACCTCCTCCAGGAAGCATTCCCTAACCCTGCCTCTGGCTGTGCTGAGCCCTGGCCTCCCTGAATCCTCCACCACCACCCCCTTTATCGAGGTCTAACTCAAGGCTCACTTTCTAGAGAGGGAAGCTCCTCCCATCCTCCCCAGCGGCTACTGCCAACTCCTGTCCCTGCCAACCATTCACACACCTACCTTGCCTGCTACCATTGTCTTTGACCTTCTGGCCTATCTTGTTGGCAGTGGGAGGGGGCAGTGTGGCTTTGTCTGGTTTTAGGGCATCCTTTCTGACCTCTTCCAGTTTGGCTTTGCTGGCTTTCTTAGGTGCCTTCTCCAAGGTGGCCGCTGGGCGGGGACAAGCCTTCCTCTTCTGCCCTGGTTCTACAGCCACCTTCTCCACCTTGGCCTTGCCGGAGTGGTCTGTCTTCAGCTCCCCAGGTTTCTTGGGGCCAGTCTCCTTGGCATCTGTGGCCCCCCTTCGGGCTATTGAGGTACAGGTTCTCTTTTTTGGGGCCTGGGAACTAGCTAAAGACAAAGAGTGAGGTGGGGGTAAGGACAGAAGTTCTGGGTACCCCTGTACCCCACATAAGACAGCAAAGGGGCCATGTTTCTGACAACGGGGCTAAGAAAGTGGTGGGAGAGGGGAGACACCTTTGTGGTCCTCAAACATTTTGCCTAGTGTTAATCTGTCATTTCCCTGGAGTGCCCCACCGTTCACTTCCAAGGATCTGAGTCTGTCCTCCACCTCTCACCCCCTTCGCCCCAAGCCTCACTCTGCCTCACCCTCTGCCCTGGCTCCCTGAAGCCCCCTCTCTCCTTGATGTCTCCAAGAATACAGGCCGAGGGGGGAGATGGCCCCAGTTCCCAGCTTCCCACAGGCCTCTGTGGTTGAAGCTCTCTTGAGCCACCTGCCTCCCACACTCCAACCAGGCCCCAGCACAATTCCCCACTCTGCCTCAGTAGTGGGACCTCCTGAGGTGTATCTTCGTAACCACAGGCACCACATGTGCTTGCTAGAGACTGTCCCATAGTCCCCTCCAGAAGCTATGGGTCAGTGGTTAAGAGGCACACAGGTTAAGAAGCCATACTCAGACCCCAATTCTATGCAGGCTCCCCAGACCACACAATAGGAGCCAGCAGAAGGGCTGTGGAGGTGTGGGCTGGGGGATGAGCAGCATGTGCTAAGGGTCTGGTATCTAAATCTTTGCCAAGGTCTCCCCTGCTTGTCTGTAGCTTACTTTGAAACTGCCAGTGGCTCCTTTGGCCTTGGAGTTGGCAGGCCTGGTGAGGAGGCCTCGGCGCACGCCAGTGTCCAGGGCCTGCTTCAACAGGAACTTGAAGCGGTTGGCATCCACTGTCGGGTACTTGTGTTGGATATAGACCTTGATGGCTACAACTGATGTGCCCTGGCGCCTCTCCCTGGCCTGCAGAGCCTCCAGCACCATGCGGAGCATTGTTGGGTTCCGTTGGCCTACTCGGACTCTGCTGGGATGTGGACCTGTGGGACAGACAGCAGGGCATCACCCAGACTGCCCTCCACCCCAGGCAAGGCCCGACTGTGATGGGGTGAGACAAACACTAAGAACCAGCTGCCTGTGTCACTGGCTGCCTGTCTTTAAGCCGTACACTCGCCGGGCATTGGTGGCACACGCCTTTAATCCCAGCACTCAGGAGGCAGAGGCAGGTGATCTGAGTTCAAGGCCAGCCTGATCTACAGAGCTAGTCCCAACACAGGTTCCAAAGCAATTCTAGGCTCACCAAGTTCCTCTCCTTTTGAAAAATATTCTCTCCAAAGAGAAAGCTGGGTAAGGTGAGCTGCCCACGAGGAGCTACAGCTGTACAGGGGCTCAGAGAAGCTACCGGAAGCTCAGTAGGCCCACGCTGGCTGAGCTCACACACAAGTCAGCAACAGAAAACCACCAAGGAGCCTGGGGACAAAGAGACTGGAAAACAACCTCTGGGCCAAACACCACAGTGTCCTGCTCAAACTCACAACTCAAAGCCACCACCCTGTCAATCCAGGCACGGTGGGAACACACCTGCTACCCCAGGACTCCAGACACTGAGGTAAAAAGATTGTAATTTCCAGGCCAGCCTAGGGTATCTCAAAAGTAAGATATAAGCACACACAAGACACAACTGAACAAGGAAATAAGGCAACCAAATATTCATAAATGCTGAGAGAAAAGCAGCATTAAAGATGGCTCCGATTTGGGTGTGCTAACGGGATTATGATTTGATTGTTTGTACGGTGCTCATGATGCAACCCAAGGCTTTGTGCATGCATGCATGCCAGGCTCCCTAGCTGCACCCTAGGCCTGACGTCATGTTCTTAAAAGTGCATATCCTTTGGAAATCAACCCTGGACTATTTCCAGCCGCAATGCTGGGCCTGGCACATGTGAGTACAGAGGATGGGCGAAAGCAGTCACAGCTGAGGATGGCCGAGCTTGATGAGCACAGCGGAGGGATCGGCATTGCTGTCAGTCTAACCAGATATTAGCATCACCTGTGGGTCCTAGACTCTGCAGATATTCAATCTTGTGTCCACAGAGGGAATGGAGGGGAACTAATGGGGTGGGGGACGGAAGAGGATGTAGGGGAATATGGTCACACTCAAAGTACATACTTGCTTGAAAATGGCCTCACTTATGGAATAATAGAAGTAAAAATAAAAGCAGCCAGCAAGCTGACTCAGCAGGTAAAGGAGCTTTCTGCCAGGCCTGAGGGTCTTTCTCAGACCCTGGAATGCACAGTGGACAGAGAACACTAAGTCCACAAAGTTGGCCTCTGACCTCCACATTCAGATGTCTGTACACACAAGTAATTGGGAAAGGAGTTTGAGGCAGGATCTCACTACGCAGCTCTCGCTGGCCTGGAACTCACCTGTCTCTGGCCTCCCAAGTGTGTGCCATCATGCCCAGCTCACACAAATAATTTTCAAATATTTAGAAGAAACATTTTGGGAAGAGAAAAAGCAAAAACAATCATATTCCTAGGAATGTGCCCCCCAAAAGTGAAAATGTGCAGGGTCACCGGGGAAGCTATATGCTGAGTGAGTTTGAGGCCTGGGCTCTGTCCCTAGCCCGCCAGCAACCCAAGTGCCTGTGACCATGCATGATATGTAGACACAAGGGAATATTACATGGCCATAAAGAGGGCTGACACGCGAGCTGCTACAACAGGAAATGCTCCTAAGTATAAGCAAATGAAAAAGCCGGTCACCACGCTGTGTACAGGATGACGAGAGCCCACAGACGCAGGTGGGGTGGGGCTGGAAAGTGCTTGCTAGTGGCTACTGCTCAGCTTTTCTTCTTAGGAAACAACTGAATTCTAAAACAGGTTGTGGCACTGAACACAGGTGGTGACCCAAGGGTCACTGTATGCTGAACATGGGGGAGCCATGCAGTAAGGAACCTTTTGAGATGGGCTGCAAGGGAGAGGAGGATTGGGGGAGAGGCGTGGGGGAACCTACCAGCCACAGGTGCATGATTTAAAATCAGAAACAATGCTAGCAAAATGATTTGCAAAACTCAAGACACAAAAGAGAAGTTTTCCAGTAGAAAGAAAAAGCCAGATGGAACTATAATCCACCAGGACTCCTGTAGCAGAGCGCCTGGTGACTTCATTGAGAATCCAAACAGGAGATGGGGTCATTCACCTGTGCCCCCAGATCACCCCCTCCATGACTGGGTCCCCCATCTATCTGTGTGGTGAGAGTTGGCTTCTATATCTATAGCCTTCCCAGCGCTGTCAGTGGGCTTCCAGGGACCTTGGCTCAAACCCCACAGACTTCCGCTCCCCTGCTTACCTTGTTTGTCAGGTGCAGGGAGCTCAGAGTCCCCAGCGGGCGATGAGTCCCTGGAGGGAGGAGAGGAGGAGGGAGAAACACTGGAAACACTTCCTGGAGCCATGGCACAGGCAGCGGCAGGCCTGGAGCACACTCAGGTGCTCACTCAGGTAGCTGCCCAAACCTCTCGCCTTAAATACCTCTCCCTGTGGGGCGAACCAATGGCCATCCGGCTTACCACCTGAGCAGTGGAAGCCAATCTGGCCTGGAGAGGAAGCTTCACTCTCCTAACAGAGCACCCTGCTCGTTGGGACCTGAGACCAAGGGGAAATTTAGGAGAGGAGTCACTGTATCCTACCTAGCGGGCAATGCTGGCACAGAGTAGTGCGGGTACCCACAAGGGCTCCCTAATCCCACCAAGTGGGTATGGGGCTGTCTGCCCTGTTCCCAAACGAGTGCTGGCCTCAGTTTTTGTTGTTGTTGTCTTTTGTTTTTGTTTTCTTCACAAAGTAGCAATTGGCTCCACCAAAGGGTGCCTCTCGGTGTCAGTAGCCTCCCCCGGACCAGGAAGGCTCTCAGCTCCTTTCTGTGTCTTTCCTGTGTTTGAGATTATACTACCGTTTGAGATGCAGGGGGAGTTTGCGACAGGATCGCATATGGCCTCAGTGTCCTTGGCATTCAAAGACACTCACACTGAGACAGGATATAAGTCAGTTTCCATTACACTAGCAAATACTAGCACACTGGCCAAGATGACAGAGCCGGCCAGCTGCCCTGCTGGGGCTGTGACTTGCCACTTCACCTCGCTCCTAGGAAGGGCTGTGTCATCTAGAAGAACCAAAAAGAGAAGTAACTTCTCAGTGACTCACACGGGCCTGAGTAATTTGTTCCCTTGCTGTAAAACATGCTACACATACATGACAAGGTCTTATAAAGACAGGCGTTAGAGGCAAACCCCGTAGCAAACCCCTGACTCATGAGAGTCAGACCAAACAGAGTGGATTGAAAGAAGCTCTCTCTCTCTCTCTCTCTCTCTCTCTCTCTCTCTCTCTCTCTCTCTCTCTCTCTCTCTCTCTCTCTCTCTCTCTCTCTCTCTCTCTCTCTCTCTCTCTCTCTCTCTCTTCCTCTCTCTCTGTCTCTCTCTTCTCTCTCTCCTCTCTCTCTTCTCTCTCTCTCTCTCTCTTTCTCTCCTCTCTCTCTCTCTCTCTCTCTCTCTCTCTCTCTCTTCCTCTCTCTCTTCCTCTCTCTCTCTTCCTCTCTCTCTCTCTCTCTCTCTCTCCTCTCTCTCTCTCTCTCTCTCTCTTCCTCTCTCTCTGTCTCTGTCTCTCTCTCTCTCTCTTCCTCTCTCTCTCCCTCTCTTCCCCTCTCTCTTCCTCTCTCTCTTCCTCTCTCTCTCTCTCTCTCTCCTCTCTCTCTCTTCCTCTCTCTCTGTCTCTGTCTCCTCTCTCTCTCTCTTCCTCTCTCTCTCTCCCTCTCTTCCTCTCTCTCTTCCTCTCTCTCTTTCCTCTCTCTCTCTCTCTCCCTCTCTCCCTCTCTCTCTTCCTCTCTCTCTCTTCCTCTCTTTCTCTCTCTCTCTTTCTCTCTCTCTCTGTCTCTCTCTGTCTCTCTCTCCTCTCTCTCTTTCTCTTTCTCTCTCTGTCTCTCTCTCCCTCTCTCTTCCTCTCTCTCTCTTCCTCTCTCTCTTTCTCTCTTTCTCTCTCTCTCTTCCTCTCTCTCTGTCTCTGTCTCCTCTCTCTTTCTCTCTCTCTGTCTCTCTCTCTCTTCCTCTCTCTCTTCCTCTCTCTCTCTTCCTCTCTCTCTGTCTCTGTCTCCTCTCTCTTTCTCTCTCTCTGTCTCTCTCTTTCTCTCTCTCTGTCTCTCTCCTCTCTCTCTTTCTCTTTCTCTCTCTGTCTCTCTCTCTCTCTCCCTCTCTCTCTCTCTCTCTCTCCTGGCTGAATGTCAATATTTCTCGTATGAAATATGAGACAAGCATTTCTCACAGTGACTGTCAAGGACAATTGAAAACTACACAGGCTCTGGGAGAGGCTGATGGGCAGGCCATCTTAGATGCAGTTCAACATCTCATGGGGCAAAGATGAACTTGCCCCATGGAGCACCTACCC
Source organism: Cricetiscus sungorus (assembly GCA_030556225.1). Classification (NCBI taxonomy): domain Eukaryota; kingdom Metazoa; phylum Chordata; class Mammalia; order Rodentia; family Cricetidae; genus Cricetiscus; species Cricetiscus sungorus. The sequence continues at coordinate 27,578,287 of JANBXA010000735.1, read as the reverse complement.
CTCCCTGAGGAGAAACAGAGGTACATACAAACAGAAACTTTGCCCCAGTAGCAGCAGAAATTCAAGGCAAACTAAAATCTTTTCAGGTAGAAACAGGCTAAGTCAATTGAGGCCTGCTGACAATAGGATGGTCCACAGCTGTGAAATCCAAGAGAGCATTCCTGAAGCACCCTGAGATCATTTCAGGACTCACACCAGTGTGCTGTCAGCAATTACCCTGGGGGGGGAGGGGGAGGTTGAGAGAGAGAGAGAGAGAGAGAGAGAGAGAGAGAGAGAGAGAGAGAGAGAGAGAGAGAGAGAGAGCTCACCATCATCACAGGTCTGGTTTGAGAGAGGCTGTGACCCTCAAACAGATACCACTCCATTTCTAGAACCTTCCATGTCTCCCTACTTCCTTTGGGGGAACAGTTGGAGCTCTTCTATCAGGTTTATGGTGCCCTCCTCTCCCTGGAATTCCATAATTCAGGTAGGGCTGGGGTTGTGGCTTAGTGGTCAAGTGGGGGCTTAGCATCCCCGAGACTTTGGGTTCAACTTTTAGTAACAAACTTTTTAAATCCCCACCGTGTGTCCTTTGAGTGGGCTAGAGCTAATATGAGGACATCACCCTTTGTGCCTTCTTCCATGCCATGCACAGATGGTCTGGAGTTTGTCTCTGCCCTTATCTATCCTCACACGTAATAAGGATTTGTAGAGCTCAACCCTACGTCAGTGTTAGCCTGGTGCTGGTGAGGTACCGTGGGAATGGTGCTGTCTCGATCCCATTGCCATGGGAGCAAGCCCATGCTGAGACCCATGATCCAGTCACTTACCACCCAGCCAGGTATCAGTCAATCCCTCACTTGACCATGGATACTTGAAGGAACCCAGAAGACATGGTCCAAGCTGGACCCCCATCAGCAGGATCATCCAGTTAGTCCTGGAGATAGAAGAAAAGATGTGTGATTCATGGTTTTAAGCTGTGAGTGCTGGGGGAGTTAGTCACACAGCACAAGGTTGGAATATGTCTTGCTTGTATAGGTAAGTAAGGCTTGCTCAGGAATGCTAGCCCTGACCCCTACAAGTGCTCTGAGTCACAGCTGTGACTTACGAGTCCCTGACTCTTGAGCTGTGAGGTGGAGGAGGGCCGTCTCTACACCCAGCCCAACAGTGTCACACAGTAGGCTCTCCAGACTTGCTGCTGTGGTTTTGTGGACCCACAAACAGAGAACTGTAAATTGCTGCTGGCCCAGCGCTAGACAGGGAAAGGGCTACAGGGAGGCAAAGAGGCAAACGGAGCTGGCACAAATGGGGGCTGCAATTTCGATCCATTTGTGGGGCATTTCCAAGAGCTGAGAAATGCAGAGACTCTGTGGTGTAAACATTCCCACGAGCTTTGCTGAAACTCTGCTCCCAGGCTGTGCCAGGAACCAGTTTTGTGTTGGGAAGGAAGTTTGGGAAAAACTCAGAGATCTAAAAATTCTCTGAGGGGTTTGCCACTTGACAGGGAGATGATAGCAAGTTAGGGAGACTGCTGGCAGAAGCAGTGCCCTCTGCCAACCTCCTGACTTCTCTGTGGGGCCAGGGTGGGCTGCTGCCTTCCTTCTGGAACCTTCTCCTCCATCCTGGGGTTGCTCCCATTTCAGAGACAAATGTCCCAAACTCTGAGATGAGCAGTGCCTGTGGTCTGTGCGGTGCCGGCTCCTGTGCCGTCAGGACATTTGGTCAATCAGTGCACCCGGTTGGAGTGGAACTGCAGTCATTGCAGTCTGTATAAATTGGCATCTTCATCATTTTATTTACACACGAAGAGGCTGAAGTTCAGGGGGGAAGCTCTTGGATCTTTCCAAGCTCAGACCCTAGGCTGCAACCTGGAAGCCCTCTTCAGTACAATTCCCAAATAACCTTTCCCATTTGAAGCCACCCCTGCTCCTTAAGTCACCCTGATGCCAAGGATCCAACTGGTGAGGCAGCTGGGGGGGGCAGATCCTCTCTTCCTTCACTTGTTTGTATGTAGGGTTCATTTCATGGTTCAACATGACTGCTGCAGATCCAGCCAGCAAGAGGGAAAACAGGAAAGCAGAGTCCACTTCCATTCTCTGTGATGCACAACTCAGAGTCTGCTTTCGGGCTGTTGCAGATGACAGGGGAGCAGCAGCATGCTGTCAGGGGCCCAGCTACACCTTAAGAGTTGCTCACCGACAAAAGGGAAGAAAAAAGAAGCTGGGGGCGGGCACCTCGCACTCCTTTCCTGGGGCCTCCATCAAGCTCATCTCTGCACACGACCCTCCACCAAGGCTGCTTCCTCCGAACCCTGAGCTCACCCCTGGCAGGAGAGCCCTGCATTGAACAACTGCTGTATGAAGTGTCACTCACACTGATGTCTCCCTGATCCTCCTGACCCCCAGTTCTCAGGCTATGGGTCTCAAGTCCACTCAACCTCCTGCCCTTGAATGTGTAGGTGACAGAACTTTGAGAACAGTTAAAGTTTCTCAACACATGATGATCAAAATAATAATAATAATAATAATAATAATAATAATAATAATAATAATAATAATAATAATTCAAGGGCAGGTGAGATGGCTTAGCCGGCGAGGGCACAACCTGAGTGATATCCCTGGGACCCATGTGACAGAAGAAAACTGACTTCTAAAAGCTGTCCTCCGACATCCACATTCACACTGTGGCATGCATGTGCTCCCCCTCCCTCCCCTGACAGGTGCAATAAACAAAATGAGATAAAGTTTTTTGTACTAATTCAAAATCAATGAGTCTGAGATGTTTCAGGCAGGGCCCACCAGTGTTGCATCATGTGACTTTGCAATACCTCAGTTCTGAACATACTTGAGCACATCGTACTTCACATGCCTTCCCAGCATGGAACGCAGCTCAGATTCCAGACTATTTAATGTCATGAACCACAGGGTTTTGTTTGCTTGTTTTTTGTTGTACACACAAAGTGTTCTGTGTTGTTGGAACATAATAGTTGAATTAAGGAAAACAAAGACTTTTTAATATTTTCCCACTGTCATCCTTCAGAATGTAAGGGTCAAATTAGCATATTTTTGGTTTGCATTGTGTTAGAATGTTTGATCTTAAAAAATTATGTTTGAATCACTGATTTGAGTTTCAGACATAGATCATTCACTTGGGAGCTGGGGTGAAGTGTTAATCAGTAACATACTTGCTATGCAAGAATGACGAACCTGAGTTTGAAGCCCCAGGACCCATGTAAGCGCTGGAATGTCCCCCATCTGGAACTCCAACTCTTCACATTCAATCACGCAGGTGATAGCACCTCCACTTGTACACACAGGCGTATGTGTGAGCATGACACCCACACACACACATGCTATTCAGTACATTTTGGATTGGGATAAGGAAACAATTTCCAACAATTCTTGAAACAGCCTAGACATACTTCTGTCATGTTATACTATGTATTTATGCAAAGAGGCCTTCTCAGCACCAAAGATTATAAAATCAAAATATCAATCAGCTCTGAAGAATATTATAGATGCTGCGTCCTATATCACTAAATATTCAGCCAAGATCTCATTCCTTGTGGAAAAGTAGGCACATCCGTCTCATTAGTATGCAAATTTATTTTAATATTTAATCGATTGTAAAATTGCATATATACCAAAGACTTATTTTACAGTAAGTTTCTTTATGATTATCAGTAGGTGTTTGACTTGTGCTCCTGATTCCCTATAAATCTGGGGTCTCACAGGCAAAGGGACCAGGGATGGACACAGTTACAGAGGCTCTCTAACCCTTCACCAGCTGAAATGTATCTCACTTTCAGCTCAGAGTCATTGTCTGCATAGTCCAGGGACTTGTCCTGGGACTGGCACTGTGCTTTTCTGTCCACCCCAGGCTCTCTGAGGTGGTGTCTTTTCCTGTCTGGTCTGTGATTGGATGAGTGGATTTTATGTTCCACAAATGCTGCTTGCCCAGAGCCTTGCAAGTGGCCCTGTGGGAACTCCAGATCCCAGCTCAAATCAGCCCTTAGCCTTATACCCATCATGACAAGTGACAAGGGGAGGCTAAAGCTGTTATTCACCATGACAACAGAGTATTCTGGTTCTAAAGGGGCATTTTTTTCCTCCTCAGGAGAAGGCAGGAGCAAAGGTGACACTCCACAGAACAAATGATCTGGGTGTGGAAGAGTGAGGTAGGACAAGACCAGGATACTGAAGTATCCCATCAACAGCCAACTCTGGCCCATAAAGCCTGGGAGACAACCAGAGTTGTGGCGACCATGGGAATACCCTTGATCCACCACACACAGGAGCTTTGTCTAGCACATCCCAGCCCCCACCCCTCTGTACTGGTCCTGATCCTATTCCCCTGGTTTCTTTTGGGAACTACATCCTACAGACTTCTTAACTATGTGAAGCCAACTTTATCTTGTGGTATAGGAACACATGACAATTGTGGGATCCCAAATCAGGCATAGTGATTGGTTTAGAGGTGATCAGGTGACCCAGGTCTAGCTAATCAGAAGATGAATCTCCATCTCAGGCATGGTGATTGGCTTAGAGGTAATCAGGTGACTCAGCCTCAGCCAATCAAAAAGAATCTCTGTTTCAGACATGCTGATTGGGTTAGGGATAATCAGGTGACCTAGATCTGTCTGTCCATAAGAACCTGATCTAACTCCACAGTTATAATAAGGGGCAGGAAAGGCTCTTTCTAGAGGGATTAATGGGACTTCTGCAGACAAATCTGCCACCTCTGGAGATAGTCCTATAAGTAAAGTCAACACAGAAGACAAACATAAAGAGTCACAGGCCTGAGCTTCTATACCCAACTGGCCTAAAGTGAAGGTGTGTGTGTGGGGGGGGTTCATGTCTATAAGCCAATGAGATCAGTTCTCTGTTTCAGCAGTTGAATTAGATTTCCTGTCACTTGTGATTAAATAAACCTTCACTGACATCACCCATTGAAATAGCATAGCAGATAACCCTTGCCCTTGCTCGCCATAGCACTGAGGGGCTTCCATCCCAGACCCTGGCACCCTTTCCTCCTTGAAAGATGGTGTTGCTCCACATCTGAGGCTCGTCCCATTCCCTTGCTAGCCAGGGGTGTCCTGGTAAGTGCAGCTCTGAGTCAAGACCTAGAATTCCAGAATGTACCAATGTCTTCAGCATGCTAGGAAGTGGACTGGCCACATAAGTCCCTTAACTATCATCTAATCCCCCTCAAGGACAGGTCTAAGCTCTTTTTTTGAAGATGCAAAGGCTTAAAAAGGCCACCCTGTCTCTATCCTGCCCAAGCTGGGTTTCTCAGAATGATGGGGCTGCTCCTTCACATTTCTCAGGGACCTGGACTGTGTCCCCAAACAGTCTAGCCCTCCCTGTACAGAGGTCACAAAAGCTTCTCATTTCACATTCATTTTGTGAGTAAAGAGCTTGAGAGCAACAGACCACCACTGCCACCAAGTGTAGGAGCTGAGCTTTTAATGCCCCCATTTGCCTCCCTCCTCAGCCAGAACTGGGCCTGTGGGGCCCAGATGTGGTTCTGTGGAGGAGGAATGCAGACAGAAGCTGCACAATTCTGGTGGCCCAGTGTTCCTGTTGACCTCAACAGAGATGAAGAAAGACCAAATGCCAAGGAAAACAGTATATCCAGTAAGAGAGCTGGGAGCTGGACCCATGAGCATCTTAGGGATGAGGCCTGGCCAGATCTTACATTGTGTTTCTGAGGCCTTCAGAACAAGGGTAGCATCAGGGACTCAGCTACTCCCTGAGGGTAGGCAGAATAGCATGGCTTCTGGAACTCCATACTGGCCTGGGACTGTTGCTACCTGGTTGCTGGTATAGAAGAGCAAGTGTGTACAGAAGCCAAGAAGGAGGGCTGGATCTCAGGCAAGCAGGATTGGAAGACATGAACCAAGGATGCCACACTGGAGGCAGGACCCAGGCCTTGCCTGAGACTCCTGGTCACAATGCTTTCTCAGTCCCAATGGTTGCAGCCCACATTGCTGTCACTGTCATCCCTGTGATCCAGCTCCAGCCCTGCACAGGCCTAAAGGACTGGGTCATTAGTAAAAGTCTATTGGGACTGGGGGAAACACCCTGTCTGAGTGCTTGGGCCCAACCAATTCCAAAGCAGTCACTAACAAGCAGAGACAATCAGGATGGTTAATTAATTCTATTAATATTATTTGTAACACAACTACCAGCTGTGCTGTTTATATATAAAGTATTTGCACACACTCACATGCATACACAAACATTCTCTCTCTCTTTCTCTCTCTCTCCTTACCCCCTTCTCTCTGTCTTTGAAGCAGCCATAAGCTGTTAGGACGTGGGATTTGGGATTTCCATCTGGGGGTGGGGGAGACAACCAGGGCAGGGATATAAAAACAATTGCTTATAGATTCCAGCCAAACATGACTGGATCTGCCAGGTTGGGCACCTGAGGACATACATGTTCCCCTCCATCAATTCCTCATTCACATCTCCACTCATTCAGTCACTCATTACTCCCTTCATCCAGCTAGCATTTTATTATCCAGCTACTCTGTGCTCCATTCTGTCCTAGACACTTAGCCCTAAGCTGGGACACTTGTCATGTTCTTGAGAGACAAGCTGGAGGGAAGGGGTACACATCCTGCTGGCCCCTGGGAATTGGGGACTCCAGGTCGGGGGTCTTGGTGGATGGATGTCCTTTCTTGGGCTGTCCCTGTTGAGTGTGGAGCCTCATTTTTCTTTCACAAATTAATTAAAAAACAAAGAAAAGAACACTGAGGGAGTCTGCATGACCTCATTCCAACGGGTGCTGCTCCTGGTGGGGGCTGTGGCTGGGGTGGGTGGGGACAGGAGACTCCTACAGTCAGCCACAGTCTCTGGCCAGGCTTAGGCTGGGGCCACCTGGCTGGTCTCCGTCTTGGAAGCAGTGGCAGAGGCCTCATCATCACCCAGTGGATTCTTGCCACAGCAGAGGGTTGTGAGCATGCAGTTCCGGAACTGGAAGGCAGAGGGCTCCAGTCAGAACCAGGCCCCACCACCCTGCCCAGCCTCAGCCCCACCACCCACAGGAAGTCCCCTCACTAAGTCTGGCTCCCTGGGGGAGCTTGCTAAGTGTATGTTGCGTCATAGATGCCTGGAACCCAGCACAAGGGTTTTCATCAAATAATATTTCACGGTGTCCTGGAAGTGCTTAGGACCTTCTGTGAAGATCTCTTGTAATTTGAATTTAGGATTTGGCCCTTCCTGTAAATAGGAAAACTGAAGACCAGAGAGGGAGACATCTCACTCTCTCAAGGTCACACAGCCTGGACATGGCAGAGATAGGACATGTACCTAGAGTCTAAGTCCAGAGACCATATCTTTTCTGCAGAGAGACCATGGCTTTTAACGGCAGCTTGTTCCCACTCCTACATTTAGCATTTTCAGCAACTCCTTCAGCTTTATAAATAGCGAGATCTCATGTAGCCCAGGTTGGCTGCCAGATCACTGACCTGCCTGCTTCAGCCTCCTGAATGCTGGGGTATACAGGTGCACAACCATGCCCCACTTTGGATTGGGGTACACATCACCATGTAGCCCAGGCTGACCTGGAGCTCAAGCTCTGCCTACTTCAGTGTTTAGAGCATACACATGTCACTGCACATGTGTGCCTGGCTTCTAACTGACTTACAGAGCAGATTTCCGGAATGATTTGTCAGATGTATTTCATAGGAGCAGGTGTCAGGCCACCTGGTCACCAGGAGGGCTTACTCCCAGCCTGCCCAGAGACTGCATGGCCTGCCAGCAGTCTGGGTGGAATTTCTCTCCTGCCCCACCCTCTTCCCTTCCCCTTCTTTCCCTCCCTCCCCTCCCCTGACCTCCTCCCAGGCACCTGTTTGTTCATCATGATGTAGATGACAGGGTTGTAGATGGAGGAGCTCTTGGCAAAGAAAGCTGGCAGGGTCATGAAGATGGGGCCAAAGTTGGAGCCTTGGTGGGTGAAGATGTAGAGGGCCACACTAGCGTAGGGGACCCAGCAGATCAGGAAGAAGACAACCATGAGGATGACCATGCGGGTGACTTCTTTTTCGGCCTTCTGTGTGGTGGCTGATTCCTGCTGCTGGGCAGCCGCCTACAGAGGTACAGGCCTGTGTCCAGTCCATGGGGTCCATACATACCCTGGCACCCAGCTCTGAACACCCAGCATGGGCCTGGGGACACACATTAGAAACCCCCCCACACTCATACCTCCTTGACTGTGAAAACCAGCTGCCCATAGCAGAAGAAGATGATGATCAAAGGGATGGCGAAATGGACCACGAACATGTAGATGACGAAGGACTCATTGTTGACCTCAGGCTTGAGTGTGTAGTAGTCAATCCCACATGAGCACTGCATGCCCTCGGGGATGTACCTGAGGATTGGTGCAAGAGACAATACAGATGCAGGGGAACACATGCTCGGCTGGGCATAAGTGTGGGGTCCATGGAAGCTGGAGCTCCCATAGGCCTTGGGAAGCATGGTGTCATTACCTGCTGGCCCCATCGCCAGGTGAGACTTAGCAGTCTCTGCCTTTAGGGCAATTCTCAAGCTTCCTATCACTTGACCACACAGCTTTTTTTCTTTCACCAGCCTGCTGCCCTTTGGTGGTTTAAGTGAGTTGGCAGAGGGTTCTGGGGAGGAGACCTAAGGCCTGTCCTGTAAATGCAGCAGTTTGGAGATGTGGGTCTCCTAGCAACAGCAATGCATTCCACACTAAGGATGGGCTTGCAGCCATCCATGGGACTTTGTGCCCCTTTTAGAAACAAGGATATTGTGATGATGTCTGAGGATGGTGACACTGGGCTGCACTCAGAAACCCCAGTGTCCATTGACTGTATCTGTAGAGGCCTGCCAAGCCAAGTGGATGAAGATGAGGAAAGAGACCAGCATGGGGTGAGAGGCTCAGCACAGCAAGGGTCACTAGGTGGGCTCCCAGATGGTGGGGAAGAGATGTGATACGAGAAGGGAGATTCAGATGCTTCTGGGTACCAAACCTCTGTCCCTACCCTCTCTCGTCTTGCCTATATTTGGAGATGGTGGTCTGGGGGCTGGATGGGACCCAATTCCTGGGGCTACAATGACACCATGCATGTTGGGAAGGTTCAGCTTTCCCATGGGGCTGAGGTTCAAGGTCAGAGAGAGTTGCCCCATGCCCAGGGGAACTCAACCAAAGAGGATTGTAGTTTGGCCTTGGCTTAGCTGAGGATTAGGGACTCGGCCAAGGTGAAGGGTTGGGTGTCAGGGTTCCCCTTGCCATTGGGCTCAGCAATGGAATCACACTCATTGCGCCATCTCTGCCCCTCCCTTCTCCCCGGCCCTAGACCTTGGTCTGGGAAAGTCACCAGGATGATTTTAGGGGGAAGACCATGTTATAGAATGCCTGGAGCCAGCCCACAGGCTCTGTGTTTTGAATGGGAACCCCACAAAAGTCAGTGCCATTACCTGGACCAGCCGACGAGTGGGGGAGCAGCACAGGCCAATGCCATGACCCAGGTGAAGACCACACCCATAATGGCATGGTTCTCCCCAAAGCGGAAGTTGCTCATGGGCTTGCAGACCACTACGTATCGCTCAATAGCCAGGACCACCAGGGACCACAGGGCGATTTCACCTGTAAGGCAGTTGGTAGCTATCAGTCCTCCAACTCTGACCTCAGACCAGAGAAAGCAAACATCCCGGAGAGGACAGGATGGCATGGGAGCCTCTGCTTTGAGACTGGAGCCAGGCCTTATGGATGCAGAGAGTTTGGACTGGCCAGGAGGAGGGGGGAGGACAAAAAAACCCATGTGCCTGGGGGAGTGAGCAAAAAGGAACTCCAAAGAACCAAGAGTCTCTCTGTTTGGTTAGGGCTTTCGGTTCAGGAGAGACATGGCCTGGGAATGGCTGTAGCTGTAGCTTCAGGCCACAACTGGCTAGTGCTTTGGCAGGGGAAGAAGAGAGGTGCAAAGAGCGGGCTCCAGACTCCAGGCCATGTGTCACCCATGGGACTCAATATGGAGAAGGACCACAAAATAAAGCAGCCCTGGGGGCATTAATGAGTAATGGGAGTACTACCAACAAGAATTTCTGGATGACAAGTGTGGCCTGGGCCTGACCCTGCAGAGACAAGCTCACTAGTATGGTACCCTAGCTTCTGTCCAGAGACTGGGGGACTGTGATCACAAGAGGTAACAGAGACGCCCAACGGTGCCACCAAAGCAGCGACCTGGACTACATCCCTGGGTCTCATGCAAGCTAGACCCATTGCTCTGGCCTTGGGCTTTCTCGTGCCCACTTTTCCCGTGTCCTCTTACAACATTGCTGGGTCTCAGCCAGGGGACTCAACTCTGGTTCCGGGGCTGCCACATCTCTAAATGAGTCTTTTGCCTGCTCCCTGCCTCAGCTAAGCAAGCTCCATTGTTCTTCCAGGCAAATGAGAGAAAATGTTTGGAAACCCTTGGTGTGGCAAGATGGTCCATGCCTGTGATCCCAGCACTTGAGAAGCTGAGGCAGGAGGACCAGGAGTTCAAGTGCATCCTCAGCCACATAGTTTAAGGCCAGTCTGCACTATATGAGACTGTGTTCTCTCCCAAAGATAGAAAGAAAAAGAAACAAATGACTCCTCTGGATTCCCCTTGTATGGAGCTTGCACTCATGATGGAGGCTGACAGGGCTGGGAAGGCAGTCAGATAAATGCCCCATGTACCAACCTAACTGTCATTTGGACCTGTGGACCTTTTCTAGCTCATCCTGGTGCTCATCTGAATCCGCACCAGCTCAGCTGCCTGAGAGGGTTCCCTCACACACCATGACCCCCCAGTGTCATACACCATGACCCCCTAGTGAGCCCTTGACCTCTTTGAAGCCACAGTTCTGGCATTACTCATGAGATAGATGAGCATCAATGCTTGCTCTAAACAACAGCCTAGCTCAGCATCATAGTTTTGTCAGTGAATAAGCAAGGCCTTTGGATGATACTGATTGGAGAGGAGTGGAGAGAGACCCTTTAAGCTGTTGCTCCCAAGCTGCAGACTCTCCCACGGCACTTTCATGCCCCCTGGGCCCCATACTACACCCCAGTCCCTCTGCTCATACCGCCCAGTGTGGCGAAGAAGCCCTCGATGTTGCATCCTGTGGACCCAAAGACGAAGTAGCCATGCAGTGAGGTGTAGAGTGTGGTGGTGAATCCTCCGAAGACCATGAAGAGATCAGCCACCGCCAAGTTGAGCAGGATGTAGTTGAGTGGTGTGCGCAGCTTCTTGTGCTGGACGGTGACGTAGAGAGTGAGGAAGTTGATGGGGAAGCCAAGCACGATGAGCAGGAACATGTAAGCTGCCAGCATGGAAAACTGCCATGGTTCAGCCAGGTAATACTGTGGATACTCAAAGGGGCTGCGCACCACGCCCGTGGCGTTAGAGAAGGGCACATAAAAATCGGGGCCCTCTGTGCCGTTCATGGCTGCGGCCCTTGAGGCTGCCCCAGGGGCTGTTTGTCAACAGAGATCGAGGCTGCCTGGCGAGCTCAGACACCTACAGCTCCCACAGGGCAACTCCAGGCATCAACCCCCCCAAGACCCTTATAAAGTGACCTTCTCTCCCTAAGCCAGAGGCTGATTCAGCATCTGGGAGATATCACACTAAGAATACTAATCCCACTGCTGCCACTAGGGCGTAATTGGCTTGCAGAGGGGCCAAGGTGACACTGGGTGGAGGCCCTTGAGTAAAGGAAGGGTGTCTCGTCTTGTCTTCCCCAGAGTCCCCCATGAATTCTCTACCCATGTTAGTCTGTGGCCTCAGGCTGCAACTGGGGTCTTAGGACCCTAAGCCCGCTTCTCCACAATGCTCCAACTGACGATGCCGCCCCCTGAAGTCACCTACCAGCCCTCCCCAGTCCTCTGGCCCTGACATGAGCTCCTTTGGACAGATCTGAGCACAGTCAGCTCAGTCCATTACCGCCCACCCCACCCCACCCCAGCTCGATAACTATTTGTTGCATTCAATTGGAATTTGCTCACTCACTTGTTCATTAAACATTTATGAGCCAGCCACCTGGGAGACAAAGAAGGAGGCCATGGCCCTGCTCAGAGCGCTTCTGGCCTAGCAAGACTCAGCCAGAGGAAGAAACACATTCCAGTCCAGGGAGGGATGACCGTGGGCTACTGAGATGTGGGTGGCCTGCTCAGGTGGGGCAGGACATGGGCCCCCACATGAGGAGGCAGGCTGGCAGGTTATTCAGGTAAGTGTGTGGGGCCTGGAGGCCACAGTGAGGGCCTGAGAAGTTTTGCCTTATCTAGAAGGCAGTAGACATACAGCTGGGTGAATCTCAGGGGCAGAGAGGATGACCAGACACCTGGGGCATCAGAATCCTATGTAGACTGAGAGATGCTGGCACTGGGCTGCTGGGGAGGCAATCTGAGGGAGAGGCTGGTCCTGGACCAGCCTGGTGTCTGAGGATATGAGGCCAGCATCTTTGCCATGTAGCAGAGGTCCCCAGAGACCCCCATTTGTAGGGTGCTCAAGGACTACTGTCCAGCTGACACATGCCTGGAGCATTCCAAACAAGGGAACTTCTGGAGGCCCACAGGAGACAAGAAAGCACCAGTGGCAAGAAGCCAGCACCAGATGAGGGAGATGGTAGTGAGTAGCAGTAACAAGGGCTAGTCAAAGGGCAGAAGGAAAGGTCCCTCTATGCAGAAGCTACACCTCCAGCTTATGAAGACCTCTCTGACGCCATGTCACTTGCCACACACGTACCCAGGCCCTGAAGCCTGGGTAGGAACCTGGCCGGGGTAGTGTTTGCCTCCGAGCCTCAGGGCCCTTAAGCTCTCTCTTGCTCAGTCTCTTCATAGCTCGGACTCCTAGATCTGTCTGTGCAGAAAAGCAACCCCTTCCCTGCAGGTTCCCTGAGTGAGAAAAGGGACATGGGATTGGCCTATGTGTCAGGGGTGGGAGTTGGCCCTCTAGCAGTTTAAGGAGCTTGGCTTGGTGATCAAGACCAACATTAATGAGGTCAGGGCTGAGAGTTTGATTCTGACATGATCCTGGTGGTCACCCCCAGATCTACCCTGACCCCTGCTCAGCTCAGCAGCCTTGGCAGGCAGCTCAAGCTAGGGACAGCTGGCTTTGTCCATCCCCTAGGCTCTAATGTGAACCTGCAGGGTGGGGCAGGAACACAGAGGAGCGTAGTAAACACCTGCTGACCCAGTGAGTGAGTGGGCAGGCACACTCTCCTCTGGGAGCTCTGCCCCTCTCTAGGTTAGGGTAACAGATGCTGCTTCACTGGTTGAAAGCTGTCACTGAGATGAGGGGACACTTTCAGTCTGTAGTGTGTTGGTTCAGTGAGACAAGTTCAGAGTAAGTTGAGACGGTCATTAGAAGTCATTAGTGCTGATTGGTTATGCGTTTTCACTTGCAAAGACTGAGGCCTAGGGTCCACAGAGAGTCACCAAAGTCACGTGACTGGCCAGCCACTGCCAGGGCTATAACCACACAGGCTACAGAGTTCTGTGGGTTTCCATTGCCATTCTCCTCCCCCATCAAAACACAGTTTGTAGGAGAGGTTTTGCCTCTCTGTCTCACTGGAGAGAAGGGCCTGCACTGACTCACAGGGACCCAGATGGAGCAATGGTGACCCAAGAGGAGGCACAAATTCTACCCTGTGTCTATGAGTCAGCAGGCTACTCCAGAAAATCCCACACCTCCCTTCTGGGCCTCTGTTTGCTGGGTCTGGGAAACCTGGGGCACAACAGCCATATGCAGACTGAGCCTGGCCTGCTGTCCCCACCAGCACAACCGGTGTGCTCTGGCTCCTCTGCACCCACTTGATGTCCCACTCAGGCCCTGAACCAGCACAGTGGCACCCCTTCCTGAACACCTGCCTCTGCAGGCTACTGGAACTTGTCACCTCAGCCCTTCTGCTCCTCCCTCAGTTCTTCAAGGACAGCCAACACCACCATGCTCCACACCAGGGCCCAGCCCCACTGTCTGCATTGTCTACTGTCTGCATTGTCTGTCTACTGTCTGCATTGTCTACTGTCTGCCCTGTCTATCTACTGTCTGCATTGTCTACTGTCTGCCCTGTCTACTGTCTGCCCTGTCTGTCTACTGTCTGCATTGTCTGTCTACTGTCTGCCCTGTCTATCTACTGTCTGCATTGTCTACTGTCTGCCCTGTCTGTCTACTGTCTGCCCTGTCTGTCTACCGTCTGCATTGTCTACTGTCTGCCCTGTCTGTCTACTGTCTGCATTGTCTACTGTCTGCCCTGTCTATCTACTGTCTGCATTGTCTGTCTACTGTCTGCCCTGTCTATCTACTGTCTGCATTGTCTACTGTCTGCCCTGTCTGTCTACTGTCTGCCCTGTCTGTCTACTGTCTGCATTGTCTACTGTCTGCCCTGTCTGTCTACTGTCTGCATTGTCTACTGTCTGCCCTGTCTGTCTACTGTCTGCCCTGTCTGTCTACAGTCTGCATTGTCTACTGTCTGCCCTGTCACCTAGACCAGTGGTTCCCAACCTGTGGTTCACAAACACTTTGGGGGTTGCATATCAGACATTTACATTACAATTCATAACAATAACAAAATTACATTTATGAAGTAGCAACAAAACAATTTTATGGTTGGGATCACCATAGAATTTGGAAGGTTGAGAACCACTGACTTGTCCTGCTGAACCAAACTCATTAGTGTATGCGGAATGCGGGTCAGCTGAGCCCGTTTCTGTGTGTTCAGCTCTTGGCCCACAGCAGTAGGTGTTTAAGACACACTGTCCCTGTAGGCTAGGAAGCCTCAGCAGAGGTGGAGTGTGCAGTCTGCCTGACCTGCAGCCTGGGTTCTCGCACTCTCAGGAGAGGGGTATTGAAAAGATCAATGCTACACAGCAGTGTGGGATACTGGGGACAGGCTGCGAAGCACTGTGAGGTGCTTGGTTGCCAGAGCCCTGGGAAGCTGTCTCTGAGGAGATATTGGCTGCTCGGAAGTACGGGCAGTTGCAGGGCACTGAATGGAGGATTAGGGACTTAGCCACCAGTGCTAATAACTCTTAAGCCTCAGAAGGAAAAAGTGCTGCTGGGTCAGCAGGCCCCTCCCTGCCTTCTCACCTGTGGCTTAGTTCTCTCGGCTGTGTGAGGCCTTGCTGAGGGCATCAAGAAGACCTGGAAAGAGACAGGTGTCCACTCCTTCCTTCTTCACATTCCTGATGTCTGCTATACACGCTATCGTGTTGAGGGCTGTGCCCTCTCAGGGCCACCATTTACTCCTAGCCACCCTCCCCACCCACTGCCCTGCTTAGATCTGCCTTTGCTGTGTAAACCTGAAGCCAGCCAAGAGGCAGAGCAGAGGGACATCTAACTCCGAGGCAGAGCCATGGGGGGCAGGGGCTTCTGGCTTTAGCGGCCTTTCGGAAGGATCTATAGACATGTAAGTCCCATAGGAGCCAGGTGGCCAGAAGGGCCCTGCAGACCTCAGAGGGTAGCCTCAGAGCCTTGGGGCAGGCCCACCAGCCTGGAGGCCACTGGCTGGCACTGAGGAGCCGCTGTGGGTCACAGGCAGGAAAGGAGCACAATTGCTCGTGTGTTCTCAGGAGGTGTTTATAGTCTGGAGTGAAGGATGGGGTGAGCAGTCCCAGGACGGGTGTTGTGGAATATTATTTTAAGATGTGATACATTTGTTTATGCTGTGGAACATTTGTGAAATGATGCAAAGATGTGTTGCATTCTTTTATGCTGTGTTTAATTCTGTGAAGCTGTGTTACTTTGCCTTCCTAAAACACCTGATTGGTCTGATAAAGAGTTGAATGGCCAAAAGCAAGGCAGGAGAAAGGATAGGCGGGGCTGGCAGGTAGAGAGAATAAATAGGAGAGAAGAGAGAAAAACACAGATCTAGGAGTGAGAGAAGGAAGAGGACCCCAGAGCCAGCCACCCAGCCAGCCATGAAGTAAGAGATTACAAAAGAAAAGGAAAGAGCCCAGAGGCAAAAGTTAGAGGGGACAATTTAAGGAAAGCTGGCCAGAAAAAAGCCAAGCTAAAGCCAGTCATTCATAAGACTAAGTCTCTCTCTCCCTCTCTCTTTGTCCTCTCTCTCTCTCTCTCTCTCCCTCTCTCCCTCTCTCCCTCCCTCCCTCCCTCTCTCCCTCTCTCTCCCTCTCTCCCTCTCTCTCTCTCTCCCTCCCTCCTTCTCTCTCTCTCTGTGATTTATCTGGGAGCTGGGTGGCAGGCCCCCCCCCAAAAGAGTTAAGAGTAAAAAACAGCCAACAACAGGTGGGGCCTGGCTCAATGTAGGCGCCTTGCCTGGTGGTGGCCTCAATGCCCCGATCACATTTGCCATTGCTGTATAAACCCCAGGCTAGGGAAGAGTCACAACAGAGGGATGTCAAACCTGTGAGGCGGAAGCAAGGGGAGGCTGCTCAGAGCAGACATGACCATGCATCAGCAAGAACTGGAACTGTGGCCAGGCCCAGCCTCTGGGGCTTGGCTCCCAGCAGGGCTCTCCTCAATTTCTGTGTTATGGGCTGAGAGGATGCAACCGGCGGCTCAGACAGCCCCTCCCCCTCCAGCCTTAGACCATCTGATCTGTCACTGTGATTGACGCCTGTTTGGTAGCTGGCGCAGTTTCCTCTCTCACCCCACTTTTTTCCCAGCCATATGCAAATGATTTCAGTTCAAGGCACGCGCTAATGGAAATCCTAACACATTAATAAATGTTTAGTGTGAGAGAGAGCATGCATGATCATAAGCAATTAGACACTCGACGGAGGAGTTGTGTTGGCACAACTGTCTGGCTCCCTCCTTCATTCCTTCCATCATCTCCACGGAGGCAGAGGGGGTGGGGAGGTCCTGGACCTCGCGTGGCTCCCTCCTTATCTCCACAGAGGCAGAGGGGGTGGGGAGAGCGTGACCATGCCTGACCCCTGTCGCACACTCTACTCTCATCTCTGTCCCAGCAGCGGGCATGCCACCACCAGCCTCATAGAGAGCCTTCAGCATGGTTCCCACCTGCTCAATCTCCCTGCTCCCACCATTAAGATACTGTGTGTGCCATGGGGGATGTTGCTGCCTGTCCTCAGTCAGGTGGCATGCAGGAGGACTTCAGGTGTGTCCACTTATGGCTGGAAGCCCGAGGGCCTAACACCTGCTGCTCTTCTACTCATAATCCACACAGGGGCTGTGGCTGCAAAGAGGCCCAGTGTGTGTGAGTTCTCCTTTCAGATTGTGCCTGATACCCTTCCCACAACATTCTACGGATCCCACCTGCAACCCCACGCTTCATGCCCTGGAAGGAAATGAAGGAGCCACAAGGTTACTACCCTGTGGAAGTACCCATGGCTGGTGTACAGGGGGCTCCAAGGACGAGACTATTCTTTGGAGCCAGGTATCTTATTTTCTTGTCAAAATGGATCCTCATTAAAACAAAATAAATAAATAACAACAAAGACACCCACGCCCCTGCCCCTTCCCATGCTGCCATGTGATTAGATTTCGTTTTAAGAGCACGCAAAAGCAATGTTCCTTTCGGATCAAATTAGAAACAGGTGCACTTTTGCATACGGAAATTAAGTTGCAGACAATATGAGGATTTTCTAAAACGCAGACACTGATGAAAACGAGTGGCCCTTTTATTTGTCGTTATTGAGGCAATCTGTTGGCAAAGTGTGCACGGTAACGGTCTGACAGATCTGTGGACTCCAGCAGGCTGCCGTGAACACTTGAGCCCTTCTGAAAGTAACAGATTTTTTTTTTTCTTAGAAAATATATGTACGTTCTCTTCTCCATCTCCTGGTGCTATTTACAAGGCACGAAATGCCATAAATAGGAAATCTGTGGTTACACAAGGCAAGGCCCCCTCCCCAACATACAAACTTCATCCGGGAAGGAGACATGTTATAAGGTTTAATTCTTTCTCCCCGACAGTCTGGGGACAGCACGGAGGTCGGGGAGCCAGTGGTCCCAGAGGCCGGTCAGTGCTCAGGGGCCAGTATCGTCGATGCGTCTCCGGCAGTAGGGGCAGCAGGCGTGCTGGAGTACCAGCAGCTCATAGTCCTCCGAATGGAACATCTGAGGAGAGATAGCCTGAGACACAGGAAGCAGGGCCAGGTGTCCCTCAAGCCCTGAGCCTGGGCTGGGACATGCTGCCCTGAGGGGAAGCGGCTAAGCAGCAAGCTGCTGCCAACAGCAGCCCTGTAGCGTGCTGGCCTGAGGACTGGATGAAGTTCCCAGGTACATCATCCCTTACTCAGGGCAGGGCAGAGCAGGAACTGGGTAAAGGCCACTGCGGCCGGCTGGCAGATGCAAGTCAGGGGAAGGCTGTGGCCAGCTCATGAGCCTCCCCCTACATGGCCGGCTTCCCAGGGGAGATACTGACAGTGGAAAGTAGGAGAAGCACAGCCAGTGGTAGGCTGAGTACCTGAAAGCAGGAGGGACACATGGTGATGGAGGCGTCAGGCAGCAGCGAGCGGAAGTACTGCCATTGCAGCGGCGGAGGCCAGCGCTTGATGAGAACATCCCTCCGGCTCATGGAGCGCAGCACTGACCGGTTCACCACCACAGGCACAAACTCAGAGCCGCCTTGCTGTGAGGAAGATGTATGGGGTGCTATGCCTTTGGCCTGGTCCCTTGGAGATCAAAGGGACACCGCCACATCTCAAGTCCAGGCAGCCCTGACAGTGACGTGCTCCCCATGCCAGCACTGAAGTGGCCTCGGAGTGACTCAGTCACCACAGGAAGCTGTCCAGTTCTGTTTCCCACTGCCATGTCTGAAGTTGTAGCTGAGCGCCACACTAACTGAGGGTCCCTGTGTGCCCGGGGAAAGGACCGGCAGCTCTGCTCCAGCTCTCTCAGCACCCTCCTACTCCTGACGTGTCTCACCTCAAAGCTCAGCTTGGCTGTGAACGGGTCATCATCGCCTATGGCTTCCATGGCCTCATCCAGCCTCAGCGTCTGCGAATCTGGAGGGTTCTGGTCAAGGATGGAGCTGGGGGCCCAGTAAGGCATAAGCACTGCCCTCCAGCCCACACGTTCACTCCCACGGCCTCAGCCAGGTCTTACCTCTCTCACAGACTTGGGGAGAGTGGCACAGTGGCTGGGAGAGGCCCCAGGTAGAAGACGGGGAGGAGGGCACAGGCCAGAGGAGAAGGGGCCCCGTGGGATCATTTGCTTTCCCTAGCCTCTAGTCACACCAGGGCTCACAGGGAGTGGCCATTCAAGGGCCCTGAGTAGCTGGAGACTATAGGCTCAGCTGCAGCTCCTCGAGAAACTCAGCAGTCATAGCCACCGAGTGAAGGGCAAACACTCTTACAGATCCCAGCCCTACCAGCCTTCCCTCTACCCAGTGGTGATGGAGCTGGTGTAAGGCACAGGCAGGGGTGCCTCGGGCAGGGATTGGGTGTTCCAGCGAGGAGCACCAAGGGTACTGAAATGCCTACAGGGATCAGCTATACTACCAGCAGCCATCTCTGTAACTAAGGATGAAGCACTTGCACAGCAGAACCAGGGGGACAGAGGCCTCCTTGAGGATGGGGTGGGTGCCCAGGAGCTTCAGCCTGGGTTGTGATTCCTACTATTGCATGGAAAAGCTACCTGAGCAAAAGCCGGGGGCCCCTCAAGAAAACACACTGTGCCTTCTGCTTAGCTAGGGGCCAGAAGCAGGATCCATGCCTTCAGCAGCAGGGTAGGGAAACCTCACAGGAGGATGAAGGTGCCACTCTCCTTGTGCCTGCAGGCTCTGGCCCACTCTCTGCCCATCCCTGATGTCAGTCCTCACTACACGGGGATGTTCCCAGTCTTTCTGGATCTCATTCCTTCTGTCCCTGCCTGGCCCAGGCCCAGAGCACAGGATACTGTTGCTTGCAATCTCCTGCCATTTGCTCTCCCTCTTGTGTCTTGGTGCCTCCAGGTCGATGAGGGCGACAGCTTCTTCATCAGAGATTCCCTCTTCTAGGTAGAACTCCACCAGGTGCAGCACCTCTGGAGGGACAGGAAGGGGCTGGGGGGTGGCCAGAGCATGCGTCCTTCCCCCAGCAGCCTGTCACAGCTAAGCGGCACATGCATGTTGTGAGGAGGGGCCGGGACAACTGCAGCCTCCCAGACTCAACAATAGCCCCCCGCTTGTCGTTAGATGAGAGTGGGGCTCCTGGCTAGGGACACACTGGGCCCTGTCTCTGTGGATCCTGACAGCACTTCTGCACGCCAGGTATGGGGGTGTCACCCCATGCATGTCACATGGCTCACCATAGGAAGAGGCAGAGAAGATAAAGGGCTGGCGGCAGTTGATGCACACGTTGCCCAGGTTGTTCAGCAGCGGGTTGTTGGTGGAGCAGCGGTAGCACAAGGGTACCAATTCCTACAAAACGAGCATGTGTCTGCCCAGGCGGAACCAGAAGTATACACACACCCACTTCCTCCCAGGGCAAACGGACTGCATGCTGTGGGGAAGCTGGCCAAGGTCTGTGATTACACCTGTGAGACACAACTGTGATTACACCCGAGGCCCACTAAGCCAGACACCTCCTCCAAGCCAGGCCTCACCCTGACACTGTCTTCACAGGAATAACTGTATCCACTGTCACTTCCTGCCACTCACCAGGCTCCAGGCACTGTGTCAGGCACATCATTTATGCTCACAGTGGCCTCCTTCCACCTGTGGAGAAGGCTTATAGACACCCATCTGACAGAGCAGTACACTAAAGTTCAAAGGCATGCTCTCACCTCGCTGTCATGGAAAGGCTTGGAGCGGATGGTCAGGGTGCCCAGCTCAATGGACTTCTGGATCCTTGCTGGGATCTGCAGCCCCCGCAGCTTGTCATAGGCATGCCGGGCCAGCTTGTAGGCACCCAAGGCCTTGCTCTGCTTGGCCAGTGTGAAGAGGGTATTCCTGCCATTGGCAAGGTTAAGGACAGCAGAGGTGTGACTAGGAGCCAACACTACCCACCCTGGGCTAGAAAGCCTCTTGTGCTGGTGACAGACCATAAGCAGGAACTGAAGGGATATTTGTTCATTTTGAGACCTGTGTCTCTAGGATGACCAGGCCCAGGAATCTTTCCAGAGACAAAGATGGGACAGGGCCTTTTGGAACCTCTTCCTTTTGGGGGGCAGGCATCATGGTCTCACTATATAGCCTAGGCCAGCCACAATCTTTTGGTGCTAGTAGCCATAAGCTGACTTCAGATTCTTTGGGCCTCCTGTGGCTTTCCCTGCCTTGTTGCACTTGCCAACCCAGATCCAGGACACCTGGCACCAACTGTCCTTCTGTCCTACCAGCCCTGCCAGCTGGTGTAGCCTGGGGCCACACTGAAGACTCCCCTGATCTCTGGGGTCCCTCTGAGCTCCGCATCTAAGGACAACAAACCTCTGTATGCCACACGAGGTCACCTCCAATTCAGGCTGTCCCCAAGCCCTTCTCTTCTTCCCTGCCTCCCTGGAAAGCAGCTTGTCCCTGGCACCCCAAGTGGCATGGCCCTCACTCTCCTTCCTCAGTGTGACCTCTCTCTCATTGTCCCAGCGACCTGTGTGGTGAGCCTCTAATTCCTCCATGTCAGGGACCATGTCAGCAGTCACATCTGTGTTTCCACTGGACAACACTAGGGAGGGCTCATTGCTCAAGTCAACCAAGATGCTCAAGCATCAGAACTTTCCAGACAGAGGGTAGCAGGGATGGCTGTGGCACTCCTTTGGTGAGCCTGACCTGCCAGTGAAAGGAGTTATCGCAGTGAAGGCCATTTGTGTGGGACATTTCCCCTGAAGAGTAAACGACGAGTCTGGACCCTCCAGGAAATGAGTTCTTAGCGTGAGCTGGGGGTGCTTTTCTGGGAAGGGTTCTACAGGAGGCAGGGGGACCGGGAAATGGTTTGTGAAAGGCTGGACCATTTCCCCCGCTGTGCTTCTGGCCCTTCTGTAGCTCCTTGGCAGGGGAAAAGAAGACTCACAGCACCCACACAGGAGCTGTCTTGTCCACACCCACCTCACGGGCCTCTCTTCACCACCCACCCTCTCAGCAGTCTTCCCCGCTGCCTTACTCTGGAGCATGAAGGTCACCTCCTCTGGGAAGCTGTCCCTGATCAGACCCAACCTTACGTCCATTTTACTCTCGGGCACAGAGTACATATTTCTGAAGCCCCTGCTAGATGGCAGCTTTGTTACCTGGGCTGATGTGACCCCCAATTCCAGCAGAAGGCCTGCCTGGGCTTCTTAGTCTCAGTGTCAGCCTTCTTTGTGAGTTCTGAGAGGCCTGGGACAAGGTGCTATCCAGACCACAGGCCAGGGGCCACCAGACAGTCCTGAAAACCAATTTCCCCTTGGCACTGGCCGCTCAGCTGCCCAGCTGAGTCTCTCTCCACTCCCCAGTGGTTGCTGAGAGAGGGCACTTCTGCCAGTAAAGTGCT
Source organism: Cricetiscus sungorus (assembly GCA_030556225.1). Lineage (NCBI taxonomy): Eukaryota > Metazoa > Chordata > Mammalia > Rodentia > Cricetidae > Cricetiscus > Cricetiscus sungorus. Next base: position 27,555,958 of record JANBXA010000735.1, on the reverse strand, counting down.
CTGTGGAGAACCCGGGCCATTAGACAGAGGGCCAGCAGAGTGGCGGGGGAGGATACACTTTCGAGATGCCCAAGGGGGTAGCCTTGGTCAGGCTGTGCAGCAAAAACTTGGAGATGTTGAAGAGGGTTTCGGGGAGGTCAAAGCTGAACGGCTCCTCCTGCAGCAAAAGAAAGAGCATAACATTCCCCACTGGAAGGAGGGGGCACTCTGAGCACCTACTATGTGCTGGTCCTCGCAGCTGGCCCTACTAGCCTTTAACACAGACAGGCTTGTGGCTCTGTACTTTTGGTACAAAGGGAAGTGATGCCCTAAGAAACGGCAGTCCACGTCACTCACCAGAATGGACAGAGGTGAGATTCAAACCCAAGGTTTATGCCCCCAATCCTAGAGAATGTGCTTCTAAGAACAGCAGTGTCCCTGAGGTGCTCCATTTGCTAAGCTTGAGGCCTCTATAAGAACATGACCTAGCGGGGCACGTAACCCCTTCCTGCAGGACACAGCAAGCCTCTTCCATGTTCCTCAATAGCTGCTGATGTAAAATGTGCCACCAAATGCACAATGCCCAGGCTGTCCTAGGCTCTCACAGGTGGTCTCCACAATCACTGGTGGAGTGAACCTCTTGCACCCAGGGGCTTCCAGAAGTACAGCCAAACCCATCAGGGAAGGTTCTATCTACAGGGCTTGTGCATGGTGAGGACCTGTTTTGAGGGAATCTGACACTGCCATCAGGCTACAAGTGCAAACCGCACTTCAGATATGGACGGACCGACCAGCTCCCTCCCACCGGAGCTCTCCTTAAGGATCTGGCCAGGCTGTCTGATAACAGCCACCCGGCTTGGCCCTGGTGAGGCCCAAAGCTGTGAGAAGTGACTTTCTACTTTGGTTCAGAACCTAGCAACTTCTCTCTACTGACTTCTCCTGAATTCCTAATTACATTTCTTTCTTCCTATATTCTTTCCTACTCCTCCTTGTTGCTTGTTTATATTTTGAGAAAAGGTCTTTAGCTTGGGTTAGCTGTAGCCTCTTATATAGCCAAGGATGATTTTCTTGCCTCCACCTCCTGAACGTTGCCACGTGCCACCATGTTGGCTTACACACTTGCATTTCTGCAGCTTCTGCTGGCTTCAGGGAACCCTGAGAAGCACACTAGCCTGGGTGTGAGCTTGAGCACTGGGCAGGGGGGGGAGCAATTGCCCAGATCGCCACTGCTTCTCTGGGAAAGAAGCCCAAACCTCTAGAAGGGTCTATGTTTCTCTTTGCCATCTTATGATCCATTCACTCAGGGATGCATGGTCCAGTGTCAGATCTGCCACAGCCTGCCCCTCTTCTTTACTTGTCCCTCTCCTTGGTGGAGGGACCACCTCGTCAAAAAAGTCACCTCAGAGCTTTGCCCTTGAGGTGAGTTCCTTATGGCAGGGACTCACTGCTGTGTCCCAGGCCTCACCACAGGGACTGCCACATACAGCCACTGGTAGAAGGAATAGCTCAAGAAAGTGGCTCTGGCGTGGAGGCCAGCCTGAGTGCCAAGGATGGCCCTAGCTAGCACTGTGTGCACCAGAAACACAGCTTAGCTGTTAGGTGAGGCGACTCCTGTAGACACAGAGAACAGGGAGAAGCAGGCACCCAAGGAGCTTAGCACACCCAGGCCTGGCCTGCCTCCAATTCCAAGCTGGGTGCAAGCTCCTTTGTTCATAGCTTTTCAGCTGTTTGGGACAAGGAGCCCGTACATGCTGGAGCCCGTACATGCTGTTCGCGAAGAGATGGCACCAGGACTATGGATAGGCCCATAGCCTATAGGAGACCTAATGCTTTCCAGAGACTCAGACAGTACTGAGAGCAATACGGACAAAGGGTAGAGGCACTGGGGTGGGGGGAGGCAGGGCCTCTAAGAGGCCAGAGAGCAGACACTGGACTGAGGTGAGTGGGCTGTGGAAGCTGCTATGAACCCTCCACCTGAGGTTTGACAGGAACCAGAGCCACATTTCCAAAGTGAACTCATAACATCCCATCCATCCATCATCTCCATCTCACAGACATGGGAACTGAGTACAGAGAAGGTGTAGGGCGGGCCAAGGTCACATATCACAGTGGGACATGAGGCATCCAGAGTCATCTTCTGAACCCACCTCCTAGAGGCTGAGGGCACAGACTGCAGTCAGTAAGGACTTAAGCCCTGGCTCTGCCACTTACTAACTGTGGCTCTTCTCTATGTGGAGCAGATGAGGGGATGCACTTATCTCACAGTACGGGCAAAGGATGAAATGAGTAATACAAGAAAGCCTACAGGGTCCAACAGAGCAGGAACTCACCGATGGGGTCCACAGGAGAAGCTCACACTGTGGGTTAATAAAGACTGTGGCGCGCTGAGGGGACATGGGATGAGGTAGATGGTGACTCATTTAACGTGGCCTCATCACAAGAGTTAGGGAATGACTCAACCAATTGTGGGTCTCTGGAGATCATGCCAACCCTCTCGCTTTGTAGGGAAGACTGAGCCTTCACTTATTTAAAGGCATCAAAGACTAACTAGAAACTGGAAAGGCCTATCACAGCTGGACTGGGCTTGCGTCATGTCATAAAAGTGGCAGGTGAGGAAGAAGCCCCCTCTTCCCAGGGAGAGCAGGTTTCTGGACAGCTCACCACACCTCCATGGGCACTTTTCTCCAGAGGCCCTTGCTGAGCACTCGAGGCCCAAAGTTGCCATCCTCCAGTCTCCTGGCCACCTTACCGTATAGCGATGAATGGTTTGGTAGCCATGGTACAGCTCAGCCAGGTGCTGGAAATGGTGGAATTTGTCAAGCATCACATCCTTCTGTGCAGGATCTGCTGTGAGGGAGGAGGGCAGGAGGGGAAGAGGACAGGAAAAGAGGAGGGAGGAGGGAAAAAGGGGAGGAGGAGGAGGAAATGTGTCAAATAGTATCATTTCTTCCTATGCTGCTCAGAGGGGACAACAGGACAATGATGGACAGGTGCACTGCTTAGGAGTGGTCCATCTAGGATAATAAGAGTCTCAGCTGGGCAAAGCTCCTGGCCAGGAAGCACCTGATAACAGATCTCTCCCAGACCACACACTGTATCCTCCCAGTTCTGTTCACTGGGCCAGCACCTGCTATGTCCAGCAGTAGAGGAGCCCTACTGGCTCAGACACACCAGAGGAGCCTGGCAGGACAAGGGTGTGCAGATGGTGTCTTCACTGGCTGTCTGTGTTCACGATGCACCTCTGCTTATCAGCTATTTATCTCAAGTGCACATCAAGGCCAGGACAGAAAACCCCACCTCACACCTGGGCCTGACAGTTCTGACTGGGAGCTGACAGCTGTGACTGCAACTGGAAGGGAGCAGCACGGGCCAGAACAGTTGAGGAAGGCACTGTCATGCTGCAGACTCTGTGTCCAGTGCCCTTCTCACTACTGTGCAGCCTTGGGCACAGTGCTCCTCCTTCCCTCCACTCAGAAGTCCTCAGGGCACCAGGGGAAGCCATGGGGATGAAAGCAACTCTGAAACTGTCCTCCTGCCTGGGATGAAGGAGATTCCGGAGTGGGTTATTGTAAGGTGATCTCTTCATCTTTTCATTTAATTAAATTTTTTTTAAAGCCAGGGCTCTCTCGGGCCCAGCTCCAAGCTCCCAGGTAGCAAGAGAGGGAGATGCTCTGAATTAGCAACGCAGGGTGGGACCTCCCACCCAGAAGACAGACTGCCAGCCAGTCCTACTTACAGGCAAACTTGAAAGAGATGACAGGCCAGATTGTGCCATTGCAAGGCATGCTCAGGGACAACACACTCAATAAACAAGCCCAGGGCTTTAATGAAATGGCCCTGCTCTTCTGATTTTATCTGGTGCCAGAGAAGGGCCAGGGAAGAGGCCAGCCGGCTGTCGCTTACTCACCTTGCGCCATGTCGAGGCACTGCATGGACAGCATCCAGTAATAGTAGGCAGCGTCGTTAAACCTGCTCTCCACCACGGCATTGTGCGTGAGCTGCTCCAACACTCGGACTGCTTCCCCTTGCCTCCCGGCCTTGTGGAATGCTAGGGGTCATGAAAGCATATGCATGTCATGGAGAGTCAGACATAAAGCAGGGGGATTGTGCGGGGCTTACATGAGGCTGCTTGGGAGGCAGGCCACTCGTTGGAGCATCTGTGGTGCCTCGCTGCTGAGATGCGCCTCTCAGGCCGCAGGCTATAAATAACCAAGGCTACATCCTGAAATAAGCACAGGGAGATGCACTCCTTTTGGCTGGGAAATGGCAACCTACTTTAGCAAGGCATGGCAGAGAGAAAACCTGAGGTGCCAAAGCTGCCACAGCCCACAGGGCACTTGCCTTCACTCCCCTCCAGGAGACTTCGTGAGTCCTGGTGGTACTAGCAGGACCCGCGCTACTCATGGAGCTTGGTGGGTCACAAAACACCTCCACTGTTAATGACTGCATTAAATCCCCAGGACAAAATTCTAAAGAAGAAAACCAGCCCTTGCTAATGAGAAACCATGAGCTTTGCCAGGTGGGGCAGAGCATCATGCCAAGGTCAGGGACAGAAGCCACTCTAGTCCTGAATCCATCTTAGCTGTGTGCTTTCAGATACCACCAACCTGAAAAGATCTGGCTCGGCTCACAAAACCAGACATTTGTGAAAGAAAGCCAGTGAAGACTTTCTCAATCATGCTTACGTCTGTCTGCTTAACAATTTCCTGGGCCCCTCTCTACTATGCAGCCAACTTCTGGGGACCCTGGGACTGCCAGGGAAAGACCAGGAGCTCTGACACCTGTGCACGTGTGGGCATCGTTATGACCCATAGCCCCAGCCTGTGGAGAAGGAAAAGGTCTGGCCTTGGTTCATTCTCATCTCCCGTCTCTTGTCTGAGTACCAAGTTACTATGGCGATGGATTCTTGGAAGGGCGACACAGACAGATGGATAGGTTGATGTGTTTTGCCCAAACATGCAGATACTTCAGCAACTGGGTGCTCTGGAAATGCTGAGGCGTTAGAGAACATGCTGTCCTTCACAGGGGCTTTTAACCAAGGAACTCCAACAGGGGACATTTGTTCTGCAGTGTGTCAGGAGGTGGCAACTGCTACCATATAGAAGTGTAAATGAGATGCTATGGAATACGACCCACCCACTTCAATTAGGAGACTCTAAACAGGCGTAAGAATTAGGCTCCCAGTTGGACAGATCCCGATCCAATTCCAGCTCTGCTGCTTGCTAGCTTCGCACAGCACACGTAGCCTCTGCATCGCGGCAGGGCTGTTGGCAAGATTCAAGGTTATGCAGGTTAAGTGCCCAGCTAGCACCTGCCATAGTGAAGGCAGTCACATGGCTAACCGATGATGAACGTTATCAGTTAATGCGCCTTACTTGCTTTGGCCTCTATTTCAGATGCCATCACACCCTGTGTACGGCTCATTTCACCAACAGAAACACCAAGGGGCAGAGAGGCTGCTTGGCTTGTCCGAGCCAGAATTGACGTTCACTTCTATCTCAGTAGAGGAAAACAGGAGGGTGAAACTACGCCCAACACTAAGGGCGGTTCTCTCCTTTGTGAGAACCTTTGGCTTGTGACCTCTGCAACTTCCCAGCTAGTGGACTACAGGCCAATTCCTTTACCTCCTTCAACCTCAGTGTCCTTCCTCGTCCACAAAAATGTAAATAACATTAAAGGGAAGGCACAGTGGAATGCAGGTGTTGTGCAAGGTTAATAGGGAACTGCTAGGACCTGTCTGGGGTCCTGAGCAAGTAAGCAATGGGCCCAAGGGGTGACCTCACTGTCCATGTCCAGCAAGCACATCATAAGCCAGGATGAAGCCCCTGTCCTGGGGCCTGCTGAGGGAGGGCCAGGCAGCCCCTGCCCTTGTCTCAGCAGCCTTCCCCACCCCTTCTCCACAGTGCAGTCTGTGTGGCCTACCTTTCTGGGCTTCCTCAAATCGGTCGTTCTCTGCTAGCCACTGCGCATAGGGCACGTAGATGTCATCTTTGAACTCAGGGTGCTTCTCACCCAAAGCAAAGGCCTAGAGGGAGGAGTCAAGGCATTCTTAAGGAGGCAACCCCCGCAGCCTCTGAAAATGTGGCACTTGGCGGAATCTGTTAGGGATGTCATATTTTGCCAGCCTGACAACTCTGAGGGGGAGAGTGTCTCTCCCTCCAACCATCCCCAGCAACACAAAAACAAAGCAGCTCTTTGAAAACAAAAGGCAATTAACGGCAATATGCAACTGACTGGATTCAATAACAACACAGTCTGTTTCTGGACCACAGAAGCAGCACAGAATCGGAAACATTTTATTTTGAGGGTTTTGCGTGGGCTCCTGTAGCGCTGCAAACAGATTTCTTTTAATTGCAGGCGACACCTAAGGAAACAGGATTGACATTATCTTCATCACTGCTTACTAGCTGTCACAGAGGATTGCGGACATGGTGCTGTATGGGACTCCCGGTGACTGCTTCATTAAAACACTGAACCACCTGCCAGGCCATGAGAGCAGCAGAGGAGGCTCGGGAGGATCTAAGATGAGGAGCTAACTGCTGGCTGCTGGATAACGTTTATCTTGAGGAGCCATTACTGCTTCCATCCCTAACCTGTTCTTCCTGTCTGTGGCCTGTCACCTCAGGAAGTGGAGCCAGTTGGGGGGTAGACAGGAAGCAGGCTGTCCTTACTCAGGTAGTGCCCTGCCATGACTCTGTAAGAGACGCCATGGTGGATGGACACTACTAATCTCCAGGGCACAGGAAGAGAGGCTCTGCCCTGGACTCCTAGCTAGCCTTGGCTCCAGGACAACTGTCGCTCTGATTTGCCTGGCTGATTCTCCTTACTGGTCCTCTCACACCACAAGTGTCAAGACTAGGAAGAGGGATGAGGGCAGGGGACATATGCCCTTGAAACAGCTCTCGTAGCTTGTATCTGAAAAATATTGTTGGCATTTCCTACCAAAATGCCACACAGGTTTTAAATGCCACCCAGGTGTGTGCCTACTTTAGAGGTGAGCCTGAGACTGTGGAACTGATCAGAAGTGGCTCAGAGTAGCAGCTGGCACAGGAGCTGTCACCCTGACCCTCATAGCCGCAGTGCCTGTCACAGGCTTGGCCCAGAGCTGGCAGCCACTAACAGTTTTCTGAATGAATGAATGGAACGGAACGAACGAACGAACGGAACGAACAAATGGAGAGTTATGGTGAAAAGGCCCTTCAAGATAATCTGACTGCTAGGCAATGGCCCTTCTATCATGAGGGCAGCTTCGCTCCATCTTAGTCCCCAGCTGCTCAGTCCCCACTTGCCTGTGGCCAGGGGCTCAATTAGCCTCCCAATCCATAAGTGCTGTCTCTCTCACCTCATCCCAGCGCTTGGTGTCCACATACAGCTGCACCAGAGACCTCAGGTCACCGACCTTTAGGTAGGTCTCGGCAGCATAGCCAGGACTGTCCAGCTTCTTAAAGTACCGAGCACACATGAGCAGGGGCTCCCGCTCAGCCTTGTCCAGCTTTCGAGCAATGTCAATCAGCCTGGAGAGGAAGGGAGGGCACCTGTGAGGGTCTGAGAGCAGAGGAGGGGAGGCCTCTGGGACTCTCAAGGACAGGCTCTGTGCGGGTTCATTCTGCTATGCCCCATGCTAACAGTGGTGCTATGCCCTGGGGGGGGGGGTCCACAGGCAGTTATGAAAACAATGGACGCACACCCCAGAAGCAATGACAGGGTCCAAGAGTACCGCCACTAAAGACACTGCCCATATCATGTGCCTCTTACACCAGTGAGATCTGGGATCCACTGCCAAATACTGGGAAGGGCCATGAGACCCTCCAGATGTGGTCTCACAGAGCCATCTTTCCTGCCCTGAGAGGGAAGAATAAGCACTTCCACTTTGCAGGTGAGATGGCTTGAGTTTGAACTACCCACACAGTGACTCCTGCCCAGGGCTCCACAACAGGAAGCGGCAGGGTTGGTCCAGGCGCTGTGGGGAATTCCCACAGGACATCAGCTGCTGGGGTATGAGAATGCCTCGGCAACTGACACTCTGAAGGAAGTGACAAGTGTGAACCCTGTCCTGGGTCAGGAGGAAGGGTGGAAGCCCTGGCAGTGTCCTGCTGGCTAAGGGATTGATCACAGAGAGGCTCCCTGAGGCCATTACTCATATCTTCCCAGTAGTGATGGGTCCTCCTGCTGCCCATCGGGACATGGGCTAGATTCAATGCTTTGGGGTCTAGACAGCTCAGTGTTTGCAGTAAAGCAGCTCTCAGAGTGAGAGCTCTACCCAGCCTGCTTTGTGTGAGAACAGAAAAGGCTCTAACAGACCGAATTTCAGACAGGCGGGCTCAGAGAAGCCTGTCAGTCTAAGCTCAGAATAATAATGGCGTCTAAAAATAATACTCCTCAGCAGCAAAGGGACATGTTTTTAGGGAAAGGTAGAACAGGCAGCCCCCAGAGCCTAAAAGCCCGCCCCCCAAACCGACATTCCCAGGGGAAAGGTGCCTGTTACAGCCAGACCCAGACAAGGGACAGAACACACTAATGTCTCTTCCTTGAACTAGTTAAGTGTCCCCAGGGGAACTTAATACATAGCACTTGCAAATCAAAGTGACATATGAGAAACTAGTGGGGGAAGTAGAGACCATGAGCCTGCTTGGCTCCCATCAGCACCACCCATTTTGTAGAGAGAATACTTGGGGCACAATCTAAGATCTAAGCCTGCGTCTTTCAGATACCATTCCTAGACAAAGGAAGGCTGGGGGTAGATTACCCACAAAGGTCCCTTGGGGAAGGGTCCACACACTAACCTGTTCTCCCCAGGGCCTGACTATGCCAGTGGCATCTGCCTGTGGACCACACTGCTGCCTCCTGAGCAACCAGTAGCTTTTAGCATACAGTCTTCTGACCGAGAGGGCACCTGGAGGATGGGTGCCAAGTCCTAAGATGGAACCATCATGTGGCATGCAACTACAGCCCCAGCCTGTTCCCCCTCCTCCATTCCCTTGTACCTAGGTTCTATTCCTCTCTGTCCCAGCTCCTCTACTGTCCCTTGGGGCCTGAAGCCACCACAGTCCCTGCTGGCCTTACTCTGTCTCCTGACTATATTCCCTCCCCTCTAATTGAAAATTCAACAAGGCCACTTCACAGGAGGACTCAAGAAAAGATGCCACAGTTCCTTCCAGATTTTCCACTTCCCTGATGGGCAGAGGGCTCTTCTTGTGCATTCAGAACTCTCATGCTCAGTAATAGGGGCACTGAAACCACCCACGTCACAGCCTAAAGCTTAGCCTTACCACTTCCTAGACACTTGGCCTTTGAGGACACGAGTCCCTTGAGCCATGATTTCATTTGCCAGGTGAATGAAGACAACCAAACCTGATGCAGGGGAGAGTTGGGACGCCTGTAAGGTCAACACAGAGCCTGAGGGACATCTGTGTGTGTCCTGCTTGGTCCCTACCCACTTCTCATGCTCCTCTAAGCCAGTGCTACCTTGTTCAGGCTCTTCATCTTCAGAGGACCTATTGCTTTCATGTTTGGTTCAGATATTTAGAGAAACAATTTTTCCCTTGTCAGTCAAAACTCAGAGTTGACACAGTGCCCAGTGCTCCCAGGCAGGGGCTCAAACCTACATGTCGACCCAGCCATGGCTGCCACTGATCTCTATGGCCTTGGTGTGCTCCCCTGCCGAGATGTACATCTCTACCGCAGCTTTGGGCTCGTTGATGTTTCTAGCCCAGTCGGCCTGCTTGGTGATGAGCATCTTTGTTTCTTTAGGGTCTCCAGATCCAAGGAAATCCTGAGGAAGCACAACAAACAAAAACACTCCAGATTAGGACTTCCTGTGCCAGCATTACATCAGCTCCTGAAAGCTGAGCAGGGAAGGGCTCACTTGGCTTTACACAGGAGCGGGATGCATGAGAGCCCAGCCCTGTGTGACTGAGTGTGGGGCAGTCCCAGGTGTCCAGGAAGGGAGTGTGCATGGACCACCCGAAAGTGCTACTGGGACCACAGGGACCCTCCATGTCTCCTTCCCTTCACACTTGTTCCAAACACCTTACAGACTCTGCAGGTTACTCTGTGACCTCCACACAGTGACAGAAACATGACTGGCTGCAAAATTACAAATATTAGTCCTACAATCACTGCTCACACACTGGGATGACACCAGATGCCCCGGGCTAGTACTGTGCACATGGTCCTCTAAAACACACAAGGATGCACAAAGTTCTGGGTTCGGTCCCTTGTGTCCTCCTTCGGCTGCCACACTGAAGTGCCATCCTCACCTCTTTTCTCAGCTGTCTGTGCCTGCACTCAGATCATTCTGTTGGCTTTGTTCCTGAGATATGTCTATGACAGACAACTGGCAAAACACTCTCTGGCTCATTCCTCCTCCTCCTTTTTTATTTATTTATTTTTTTCCCAAAGAGGGACTCACTATGTTGCCTTGGCTGTTCTAGAACTTGTTATGTAGACTAGACTGGCCTTATAGAGATCTGCCTGCCTCTGTCTCCCAAAGCTGCCCAGTGGTTCATTAAGTGACACCAGATCTTGTTTTGAGGTCAAGTTTGCACAAAAAGGAATATGATCCACGGAGGGACAACAGAAGCAGAAGATGAAGGAATAGTCATTCCTTCCTGAAGGTTCAGAGACTGGGCAGGGCCTGGATTCTTTTGAACAGTCCTTCCTGAAGGTTTGGAGATTGGGCAGAGCCTGAGTTCTTTTTACCCCAACTGGGGGAGAGGGGGTCCCTGAGGGCTTCTCTGGGTTATCCCCAAAATGTAGCAGAAACAGCTTCAGAATGTCACCTCTTTTCAGGACAGAACTTCCATAGTTGAAGCTGCCTCAGTGCTGACATTTTTCAAGGTAGGGCTTTTCAAAACGGGGAACTGAGAGGCACACAGCCCAGATCTGCATTACTAGAGAGAAGTGGTTTGTCTTAAGAGAATGTACCCTGAAAAGTGCTCTGTGTCAACCTCACAAAGTATAAAAAAGCACTCCTTTCCTCGCGATTAACACTCATTTGTCAGGAAAGTGAAGTCAATGTATGCTGAAACCCACTTGAACAATTAGCTCATTTCTTTTTCCATTTGCTTTCAGGGTAATTATGTAGCCCCTAAAACCATATATTAGGTTGGCCTAAGACAACCAAATAATTCAGGAAGGGGAGGAAAGGCATCATTTTACCTGTTACAGACCAAATAAAGTCAGGGTCGCCTGGAGCTGGCCTCTGCCTCTGCTTGGGGCACACAGAGAAAGGGCTAGGGACCAGCCATTGAGGACACCTGGCTTGGGCCATTACAGACACACTGTGCTCACAGTTATGAAGACATTGACTCCTCATGTACACAAAGTTTTCCTGATCAGCTAGCTGCATGAGGTTAGCACCAGAGACGGGCAGTATAAAAGTATAGAGGTGTCCTTCAGAGGGACTTTGGCAAGTGAGTGCTCAGTGAGATAACAAAGGGAAAGGCCAAAAGCTAGGAGGGGCCACAGTGCAAGATGTCTCCCCAAGAGGACCATGAAGGCTCACAGCTCACTGGCTTGCAGAAACCTCCCTGATAGGAGGCAACCACCTCAATCCCAGCCGTCAGCTCAGACTTGATTCAAGCTGAGCCAAAACAGTTCCTTCAAGGCTCAACCAAGTGGGTTTTCAAAGGCTTTTTGGTTCCATGAAGCCAATTTACATGTTATCTGGGGCCACAGCAAAGACTCTGACCTGGAGTGGACAGACGGAGGCCGTGCTGAGTGATGGATGAGATTGAACAGGGTTCTCATGCTTGGTGCTTCTGATAAGGACGCACTACACAAGAGTTAAGAGCACTATAATCCCTTTATCACCACATAAACATGTCACTTGTCCGGAAAGCATACAATTTATTTGTACGTGGGAATGTAATTTAAAAATTTTCCAAAAACCAGATTGAATCTTGGGAAGCAATTTTCGAGTAAACAAAAACATGCCATGTTAATAAGCACTGTATCTCCCACCCCCCAACATAATGTGTATGTGTGCACACATTTCCCAAATGCAGACTACCATGCCAGGGCGGGGTGTGTGTGTGAGAGGGGGGAGGGTGAAGGAGAGGGAGAGGGAGAGGGAGGGGAGGGAGAGAGAGAGAGGGAGAGGAAGAGGGAGGGGGAAAGAGGGAGAGGGAGGGGGAAGGGGGAGAGAGAGGGAGAGGAGGGGGGAAAGGGAGAAGGAGAGGGAACCACATACTCAGAATTGTGATCAAAAATTAACGTCAAAACAAGCCCAGAGTATTTACCTTCATGGAGAGCCACAGCAGATGGAGTGTATGAATGACTGCACTGCTGGGTAGGAGCCATGAGTGCAGGCGAACCATGGGAAGGAGCTGAAGTGGGAGGAGGGTGGCCAGAGAGACACCTGCCCGTGGAGTCATCTCCTAATCTTTTTATGTCATGTGTGTACACTGCATGAAATGGTGAGACTGAACCAAGGTCTCTCTTGTGCTAAGTACCTGCTCTACCACCAAGCCACATTCTGGGGTGTGGACTTTTATTTCACTCTCAACACAACACCCTTCCTATCTATCTATCTATCTATCTATCTATCTATCTATCTATCTATCTATCTATCTTCCCTCCCTCCCTCCCTCCTTCCTTCTTTCCTTTCCTTCCTTTCTTTCTTTCTGTCTGTCATGTAGTCCTTGCTGTCCTAGAACTTGCTCTGTAGACCAGGCTGGCCTTGAACTCACAGAGATCTGCCTGTGTACTCCTCCTCTCTCTACAGCTTAGCATGTTAGGGTTTTATGCATTGTTATGTGCACTCTCAGAATTACACTGAGCTGTAGCCCTGTAACCCTGAGAAGAAGCAAAGGCTGAGCTATGAGTCTTCTTCACCCACTAGTGAAGTGTGGGCTCCATAATCATACTGCATTCTGGATGCCAAGCAGGCAGTTTCAGTTGTACCATAGTTGCCCACCAGCAGCTCCAAGGAGGGCATCAATCCCAAAGAACCACCAGGGCTGGCTGGCCGTGGTGCCTAAGTTCTACCCCTAGGACCTGTCCCTTTTAAGTTTTCTCCCCAGTGGAAAGAGCATTCCATTAACCCTGGATATGTATGGGTAGAACATAGGGGCTAAGGCAGAGCAAGCCTGAAGCCCAGGTCTGAGGTGTGAAGGAGGGAGCACCATGAGTGGCCCAGGGGTCCAGCCCTGTATGAAGGAGTCACTGGGTCTAACAGATGGCTAGGAAAAGAACCCAACAGTGGCTCAGACACAGAATCAATGGGGAAGCCTGCTACCTGGGACTTGTGAGCTAGGTGATTAGCTCTGACAGCCATCGAATGGCTGTGGCTAGGACTTAAGGACTGCATAGGCTTTTGAGAGCCTCTTCTGCCAGCTCCCAGGAAGGAGGGATGCAAAAGCCCCTTGTGAAAGGGCCTTACTGTTCCACAGCCCAGCTTTAAGTCTTGCTGAAGGCCAAGCTACTGACTCCTGGAGGGCTCTGGCTCTTAGTGGGGGCTCACTCTCACATAGGTTCATGTGCCTAGGAAGCTCCTTCAAAAGTGTAGAGTACCTCAGGACTGACCTGGAGGTAGGACCTTGTGGTAGGACAAGGTGGCTCCTTGTCTGAGTTAATCTGTACTGTCCAAAGCTCTCCCCCTTCATACCTGGTCACAACTCAGCTACTGCTGACAGGTACCTTGAATGTGTTGTCCCTCTGACATCTACCTTCAGGGTCAGCTTTCAGTCCGTTTTAACCAGTGGCCCTGAAGGGACGTCCTCCTTTTATTAATTTACCCACCCTTTTTCTGAGGTGACCCCCTTTTTCTGTCTGTGTCATTGCTTGGACACATGGCCTAAGTCACCACAGGTAAGAGCCTTGGGAACTCCTGGTGTCAGGCTGGGCCCAGGATGTGGTGGGTTTACCTTGGCGTACTCAAACATGCAGAGGTCAGTGTACATGTCGAGTGCGAGGTTCTCGTGTCCGCTCCTCTTGTACAGTTTGGCAGCTTCGTGGAACTTCCCCTGGTAGGAAAACACATCTGCCAGAAACAGGTCATTGTTGGTCTCTCCCCGCTTCTTCCTCTCCTGGAAAAATTAGAAGGACGGGAAATGGCTTCCACAGCCATGGCAGGAAACAGCCTGTAACAAAGGCTAGCTGCTGCTATTTCGGGCTAAGCCCCTGGGTCTTCCTATTGGAGCTCATGCTTGGCTCCTGGGCTGCTGTGTCTCTCACCTACGTCTCCACTGGGAAGGTTCAACAACAAAAGCAGACTCTTTTTTCAGACTGAAGATCAAACAAGAGGCAAACCTTTGTTTACCCGGTGGAAATTCCACTGGACTGCTTTCCTGGATGCTTGCCCAAGGCAACCACAGGATAGCTTGGACGGTGTGCACTGTCCAGTTGGGGATGGCCTTTGCATTCACAAGACCTTGCATTCCCAAAGCCCCAGTCACCTGGGTGGCAGAGCCATGACCCAGAGTGATGACAGACAAGGACAAAGTTTGAGATTTTCAACCAAGATGGAGGCTATAACATAGGATCATAAATCTGGCTATGCTCCTGTTTCTAAGAGGACACCTACGTGTGTTGGTTGGTTTTATGTCAACTTGACACAAGCTCCTCAACTGAGAAAATGATCCCAGCCAGGTGTGATGCCTTTAATACCAGCACTTGGGAGGCAGAGGCTGGCATCTCTGTAAGTTTGAGGCCAGCCTATTCTATAAAGCAAGTGTAGGACAGCCAGGGCTGTTACATAGAGAAAACTTGTCTCAAAAAACGAAAACCAAGAAGAAAAGAGAGAAAATGGCCCCACCAGATTGGCTTGTAGGCAAGCCTTGGGGTATGTTTTTTTTTGTTTTTTGGTTTTTTTTTAAGATTTATTTATTACATATTCAGTTCTGTCTGCATGTATCCCTGCGAGCCAGAAGAGGGCACCAGATCTCATTACGGATGGTTGTAAGCCATCATATGGTTGCTGGGAATTGAACTCAGGACCTCTGGAAGAGCAGCCAGTGCTCTTAACCTCTGAGCCATCTCTCCGGCCCTGGGGTATGTTTTCTTGATTGATGTTTGTGTGTGCGTGCATGCGTGTGTACTGGGAGGAGATCCAGCTCACTGTGGGTGGTGCCGCCCCAGGACTGGTACTCCTGGGTGCTATAATAAATCAGACTAAGAGCCTGGCATTGGGAGCACATGCCCCTAAAAACCCAGTACTAGGGAGGCAGAGACAGGTGTATCTGTACAAGTTGGAGGCTAGCCTGGTTTACAGAGCTAGTTCCAGGACAGCCAAGGCTGTACAGTGAAATCCTATCTTGAAAAAAAAAAAAAAAAAAAAGACCAAAAAGAAAGAGAGACAGAGAGAGACAGAGATAGAAAGACAGAGAGAAAGAAAGAAAGAAAGAAAGAAAGAAAGAAAGAAAGAAAGGAAGGAAGAAAGGAAGGAAGGAAGGAAGGAAGGAAGGAAGAAAGAGAAAGCAGGCTGAGCAAGCCATAAGAAGCAAGCCGGTTAGTAGCACTCCTTCATAACCTTTGCTTCAGCTCCTATCACCAGGTTCCTGTCCTACTTCCCTTGGTGATGGACTGTGATGTGGAGCTGTAAGCTGAAATAAACCAGTTCCTTTCCAAGTTGCTTTTGTTTAGGATCTTACCAGAGCAACAGAGCCCTAACTAAGACACGTGTGCTAACGTCCATGTCATACAGGAGAATTTTACTGCTCTCAGTGACCCCAGAACCAGCAAGCACTGCACAGTCAAGATCACACAAAGCTCACTCTTCATCCCACCTTCTGAAACAAGGGATGCTCCCTAACACATGTAAACATACATGTGTACATGTGAGAGCAACGCTGAAGCCAGAGAGAAGTGCCCGCACACACTTTCCTTGTGCTGGGAACACTCATTAGTCGACAGCTCCAGTGTTTGAAAACACTTGCCAGCACTCAGTCCCTCAGTCCCAGCAGCTGCCTTTTGCTTGTTTTCTATCAAGAGGATCACACTGGAAGAAGATGAGACACGGAATCAAACTCCTAGACAAGCTGGTGGAAGTCTCAGCAGCTGGAGACAACATGCCTCACCAGTGACAGAAATCATTTTTAAACCTTCACATGGTGCAGGCTGATCAACCAAATAAGCCGACGTTTTTTTCTTTTTCTTTCTTTCTTTCTTGTTTTTTTTTTGGGGGGGGATGGGAGGTTGTTTGTTTGTTTGTTTTTTGAGATGGGGTTTCTCTGTGTAGCTTTGTAGAACAGGCTGGCCTCATAAGCTGACATCTTAAACTTGTGAGTGAACTGAACTCTTGCAGTGAGGTATGTGTCAGCTGGGTGGAGTGTGGGCCACAGAAGATCATGTTCACAGAGGGCTGTCACCACGAGCAGATTATTCTGCCACCATGCTATCATCCAGTTCTTCAATAGGAACCCTCTGAGGCTCACAGCTCCCTGGTTAATGCTGGCCACCTGGAAGCCACAAGCCCAGGCCTCTGGACAGTCACGGTGATCAGCTGAGCACACTCTGCTTCCCCCCCCGAGACAGTGCCATTAGCACAATCCTCAGATCACTAACAGAGGCAGCCCTTTGGATCCAAGTAAGGCATGGCAAGGGATAAGAATCAACGTTCACAGAAGCCAGCTACTTGTGTACAAAGAAAAGTAAGGTCTATAGCTTTGGATGAAGACACCAAGCACCAGAACTAAGAAACAGAGGCAGGCGACAATGACACCCAGCCAGCCCTTGCCCACCTGTGGGAAGGACACTGACAACAGATGACCAGCTGGATAGAAGGAGGTGGGGAGGGCTCACACAGTAAAAGTGGCAGAGCTTAGGGAAAAGTGGAGAATAAATCTGAGTTTCAACTGAGACTTTGAATATGGCCCCTCAAAGATAAGCCTCATCCTCTCCTAACTTTACTTTCCTCGGCCATTGAACAGGGCTGACCACAATAGCACCTGCCTCATCGCACAAGGTTCTTGTGCATTGTCGGCCTACTTTGGTTGCACATGACAGACTGGATAAACAACAGCTACCATATTGTAGCCTGGCTTGTCTCAGCTCTACTTGCTGGTCCCCCCACACAAGGTGTGGCCCTGCACAAGGCTGGGCCCTACATTAAGGCTGGATCCTGCACAAGGCGTGGTCCTGCACAAAGCTAGATCCTGCACAAGGCTGAGGCCCACGACAAGCATTTACTCTGCTGAACTGAGTTAGTGGGGCAAGCTCCTAACTGCTTCCAACTGAGAGCTCAAATGTGTTTCACATTCCCTTAGCCTCACAATAAATCTGTTCAGGAGAAAAAAAAAATATGTATGCCTTTTTACAGACAGTCAGACAGCACTGCGATACACAGAAATTAAAAATAGTGTCTCCATCACCTATAAATGGTACAGTCAGAACCAAATTCTTTAGCCCATCACAGGCCTTCTGGGCAGGAGGATAGCTTGGTAGATCTCAGAGCAGCTTAGGAGCATTTGGGAAATGCTTAACCGCTGGCAGATTACTTGAGTCCAAGAGAATGGGAACAGTCATCCCAGAGAAGCATATCACGTTCCAAGAGCCTGACTGCCTCACACTGCACCGGGGAAGAATAGATCTCATCTGGGTTTTTCAAGACAGGGTTTCTCTGTGTATCCCTGTCTGTCCTGGAACTCACTCTATAGACCAGGCTGGCCTCAAACTCACAGAGATCCACCTGCCTCTGCCTTCTGAGTGCTGGGATTAAAGGTGAGCCCCACCTTTATTGCCAGCATATAGAGCCCATTTTAGGAACAAGGAACAAAAGATTACAAGAGATCCAAGCCTTCTGCTTCATTCAACTACTAAGTGACTAATGGGGCGTTGTCTCTATGTGGCCATTCTATCCCCCAGAAGGACTGCTGGCCTGTGTCCCCATGTCCTCAGGACTGCTGGCCATTGCATCCTGAGAAGGAAGAGGTCTCATCGGTTACCTCAATACTGCTGATCAGCTCTAGGTATCGAAGGTCCTGGACTCTGGTGAAGGCCTATGGAAAGGGAAAAGAATAGAGTCAGCTGCCTACTTGTTCTCCACAGGCTGGTGGGGTGGGGGCACATCAAGCTCTAGAGAGAGAGCCAGCAAGCAGGGAAGGGAAGTCTGATTCATCATTGTGTGCTTGGGAGGTGTGCCACCCAGCGAGGCGCAGCCTGTCTTCATCTCAAGGATTAGTCCTTACAAAGAACTGCAAAGAAGTCCTGGGAGCATCAATCATTTTGGGATTAGGTAAAACAGAACTATGATCCTGTAGTCTGCAGTGGAAGCCCTTGCCAGACACTGCTCATAATAGAAAGGCAGGCTGGGCTGATTCCAGTCAATGGCATCTGCAGAGTAGGCAAGACACAGAGACAAGAGCCTGCACGCTTGTCCCTGTGACTTGGATAAGAAGCAGCAGACGGCTCTGTTAACCCAGTGGTGCTTTGCACCCAGGGCACACAGGGTACACAGGGAGAGGAGGAGGGGAAAAGATCAGGGAAGAGGAATGGTTCTGAAGGAGGACAGCAGGGCATAATCTCAGTCTCTAGAAAGCAAATTTGCGTGTTAACCCTGAACATGCATCATCTGCTTAGATTCATGACGTAGATTTCTAATGCACGGATTTCTGGAAGGTTGTGAGGGTCAGGCAGACTGGTGCCTATGAAGTGTCTTTTGCTGCTTTCAGGTACCACAAGGAGCTTAGGGAAACTGACCTTCGCGTGCTCTGCTGGCAACATTTCTACCCAGCTGTGCTTTCTGCGTTGCCCATGTGAAATGGACTGACACATGCCCTGAGCAGCAGCTCCTGAGCCATTATGGTTTAGAATGCACAACAGCCCTTGGCCACTGCAAGGCACCCTCTGTGCTAGAAGAATGGGGGTGGGGTGTGATCAAGTCTTCCAGCTTCTGGCTGCCTTGCAGATGACCACAGGGTAATTTCGCCCTTTCACCCTACAGGGTCAGGGTCTAGTCAAAGACTAGAGACACAGGAATTTCACTTGGCCTCGGTCCCCCTTCCTAGTTCAGGGGTTCACAGTGGAAAGGGGAAGCTAGGCAGATTAAACAGAGAGCTAAATCTCCCTGAGCCAAGAGCTACATAAACATGAGGCAGATACCCTAGGGAGGACACTTCCTGTCTGAGCAGGTACCCTAGGGAGGACACTTCCTGTCTGAGCACGGCAGTGGCAGACTGCAGGATTAGGCAAAGCACTGGCCAGGAGGGACCTGGCAGGTGGCTTTCTTTCTGAAACAGGGACTTACTATGTTGCCTAGGCTGGCCTTGAACTCCTGCACTCGGGATCTTCCTGTCTCAGCCTGCTGAGAAGCTGGGGTGACAGGTACATTCCACAGTGCCCAGCACTTGGCTTTTCTTGAAGAACTGGTAAAAGGATATCAGCAGTGTGAATAAAGATCCAGCAGGACTATGCCAAAAGTCTTTCAAGCTGCCTTCCTGAACAGGTTCAGAAATCAGTCCCCGGTGCTGGGCAGAGTAGAAAAAGGAGACTGGGGTCTCAGCCAAGCTCTAGGTCCAGGCAGGAAGGACCTTGAGCCTGTTCCCTTCCTGCCTTTTGGCTCTAGCCACCTTCTTTATGGTCAGGCAAATAAGGCCCTCTTCAAGAGTCTTTGTGGTTCTGGGGACTGGATTCTTGAATTTGGTAAATGGCCGTTGACATCCTTCAGCCCTGATACACCGCAGAGTCACGGTGCTATTCAGAGTGGTCAGTCACAAGACTGTGAACAACTTCCACCCAGGGAAGTGGGGAGCAGGGAACAGATGCAGCTGGCAGCACTAAGCAGCTCTCCGGTGCCATCTAGTGGGGACACCTCTCTAGGCCGTCTGAGCACTGAGTGACTGGCGCCCAGGAAAGAGGACAGCCAGGGATTCAGGACTGAGATAAAACACTGGTCAGGGGCTATGGTCAAAACTGTATTCCTTTTCTAAATAGCACGCTGCCCACAAGCAATGTACACACAGTTTTCACTGGTCACCATCCAAACAAAGCACCCAGCCCAAAGCCAGTCTGATACTTTCCCAATGCTTATCTGACCTACAAATACGCAGGTCATTATTGGGTAGGTTTATTTTTCCTCATGTGCTGTGTATTGAACCAGGGCCTTGTGCATGCTACCCAGTGGTCTACCTCTGAGCTGTGCCACCAGCTCTGTTTATAGAGCTGGCATTTGCACAGCGACTCCAAACCGCCCTTTACCAGGCCTGAGGAGGCCCCGAGAGTGAGTCCAAAATGCAGGAAGAGCACTCTGCATTTTCACAACCCCATTTTAGAGCAGGGGTAGGGAAGCCAGGCTGAGAGGAAAGGAAGGGAAAAGGGCAGCTCTGAGGTCTGCTCTGCTACAGTGGTCCTGTGTTTAACAGGAGGCAGGCACATGTATGTCTGCAGGTCCTTCAACACCAGTGGCCTGGGCAAAGGGCTATGAGAGAAAAAACAGGAGGAGAGGAGGAGGGGAGGGGCTACAAGTCAGTCCGTCTCCCTCAGTCTAGCAGATGGAGACACCTCTGGGACTCTTCATATGCCTAGACAAAGGTTAACTGCTTTTGACCATTTCTTTAGCTTTAACCGACCAGGCCGGAAGTACAGTATGAATCACACCATCAGGGTGTGGGGCAGCACACTGCTGTGGGAATG
This sequence comes from Cricetiscus sungorus, assembly GCA_030556225.1. Lineage (NCBI taxonomy): Eukaryota > Metazoa > Chordata > Mammalia > Rodentia > Cricetidae > Cricetiscus > Cricetiscus sungorus. Next base: position 27,535,408 of record JANBXA010000735.1, on the reverse strand, counting down.
AGAGCCGGACCAGCTCTGCACTAAGCCAGCGCTAAGGACAATGGTGGTGTGATAAGTGGCTACTGTTCATACCCAGCCTAAGAGATACTTGATTACTGAATGTCTGTCATGACAGGCTTTTATCTCGGTTCTGTACATAAATGATTGCTACCAAGACTGAGAAAGCAAGAGTCAACCAGGCGTTTCACTGGCATTACCTGCTTAAGATCTTCCCAGCTTTGTGAAGACAGGGCCTAGTCCTCCAGAACCCTCCAGAGAAAGGATCTTGGGAAAGCTGTTACTGCAAGGGGAAGGGTGACTGAGGAGAGAACTCAGGGCAGTCTGACTTCAGAGCCCATTACAGGCAGTTCCTGCCCCTCCAGTGTCTCCTGGATTCCTTCTGCCTCAGGAGACACTCCAACACTGAAAGCATACCTTCTTTGCAGTTTCAAACTCTAATCCTTCTAGAGCTTCCATGGCCAGTTCGCGCCAGTCAGTGTCTGTCACTCCCAAGCAGGCGATCTGGTAGGCTTCTCTGAACATTTTCCTATCAAGGTACTGGTACATCGGAGCAGACTGTGGGGTTTGGGAAAGGGAGAAATTAATAGTCTGTTCACAACACTGGAAAGAGTCAGACTCCAAGTAGGTCCACTTCCAGATGTTCAGAGTATTATCACAGGAAACGCCTACCTCAGACTTCAGCCATCAACCTGCATCTTTGCAACCTGGGTGTCCTTTCTGCCACCCTCTCCTGCTGAGCCATAATACTCCCAACACACACTCTGGCTACCATCAGCCTTCTCCTTCCTTAAGTCTACCTGACCCTAAGATGTCCTCTTCTCTGGGAAGATCTACCCTCCCCCCATGGGAAATGCCTACTTGGCTTTGTAGAGCTCTGCTAGCAGGTCCCTCCAGAAAACTCTTCCCTGTTTTCTCTCCACGCCCCAAGAGGAGGAGTCTGAGATACCCCTGCTCTGTGCAGATAGACCTTGTGCTGTACCCTAATTCCACATGGGGCTCTGGGGTGATTCCCTGAACACCCTGTGGCAGCAGCATGTCTGTATTCGCTCCAGCAGTGCCTCCATCCTGGCCAGAGGAGTGAGTCATGTGACCAGGAGGAAGACATCTGGGATGGCCTTTTCTCAGAGGGACTGAATCTGGAAGAGGCATGGGTATGGAATTTGCTCCAGACTGCCCAGGAAAGACCCTGAGGTCTCTGGTGCTGAAGACCAACTCTCCCCTCAAGGCCAAGCTGCCTAGTTAAGAATATCTATCTACAAGTATTCCCTATTGACTTCTTTTTCTTTAAGGCTATAAAGAACTTTGCAGTTGTCCCAACAGCCCTGTGTAAGGAGGTGTTACCTCTGATAACACCCAGGAGAGGGAGACTCCCGGAGGAAATATGACTTGCCTGGAGGAAATATGACTTGCCTGAGGTCACAGACCTTGCAAATTAAAAACTTGAAGCTAGAGCAAGAGGTGACCTGATATTCCAGGTCCTGTGTTCCTTCTTACTGTGTGTGTCACGCAAACGTAAGCAAGCATTTACACACGTCAGACTAAAGCTGACCTGGGACCTAGCATCTCTGGCAATAAAAGACCCTGTCTTGACTTGAGACCAGCCAATATGCTTCAGGGGCCCACATCTCCCTACTGGATTCCTGGGCAATGGAGATCAATCAACAGTACCTTTGTGCTAATGGCTCCCAAATGTGGACTTGGAAAAGCTATTTTCTCCATTTGGGGCCTTTATCTTTGAAATCCCCACTCCTTTGTTTTTTATTTTTTATTTTTAACTTCAAAATTAAAAGAAACCTTCTTCCTTTCAAGCCAGTCTACCCTCTGACAGCAAGACACAACTGTTCCCAGGGAGTTGTTTTTCCTGTGGTGCCACACATCCACTTCCCCTTACTGTAGGGAAGCAGCTGCCCACAGACTAGGAGCAGCTGAGCTAGCACCCAGGCCTGGCTCAGCCACATCCTAGCCAGGTGCCCCCGGGAAAACATGCTACCTTCTATTTAGAGACTCTGCCCACTCAGGCTACCATGGACCAATGAGGCACCCATCTCTCTGGACACAGGTTTCATTTCCTCATGGAAGCTTTCTCAGACTCCACCACTCTGCCCCCACAATGAGCTCATTTTCTAGACTCTTCAAACCCTTTGGTCCACTTTAGCTCTGTTTTGTGGCTTTTGCTATTTCATGACTGTCTGTAATAAGAAGGAATAATAACAGGAATTGGGACAGGCAAAACCTGAAAATGGGTGTAATTAACCCCATTTCACAGTGGCAAAGCCTGCAGTCTCAGCTGCTCTGGAGGTAAAGATGGGAGGATCGCTTTATTGTCCAGTTCAAGAACATCCTGGGCAACACGGCAAGTGCCTGTCTCAAGCAAAACAAGACGAACACACAAAAACAAAAACCGATACCCCATTACACAGAGAAGAAATGAGGCCCCAAAGAGAGATATGCGGTGTTCAGGATGCAGCTGGATCAGGTTTCAGGGCTCCTTTCCCCAAGCTGCAGAACGCCTGCTACGCTGACTTCCCCATGACAGGGGGACATGAAAGCGTAGCACAAGGTGAGCTGGTGGACTAGTAACACAGGCAGGAGGCACAACCAGAGTGAGGGTTTAAAAACACATTACCGAACCATCCCCTCTGAGCAACCCCTTATCTGGCTGCCGTTTTCCAAGCATGACGTGATGGAGCACATCTGGGGCTTGCTGTCCTACTTGGCAGCTCGGACACACTAGTTCTTGCACAAGATGATACAAATTTCGAAAGGAAACCAAAAAAATCCCAAGGGCAAAAATGGGACTTTTTGCCCGGTCTGGAGGTCCAAACCGCAAGACGACTGGAGGCAGAGGCGACAGATAAACAGCCTTTGTCTCCAGATCGCCTTTCCCAATGCTTGGCAGCTCTGGCCTGCTGCATCAGCAGGAAGGCTGGCTGCAACCAACAGAGACTTTGGCTACTGAGTCTTGAGGCCCTGGCAGAGGGAGCCCCAGCAGCCCCTCTGGCTCCTCTTGGCTGGCCAGAATCTAGGAGCAAGAACTGCATTTATTTTTGAGGTTAGGATGGCAGTCTGGGGAGGGGGGTGGGGGGGTGGAGGAGGAACCTTTGAATAGGCAAAGCCTGTTTGGCACAGATGAGAAACAGTGAGTGGGTCCTGAGCTTCGGTGCTGGGGTTAGGATGCTGACAGGAAGCAGGTGAGGACAGCAAGGCAAAAGTCCAGCAGGCTGTGCTTGCCCCGCCTGCTCCCACATGCCACCCTGTTGCCATCTCTCAGGCTTTCTCTTGTGCTGCTCTTTACTCACATCAGAATTCACTGCCCTCGCTTGAACACTCACTGTAACCGTGCAGCAGCAAGTAACAAAGGCCTTCCTGGCTCCGGGGAAGACATAGGCAGAGGCTATAGGCTTAACAGAGCCCTGAAGAGAGACAGTCTAGAATGTTTGAATATCTTTCAGTGTACTGGGCCTTTGGCCAAGCAACTGTACTTCTTGGAATTTTTACTAAGTCAGGATAGATACTAGGAAGACACCCATGATTCTTAAGAGCAGCAGCTTTGGGCAGCCAGGTGTGGTGGTGCACACCTTTAATCCCAGCCCTCAGAGGCAAAGACGGGTGGATGTATGTGGGTTTTGAGACCAGCCTGATCTACATAGAGGATTCCAGGGCACCCATCAATAATGAAACCCTGTCTCCAAAAGACAAAAAGAAAGCAAAAGGCTGTGGATAGTTTAGATGCCCAACTGGTGGAGTGAGCTGGACCGTCCACACAACACAAGTGCTGCATCCATTACAGACAAAGCTGGGCACGCAGTATAGGGGGGATGGGGGCCGGGGACAGGAAAGTGCTCCAGGCTGCAGCCTCACACGTTATCACCCATGGGGAAGTGAGCAACATTCACAAGGAATCACTCATCATTTTTCCACAATGTATGTGAGTCTACGATTGTCTGTTTGAAAATTTGGTAAAGTGTGTTCACTGACATGGCACATTTCCAGTAGACTGCTGAGCAAAAAGCCAGATTAGTAAGTAGGGCCTTTGGTTTTGGCAATTGTTTTTACTGTTAGTGGTCTTTGTTTGTTTTGTTTTAAGTAAAAGTCTTATAATACACCCTAGGCGGCCCTTAAATTCAAAATCCTCTTGCCCTAGCCTCAGAGTATTGAGATTATAGGCATGAGCTACTATGCTAGGTGATATTGCTAGTTTACAACCAATAATTCATCAAAGGAATGGGTCTGGAATAGTTAAATGTCATGTTAAAAGAAGATGGCATAAGGGCTGGCAAGATGGCTCTAAAGGTGAAAGTGCTTGCTGTACAAATGTGAGAATCTGAGTCCAATTTCCAGGACCAACAATGAGAGAAACAATTCCCAAAAGTTCACAGGCACTCACACACACATACACTTACAAATTTTTAACATTTCTAAAAAGATGGCATAAAATGATTAAAAGCTCCATTATGTGTGGGGTCTGGAGAGAAGGCTCAGTGGTTAAGAGAGGACCCAAATCACATTCTTGGCACCTATGTGAGGAGTCACACAGCACCCTGAAACTCCACCTCCAGGGACTCCAACGCCCTCTTCTGTCCTCCATGTGCACCAGAACACAGTGAGTGCATGCACACACCCTAAAAAAGAGAATATTCTCTTAAAGATGGGATGCTGTGGTCCAAGTTTCTCCTTAGTGTTTTGTTTGTCTTGGTTTTATGACAGTTCTATAGGGAGTGCCACTCACTTCAGGGACAAGCAAGACAGCATCTAGGGCAGTAACTAGGTTAGCCACCAGGTGGGCTGTCTGGGTTCCTCTATCTGTTTCTGCCCTTCTCCATTCCATGGCTCCATACTCTCACCCCAGTTTCTAGCAGGCCCCCTATGAACTCAGGAGACTAAGCAGGATCTGTGCCCTTCTTGGTTCACAGTGCTCAGTCACTACTCTACCTATCCTCCTCTCGTACACAGCATTTCCACTCATGCACTGATGCATCTGCCCTGCTGGACTTGCCACTAACATAGTACCGAATACAGCTAACACAATGCAGCAGGAAGGAGGCCAGAAAAAAAAAAAAAAAAAAAAAGAGGCTCAATGGGTGTGCTGGCTAGATTTATGTTAACTTGACACAAACTACAGGTGTCTGAGAGGACAAAAAAAAAAAATCAATGAAATGATTCATAATGATATTCTGCTCTATTCACAGGATCGGTGCCTAGCCCAATTGTCATCAGAGAGAGAGGCTTCCTCTGGCAGCTGATGGGAGCAGATACAGAGACTCACAGCCAAACATTAGATGGAGCTCAGGGAACTCCAGAGAAGAGAGGGAGGAAGGACCATAGGAGCCAGAGGGGTTGAGGACACCAAGAGAACACAAAATCAACTGAGCAGGGTCTCAGAACTGAAGCAGCAATCACAGAGTCTACACGGGTCTGCACCAGGCCCTCTGCACGCATGCTGTGGTTCCTTAGCTTGGGGTTTTTGTTGGGACTCCTAACAATGGCAGTGGGGTGTCTCTGACTCTTTTGCCTACTCATGGGACTTTTTCTTCTCTCACTGGATTGCCTTATCCAGCTTTGATATGAGGGTATTTGCCTAGTATATTGCACCTTGTTATCCTGAGTTTGGTTAATATCACTGGGAAGCCAGCTCTTTTTTGAAGGGAAATGGAGGAGCAGTGGATCTGGGGAGAGAGAAGGTGCTGAGGGGACTGGGAAGAGGGGAGGGAGGGAAGGCTATTGTCAAGACCTATTGTATAAGAGAAAAATTAAAAAAAAAAAAAAACCCTCAACATAAGTACAGATCTAAGGAGTCAAATACAGTCCTAAGAACATTCAGACACACTTAAAAAAAGAAAAGAAAAACTGCCTCCATAAGCTCTGCTGTAGGGGCTGGAGAGATGGCTCAGAGGTTAAGAGCACTGGCTGCTCTTCCAGAGGACCTGAGTTCAATTCCCAGCAACCACATGGTGGCTCACAACCATCTGTAATGAGATCTTCTGCCATGCATACATGCAGGCATAACACTACTGTACACATAATAAATAAATAATTTTGTTTAAAAGGCAGGTTTCTTTAAAAAAAAAAATTCTGTTGTAGGAGCCAGATAGTGGTAGCGCATAACTTTAATCAATCCTAGCACTCAGGAGGCAGAGGGCAGGGGCAGATGGATCTCTGTAAATTCAAGACCAGCCTGGTCTACAAGAGCTAGTTCTAGGACAGCCTCCAAAGCCACAGAGAAACACTATCTTGAAAAAAAGATCTGCTGTAGGCCAGTCTGTAGAGAGCATTTTCTTAATTAGTGATTAATGAGGGAGAGCTCAAACCATTGTGACTGATGCCATCCCTGGGCTGGGCAAGCTATGAGGAGCAAGCCAGTAAGTAGCACCCTCCATGGCCTCTGCATCAGCTCCTGCCTCCGGGTTCTTGCCCTGTTGGAGTTCTGTCCTGGCTTCTTCCTTCAGTGATGGACTACAATGCAGAAGTATAAACCAAATAAACCTTTCCCCCCCAACTTGGTTTTTGGTCATGGTGTTTGTTACAGTGACAGAAACCCTGACTAAGACAATGGGGCTGAGTTCTTTGTCCAGGCTACACAGTTAGGACACAACACATCCAAGACCATAACACCTTGCAAAATCAGATTCCATACTTCCCTCCTCCCTCTCTTTGCTGCTCTTAGCACCAGTTTGAGGCCTAGCCATTTTGTTTTGTGTCCCACAGCCGGAGAGGAGTGACATGCACCCAGGTTACCTGTGGCACCTCCACAGCAGACATAGAGAAGACGTGAAGGCAGAAGATCTTGGAGCCATTGTAGCCAACCACGAATCCCTGCAGCTTCTGCTGGTGCACTGGGAAGGTGCTGGCCTTGATGTTGAGATAGCCTCCTCCGGAGAAGCAAAGCATGTCCTCACACTGGGTGTTCCAGGCCACACTATTGGCATTTGGTTCCTGAGGGACAAAAGCCTGTAAAGCTCTGGCACCACTCCCTATTTCCACTCCCACCCCCATCTTAAAGCCTGAGTCCCACTGAGTACTAACAGCAGGATAAAAGGAAAAGAGGAAAGAGGATCAGAAAAGAAGGGATGAGGCAAACTCCTCTACATACTGGTGTGTGATAGAATTTTGGATATGTGCTATTTTCAAAGTTATTATCCCCTCTGTATTTTAATTACTCCACAGTAAGTGGAAATTCAACCAGGTAGGATTCCATTTCTACTAAAGGAAGATAATGGGGTGCCGCTCTGTGGTAGTTGATTCCCCAGCGCACACAGACACACACACACACACAGACACACACACACACACACACACACACACACACACACACACACACACACACCTACCCAGGAAGGAGGCCAAAAATATTACCCCTGGAGATTAACATAGTGACTGCTTTTGGATGAGTGGAATTGTGAGGAATTTCTATTTTCTTTGCTTTTTTTTTTTTTTCTCCTTAGCTTGCATGTCTGGTTTCTTTGGTCATGAACACCCACTGTTTTTTATAATAAGGAAAAGAATGGGGAGTTCTTTTGAAAATTAGAAAATAATGCATTGTCTCTGCATTTACATTCTCACACTAAAAACAGTCACCCTGGGAGGTGCCCTTTCCACCAGTGCTGTGCTCAGTGCTAGAAGCCTGGGGTAAGCAGAGGCTCATTCCTCTCTAGCTAGAACAGTGGTTCCTGAGACCCCTTTGGAAAATCTCTACCTCCAAAAAATATTTACATTATGATTCATAACTAACAAGATTACAGTTATGATGTAGCAAAGAGAATAATTCTATGGTTGGGGAATCGCTACAACACGGGGAACTGTGTTAGGATCACAGCATTAGGAAGATTGAGAACCACTTGCCTAGAATCTTCTACCATGAGCATGGATTACTTTTTAATGAGAGAAGTTGGTAGTTTTCATTTGAAGGGACAAATGCAATGTATAAGCGACTAGGAAAGTTATGTCTCCTGGCAAGATCTGAGAGCCACCTTCCCTAGGTCCCCAGAAAGCCACAGCAAGGGTGAAGAGCCATACACCTTTCCACACAGTCTCCACACAGGACACACTGAAAGGCCTGCTAACCACCTCCAGGTCCAGCCAGAAGTACTACTGAGTTTGGGCAACATGTAGGGCGAGTTATGCCCTGCACTGAGCACACAGTGGCATCTTGTTTGCTCCTGTGTTGCTTCTGCGGTAATTCTATGAGAATTCTATGCTCATGTTAGCATGAGCAGGAAATGTGGCTTAATTAGCACACAAGAGGCCCTGGCTCTGATCTCAGTACTGTATAAATCAGGTGTGGTGGTGCACGTCTCTAGCCCCAGTACTTAGGAAGTGAAGGTAGAGGATCTCCCTCAAGTTTATCTTCAGCTATATGGAGAGGGGAAGGCCAGCCTTGAGAGACCCTGTCTTTAAAAAAAAAAAAAAAAAGTTTCCTGTTGGCCATAGGTAAAATTGAGACTCAAAGAGGTCCATGAACCCAGCTCAGTCCAAATACAATGGGTGTATGTTCCTTCTCCTAAACCCTCTGCTTCCTCTGAGAGTGAAGTGTTAATAACTAAAGTCATTTGGGGGCTACTGGCAGCCAAGTATCCTTGTCCAACTGACCCAGGAAAGCCACACACTTCTACCCTGCTGACTCTGTTGCCAAGGATAAGGAGGGCCTTGGAAGAGCATCCATGTCTACCCATAACATCGAGAAACCCTGCAAGGAGAGACCAGAGAGCAGAGGTTCAAGCCTCAGGGGGGTCCTCACTTCACATAAATTAGCTCTGGCCACTTATAATGTCCCAAACAGGCCCAAGAACAGCCCTAGCCTGGCAGAAAACCTGCTAGGTACTCGGCACAGTCTTTGGACTACCCATCGACATGCTTCTTCTACCCATCCCCAATGATCCAAGCAGCTACTGTGCTATAGCTTACCCCGCGGAGTAAGCTGAGGGTGAGCCTCTACCTGCCCTTCCTAAGTGTGCATGTGCTAGGCACTGGTAGGAACTGGCAGTCCTAGTATGGGAGTCACAGGCTTCATCAAAAGAATCACCATCACTCATTAACCTGGCCACCAGACTCAGCACCATCACCTCAAGTACTGTTTACTGCTATGGGAACAACGTGTTACTAGCAAGGAAAGCAGTGTTCAAGGGGCTGCCTGGCCACCTGTTCCCTGGAGCTTTTCAGAATCTACGCCTGTGCTGGGTTCCAGCCCCTTGCTCTTCCTCCCTGACAGGGCTGGGTACCTCCTTGCACAACTGGGAAGCTCAGTCCTATTCCAAAGACTGTGTCTCCATCCAGGACTTCACCTGAAAAAGCAGCTCCTTCGTGTGGATGTCATACACCAAGCACGTGTCATTTTCATCCACCACAGCCAGCTTGTTCCGGGAGGCACTCATATCCAAGCAACGCACGGCTGTGGCCTGCTTCAGCAGGACAATGGCAAAGAGATTGTCCACAAAGATCTTCAGGATCTGGCGAAATTTCAGAGAAATAAGTGTGAGTCACCATGGCAACCAGACCCTGGACCACTGCCAGGCTGTTGGCGTCCCATGTGTTCTACAAGAACAACACCCACTAACTCCTCCAGAAGCTGTGTGCAGAGAAAAGACTCATTAAATAAAGCAGGGTGTGGGGGAGGGGGAGACCATCCTTAAGAGATCAGAAGAACGGTTCATCGGAGGTCACTGAAGCAACAACAGGCCTGAGACATGCCAAACTCACTCTAATGTCTGTGTGGACTGAGGACATTTTTAATGACACTGCTCAAACTGCAGGGTAGGGAATCATACACAAACACAGGAAGGGCTACTGTAAACACAGGCGAGACATCTGGTGTAAAGTAACAATGATGCTTGCTGATGGTGACAGCTGCCATTCACTGACATCCCTGGTTTTGACAGCCCTGTGAAGAATCATAGTATTGTCCTTATTTGGAAAACTTGATCCTAAGAGCGCTAACTGATCTGCCCAGGGCGATACAGCCAGAGAGAAGCTAAGAAAGAATGTGGTCCCAGGTTAACCTGACCCCAAAGCCATGCTCTGTCTCACATGAGACCTGACAGCTGACTTGGGGGCAGGGGGCAGATTCTCCCCCACTTGGGTGCTCCTGCTTGACAGCTCCCACCAATCTCATGCTCCCCAACTTCCGTCCCCAGCAAAGACCTGACAAGCCTCAGCCACAAGCCATCTGCTACACAGCTTGGCTCTCAGGCTAATGCAGTTATATTTTCACTTTCAAATTTCTATGTAGCCCACATAGAACTTTTCTTATTTTGAGCAAAGAATGCAGATGAACACCACACATACACACACACTCATACACACACACACTCACACACAAATCTGTTTAACTTTCATATAGCCTAGATTTCCTAATCCATTTGTCCAAACAGCCCATTTTTCTTTTAGCTTCTAGTAACAGCCTAAGGACGAGCACTATCTAGGACCCAGACGGGTCCTAGTTAATCCAGGCACTGCCTAATAGGGCTCTGACCTCACGAACAATCTCTGTCTGCCTCTCTGGCAATCCACTAAAGCTGTGGCTCCAACAAATCCTACCTTTGGGGTGACCTCAAACCCTCTAATTCCTGCTACGTGCAGCCTGGGAGCTATGGCACCAACTGCCAGGTGTGAGCATTCTGGGAGTCTGAGGGCCACAGCCTGAAGCTATCTTTATGAAAGCAAGCTACAGGCTGTCCACAGTCCATCTCAGATCATCCTAGACAAGAAGCCTGTGCCTGCCCACCCGCCTGCCCAGTGGTTACAGGGGAAGACTCACCTGGCCGTTTTTCAGGCCCACCAACAGACCTTCCCTTCCAGCGGGGCCACCGATCACCTTGATGTACCGGATAAGGGATTCCATCTGCCACTCCCTTTCCTTCACTCCACTGAAGGACAGGCACTGCAGCCGCCTCTCCTAGGAAGCAACCCAGGCTCAGCATGGAGGTTCAGAGAACGAGCACTCCAGCTCCCAGGATGGGGAAAGCACCCTACACCATCAGCAGCCATCTAGCCTTCGCTCTTCCCCCATGTTCCAACTGCTAATCCACCACAGGCTTGGAGCCATCTTCAGCTCGGACCTCCAGAGTCAGAGGTAGCAGAACAGCAACTTGCCACAACGGTTTTCTACAGAGTGGCAGGAGGCACGGGACTCTCACACAGGTTTTGAGACTAGTTTTACAATGACTCCTAAAAGATTTCTTCCTTTTTACAGTTCCCAACAGGCCTGGGCAAGATTAGGTCCACCCACAGTAGGCCTTTTCTTGACGTCAGTGCCAAAACTCCTCTTGGCACTGACCTAGAGACTTTTAGAAATGTATGCTAAAAAAAAATTTCTTTGAAAAAAAAAAAAAAAAAACCTCTTAGAGACTTTGGTGGAGGACGGGGCACAAGTCTGTAATTCCAAGTACTCCTGAGGCTGGGAAGGAACACTACCCTGAGTTCAAGGCCAGCACGGTAGACTTAGCAAAACCCAGTCTCAAAATTAAAAGTAAAAAGAGGTACAGGGGTGGGGGAGTTGGGGAGTGGGGGGGTGGGTGGGAGGGGGACAGTAGTGGCACACACCTTTGATCCCAGCACTCGGGAGGCAGAGGCAGGTGGATCTCTGTGAACTGGAGGCCAGCCTGGTCTACAGAGCTAGTTCCAGGACAGGCTCCAAGGCTACACAGAGAAACACTATCGCAAAAAAAAAAAAAAAAAAAAAATTATCCCAGACAGGTATGACACATTTTCAACTCAGCACTCAGAAGGTGGACATGGAGATCATGAATTTGAGATCAGCTCGAGCAACTTAGTAAAACACATTCTCAAAAAAACAAAACAAAAACAAAAAAAGAAATAAACCTTCATTGTGTAGAACACCTTACAATACATCTAATCCCAGTACAATACAAAATGTTCCACAGTACAAAATCATTGCAGCTCTGGCCCTCATCTCTCTAAAAACTGATTCGTCTAAATGCCAACACAGTAGAAGCCAATGGCCAGCCATCAGCTTTAAAACTCTGTGGTGGACCCTGCCCTGGGGGAGAGGGACCAGCTGCCCACCTGACACAGGATGATGTGGTCGGCACACACCACCAGCAGGTTGCACTCGAACTTCTTGACAATTTTCTCCTTCACTCGGTAATGCATGTCTGCTGAGTCGTCTGAGTACAGCTCATAGATGAGGATCTTCTCCGGCAGTTGGATAGCTAATCGATTTTTGTAGATGGCAATTTTCTTGACAAGCTCTCTGCATTTAATCCGAACTGTCAAAGGGGGATGGGGGAGGAAAGGCTTTAGCAAAAGGTTGTTAAGTGTGAAAGGCAGAGAAATTAAAAGCCATCATGTATTTATTTAATGCTCCTGACAATTAAAGTGAGCCAAAAAGTCCTCCCCAGGGCTAAAGCACTGCTGTTCTCCCAGAACACTAGGGTTTGGTTCCCAGTCCCACAGAGGCTCACTACCACCTGTAACTCCAGTTCCTGGGGATCTGGTGTCCTCTTCTGGCCTCCTCTGGCACTGCACACACAGCACACAGACATATGCAGGCACTCAGACATACACACAAAGTCAAAGTAAATAAATCTTAATCTGTAGTGAGATAGTCACCTTGTCTGCACCTGTGGCATAGACCACGCCCATTGGGGTAGAGACAGGGCCGGATATGACCTGGGGGAACTAAGGCTGAGGAAGGGGCTCGGAGAGCTCTCTTGCTTACAGCACGGGGATAGGAGCACATCCGGAGGCATCCTTGGGACCAGGAACCTGCTGGTGTTCATCTGTCTATGTTGTGAGTTATTTCTCCCTGAATAAACATCTATGCGGCCTATTTGTTTCTCCTGATTCTTATTAAACATCAATACATATGAGTACTCAATTTGCATACATGCCTGTATGACACAAGAGGGCATCAGATCCCATTGTAGATGTTTGGGAGCCACTACCATGTGGGTGCTGGGAATTGAACCTGGGTTCCCTGGAAGAGCGGCCAGTGCTCTTAGCCACTGAGCCATCTCTCCAGGACCACACAACTATATGTTTACACCCTTATATCCCTCTCCTTTCAACAAGTCAGATTAAAAATATTTCTGTTGAAATTAAGATCTCATTCAGGCTTCCCAGAGAGCCTGCCATGTTCAGGTAGCTGTGCTAGGTGGGGTCCAGAGCTGCATATGCTACAACTGTGCAGCCTGGAACCACACTGAGGGACGTCAAGCAGTCGATGCCACCACCACTTATCCTATGTTTCTGAACTCCTTCCTTTGCACAGCAAAGAAGACCCCAGTGATCTTGAGCCCAGCATAATGACAAAGTCACAGCTGGCTACACCCCTGCAACCTTCCTGACCACAGGGACATCCACGAGGTAGGGTCTGTCTCTACAGACCAAGTGGGGTAAACAACCCAAGGAGGACACTGCTGAGCTGTCCCAGTGGCTACCTTCCCACCACATAAAAAAGATTTTCAGAACACAGATCTACCCAGGCAGGGAAAAAAGAAATCAGACTGAATCTGCAAGCAAGTCCCCTCAGTGAGACCTCTACACAAAGACATCTGGCCATCTCTGGTTAGCCATATCCAGAGCATATGTGGTCAGCACGTCTGGGTATGAACACGGCTAAGTGGAGATATTAACCAGCTACTTAGGTGAACACAAGGGGAACTGTCAGGGTTTAGACTATGTGAGGCTGGGTCCCTGTGGTGGTCTGAATGAAAGTGGCCCCCAGAGACTCATGGGGCACGGCATTACTGGATGTGTAGCCTTGTTGGAGGAAGTGTAGAACAGCTCCTTCTCCATCACCATGCCTGCTTGCACACCACCATGTTTCCCACCATGATGACAACGAACAAATCTCTGAAACTGTGAACCAGCCCCAGTTAAATGTTTTTCTTTATAAGACTTGTTGTGGGCATGGTGTCTCTTCACAGCAATAGAAGCCCTAAGACAATCACTGATCCTCTGCCCTACTTGTCTAGTAGAAGGAGCTACCAAGAGACCAGCAGAAGCTGAGGGAAAAGCATGCAGAAGTGGCTCTGACCAGAAAGGGTAAAGGCTCACAAAAGCCCATGCAGGTCAGTCATCATAGAACTGACTTGTCAGCCTCTGTGTCTCAAGAAGTCCATTTGTCCATTTACACCTTGGAATTATTTGTAAAATGTAGTGAGTTGGTGCTTTTTGTTTTGTTTTGTTTTGACAGGTTTTATTGCTTTTGCTAGATTATCAAAGAGATTTGCATCCTCCTTCTGCTGTCAAAGAGTTAAAGCAAGACTAGCAGAGATGCTGGGTGGTGGTGGTGCATGTCTTTAATCTCAACACTTAGGAGGCAGAGTCAGGCAGATCTCTGTGAGTTCAAGGCCAGCCTTGTCTGCAGAGTTGAGCTCCAGGACAGCCAGAGCTGTTACACAGAGAAACTCTGTCTCAAACAAACAAATAAATAAAAAAACAAAACAAAAAACCCAAAACAAACAAACAAACAACAAAAGAAGGACCAGAGGAGACACAGACATTTCCTATTATTTTGTGTGTCCTGTCACTAGCCCCATGCTGGTGTCCATAAGCAAAGGCAAGCCTGCCTCTTACCTTTCTGCTCTGTGATCAGGTGTTGTACAATGACATCTGTCATGCTATCCCTGTAGGCATACCGATCCTTGTAGAGTCCGTGGACTGTGCTAAAGATAAGCTGGTAGAAGGAAATGGTGCCATCCTGGCAGCCTACCACCTGTTTAGAAGACAGCTGTCAATCTCAGGCTGGAAGGACAAGTAGCCCACCCCCATTATTAAAAGCGATGGCCAAGCATCTGCCTGGCTGACCTGATGCTCAGGGCCTCCTCTAGCAAGGCTCTGCAGGATGAACTTCCTCTACTCACCACATAATTAGAGTCAGGTTTCACTCTACAGGTCCACACCCAGGAGCTCTGCTCCCCAACGGTTCCCAGTCGAACTCCATCCTTGGTGAAAAGAGATACCTGCTTGTCTGAACCCCCCACCAAAATGTATTCTCCTTTGGTGAAGTAGCTGATGCAGCAGGGGTCAAAGTTCAGTGGCCGATCCTTTCCAATCTGAGGAAAGAGACCATATACCAAGTGAAAGACATTCCTGAACCCCAGTAAAGGCTATGCCACCAACATCAGTGGGGTAGGGGGAGTGCTGGGAAGGCAGGGGCTGCCTAGCCTCACCTCCTGAACTATCCCATTACCTACACAGGCCTCTCCAACTCTGGAACACCCACATCTCCCTCCTCAACCCATCCAAATCCTTGGCTCCTAAAATCAGCAATGCCTGACCTAACTGTTGCAGAGTGGACCAACCTCCTCAGCCAACCTGGAGGCCGAGGAATCTTTTCCTCCCTCCATCACCCACCTCACACAAGGCCAGCAGCTCACCCCAATTTCTTTTCTGTTTATTTTCCAGGCTTATTCACTTGAAAACACTGCCCTTTATTCTTTATTCAATTTAAGGAAAACAACTCTAAAAACCTGGATCTTGCTTTAAGGTTTAGGGTCAATTTACAAATGTTTTCCTATTTATAAATCCAGTAAAAGTGAACAATCAATTGATGCTGACAGTTTAATGAATGCAATTTTCAACATATAAAACCACTGAAATAGTCAGCTCCAATTTCAACTTAGTTAATTCCCTTCAACTAATTTAAACTACAATTATAAATTTAGTATGCTCACTTTTTCTTTCCTTTTTAGGAAATCCAAATGCCTAACAACCGAAAGCTTCCCTCCTACCTCCCAATGCTACAAAGTCTAACAAGAAAACTTCGGCACCTGTCATGACACTGAAGGCTGACAGCTGTAGGCTAGGGCTTAGGACTTCCTCTTGAAAACAACCATCAGCTCAGGACTAACTACAAGGACCAACTAAAGCAGGAGTGGGTGGCCAAAGCAGGCAGAAACTAGGCAAGAGAGACAGCCTCAGGCAAGCCTCTCCGAACACTGGCCCTGTTAGCTCCCTTCTGGGTGGGCACAGCTTCTGAGAGCTGGACAGTGAGGTGGGATGCTACAGAAAGGAAGGTCAGAAGGGAGCCCCTTCTGCACACAAGCTCTGCTCACTCTGGAAACCTTCAGCTACCCACACAATGACTGGCAGGTGAAGCCAAAGAAATGTACTGAGATCTCAGCTGCTGCCAATGAAAACCCAGAACAGCACATCAAGGCCAGCAACCCCCACCCCCCACCCCCCACCCCCACCCCTCACACATGCACACACCTGTAAAGGAACAGGAGAAAAATGAGTTTCTATGATACAATACCCAGAATATAATTCAAATGTTCAAAAAGTAAGAAAAACAGTGGGGCTGGGAGGATGGCTCAGAGGTTAAGAGCACTGGCTGCTCTTGCAGAAAACCTGGATTTCGTTCCCAGCACCCACACGGTGGCTCACTGGAATCTATTAACTCCTGTTCCAGGGGTCTAATGCCCTCTGCTGGTCACTGTATGCACTGCACACATGTAGTACACATACAAGAAGGCAAAACATAAAAATAACAAATTTTTAAAGTAGAAAAATGTGAATCATACTTGAGAAAAGACAATCAACAAAGACAGACATTATAACGGGTAGATGAAAATTTTAAAACATCTGTGGTAGCTGGAGAGATGGCTCAGTGGTTGAGAGAACGTACTGCTCTTGCGGAGGGCTTGAACTGGTCCCCAGCACTATGTGGAATTGAAGAATATAGTGACTAAAACAACTCACTGGACAAGCTTAACAGACATGGAAAAATTATGGAGACTCAAGAAGTGACTGGAATCTGAAGGAATGGAAAGAATAAAGAAAAAGTATGAAGAGAGATGATGGCCAGCGCATTATTGTCTTTTAATTTCTTTACCCTCCCTTCATCATGTTTTTTAAGAGAATAAATATATATAGGTTTTTTTGTTTTGTTTTGGTTTGGTTTTTAAGCCTAGTGAATCCCAAGTAGAAAAATACAATGAGCCTCTTGTAAGTCCGGTATTGCTTAGGCACTTAATAAAAAATTCTTGTCTTTACATTGAAAATCAGTTGTATGAAAATCAGTTTTTAATTCAATTATACTTTTAAAACAGTCATCACTAGACTAATCTGGCAGATAAACAAACACAGATTTCTAGCATCCAGCCAGCCAGGTCCCAAACTAGGTGTGGCCACAGACTAAACTGTGCTCTTGAGGCCAGCACAAGCTCAAGGCCTCACTTTCTTACATGCAGAACATTGATGGTAGCAGTTCCTCCAGAGGAGTGTGAGGACTCAAAGAGCTAGTCCTATAAAGGCATAACAATGTCTGGACCAGGGAATACCAGCCGTGGCTACTAAGCCAGGGCCTCATCAAGCACTACAGATGCCTAAAAGACCAAAATTACAAAACAGTTACCAAGCCTGACAAAAAGTTTGGCTTTGCTGTATTAATCATTGTCCTATATTTAATCCCAAATCACCGCAGAGTTGAAAAGATACTTCAAAACCAAGAAAGTAACTTCACTGTCCTAAACAAGTTGGCATTCCCCTGTATCATGGTTTGGACCTTAAACAACCCTCAGAAACTCTGTGTCAAAGGCTTGTTACCCAGCCAGTGGCTTTCTGGAGAAGGGGGTAAAGTATAGAGGGGGGACCAAGTTGAAAGAAACATGTCATTGGGCATGTCCTCTTAAATGCATATTGGAAACCCTCAAGGACTGATCTGGATCTCAATCCCAGGCTCCACCATTTCCCAACTGTGTGGTACCTACTTCTCTGCTCTTGGTTCCCCATTTCTAAAAGTATGTAATTAAAGTCTCTCCTCACTGGGTTGAAGAGTTGAATAAGACAAGGCAAGTATTGGGCCCAGGACCTGGAGCCACAGCAAATGGTCACTATGTAGATGCTAACAATAACCAAGTGTGCACACTATCAGAGTGTGCTACAGCGGACATGGGTAATGAGTTTGCACGGTGCTACATACCTGTTTTCCACTCAGCTGGTAGAAGGAAAGTTTCTGTCCCCAGTCAGCTACAGCCAGGATGTCATTATGTTCCTCTCTAATCAACAGAAGACAAAAGAGGTTATAAGGGGGCACAGCCTGCTGATGAGTGTGGCTAGGGGCTTAACAAACAACAGGAAAAAGAAAAGTCCTGGCCAGGCTGTCAGGGAGCCAAATGCTACACAGCCATACCGGGGCCAGTGTTACAATCAGGCCAAGCATCAATCAGTCTCAAGACTAAAGCAGAGACAGGGTTGGCCTTCCTGGGATCTGGTACTGCTCCTAGCCATGAACGGCCTGGGGACATGGCTACAGCAGCTAAGGTAAACCCCTCATATCAGAGTTCCTGGGGAGCAACTTAAAGGATGAGCATGGCTGCACATCCAGGTGTACCTTCTTCTCATGTGTAAAATGTAGGGAGTAGCCAGGAGATATAGCTTATAGTGAAGAGGCTAGACTGTTCTAGTAGACTTCTTGCAGAGGGAGGATGACATCCACACCCAAGTTCTCATGCAGTTATGTTCTCGAAAAGGTGAAATGGTGTCTGAATGAAGATGAGTAACTCTTTGAAGACCACCAACTAGCAACAGAACAGAGGCCTATAGATCTGTGCCTTGGGACGGGACTTCAGGACCAGAACCCAGGAGAAAGGCCTCCAAGACTCAGTCAGGAAGCCAACCACTCAGAATGTAGTTAGACTTTTCAGCATCAATGCTGGACCATAAGCCTCCCCAGGTGGCTGTCTTTATTAACCCCTGCTTCCCCAAGCTCAGGGCCTGTCAGTCACCTGGTAGCACCACTAGCCACAAAAGCATGCTCTGTAAAACCCAGCCAGGGGTAGCAGGGAGGAAAATGCCATAGACACTAATTCAGAATTCAGAAAAAGGGGGGAAAGTACAGAAGAGCTGGCAGAAGGCTTTGCAGATGAGCTGTGATGACTGATGCTGAAGTCCAAACTCTAGCTAACAGTGAAGCCCCAGGGGAGAGGGCACGTGTGGTGTTGGGTTTGGCTCAGCTGCTAGACGCTAGACTAGGAGTTTCCAACCCAGCCCACCCACAATAGAGGGCAGTGGGGCTCTACCCAAACACCCATGTTGAATAATAGAAAGGGGCTGAAAATGAGATGGGAACCTGAAGGCCACCTTCCTCCTTTCTTTGTCCCCACGTCCCACCCCACAAACCTAGATTCCTCTAATGAATCTTAGGTGTCAAGGCTGCAGTGAGGAGGGTCCCAAGCTGGGACATGATTGTGATTGACAATCACAACATCCTGGCAGCCTCAGCTTTTCCAACTCTACCTGCAAGGATTTCCCTTACAGGCCATCTCAACTGAGAGGAGACTGCTCAGCATCCAGGACAGCAGGTGTGTGTCTGGGGGGGGGGGTGAAAGCTAAGGGCTTGCTTCCCCTTTGCACACATCCTAGCCAATGCAAGGTGAAATAGTGTGGGACTAGGCCAAGAAAACACAGCCAGTAACAAAAAGTATCAGGTGAATGGTGATCCCACACGGGCACTGTAAACCAGGCTTCAGACAATGTCTACTGCTGCTGGAAAGAGCTCATTCGGAGCTTAAGAAGCAGGCATGGTCATGATAGTCACACATGGAAGTCAGAGGGGACATACAGAGGTGCCGGGCAGGGCCTTTTTAGAGATGCTCTGCACGACCCAGTCTCCTCCTTCTCAGAGGATTATACTATCTGCCACCCACACATGCTTCTCAGGGGGAACTTCCCTTGTAAGTGTGGGAGCACACCAACAATCCCCTGGCCCCTGCTCTGCTGCCCTTGGCCAAGGAGCTTCTGGGAAGCATCTGCTTTGGCAGGTCTGTGCGGGGGCCTAGGCCCTCCCAAGGAGGGTCCTCACTCTGTGGGACACACTCACGAGTTGCCGTCCCTGGGACTGTCGTCCTCTTCCTCTTGCTCTTCCTCCTCTGCCTCACTACCCTGACTACTGTACACTGTTGACTTCAGAATGGAAGGGATTTCCTGAAAATATCTGTTGACAATGACATCCTCAGCATCCTCGTTCTCTCTGCTCATCCAGATATTCTCCCATCGGCTGTAGACAGTAAGGGGATGTTCACAATCACATTGCCTAGGACTACACTCTAGCTATAATTTCAAAGCCTGCCAAGGAGCCCCTGGACCCTGCCCGGAAGAGGACAGCCACCAGGTACACTGGGCATCCTGCTTCTCATGAATTAAAAATGGTAGCCTGAAGCCACAAAGTCATCTGTGGCCACAAAATCAAACAGCAGGAACTCTGGGGTAGGCTAATGGCCTCTGAAGGCATTATATACACATGGAGGGCCTCCGCTGGACAGAACTATTCAGGAAGAATTATAATAACCTGTTGTAAGAAATGCAACGCAATTAAACAGTCTCTTAAATCAAACGGGTGCCCACCTGTAAAATAACATTGGGACGGTAAACAATTGAGTCCTTTAATTTACCCTCAGAGAATTCCATGGGGATAGGTTTAATAATATTATAGGATTACACTAAGAGACAGGAAAGCTTTTAGTCCACCCTCAAAGTCACATGGGCATGAAAGTAAAGTGTGTTTGAGCAGGTAAATACCAACTGTCTGCAGATCTTTAGGAGTATTTGTAGGCTTAATTCTAACTTTTTGACGAGAAACACTCAAGAGAGCGCTGTTCTGTTAATAGTGTAACAGGTGGGTGGGTGCATATTCTGGGACATGGAGGAAGAACGATGAAGCGAGAAAAGAAGCACGGGGAGCTCACAAGTATCAGTTCGTGAAGACGCCTCTCTTGCTCTCTCTCTCTCTGACTCTGTCTCTCTCTGCTGGCCTAGATAGTTCATCTGCTTAGCTAAATCTCTGGGATTCATTCCAAAACTCAATATAGGCTCTTTTAAAACTTCATTTATAAAGAGCAGGTTCCAAAAGGCCAGGCAAGTGGGGAGAGAGGACTTTAAAAACCACAAAGATGTCAAGAAGAGAAAACGAGCTCAGAGGGCTGAGAAAACCCTTCTTCTAACAGTGCCAGCCAGGAGAAAGACAACCATGGGTACCTTGAAGGGTTCCAGCAGATAGACCATACTGGGGAGAGGGAACCCCCTGGCCGTTCGATCTTCACTTTCTCTTCGCCATTTTTGTTCCGTATGCTGATGACCCCATTGGACATCCCCAGAGCCAGGTACTGACCATCGTTTGTCCAGCTGCACACACAACCAGTGAAGAGCATGGGACATGGAAAAGACAGACGGTAAAGCAGGAGAGCTCAGTGGAAGGTGGCAGTGGCAGCGGCAGCCAGGCTAGGGCCTCATCACTCCTGCTCACTCCTGACACAGAATTTGATGCCCGCTTGGACTGCCACTCACATCTGGACTCTGACACATTAAGGCAGTGGCACTTATTTCAGAAGGTATCTATCCCCTGGCTCTCTGCACACATCTCCATGACAGCCTGCCCCTGCAATCCAGACCAGCCCCCATCTTCTGCTTGACAGAAGCCCCCAGAAGCTGCTCAGTTTTAGAGTGTCTAGGCCTGGGGTTGTGCTGTGGTTTTATGTGCATTCCCAGCAATGGTGACGTTATCACCGTTGGCCCAAAGGCCCCAGCTCAGGTCTGTTAGTCACGAAGCCCAGATTCTGGTCTGGTCTGGGTCTAACCAAAGTCAGAGGTTCCTGACAGACTTCACTGGTGAAGAAGCCCATGCCAGCTCACCAAGTGAAGGTGACCAAAGGCACAAGTCATTCCCATCAAGGAGACAAGAGGAGAAAAAGGAAACACAGAAGCCTGTACCAATTCAGTGTGAAATCAGTGGCTTGTATGGGTCTGTTGGGGAGAGAAAGGAGCACAGCCTGTCGTCAGAGCACCCTTAGCTTACCTGCAGCATGTGATTTTGCTACTGGATTTGTGCTTGGAGACAGACTTCTGCTCAGGAGACCATAGCCCTTCAGAATCCGGCAAAAGAAAACACAGCAAGACTATTCAGCAAAAGAGACGAATCAACTAGTCATGCATACAAAACTCGAATCTCTGGAGTCTTATGCTGAGTGGAGGGGGAAAAGCCACCTTTCAGAAGTTCAGGACAATCTCAGTCCATGTATACAACATGCTAAACGTCAATCACACAATTAGAGAACAGATCTACAGCTGCTGGGATTTCAGATTCCAGGTGGCAGGGGATGGGGGTGGCAGGCACTGGTATGGGAATGGGATCCTGTATTGCAGTGGCAGTACACTGCCACACATATGATGAAATGACAGAAGCACACACACACACACACACTGTGACCTCCTTCCGTGGCTCCTGCATTGCCCAACAGCTACTCACGGTGCATCTACTAGGAAACTGCTGGGTGAAGAACGCATGAGGTGGCTCTGTGCTGTCTTTGCAATGTACTGGGAATTATTTTTTAAAAAAAATAATTTTAGCCAACTTCTCCAGGATTTAAATCTCAAAGAAAAGGACAGTTTGGCTGCTCAGAGCTAGGGCATGACAATCAAAGAACAACTCAGCATTAGAATAGTGAGTTAAGCTGGGTGGTGGTGGCACACACCTTCGAGCTCAGTACATGGGAGGCAGAGGCAAGCAGATCTCTGTGAATTCAAAGCCAGGCTGGTCCAGGACAGCCAGGGCTACATAAAGAAACTTGCCTCTAAAAAACCAACATGTAGACAGACAGGCAGACAGACAGATGAAATAACAAGTTAAGGAAATGGAATGTGTAGGAATGCAGCTGGGAAGTTTCCCATTAAGTGAGCTGACCCAGTCCTAGAAAGACAAACATCATGTGTTCTCATGCCTAACTTTTAATATTTGTAAATGGGGTGTGACAATGAGTACAGACAATGCAATTAGTGGGAACTATGAGAGGGGACAAGAGGTGTGGGGGATGGGAATGGTCATGACCTGCAACTGAAGGCTCCAGCCCCATCTATCCCCAACAGGGAGGGCGTGGGGACAGGAAAGAACGTGGGGGCGGGGCAGGGGAGCAACAAAAGGAATTTTGTTTGAAAATGTCATAGTAAAATAAACTAAGTAATGATAAGCTTTTTGGAGAGTCACTTTCTAGGCCTCTGTCACTGCACATGACTATCTGAGCTGTGCACCGTGCATGCACACTGGCCAGTTTAGGCTTGCTCCCTCCAATTCCCAGGCAAAAGACAACAAAGGCAAACTCTCCTCTGACTGAGCTGTGAAGTATGGTCACATGAAATATGGTGCACGCGTAGGTTTCCACAGCCAGGTGCATGTGTATCGAGCAGAGAAAGTTCTGTGAGTCAAGTCCTGAGTAAATGTGTGCCATTGACACAGGCACAGCCTTGCCAAGGACTCTATAGCCTCAAACCCAGAGGAATGGCAAAGCCTTCTCCCTGGGGGTGAAACTGAGGGAAATGGCAAAGCCTTCTCTTTCTGGTCCATGTGTAGACATTGACAATATATTTAGAAAAGGTTCAACACAGCTTTCTCCCAAGATACCTTTGGCCTGAAGACTGCTCCCTACAGAAATTGCTCTGACTGAGATGAGCTAAACCTGTCTCCTTGATCCAGCTGTATATAACCCTGCTTCCGTATTTATCAGTGATAACCCTGCCTCCTTGACTCAGATGCAAGCAATAACCCTGCCTCTCTGTTCAACTCTATAAACCCACTGGGCTTCAAGGATGCCGTGGTCCACCCCACCCCAGTTTTATATCTGTGTCTTGTCTTGTCTTCATTCCCTGCTGCCCCAGTCACCAGAGTCCCTAGAGTCCTTGGAGCAGAGCAAGGTTTTGGGAATGCATGTCGGATGAGGATGACTGAATCTTCCCACCCCTTCTTTCATGTGCATGTTATCTGTGCTTCATTGTAAATGCACAAGGCCTTCAGCTGCAGGAACTTCTCTTTTCTGGCCTCCCTCAAGGCTGCATGTTGCCCAGCCTGGCCTCAACCCTACTCCTCCAGTGTTAGCTAAGTGACTGTCAGTAACCCTGGAACCACATTGAGCCCTGTGTTTTCTCCTTCAGCAGGAGAGTGGGAATAAGTGAAACAATTGACCTCAGAGCTTGGCACAGAACTCAGAACGGTTTTTAAATGGCTCTCAAACCATAGGAATTCTCTTTCTAAAGAATTCATTGTAAACCATCAGCACAGACCTCCCCCCCACACACACACTGTAAACATTCTGTGGGTACTGCTGCATGTGTATGTGTAGTGATGTCTGCGTGCGGGGATGCTTGTCCTGGGAAGCAGAAGCTGACCTTGAGATGTCTCCATCTATTACTTTCTCTTCAGACAAGGTACCCCGCTCAACCTCTAGTGCTCTCCATTTTGGCTAGACTGTCTGAACAGCAAGGCCCTGAGATCTAGCTGCCTTGCCTCCAGCACTGGGGTACAGACAGAAGCCACCATAGCTGGCTTGTACATGGGTACCTGGGATCTGAATGCTGGTCCCTGTGCTGCAAGCACCAAGCCATGTCCCCAGCCCAACTACTTTTACTTAAGACATTTTTACAAATCCTATCTTCCTTGTACCACAAGCTTGAGAGCAGGGATATTTTAACTCCCCCAAAACAAGCACAGATCAGTGGCCCACAAGAAGATAAGCTAAATGTTTTTAAGCAAACGGTGGTACTTCCACTACTAATAAATGGTTGCTCTGCATTCTCTTTGGAAGCTAGAGCTGTCTGAGTGGGCCAGACAAGGCAGGGAACATATCCCTTTTGTATAAGGACATTGAGGTACAGAGAAGGCTTAGGTCTCCCAATTCCTAACCCTCTGGCTGTCCTGTGGGTCCCCTGGCATACATATGTCATGATCCAGAAGGCTGACACATCACTGCCACTTTCTGTCCCAGCACATGCCAGCCCCGTATAGCACCTGTGGGGGACAAAGGACAAAGGTCTGCTGTCCTCAGGAGGCAGCAGCATTGCCACAGAGGCAAGAATAAGGACACACTGAGTGTCAGCAGCACAGCTGAGAGGGTCATCCCACATGCGTGGCTCTGGGTGAGTACCAAGGTGGGGACAGGGTCTTCCGTGCCCTCCTGCCTGTCACCCCATTTCCTCCCTAGGACCTTATTGCTCATCTGTCTCAGATGTCTTATCACCCTCATCATCTCTCACTGCCTCTCTTTCTGCAAATTTAAAGGATAACTATGAACCTCCCCTCAGCTGCTGGAGATGGAGAAGAGGCTTCTCTCTCTCAGGACAGGCCAGCAGGTTCTGTGTGAGTCTCAGCATTCTCCACTAGGGGTGCTGGGCATTGAAACTTACCAAAGTCACTGGAGGAACAGGATGCCAGCTGGTGGGTAACAGGATTGTAGGAGACACATTGTATAGAATCATTGTGCCTGGAAGGTGAAGAACTGAAGATTATCCCATAGCAAACCACAAAGGTGTCTGTGGCTACAACTGGAGACTGAAAGCAGGCTTGGGAGAGCTGGAGAGATGGCTCAGAGCACTTATTGCTCTTCCAGAGGACCAGGATTTGATTCCCAGCACCCACATGGCAGGTCACAGCTGTCTGTAACTCCATTTCCAAAGGATCTGATGCCCTCTTCTAGCCTCTGAAGGTAAAATACCCATATACATAAAATAAATTAAAAATAAATAAATTTAGCCAGGCTTTGGTGGCGAACACCTTTAATCTCAGCACTCGGGAGGCAGAGGCAGGTGGATCTCTATGAGTTTGAGACCAGCCTGGTGTATAGAGCTAGTCCCAGGACAGCAAGGGCTACATAGAGAAACCCTGTCTCAAAAAAAAACTAAACTTAAAAAGAAAAAACACAGGGCTGAAGCCTCTGGTGACACATGGACAGCCCCTCTCTGAGGGACCAACAGCCAGCTCAAGGGCTCCTTTACAGGACTGCTCTCACCACCAGTTCCCACCCACCCTGCATCCCACCCACCCAAAGCTGCTCCTCCTCCAGGGCTCTCCTATACCTCCGCTGGGAGGCCGAGGTAAACACACCGAGAACCAGCTTAGAGCCAGGTGCAAACAGCATGCTTTATTGTGGCTCTAACTGACCATTTCTGGTGACCCAGAAGTACAGGGCAGAGTTTGATGGAGACAGTGCAGGACAGATGCACCCCTGGCATCTCGGCCCCAGTTCCAGTCCTCCACTTTCCTGTGACACTGTATGCATGACCTGACTCACTGTCCAGCTCACAACAGCATCGTTCACAGTAGGTACCAGGTGGGAGTAACCCAAGTGTCCACCAGCTGCTGGCTTATAACCAAACGGGATATAGACACACAATGGAGTCTTACTCAGCCTTAAAGAAGAAGTCTTGGGCCATGAGGACATTACATGAGATAAGCCAATCACAAAACACCAATACTTTATGATCCCACTTATATGAGGCACCTAGTGGAGCTAGACTCCTAGAGTGAGAGAGGAGAATGACAGCTGCCAGGGCTGAGATGGGGCAGAGCAGAAGGTGTTAAGCACTGAGTTTAAGCTCAGCAAGATAAAGGGTTCTGAAGACTTTACTTGCCAAAGTATGATTGCACAACAGTGTTAATGTACATAACACCTGGTGGCAATGACACAGTTTGTGTGTGGGATACTTCTCTACAACTTAAAATAACAAATGCTGTCTGTCAAGTACTTATTGTGGACCAGGCTGGGTGCCAGAAATACAAGCATGCAAAAGCAGAAATAGTGTCTACCTTCCAGAGCCCACAGACCAATGGGTGACATCATACAATGATCAGAATATGCCAGACCACAACTGTAAGAAATGCTCAGGACAGGCCCTCCTGAGTCTGGAGGGGAAGGAGAGGGCTGGTAGCATGGACAGCTACACCTGAGACCTGTAGGATGGCGGGGGGGGGGGGGGGGGTTGGCTAGGAAAGGGAGAGATTTGGGCACAGCCCCTAAGCAGTAAGAAGCTTAGAGTACACTGGCTCTTCTAACTTTTGACACTGGGTAAATGCAAAGCCATTCCTGGAGACAGAGACACTAAAGAGGACAGACTGGGTGAGGGGGGAGTGGCAGGGATTGTGCTGTCAGATTAGCTGAAACACATCACATGAAACACAGCTCAGTGCTGGCTAAGCTAGTTAGTGATCATTCACTACCCCCCCCCAACCCCATGCTGAATTCAAGCTCATCTTGGGGAGAAGAGTTCTCCACACACTGTTTCCACATGGCTGTGACCACAGTGATCAGCAGTCAGAGCAGAGTAAGGTGTGGCTGGTGGGCTGGGGCAGGTAGGGTGTAAGCTTGAGACTTTCCTCACAGAGGGAGACCCAGCCTCAAACAAGCCAAGAAGTAAGGGCTAAACTGTGGTAGTGTCCCCCACGGAGTCACTTACGTGTACTTCAGAATGCCTTCCAGTTTTGAGGTCCAGATAATGATGCTCTTGTCAGCAGATCCAGATGCAAAGCGCTTGCCTGAAAGGTTTTAAAAAAGAAAATCACCACATGTATTTTAAACCAGCATTTTTCCAGACAGTATGTCCAAGGAAACTAATTCTTCAAGGCACCTAACTAGCTAGGCACATAGTTCAGTTGATAGAGCAGCTGTCTAGTATGCATGAGGTCCTAGGTTCAAATCCCATCACTACAGAAACTGAGAGTGATATCACCCATCACTTGTGGTGGCAAGAAAGTCAAAGCTTCAGAGTCATCCTTGGCCACATAGTGAGTTTGAGGCCAGCCTAGACTACAAGAGACCCTACCTAAAAAATACCTTTAAAGGGTAATAAGTGTCCCTTTATTCTCTACTGTCTTTGGATGTGGTGTGCACACAGGACCTAGGGCCTACACATACTGAGCATCCACCCCACAACGAAGCTGAAACCCCAGCCCTTCTGCTGCGTCTCACCATCCACGGAAGCAGCTGGACTTTTCCTGGCACCAGGTATACCCAGACTCACTGAGGCTCAGCTACATCTATGTGCCATGTTCTGCGGTAATGGCTGGGAGTGATTAAAACTTCATTCCCATGATGTCTAGTCCAAGAAGCAGACATTAAGTTTACCCAATGCAAACACAATACAGAAGATGAGTCGTACACGCAATGAGAGTAACTGAGAAAACTAACATTAAACTTTTCCTATTTTAAAAGATTTTACTTATTTTTATTTTATGTGTACGGGTGTTTACCTACATGTATGTCTGTGCACTGTGCACATACCAGGTGCCTGCATAGGGCAGAAGATGTCATCAGATTCTCTGAAACTAGAGTTACAGTCGGTTGGGAGCTGCCATGTGTGTGCTGGGAATTGGCTTCTGAGGCACCTCTCCAGCTTCCTCATTTTTTTTTTAATTTTACATATTTACATGTTTATCTCTTCATGTGTTTGTGTGGTGTATGTGGGTATGCATGTGTTCACGTGAGTGTGAGGTAAAGCTATTTTTGCCTCCACTTATCAGGCATCCTTCACTATCGCTCTCCACTTACCTCACTAAACCGCAGCTCACAGACTTAGCCCAACTAGCTGTCCAGTGAGCTCCTCTGTCCTCGCCTCCCCAGTGCTGGGAGAGCAGGCATACAGCACTGTGCCCAAGTTTTTATGTGACTGATGGAGATGCAAACTCGGGTCTTCATGCTTGTGCAGCAGGCACCTAACTCACTGCGCCATCCCCTCACCCCCAAAGTTGTATATATTTATGGAGTATAGTCTTTTGATATATTTAGTCAAATAATTATATCAAGCAAATTAACATAGTTGTCACCTTGGATACATTTTTAACGATGAGAACGTCGAAATGTGTTCTTTTAGCAGCTTTAAAATTTACATTATTGTTATTTATGTTTACCACACAGTGCAACAGATCTCAAAAACCTACCCATCCTGCCTGACTGAAACTGTGCTCTCGGGTCAGTAGTTCCTAGAGCAGCAGTTTATCCACCTGTGGTCACAACCCCTTAGGGAAAGCTGAACGTAGATGAGATCCTTCAGTGGAGAGCTAAAGGATTAGCAGAGCTGACCCAAGTACAAAGAAGGAGCAAGTTGTGCACATGGATAAAACATTCACAAAAGCCGCAAGGCAGCAAAAAGCTGGCATGGCTGAGAGGCCAAGAGCTACCCATCGTAGAGCAGGTGGCAAGGAATGAAGCAGGTAACCGAGGGATCTCTAGGACCTTCAGCACCACAGCAGAGGTCTTGCCTTTATCCCCTAGCAGCGAGAAGCCAAGGCAAGGCATGAATAGAAGAGTGACAGATGAGACCTGCATTCCCACATTGCTTGGGCTTTAAGTAAGTAAGAACAGGCTAGAAAGCCCGGGTGGTGGTGGTGCACACCTTTAGTCCCAGCATTCAGGAGGCAGAGGCAGGAGGAACTCTGTGGGTTCAAGGCCAGCCTGGTATACAAAGCCACACAGAGAGACCCTGTCTCAAAAGAAAGATAGGCTAGAAAGAGGCAACATATACCAAGTAATTCCCTCCATGGATACCAACTTACTAGCATGTGGGAGAGCGGGGTATCTGACAGGAAACCCCAGCAGCCATCATTTGCTGTAGTACGAGGAGGACTGGAAAGCAAGCAGGGGCCAGGGTTTGCACACCCACCTGCAGCTTATTATTACATTTTTACTGCTTATTTGTGTCTATGAGGGAGGTAGACAGACACCATGGTGCCCATTGGGACAGCTTTGGAGTTCTCATGTGCCTCTCAATGATCAAACTCAGGCTTTCAGGCTTGGAGGCAAAGGCAAGTAAGTACCTTTACCTGCTGAGCTATCTCACCAGCCCAACCTGTTGCAGATTTTCAGACTTTAGTCTCAGGGCAAGTGGAAGGTGACCTTCAGGAGCCACTGCCTCCAGAGCCTCAGTGTCCCCCATCTGAAACAGAAAGGGAGCAGAAGTCCTCCCTCAGAGGCTCTGTGCGAGTCAGTTCAGACAGCGTCTGCAAGTACCTTCCACAGTTGCTCGTGGGAGACGGCAGGTGAGGCAGGAGACGATGCAGCAAGTGCTGATCAGAGAGATACCCTGCTATCAGGTGTTTCCTCCACCTCCCTGACCTGGTGAGCATCATCGAATGACAAGCGTGGGCTTCAGCCCAGAATTCTGCGTCAAGAATCCCTAGTGATGTCACCAAGCAGCTATGTGACCGGAACTAACTACAGGATACCTCTAGGCTTTCAATTCTTCGTGTGAAAATGGACAGTAATAGAATTTCCCTCATAGTTGATGGGAAGAAAGGGCAAGCATGTGCACACATGCGCACACACATACAGAATGTTAGGAACAGCTGGGCAGTGGTGGGGCACACTTTTAAACCCAGCACTCGGGAGGCAGAGGCAGGTGGATCTCTGAGTTTGAGAGTTCCAGGACAGCCAGGGCTACACTCCCTGTCTTGGGGCCAGGGGCTGGGGGAGTGGGGGGCTGGGTTTCAGAACAATGCCTGGAATAGAACCAAGCTAAAAATATAACCACTGTTATTCTTTCTTCACACTGATTTATTGTCTTCTTGAAAGTTCTTCTTGAAAAAGGAACTCTGTTGTACACACCTTTAATCATGGTGACTCATTAATTACTTAGGAAACTTTCAGAAGTCAGAAGAAACAAGCAGACTGAAAGAGTGAAACCATAATTTCTGTGTTCCTACTTTCAGATCTAAGGGAGTAGACAAATTTGTAGGAACTAAGACTTCCTAATCATTATGTGTCACAGAAAGCATCAGACACCAGGAAAACCCAGGTACCATCAGCAGAGGACATCAGTCAGGCTCTATTACTGTTCCAGGCCTGTTTGACTCTCTGCCAGAGGAAGTAAAAGTACCTTTGCTGCATGCTTCAGAGGGATAAAAGAACATAGAGCAATGTGTGACAGAGTTGTACAGAGTGCTGACAGATGCCATTGCTCACAGAACTACAGGCAACAGGGTGTCTTTCACACACCCAGGACACCCAGTAGCCCTGAACCTTTGCTGCCTTCACTGGTCTCCTTAGAGCATCACTTGAACTTAGATTGCCACAGCACAGACACCTAACCACAAAGCCAGAAATGTGTGCTGCCTCTCACTAACTTGCCCCAGGACCCAGCAAGTCAAAGTTGTCCCAAAGTGAAGCAACTAGGCGAAGGTAGGCTAGACCTGAATACACCCATATACATGAAGTACGTTACGTGTGTTTTCCTACACAGCATACATACCGCCTGTAGCTTTCAAAATCTAATTCTCAAAGAAGTCTGCCATCCAAAGAAATTACAAACCTGGGTCTTAGGCTCATCTGAGCTCTGTAGCCTTTGATGTATGGACTCCAACTGTGATCAGAGCATCATCTCCAGCCCTACATGTGACCCAGGAAGTGACAGAGACAATAACCAGCTCAAAGTCAGGGCTGGGGCCAGAAGTTGGCTCAGCAGATAAAGGCACTTGTTACACAAGTTTGGCAACATGAGCTCAGTCCCCAGAACCCAAGGAGAAGTGGACGGAGAGAACAGTCTCTCTGAACTTACCCTCTGACTTCCACAAGTGTGCCATGCAAAACATGCTCACATGTGCGTACACACAATAATAAGACATAAAATTCTAATTTAGGTCTATTTATTTTCTGTGTGAGTGTGTACATGTGTGTGGGCTTATGAATGCCACAGTACAGACTTGGAGGTCAGAAAACAACTGCAGGAGTAGGCTCTCACCTTCCACCAAGTGGATTTCAGGAATCAAACTCAAGTCAGGTTTGGTGCAAACACTCAACAAATTAACAAATAAATTAACAAAAGTCACATAGCTTTTGCTTGGGCTGAGGTTGGACGTTCCATGGCACAGCACTCTACCTGCCTATCTACCATCTATTTCTC
Organism: Cricetiscus sungorus; assembly: GCA_030556225.1. Classification (NCBI taxonomy): domain Eukaryota; kingdom Metazoa; phylum Chordata; class Mammalia; order Rodentia; family Cricetidae; genus Cricetiscus; species Cricetiscus sungorus. Next base: position 27,503,797 of record JANBXA010000735.1, on the reverse strand, counting down.
GTTTTACTGTAATTTTTGCAGTGTTGTGGAAGAGACTCAGGGTCTTGAGCTACATCCCTAGTCCACATGGATTTACTTTTAACTCACAATCTCAATTTCACAATTTCACACCAATTCTCTAACTACCTCCTCTCTGTCCCAACCTTCCAGGGGCCCCAGGAAAATTATCCCTCAAGCCCAGACCCACCTCCTCCCTACTGCCCTTCTTCCCCTACAGCCCATCTCCACTCGTTTCAAGGTCATTGCATATGACCATTCATCCTCTCTGCTCTGTTCTCACTTCACCTTGCCTGCACTCCGACTAAACCACCCCTTCTCCCCCTGCTGCTGTGCAGCTCAGAGTGGCTGGAGAAGGCAAAGCACACAAAGTGATGTCATCTGCAATTCATGACTACCAGCTTCAAGTGCATCCTTCCGGCCCCAGAGACCTCACGCACCTCCCAAGTCCATTCATTCTCTCACTTGCCAAAGCTGCCATTTCACTTTTGCCTTTCCCTTCAACTCTCTAACACCTTCCAGTCCTCACTCTCAGTTCCAGTGGCTTCCCATTACACCAAAACCATGGAGGAACAGGAGAGAATGTCCTTAAGGTCCTACCATCACATCCCACTGCCATGCCTCTTTCTGAAGCCAAGTCCTGTCTCCATCCTAGGTCTCATATCCTCACCACGTGATGCTTGCATTCCAGCAACTTGCTCCCCTTTTCTCCATCAAGTACCCACAGTGCAAATGTGCACACCCGAACTCGGGATCTTCCACTGCAACTGCCCCACAGCAGCACTCCCCAAACCGGGAGGGTAATTCCATCATTCCGTCGTCATTTGGTCAAGGGCTGTGGAGTTGCCTGCAACGTTCACACTTAGACCCAACCAGGCAGAAAATCCCATCTGCTCCGTCCTCAAAGCTATCCAGAACCTGATCACTTCTCAGCACTTCTTTGGCCCCCACTGTCTCCCTGTCCTGGAAGATGCCTGTCACTTAGCTTCCTGTGCCCCCTCATCTTTGGTGAGCTGTTTCTAAGGCAAATATAAAATAGAAATCAGATCAGACCCCTGCTCCACTGAGACCCCAACAGTGGTGCTGCCTTCACTTCTTCAGTGAGGGCTCTGATGACATTGACACCATGCGACCACCCCACACATGTTCTTTTCTATCCCCTCTCCCATTTCTCTTCCATTCTTTCTGCCCTAACTCCCAAGAGGGGCACGCCACCCAAGGGCTTCTGCAATGGCTCTTCCATCTTCAAGAAGTCCAAATACCCGAGACCAAAATCTCTCCATCTCAGGCCTACACGTCTTTGCTCAGCTGCCCTTTCTGGATGGGCCCATCTGACAGTCATATGGGGTAATGCACCAGACCTCTAACCCACCCAGCACTCCCAATCCTCATGTTCTGCCCACCTGCCAGCCTAGCACTAAGTCACCTTATTGACTATGCTCATGCAACCTGTGCCCTGACCCCTCCCCGCTCCCTAGCTCCCAACAAGCCCTTCATCTCTTTTGTTCTCTGAAATGAGCCAAGCACTTGAGACATTGCCTGAGACCAAGCATGTGGATAGCTAACTAGACTAGAGTTGTACGTCAGTGGCAGAGCACTTACCTGGTGTGCACAAGGCCCTGGGCTTGGTCCTCAGCACCACAAAAGGCAAGCAAAAAAACCTGTTCCAGTGAATAGCTAAGGTCTAAGCTACTTCCTGTCCTCTGAGCATGCAGGTTGTATTTTAAAGATAATTCCAGAGTTCCCAAGGAGAAAGATATGCAGCTACAAGGCCATGACAGAGGCTTCTTACCATCCTTTGCATATGCCACACAGTACACAGTATCTTTGTGTCCCTTGAGGGGCTGAAGTAAGGTGCCATCAGAGGTGTCATAAACCTGTCAAAAGCGGTAAAAATATCGATTATCTGTGTGACATCCATTATTCAAAATTCCTACAGAGTGCGACTGCTATTTTTGTTTTTATAACACAACAGTTGTTGATTTCCTAAATTAGTATCAAGTAGAGACAGCACTGCATAACAACAATGAATATGCCTTAATACAGGGCAAGCAGGAAGTGGAGGTCCAGCTCTACGCTCTGTGTGGCCAGGCACACACCATCAACGGTGGAGAAGCAGCAACAGTGATCTTCACTCCAGGGAAAGCTCTGCAAACTTCACTCTTTCTCCCCACCTCCCCACCTAGTACTGGGGACTGAACCTGAGCACCACAGACAAGCCCCCTGCCTCTGAGCCACACATTTCCAGCTTCTCTTCTGGTTTTTACTTTGAAACAGTGTTTGACTAAGTTACTCAGGCTGGCTCTGAACTTTCTCCACTGTACAGGCTGGCCTTGGAACCTTTAATCCTCCTTCCTCCACCTTTCAAGGAGCTAAGGTTATAAACCTGCACAACCAGGTCTAGGTCAATTTCACTCATTCTTACATGGGCCTGGATGAATGACCCATCAAGGCAGGCCCTTGTTAACAAAGCCAGTACACATAAAGAGCTGGTGGACAGCATGGCTGTCAGGGCCAACACTGCCACTAATGTCAGCACACACAGATGATCATACTTGCTACCACGTCTCAAAGTCACACATCTAACAAACGTGGGGTTTGCAAGTGGGAGGGAGTGTTATAAAACCCAGCTGCAATGTGCATTTAGGGTATTTTATAGTTGTGCAACATGGCTAAATATGTGGAGATGTAAAAAACAGAGCATCTGAGAAATGAGGACAGAGCTCTCCCACACAGGCACACTGGAGAAGGAAGTCCATGAAGGGGAGTGAAAAGGATCTATGCTGTTTACCCTGAAAACAAGTCTGCAGAACAACTCAACTACGGTTGTGAGACTATGCCGTTCTCACACTGGACACCGTCAGTCTGTGTATCTAGACACAGCACAGAGGAAGGCGGCTTACAGGAAGAAGGTCTATTACAAAGTTTTTAGTCAAACAGAAATAAGTCTCTAAAGATTACTCTTAGGAACTAGGATAGGTTCCAGAGGGAGCCTGTGTCCTTTGAAACTATGAACAATAGGACAACATTCATATGGAATTGTTTAGGGGCACCGGAGCCCAGAAGTCAAGGTCAACTCTCTGGCTTCACATGGAAGGATAGCCTTTAGCTTTGTTATTTCACTTTGGTCCAACAAAATATGAACTGACACCCACCCAGTTTTAAAGGCATTTTGATTAATTGTCTGCAACCATTATATGGGTGTCTCAAAGGGAAAGGACAAATGACTCCAAAGGAGGCATTGTTCACAAGTTCCGATCTGATAGACAGTTTACCTACCTTTTTTAAATACACCATTTCCTTCCTTATTAAAAAGGAATGGCTGGTTTTTCCGCCCTTGCCTTTTTTATCTCAAAAAAGGGGGTCAAATTTCAGATTCCTTACAAGAGGGAGGGAGAAAAAAAAGCACTCAATGGAAACTCAGACAAAATCCTACCAGCAATCTGTTTCCTGCAGCCAGAATCAGTTGAGTTCCATCAGGCTTAAATGCGAGGTCGTAGATACTAACAGGAGACAAGAAAAAAAGACAATTAGGAACCAAACCGATGAGGTCTGCTAATGGCCAGGAAAGCAAACTTTATTTCCATTATGAAACACTGTGTGTGTGCCGGGGGAAAAAATAATAGCATCTGGTTGCAAATTCCACTCAACCACCACACCTTGGCAGCCCATTCAATCATGATCTGCTCAGCAGTCAGCTCCGTCCTGGTTTCCTCTCGTGCAGAAGCCAGAAGCCAGAAATGATTCAAAGGATCAACAGCTGAGGACAAAGGCTCTTCCAACCATTCCATGAAAAGGTGGGACACCCCAGACAAAGTGTGAGGCAGGACAGCTACTCAGATATCTACCAAGTACCTGTTAGGTACGGGGCATGAACAAGCGGGGAGTTTGGCTGATCACTCTCTACCCTCCAGGAATTTCCACTTGAATGGGAACATATGAAGCAGACACATTAGCCAAGGACTCCTGTGACACCAACTTCAAAGAATATACTTTTCTAAGTGATGACCTGTCAATGAAGTATGCATATTTTTTTTGTTTTCATACTGATATGCATGTAATGGTATTTTATAACCACTGCCCTCTTAGAGTAGGTGGAATAATGAAGAATACTATGAGACTGGTGAAGGAACTGCACAGAAACTGCACTGCAGCCAGGTGTGGATGCTTGGTGGCACACGTCTTTAATCTCAGCATTTGAGAGGCAGAGGCAGGCAGATGTCTGTGAGTTCAAGGATAGCAGGGTCTACAGAGCAAGGTCCAGGACAGCAAGGGCTGTTACACAGAGAAACCCTGTCTCAAAAACCAAACAACAACAACAACAAAATAATGGGCTGGAGAGATGGCTCAGAAAAGCACTGCCTGCTCTTCCAGAGGTCCTGAGTTCAATTCCCAGAAACCACATGGTGGCTCATAGCCATCTATAATGAGATCTGGTGTCTGGTGCCCTCTTCTGGCATGAAGGCATACATGCAGGCAGGACACTGTTCATAATAAGTAAATAAATCTTTAAAAACAAAACAAAAAAAGAATGGTTCACACCTTTAATCCCAGCACTTGGGAGGCAGAAGCAGGTGGATCTCAGTGATTTCAAGGCAGCCAGAGCTGTTATACAGAGAGACCATGTCTTGAAACGCGCACACAAACACACACACACACACACACACACACACACACACACACACACAATCACACATACACACTCAGGGGAAACCCACCTCTGTAGTGAACAGTTGCATTTTTTCCCTTATCAGTATTCCCTGACAGCAGAGTATAAACGTGATTCCCACAGCATTCATTCCCATGTCATCTAGAGGTGATTTACTGCAAAGCAGTGGGCCTAGGTTCTCTGCAAGTTCCCATGCAGACATTATGCTGTCTGAAACAGAGAACTTTGAGCATCTCTCTGTTTGGTACCTTTGGGGTTCCTGAAACATGAAAGGACAAACTAGACTGTGCTTATAGATAATACCACACTTCAGGCTGGGTAGGAACCTCCCACAACCAACTAGTAAAGGGTCTCTGAAGCCCGGGCTCCTAACCACCATACACACTGCCTCTACTCTCTTGGATAACTGCCAGGTAGGTCAAAAGTTTCCCTGAATGCTCTCCCAGTGGCTGACATTTATTGAGCACATGTGTTACTGTGTACAGGATACAGTTTAAATGCTCAATTGTCTAAGTTCTCTCAACCTCACAACTCTAAGCCTATCTTGCAGATAAGAAATCTACAAAGTTAAACAATTTGCCTGAAAGTAAGCTGCTGCAGAGAAGTAAAGCTAGGATTCCAAGCCTAGCAGCCCGGCCTTAAAGACCATGTGTCAACCCTCTCTCAGTCCTTGTAGCCTTCATTATTGCTGTTAGTATATATTATGGTTGATGAAGTAATTCACAATAATTTTCCTGCCTTCTCAGAAGCCCCCCAACCCCTGCATAACTTACAAATAATTGTGCATAATAGTACAATATGCTTATATAATATATAATATTATTGCAGAAAGTTAATAAACGTGTCTATTAACTCGACTTATCACTTCCTTCCAAGACATTAAAAATCTATTCATTCAGTCATTCTGAAATATACACTATATAACTGTGGCCTTCATGAAGCTGAAATGGATTCCTCCACCCCAGCTGAGACCGGAAGCCCTCTGACCACCACCTCCCTTTCCCCCACGCTTGTCTTACTTCTTGTGTCTTTGTGTGAGAGCGGGGCATGTGAGAAGGGGACACCTTTCAGGAATCAGTTCTCACCTTCTACCTTGCTGAGGCAGAGGCTCGCATTTCTGTTGTGTGGTGTATCACACCATGTGGTGCATTCCAGGTCCATGAGCTTCCGGTGATTTTCCCATCTCACCTCAGGAGCTCTGGGATTGCAGATGTAAGTTACCAGATCTCTACATGGATTCCAGGGACCAAACTCAAGTCATCAGGCTTGTGTAGGGAGCATTTTTATCTGTGAAGCATCTTACTAGTCCTTATTTGTCTTTCTGTTTGTTTTGGTTTTTTGTTTGTTTGCTTTTGTTTTAGTTTTTTGAGACATAGGTCTACATATCCCTGTCTGACCTGGTGCTAGCTATTTAGCTCAAGCTGGCATCAAACTCCAGGCAATCCTCCCATGTCAGACTCCGAATTACAGGCAGACAGCAACAATGCACCTAGCTTTATACCCTTGGCCTCTGAACACTTCCCGTCTATACATCTGGAGTGAGTACCCTTTCTATGTGCCTGTCTACTCAGATTCCACACATGGCATCATACATCACAAGCTACTTACTGACTCCTGGAAGATTCCTTGAATAAAAACTCTTTACACTTACTAACAATTGAGAGTTCCCACAGGGAAAGCTTATGCTACCCCATAGGTGCATACCATAGCACAATGGAGCAGACAGGGCAGGCCCCTGAGGAAACGGAAGGATACATAGAGAGGCTGCCTTCTATTGCACAACTGGTTGATGGTGGCTGAGCAAAGGTAAGCCTGACTGGCTTTCCAGCTTGGCATACAACATAGAATTAAATCCTGGTCCAAGTTCCACATTGTCCTTCTTCACTGCTACATGGTAACAGGCTTGGGCTTCCTTGTTTCAAATGTCCTTGACATGTTTCACTTTCAAAGAAGCAAGTAGTAGACTGAAAAAGCAGAGGGGAGCTCAGAGCAGGAAAGCTGACCTATCTGAATTTCACTTTAAAAATAAATTTTTTTTAACATGTACACAGGGTTCTTCCGACATGTATGCTTGCATGACAGAAGAGAAAATCCAGATCTCATTATTGTGAGCCACTATGTGGTTGCTGGGAATTGAACTCATGACCTCTGGAAGAGTAGCCAGTGCTCTTAACCACTAAGCCATCTCTCCAGCCCCTTATCTATAAAGCAAGGTAGAGAGCTACCCTCCTAACACCAGGGGTCATAAACCAGCCTTGTATGAAGTGTCTGGCATCTATGTATCTTTATGAGGAAACATTAGCTTGGAATGCATTTGCACCTTTCATCTAGTCCTTGGGGTGGCCCCCTTCCCACTTGTATATGTGTGAGCCAGTCATGATGATTCTTAGACTTCTTCCCCAAGAATTGTCTGTGGTTGAATTAATTGTATTTATGTTTGTCTTGTTTGTTTGTGGGGGCAGGGTCTTCTTACTCTGCCCCAGGCTGACCTAGAACCTTTGTAGCCTAGACTAGCCTTGAACTTACAGTGCTCCTCTTCCCAAATGCTGAACCCCCTCACCTGACATTTCTTGTTGCTGTTTTTGAAACAGTCTCATTAGCTCAGTCTGGTCCCACATTTGATGTACAGCAGATGTAGCTGACCTTGAACCTCTTTTTCTTTTTTTAGATTTATTTATTCATTCTATATATATATAAGGGCCTATATACATGTACAACTTTATGCCAGAAGAGGACATCAGACCCCACTATAGATGACTGTGAGCCACCATGTGGTTTCTGGGAATTGAACTCAGGACCTCTGGAAGAGCAGCCAGTGCTTTTAATCGCTGAGCCACCATTCTTGGCTTCAAATCACTTTTATTACATTTATTTACTCATTTAGGAAGGTATGAAAATGCCGTGGTTCTTGTGCGGTCAGAGGACAAGTATCTGGAGTTGGCTGTCTCCTATCATGTTGGTCCCAGGGACAAACTCAGGTCATCTGACTCACCAGTACCTTTACCTACTAAGCCATCTCAAAGTTAAGGTCTCATTTGGGCTAAGTCTAAACAATCCTCTCAGTTGTGAAGGTTCACTTCCCGGATGTCCTAAAATGTACTTTCTTAAATTATAGCATATACATCTAATTTGTGATTAAGAGTCACCCAACATGAGTTCTGGGAACCAAACTTGGGGTCACGGGAAGGAAAAGCAGCAGTCAGTCTGCCTGACTTGCCCCAATTTCACTCCCACTGTACTTGGAATCTAAACAATTCAGCTTCACCCTCAAGCAGAGTCTTCTGCATCTGGCTGTTTCACACTATGCCTCCTTAATACAGCCATCTGCAGCTCCAGGGGAAGACTAAGTTTTACATTATATGTTAGATCAGGGGCCTGACAAGTCCTAAATACTGACCATAATGGGCAACCTGCCAGGGTTTTATGTTTGTTGTGCTTAGATGAAATTTAAGGCTTCCCTCCACTTTTTTTTTTTTCTTTGAAACAAGCGCTCTACTAGACTGGAGATCTCTTAGTCTTAGCCTTCTGAGTAGCAGCAATTTGCAATCTCAGACAAATTATACATCACTTCATTAAATTTTTAATGTTGTGCTAAGAATGCTAGACCTCACACATTCTGGGCACGCTCTCTACCACTGAACCCTACCCCCAGCTTCCTCAATCAATCTCAATACTAGCTAGTCTCCTAGAATAAGATGGGCTAGCCAAAAAGGGCATTGAGGTTGAGATGAACCTAGAGCAACATATTTAAGGTAGAAAGAAAATTAGGAGTTCAGAAAAAAGTAAGAGAAAATTTAAAGGTTGGGAGATAGCTCAACGGGTAAAGTGCTTGCTGGGCAAGCATGAGGTGGGTCCCCAGTATTCCATGTAAAACCTGGCCATGACAAGTCACACTGTGCCCCTAGCAATGGAGATGTGGAAACAGGCAGATCCTGGGGCTTGATGGCTAGCCAGTCTAGCTTAAATGGTTTACTTCAGAGTCAGTGATGAAACCTTATCTCAAAAAAAAAAAAAAAAAAAAAAAAAAAAAGAAAGAAAAGAAAAAGGTTGGGGGTTGGAGAGATAACTCAGCATAGAGAACTAACTCTATGCTCTTGTAGAAGACATGGGTAGCCAGCATGTGAACTCACAACTGTCTGTAAAAACCAGTTCCAGGGAATCTGATGCCCTCTTCTGGCCTCTGAAGGTACTTAGAGCACAGACATTCATGCAGGCACAACAGCTATATACATAACATAGAAAATAAATAATAAATAATAAGGTGGACAGAAATAGACAAAGATACCCAATGTCAACCTCTAACCTCCTCATGGGCATGCATCTGCATACACATGTGTACACATATGAAGAAAGAAAGAGAGGGAGGGAGGGAGGGAGGGAAGGAGGGAGGGAGGGAGGGAAGGAGGGAGGGAGGGAAGGAGGAAGGGAGGAGGGAATCAGTTCAGGAGGATCTTCAGGTAGGAAAATGGAGTCTTTGGCTAAGCTCCAAAACACAAATCTAAATGTTAGCAAGCCTAGAGGGAAGGAGGCCAGGGGACCACCCAGCAAAACACACAATTTGACATGAAAGAGGTCACCCTGGGTTTGTAAGGAGCAGAGCGACAGAATCACAGCTGCAGGTCCTGAGTGAGTTCTGCTGCTGGGTCAAAGACAGACCAGAAGCAAAAGCAGAGAGCAGGAGCCCATGGCCGGCTGGGGGCAAGTCAGGGGCATCTGGGATTGGTGGACCTACTACCTAGGTGTTAGCTTTGTCCTGTTTTGTTCCATTCCACCAGCTTGCACATGTAGACATCATCAGGCCGCTGGTCTATAGAACCTCCGTACCTCCTATTCTAATAGATTGTTTCAGATCTGTGATGGCCAGATAAGCACTCTTCATTGGCCATTCATTCACTGGGTTATTCATTCATGCCCACACACATCTATTCACCAGATAGTTACAGGCTCCAGAAACATTTTGGAAATAAGATATAGCCATAGGTTTTACAAGGTTTGTAGACTTCTGGGATAAACAGATTAAAACATAACTCTCACACCCAACAGACTCTAAGTACCACAAGAGCAGAATGCACCAAATTCTGTGCCAGAGGTTGAGAACAGAGCAGATCAGGCTGCATTTGACCAGCAAATGTTTTGTTTGGCCCACATGGTGTTTTACTTTGTTTTTTTCTAATTAGGTGCCAACATTTAAAAATTAGGACATTTCACATTTAAAACGCAGATTCCTAGCTTCTGGTAAAAATAGGAAGATCTGCACACACCAGGCCAAATTCCTACGCAGTGGTAATTGGCAGGAGCAGAGCAGCAGCTGCCCCTCTCATGCAGATTGTGAGCCTTCCAGTTTGCCATAGTTCTTGCCACTCCCTATTGCTCTCTGACACAGAAGCCAAATGCTTGGTTGCTAATTGTCCCCAGCTTGTGCTGTGGGGGCTCTTTTTGTTTGTTTGTTTGTTTCTGCTTTCTGAGAAAGACACTATAGGATCTCATTATATAGTCCTGGCTGTGCTAGAACTCACTCTGTAGACCAGGCTGGCCTTGAACTCACAGAGATCCACCTACCTCTGCCTCCTGAGCGCTAGATTAAGGCATGCACCACCACCACCCCGGCTGTGAGTGCTCTTATAACAGAGTGAAGAGAAAAGTAATAAACTATGCAATTACTCTAGCACTGCTGAGGTTGAGGCAGGAGCACCGGAAACCCAGGCCACATCTGGATTACAGGAGACCGTCTCAAAAAAGGAAGACCAAAAACATTTTTTTAATGTTTAAACTTTTATTTATTGGGGGCATGTGTACTGTGGAGAGCTTCTGGAAGTCAGAGAGACAGCTAGCAAGAGTTGGTCTCCCCTTTCACTGCATGAGCTCTAGGGATGGAGCCAGGGTCATTAGGCTTGGCAGCAAGCACCTCCAGCTGCTGAGCATCCTACTGCTCACCTCCAAAGAGGGTTTCATTACAAGGAAAGATGCTGGCAAGGCGGCATAGGTCAAGTAGGGTGCAGGAGAATGACCTGCACACAACAGAAAGTCCTTATATTTCAGTACATGACTTGCCTGACTGAAATTAAAGGTAGAGGCTGGAAGAGCTGGCTTTGAAGTGGGGCAGTCTGAGCTGGCAGGCTGACTCCACCTCACACTTATCTGCCCTCGCTATACTTCAGGTTCCTTGCTGTAAATGGAGGTAATTACTGTACCTCCCTCGGAGCCGCTGTGAAGAGGCAATAGGTAAAGGACACAAAGTTCTTAGGCAATGTCTGGCCCAACTCAGCATTAGCTGTTACTTGTTCAAGTTCCTCCAAAGCGAGCCTTGAGGGATATTTAGGATCTCACAGAAAGGTCTCAGGACAGACAGAATAGTGTGATGACCAACAGACCATCTAGGAAGATTCTGAGTTAGGCTGAGAACTATTCAATAAGCCACAATTTCCCGAAATGGTTCTTGGCTGATGAATTTTGGTAACAAAATAGTAGACATCAGATAGCATTGAATTATTAAGATGGCAAAGTTGTTCTACTGTCGTTTTCTTTTACAAAATGCTTTTTACTACTCATTTATTTTGGTTTTCAAGACAGGGTTTCTCTGTAGCCCTAGCTGTCCTGGAACTTACTCTCACAGAAGCAGGTTCTGCCTCCTTCTATGGCCAGCCATTTTTTACTATTTATGTGTAACAGTATGTGTACATGATTTGGGAACACATGCCATGGCACTGGTGTGGTGGTGGAACAACTTTGTGGAGCTGGCTGTCTCCTTCAACCTGATTCCGCCACTGGGCAGCAAGTGCCTGTACCCGATCAGGCATTTCCCAATCCAGTTTCTTTTTTTTTTTGAGACACAGTATCATAGAGTCCAGGTTGACCTTGAACTCCCAATACTCCTGCTTTCTCTTCTATAAATGCTGGGATTACAGGCTTGGGCCTAGCTTTCTTTCCATCCTTTTTCAAACTATTTTTATATGCCTGTGTGTAGTGTGTGTGTGTGTGTTCTGCAGAGACCAGAGGACATCAGGTGTCCTCTTCTCTTGATTCCCCTCTGTAGCAGTATTAGGGGCTTGGATAGGACTACACCTGTCTTTTATAGGAGGTGTGGGGTTAGAACCCTGGTCCTCATACTTGTGAACTAACCTTTTTTTTTTTTTTTTTTTTTTTTTGTGGTTTTTCGAGACAGGGTTTCTCTATATTGCTTTGGAGCCTGTCCCGGAACTAACTCTGTAGACCAGACTGGCCTCAAACTCGCAAAGATCCACTTGCCTCTGCCTTCTGAGTGCTGGGATTAAAGGCGTGAGCCACCACCGCGGTCTGTCCTCGAACTAAACTTTACTAAACCGTTTTCAAGCTTTCTAATCAGGAGAATGCCTTTATCTGATGCTCATCTTACATGTCTCTCTCACCTTACTTGGGAGTGTCCCACTTGAGACACAGTAAAGCAGGTAGAAACAGTTCGGCTTAAGTGGAAACACTCCCTTTTAACTAGATGCAAGTTATTCACACTGTTATGTTTGTTCTTGCTTAAACGTTTTAGTTATTGCACTTAGGACAAATGATATGGATTTTTCATACATAGAATAATTTTCTGCATAAAAACATGTTTAAATAAAAATGAGGCAGGCTGGTGGTGCGCACCTTTAATCCCAGCGCTGGGGAGGCAGGCCAGCTTGGTCAACGTAGTGAGTTGCAGGCCAGCCAGAGCTTTAAAGTGAGACCTTGTCTCAAAAAAAAAAAAAAAAAAAAAAGTGAAGACACGTAAAAACTGTCGGAACCAAAATTGGGGCACTTGGAAGATGGCTGTATCAAAGGTTAGGAAGCTGAGAAAACCTGTGATGGGTGAGAAAAGTTCGGAGGGATTTTGAGAAAGGGGAGCATGACCTGTAAACCGCTCCAGGAGACCGCCACCCTCAGGCGATCCCCAAGTCCCCCCCCCCCTTCCAGGAATCACGGTTTCCAGGAGTTAGAGACGCAGCATCAGAGCGCTGAGCCCAGGCCGCAGGCCCGTTACCATGGCAACGCGCCGGTTCCCGCCACCTCCCCCGCCATCCCGGAGCGCCCCGCTCCTCACCATTGCTCCACTTTGTCTCTCCACGTCAACACGGCCCTCATCGCCCGCCGCTCCCCTCACGCTCCGGGCCCCTCCTCCCTGCCTCGACAGCAACAGGCTTCTCTCCGCAAACCACTTCGGCTGCCTGCGCTACCCTTGGCAACGCACATGCGCAATGAGCCGCGCGAGAGTGCGCAGAGCTCTAAGTGCGCATGTCCAAAAGGGAGCCGGGCGGCTGAAGCGCCGAACGCTCGGGGAGGCGGGAGGCGGAAGCGGAAGTATGACACTCGCGATTGGTCTTGGAAGATGGGTGGGGCGGGCTTCTGGCCGACGGGGGTTTGATTGGCAGGGCCCTGGCCATGGCGGCTGCGGCTCACGCGGCGGCGGGAAAGCAGCTGTGGGCACTGACGAGTTTTGCGGGCAGTCTTTGAGTCCCACCCAGTGTGTTGAGCTGTGTTCAACGTCACCTCTCGGCCTGGAGCTGCAGCTGCGGCCCAGTGGACCACAGTAACAGGGATGGAGAGCCCAAACCTTGAGGACAGCTCAGTCCCCTCCATCACCCCCAGAGAGAGCCTAGTTCCAGACGCGCCTGGGGACCTCTGGCAAGTTGTTAACCCCTCTCGAGCCTCAGTTTCACCATCTGTAGAATGGGAGCAGGGGAATCGCTCCCATGCCGGTCTTCTTTCTAACCTTCAACACAAGGTGACAGACACATGGAGCTGTCATCCCTGTGGGAACAACCTTGGGTGTATCCGTACCCGATTCCTTGGCCGAATTGACTGGGGAGCTTGGAGGACAAGGGAGGTTTGGTGATGCAAGCAGGTTAGCCTGGATCGAAAGAGCTTAGGACGAAGAGGGGCAAAAGGTGCGTTCAACACCCAGGGGCATCTCAGAAACGGAAGTCACAGAGGAAGCTACTGTTGTGTCCGGGCTAAAATGATGTACCTATTTGCATGTCTCAACTTGACCGCTCAAAACAACTTTAAGGTCTGAGCATTTAAACTGGTAGAGGGTTTACCTAGTGTAAACGAAGCTGTGGGTTCGATCCGCAGCACCGGGTTTGGTGGCACAGTCCTGTGGAGTCAGGAGGATCAGAAGTTGAAGATGAGTCTCTGGTACGTGGTGGGTTCAAGGACAGCCTGGGGTGCATAAGATCCTGTCTCAAAAGCAAACAATAGGAACAAAAACTTTTTTAAAAATTATTTCTCAGCCTGTTGGTGGTGGCCCACACCTTTAATCCCAGCACTCAGATGGCAGAGACAGGTGTATCTTTGTGATGTGAGTTCGAGGCCAGCCTGGTCTACAGAGCAAGTTCCAGGACAGGCTCCAAAGCAATACAGAGAAACCCTGTCTCTAAATAAATAAATAAATAAATAAATAATGTCTCCTTTTTTACAGATGGAGAAAGGAGATTTTGAGCTCCAAGTACTTTCTTTCTCTTGGAAGCTCAGCTAATACTAAATAGCAGAGCTGGCTTTTCCACCCAGTGTGTTAACCTAAGAATTTGTGGTGATTCCCCAGGTTTCAGTTAAATTGTCTCTCTATAAGATGCTTCTAGCTGATATTAACCCCAAATTCCATCACAGTGCCGTGGTTCTAACTGAGGTCACTACACAAGCTCTTGCTTGGTTTCCCTATTTATAGGAAGCAGATGGGGGTAAATGATCTCTCTAGAGACTCATTCACTTTCTTTTAAAGATTTATTTTTATTTATGTGTGCCTTTGTACCTTGTACATGGGTGTTGGTGGAGACCAGAGGAGGGTGTTAGATTCGATGGAGCTAGACTTGCAGGCTGTTGGGAAGCTGCCTGATGTGGGTGCTAGGAACTGAACTGGGATCCTCTGGAATATGAGCTCTTAACCACTGAACCATCTCTCCAGACTCTCACTCTCCTTTAAAACACACAGTCCACAAGGCTGGAGAGCTCAACGTTTCTTCCTTAGGACCTGGGTTTGGTTCCCAGCACCCACAGACCAGGTTCACAACCACCTGTGACGAGTTCCAGGGGACCCAGCCCCCCCCAGCCCCCCTCTGACCTCAGCACCTGCATGGACATGGTGCACATATATATATATATATATATGTATATATATATATATGGTCCTTTAAAGGTGGGAGGGATACACTGTACAGAAGTTTTTGTAGGGATCCACATCCCCCCACAATGAGAAGTATTAGGCCACAGTTCTGTAGACCTGGTTCTGGTATCAGTTCTGCAAGTAATTGGATTTCAATAACTGTTAACCTCACAAAGTAATGAGAATAAAGACCAAAAGATTTGGAAAGTTTTACCTTTTGGAAGTCTTGTAAGGGGGTGGGGGCTGCTACACTGTTTTATGAAAGTGGTAGCTATTGTTCCTCAAAACAAAAAATGCACATGTATGTGAAATATTCCCCTCACTTATTTGCAGGAGAGAGGGTTGATCCATCTAAGCAATTCTGCTGATCTCAGGTGGAAGCCAGCTGTTACCAGAAACCTTTAGAGTAACCGTGGAATGAATGATTACAAAAATAAAAAAAAAAATTAGCAGGTATCTTGAATTGTATCTTTTCTTTCTTTCTTTTTTTTTTTTTAATAATAAGACAGGGTTTCTATGTGTAACAGCCCTGACTGTCCTGGAACTCACTTTGTAGACCAGGCTGGTCTCCACCTCCCAGAGATCTGCCTGCCTCTGCTTCCCGAGTGCTAGGATCAAAGGCATGCCACCAATGCCCGGTGAGTTCTAGCATTTAAGAACCCATGTTGGAGGACAAGAAGCCGTCAGCAGAAGACTAGCTCACTGACTTAGCTACCATGGTCTGAGTTGTTTATGTGGTTCTCTACTGCCATGCGTTGAAGTTGAATAAGCAGAGTAAAAGAAATTTTAAATGAGTTCATCACTTGGGCTTTGTCTTTCCAGCAAGGAGGATGTTGTCGTTGGACTGGGAAAAGTAGAAGATGAAAAGGAACTTGTGATAAGCAGTGAGTGTAGCTCCCTTCTCCAGGAACCTGCTACCTCTACTCTGTGTAGTGGTACTGCAGTGACAGAATGCCATGAGCCCATCACACGTGGATGGGAAAGAGTTGTGAAGCAAAGGCTGTCTGGGAAAACTGCAGGAAGATATGATGTGTACTTCATCAGGTAAGCACTCGGGAACAAATTACAGCAAGTGATTTTTGTCTCTAACAGGAAAGGTTAGTAAGAATCTTAGGTTTATGGCCTCGGGAATGACTCAGGGAGTAAGGCACATGCCAAGCAAGCATCAAGACATGAGTTCGGATCCCCAGAACCCATCTAAAAAGCTGAGTAGGACTGCCTGTAATCCCAGCCCTCAGGGCCAGAGGAGGGATCCTCAGAGAAAGCTGGCTAGCTAGACTAGCCAGAATTGGTGAGCTCTGGGTTCAGTGGAGAGTGAACAAGGACACCTGATCTCTAACTTCAGCCTTCCATATGCACAGGTCCTATTTACTAGTGTAAGTTTCCTTTAATTTCTTTTTTTTTTTTTTCTTTTTTTAGCCCACAAGGACTGAAGTTCAGATCAAAACGTTCACTTGCTAATTATCTTCTCAAAAATGGAGAGACTTTCCTTAAGCCTGAAGATTTTGATTTTACTGTGCCATCAAAGGGGGACATCGGGTCATGTTATAAAGAGCAAAGTTTGGCAGCTGTGACTTCCCGGCAGCCAGAGGAAAGCGACATTTCAAACCCGAACCTCAGGACACGAAGCAAGTGGAAAACAGATGTGTTGCCTCCACCCAGTGGTAGTGCAGAGTCACCAGGTAGCAGCAGACTGTCTAACTCCATTTTGCTATTGAAAGATGAACACATTCATGATGCTGACCCTGGAAAGACGAGAAAGCCCAAAAGAAAGGTGCCTGTTGGGACAGGAATTGGAAGTGAGAAAACCAAGCAAAGGTGCAGGAAGAGTCTCTCAGATTCGGCTCAAAGTAACAGAAAAAGAGAACCTGTGATTCAGAAAGCAGGTACTGAAAGTGAGCTGGTTCCACAGGAACGGCAGCCCAGCAGGACCAGGACCACCTGCCCTGCCGATGCCTGCACAAGCCAGGAGGCTGTCAGCATGGCCAGGGAAGAAAAGGCCCTGGGAAAGGAAAGGCCACCAAGTCCAGGACCAGATCTTCATTCCACACAAGGGACTTCTGGCATCACAAACAAATTACATGCAACTGAAGAAGCAGGTGACACGAAGCATGAGCAGACTTTTTTAGAATTAGAGAAAACCAGGTGGAAGGGAGACCAGGAGGGGGAGGCACATTTGCATACAGACGTTTCACGGGGCGACTCTGAAATGCCCAGCTGCTCACAAGCCAAGAAACACTTCACTTCCGAGACTTTTCAAGGTATTGGCACGTGAAAGTGCTACTAACAGTGTGGTGGCCAGGCTGCCCTGGGGAAGCTGTATTCCCTGCTTGGATGGGTTTGAGATGGGGTGTAGTGAAGAAGAACCACGTGTCAGATGCATTCTCCCAGCTGATCCCAGTACCTGACCCCTCTAAGGGCACGGGCTTCATGTATCCCAGGCTAGCCTGGCTCTCACTGTGTAGCTGAAGATAGCTTTGAAATTGTATCCTCCTGCCTCTGCCTCATGGGTGCTGGGATTAAAGGCATGTGCCATGATGCTTCTTGCTTAATGCAATGCTGGGCATGGGACCTGGGGCCTAATGCATGGTAGGCAAGCTCTTATCAACCCAGCCACACCCCCATCCCCTAACTGATCTTTGAGCTAGTTGGTCATCAAACCCTTAATTATGGCAGAGAGGGAATCAGCTGGCTACAGCCAGGAAGCCCAGCAAAGGAAGACCGGTGTATCATGGCTGCTCCCACCTCTCCTGGGCAGCAGCTGGGAGGCAGAGATTTTCCCACTTGCCATCCTCTTTCTTGACAGCAATCTTAAGATTGTAAGGAAAATTAAAAGGCTTCTCTGTGAAGACTGTAAATAAGACTCCTTTTATACATAAACTGACCAAGAGTAGCCAGCATCCCCCCGCCTCTCCTGTACTGCTGATGTGTGACTCCCAATTTAATTCCATCTATATCACAGTCTTTTTACCGTCTGTTACAGCCTGACGCTTCTCTAAGAGGCCTGGGAGCTCTCAATAATTCAAAAGTATAATTGCTTACTTCATGTATTATTTGTACTGTGCTCTTCACACAGAGTCCAGGGCTTGGCAGTTTTGCCTATACAGTGCCTCAGTGAATAATAGATAAAAGATCCGAGCAGCTCTGGTTATTCATTATGCTGTTATGGTGTAATGAATAACCCCCTTAGAGAAGAGTAGTGATTTTAATTTTACTGAGACTCCTTTAGGGAAACAGCCTGCACAGATTGGTGGAACCAGGGTAACACTTGATTTCTGCTTTCAGTCCCATCCATAATGGTGAGTCTTCTCTGTGTCTGGGATTGCTGTGTCTTTAACAGGAGATGGCCACATATACCTAGGGAATGGTTAAGAATTCCTCAGTGTATGTCCTTTCAGTGTCTTAAAGAAAGCATTGGGTCATACAGATTTACTGCTATTATAACAGGCAGGTTAAATACTAGAAGCATCCTCCCTTGACTAATATAGATGTATTCAACTTATCGTATATTGAAGTGTAGTTCTCTGTGTAAGAGGATGTACCGTTGGGTTACTAGGTATTCAGTGGAGCAATTGCTTGGCCAGAAGTATCAAGCCAACAGGTAGTAAAGGAGGCTGGGTAGTTATGTATGGGAACCCATAGTAAACATCAAGTTTCCATAAGATCAGCTTCTTTTGTTCTGTTTCATAGTTTCTTCTGGGCTTTACCTGCCCAAACTAGAATAGCAAAAGGCATTGGCATCATTATGTAGAGACCTGGAGATTTGTTACAGTGTTTCGTTGACCCTAGTATCATTTTCTGGCAACTAATTGTTAAGCCTTAGTTTCTGAAAATTTAAGCAGTAACCCTAACTAGTCCCATTTTTCACATCAAGACCAAAGAAACCAGGTAGAGAGATAACTCAGCAGTTAAGAGCACTTCTTGTTCTTGCAGAGGGCAGTTCAATCCCAGAACCCATGTCATGTAGCTTCTAACTGCCTGTAACTCCAGCTCCAAGTGATCTGATGCCTTTCACTGACCTCCACAGGTTCCCACACATAAATTAAAAACAAATAATACTATAAGGTAGCTGAGTATTGTGTTACATGTCTGTAGTCCTAGCACTTGGGAGTTAGGTGTAGAACAATCAGGAGTTCAAGGCCATCCTCAGCTACATGGCAAGTTTGAGGCAAGCCTGGACTACATGAGACACTGTCTCAAAACAGTAACAAAATAGTAGTTGTACGGTAAAAGTAAGTGTAAAAAGATGGTTTTACAATATACAAATGTAAGTAAGATATTAGTAACTGATACTCAGAGGGTGTGGCTGAAGGGAGCATGAAGTATGACAGTTTAAATAAAGGACAGTTGTGGGTACTTGAGAGGTCTGATAACATTGGCTAAGATTTTTATTTTGTATTGATGTAGGTGTCTGAGTGGGTGTGAATGCCACATAGGTGTGGCTTCCCACGGAGGCCAAGTGAGGATCTTAGATCCCCTAAAGCTGGGGTTACAGGCAGTTGTGAGCCACCCGACATTGATACTGGGAACTGAGCTCTGGCCCTCTGAAGGAGCAGCAAATGCTCCGAGCTGCTGAGCCATTTCTCCAGGCCCTCGTTTTGTGTTTTGAGACAGAATCTTGAGTTCATATCTCTTCCTCGGCCTCTCCTGTGTTCTACCCTTTTGGTCAACACAACTGCAGAACCTTTGAAAAATGCATACAATTAGAGAAGAAAAGAAAAATTACCACTTCTAGCAACTATATCATCTGAATTCTATTCTCAGTGTCTCTATGTGTGTGTGCAGAAACACATATAAATCCATGTTTAAAATTGGGATCACATGTAGAATCTTGACTCTTCATTTAGAAATAAAGAATAAATAAAATGTCAAAAACATTTTAATGACCACATCGTGCAAATACATTAGAGTGTTGTACTGTTGTGGTTTTTTTCATACTGTCAGCTGCCCATGTAAATCATAGTGCACTTGTAAAGGCTCCTGAACTAGACTGCCTGGATTTCCATTACAGTTCTCACAGCAGCTTGTGACCTGGGGCTCATTCAGCTTCTGTGTGCCTCAGTTTTCTTATATACAAAGTGGAGATAAAACAATGCCCAGCTGACAGGGTATTGGTAGAATTAGAATTTTTGTAAGTGGTTTTTTATGTTTCCCAGGCTAACCTCAAACTCTATCTGCCTGCCTCACCCTTTTATAAATCATAGATTCTCTAAATTTTCTTTTCAGAAAACAGCATTCCACGAACACAAGTAGAAAAAAGGAAAACAAGCCTGTATTTTTCCAGCAAGTACAACAAAGAAGGTACTCGCCCTTCCCAGGGCAGTACAGGGTGGGGTGGGGTGTCCCAAATCTTTCATGAGTACATGTTTAACATCCCTGTGTTTTTGTAGCTCTTAGCCCCCCAAGACGAAAAGCCTTTAAGAAATGGACTCCTCCTCGGTCACCTTTTAATCTTGTTCAAGAAACACTTTTCCACGATCCATGGAAACTCCTCATAGCAACTATATTTCTCAATCGGACCTCAGGTTTGTGGGTCATTGTCATCATGTCCTGGTGAGGAGGGAGAGAACCAAACTGGGTAAGAGGCCCAGGTTCATGGTCCGTTCTGAATTTGTGATATTGGACATACCCACATACCCTTTCCCTTTGAGCCTGCAGAACGCTTCACTTATGGGAACGTTAGACTAGATGACAGCCAACGTCCTTTTTCATACTGAGGGCCAGGTGGTCACTGATTTCCTACTTCTAGATTAGCTTCGGTCATCAGTGGAGGAGCAGTTAATATTTTCCCACCTGTCTGTCCTGCTTGGAAGCTCTCTGTGTTCACTGAATACATATAGTGGTTATCTAGTGATCTAGTGACTTGAAAAGTAGGACAGTTTCAGTATAATTTGGACTAGTAACCAAGTAGATGAAGTGTTGTATTTGTCTCTGTAAGTGGCTATTGGTTCAGGTAATGATTTGACAGAACTTAAACAAGTAAGGCTGGGGATGTAGGTCAGTGGAGCCCTTGCCCAGCATGAACAGCAACCTGGATCCATTCCCAGCACCACAAAGACAGTAACAAGACAGTTCCTAGATGAGAAACTACCTGGACACGAAGTCAACCCTTCCCAGGACGTGTCTCCCGTTGTTTGCTTCTCAGGCAAGATGGCCATCCCTGTGCTTTGGGAGTTTCTAGAGAAGTACCCTTCAGCTGAGGTGGCCCGAACTGCTGACTGGAAGGACGTGTCAGAACTTCTCAAGCCTCTTGGTCTCTATGATCTCCGTGCAAAAACCATTATCAAGTTCTCAGGTATGTTCCCTAGTCCCAAAGGAAGAAGCGGATTGTGCCCACTGAGGCAAACACACCTTAAACTCTAATGCCCTCGGATGCTCTATTAATTGAGGTCATTAGCTCAAGCACCAAAGACATTTGAAACAGCCTGCTTGTCCCACACCACAGACTCCTGCTGACCCAGACCATAAATCTTTGCCCAACACTGAAGTAACCCTGTATATAGAAGCAGGAAGTCGTTTCTTCTGTCTAGTTAGCAAAGCACAAGAGAGTGGTTAGGAGGAGGCAGGTGATAAGGGAGCTGCCCCATTACGAGTGTAGGGAAAGTGACTTCCTGGAGGCTGACCACATGTGTGGGGTGTGTGTCTTCAGATGAATATCTGACAAAGCAGTGGAGGTATCCGATTGAGCTTCATGGGATTGGTAAATACGGCAACGACTCCTACCGGATCTTTTGTGTCAATGAGTGGAAGCAGGTAAGCCCACCGCCAGCCATAACATAACCAGCACATTTGCCTCCAGGACAAAGTAATTCCACCAGTATGCCTAGATATATGAGACATGAGCCCTGTTGCACTCCCAAGCAGATTTGCCCTCAGGTCAAGGAGCAGCGGAGACATGAGGTTATGAACTGTAGGAGAGACTCCTCAGGTGCTGCCCAGGTCCCTTTGCTGTGGCCTCTACTGACTTGAGCGTCTATCACTCCAGACCCTATTGCTGTCTTTTCCCATCCTTGTTCTATCGCTAATACCAACAGGGCTTCTTCCTGTTAAAAGGGGCCCCTAGAGCTGGGCTTAGCTGGTAAAGTGCTTGCCCTGAAGATTGAATTCAGATCCCAGAAATTACGTAAAAGCCAGACAGGGCAGCATGCAACCACAGTCCGGCTGTGGGGCAGAAACAGGAGTGTGCCTGGAAGCTTGTGGGTAGCCCTGTCTAAGCTCATAGACCAGATAGCCTGGCCTGTGTGGTGAAGTTCCAGGCCAGTGAGAGACCCTTTCTCAAACAAAAAGTGGAAGGTGGAGCAGGGACACGGCTTAGCGAGTAAGCACGTTTGCTGCCTGAGCCTGGCAGCCTGAGCTCCATCCCTGGAAGTAAAGATCTGACTCAAAGCTTGTGGTCTGACCTTCACAGACTTGCCTCATAGGCACAACTAGTAAAATTTCACTTTTTCCTGAAGGGAGAAGGTGCCAGAGTCCCCTGACCTCACACATGCACTATTCGTGCCTGTACACACATACCAAAAACAGAATCCTTCACAGGAGAGCAAATATTTGCACTTAGAGTGTCTAATTGTCAGGTTTCTCCTTGTATCTCAGACTAGAGTGTGGCATCTGGGTCCTAGTCCACTACCCCTTCTTTTCTTTTCTTTTTTTTTTTTTTAATTTATTTATTTATTTATTTGGTTTTTCAAGATTTCTCTGTGGCTTTGGAGCCTGTCCTAGAACTAGCTCTGTAGACCAGGCCTGCCTCTGCCTCCTGAGTGCTGGGACTAAAGGCATGTGACACCAATGCCCAGCTTCCACTATCCATTCTATTTGTGCGCGGCACTGGTGCATTCTGATGGCAGCCTGGTGGCTGGAGGGTATCCTGGCATGCTGCCCTCTCACCCTAACATATTAAGTCACTGAGGTCTGGAGAAACCCAGGCTGAAGGGCCACAGTCCTCCTCCTTCACCACCAGAGCCTTCCATCTACCCTCACAGGGTCTGTAAACTTCCAAAAGCCGGTGCTTAACATTTGACCCATGTTATCACTGCACTCTGCCCCAGGTCTGGGTTAGTTCTGAACTGGAAAGTACTTTGTAAACAACACACGTTTTCATGGGGCAGGAGTGATGGCTCAGGGCTTAAGAGCACTGGCTGTTCTTCCAGAGGTCCCGAGTTCAATTCCCAGCAACCACATGGTGACTCACAACCATCTGTAATGAGATCTGGTGCCCTCTTTTAGCCTTCAGGCAGGCATACAAGCAGAACATTGTACAATAAATAAATAAGTAAATAAATACAATGTAGGATTTCTGTCATATAAGGTATAATTGTAGACAATCATGGTTGCTGCTGAATCAAGTTCCCTGTTTATTTCAGATACATTATCATGATAAACTCCCTCACCAAACCTTTAAATGTGTTCATGACTGATATGTTGCTTTCTTCCAGGTGCACCCCGAAGACCACAAATTAAATAAATACCATGACTGGCTTTGGGAAAATCATGAAAAATTAAGTCTGTCTTAAAGGAGCCTGTTTGAAGTTTTCTGTGCATTGCTTTGTGCTTCTGTTTCTAAGAGCTTCTGATGTACAGTGAGCTCCCTTCCCAGGCATGTAGACTTTTTCAGTTTGTTAGAAGTCAGTGTGTGTCTTAAGCCTCTGCCACAAGTAGATCTTTGTCAATGAGTGTTGTAGATATGTTTTTAATTTGAAAAAATAACTGGAGTAATGGTTCTAAAAGTGTGCTGAGTTTTTCCAGTGATGAACAGTGCCTTGGTGCTCAGAGCCCATTATCAGCACTCCTGTGGAGGAAACATGTATTATCTTCCTGTACAAAGCGATATTGGCGTGTACAATTGTCATATGAAGAAAGAACCTGCCATTCTTATGGGTATCACAGTGTTATAATTTAAATAATGAGGCATTTACCTTAGAAAGAAATCACAAAATAAATAAAAACTAAATTGACCAACACATGGAGGTACACACCTGTAATCCCAGCACTCAGGAGACTAAGGCAGGAGGGTGGAAAGTTGAGGCCTGCTTATACTACAGAGAGAGACTGTCTCAGAAAACAAGCAGGGCAGGGAAGTGGCTCCGTAAATAAGCCTTAGGACCTGAATCCCATCCCAGAACCAACTCCTGTGGATTGACCTGTGATCTTCACTTGAATACACACACACACACACACACACACACACACACACACACACACACACACATTACATACATAAAATTTTTTTTTAAGAAATGGCCTGGAATGCCAGGCGGTGGTGGTGCACACCTTTAGTCCCAGCACTTGGGAGGCTGAGGCAGGCGGATCTCTGAGTTCAAGGCCAGACTGGTCTACAAGAGCTAGTTGCAGGATAGCCTCCAAAGCCACAGAGAAACCCTGTCTCAAAAAAAAAAAAAAAAAAAAAAAAAGAATGAAAGAAAGAAAGAAATGGTCTGGAGAGAGAGAGCTCAATGGTTTCATATGCTTGCTGCTCTTCCAGAGTTCAGTTTTTGGCACCCTTAGCAGACAGCTCACAACTGCCTTTAACAACAGCTCCTAGGGATCTGACACCCTCCTCTGGCACATGTGGCATCTATGTGCATAGAAGTCCTGATTACTAAACACTATTTTAAGATATAATTTGAAAATTAAATTATGCCTCTCCCTCCTCAAGGCAAACATCTACTCAAAATGCATAATATCACATCCTATTTTTTATTAACAAAATATTTTCTAATGTATCCAGTCACAAAGGCTCACCTATGCCAATCATCATGGTACACTACTATAATCCTAACACTTGGGAGTCTGGAGAGGATCATAATCAAGTTTAAGGCCAGCCTGGGCTACATTTTAGTTTCTAGGATAACTTGGGCTACATGGGGAGATCCACTAATGGCATTCGAGCTAAGAAATCAGGTGGGCATTGTGAAGTATATACATAATCCCAGCACTTGGGATGCTGAGGCAGGAGGACCGCTGTGAATTCAAGGCACCCTGGCTTATGTGAGTGTGAGAGCAGCCTTGCCTATACTTCAAAACCCTGTATCAAAATTTGCTAGACTAAATAAAACTGGAGAAGTGACTGGTTGTCCTGTTTAATGGAATTCTTTGGTTTTTGGAAAAAGGGCATCTTTGTAGCCTTGACTGTCCTGGAACTAGCTCTGTAGACCAGGCTGGCCTTGAACTCAGAGATCGCCTGCCTTGCTTCCTGCCCAGAGTGCTGGGATTGAAGGTGTGTGTCACATCGCCCATCCCTATTAAATGGAATTCTTTGGACCTGATGTGAAAATAGGTTTCATAGTGTATTATGTAATTAATAAAAATATTTTTATTAAAAAGGAAGGCCCCTTTGGCATCACGTGTTCTTGGCCACTCACACTGGCTCTTAGGAACTTTGGATTTGACCTTAGCATCACTGTGAGGATGTGAACATCTGTCTGCCTGTGGCTCCTTTGCAACTCAGTCCCTTAACCCTGATTCTTTGTAAAACCTCATCTCCTCTCCCAGTTAAAGAGTGGGACCTTTTGATGGTAATGCCATTTCCATGACAGGTGGTGTGGTGTCATGGTTCTAACCTCAAAGCATTTGCCTTAGAAATCACCAAATGAAGTCCTAAATTATTAAGCCTTAATTGCCAATTGCCATTCTAAGGTTTAGTCTGAAAATTAAATCGAATGAAAGCAGAGTAAACCAACTGTCAGGAGGCCATTTGTCGTGGGACAACATGTTCATAGACAGATGTGCTATGATGCAGGCTAATTGATTTTCCCCTTTGGTGCACAGTGGCAGCTGTTAAAGAGGGATTCTGGGGCTGGAGAGATGACTCAGCAGTAACAGTAGTCAGGTTCAGTTCCCAACATCTCCATCAAGGAACACAGCTCCTGGGGAGCTGTTGCCCTCCTCTGGCACCAGGCACATGGGTAGTGTACATGCATACATGAAAATAATAAGTATACATAAAGTAAAGAGAGATGCAGTTCAAGAAGAACAGGACAGCTGGCCACACCTCCCCTTCCACTTCACAATAACCTATCACTTTTTCACAGACATCACAGCAGCTCACACAAGTGCAGAGCCCTGTGCTGGGGAGAGGCAAAAAGATGAAAAGGCCTGTAGAGACCTCCTAGGATGAGAGAATGGTGCAAACAGTAATGGAAGAGAACAAAAGAGGTAAGTGTGAGGGCGGACACCCCGGCACAAGCAGCTCAGAGTATAGGGATATTTGGGCCACAGCTAAGGTTGGATGGTAGAGCAAAATTTTCCAGCATCAGCTACGGGGTAAGGTTGCAAAACAAGGCCCCCTCCCCAGTCACCTCTGCCTGGCTGGTTGCTGGGGTTCCAGGCCAGCCTCTTCCCTTTCAGCAGATAAAATCACTGGGCCTCCGTGCCTTTCCTCATACCTCAGTGGGATCCTGTGCCTGGTTCTCATGATTTGGGGTTTAAGTGACACAAGTATCTCAGGTTGTAGAGGGTTAGGAAGATGTTACCTCTGGTGAAGGTGGTCCCCAGCATAGAGAACTTGTTCAAATGTTGATCTTTGTTTTTTGACATAAAGTTTAGAAATGACTGTTTTAGGGTCAGAGATGTAGTTCAACAGTTGTGTTTGCCTGGCATGCACAAGGCCTAGGGCTCAGTGCCCAGCAGTACAAAATAACTGTTATTTGAGACAGGATCTCTCTGTGTAGACCAGGCTGGCCTCCAACTCAGAGATCTTACTGTGTGCCACCATACCTGGCCACTTAAAATTTTAAGTGTTCGATTAAGTCGTTTTCGTTTTGTTTTTAGCGCATATGCATATAATCACTATTACTAGCTAATTCCAGGACAGTCCCATCACCCAACAGGAAACCCCATTCTAGTAACAGTTAATCAACCTATCCCCCTTTTCCCCCCTTCCCATCCCTGGTCACAAGGAGCTTGTCTGTAGAATTGCCTGTTCTGGTCATTTCATATAAATAGAACCCTACAGTGTGAGGTCTCTGAATCTGGCTCCTTTAGTTAACTGGAGTCCTCCATGTAGTATGTGTTTCATGCGTCTTTGCATGCACACCCCATATTTCACCGGTTGAGGGACATTTCAAAGGGTTATTATTAGGACTGGTTCCCAGTCTGTTTCTGGTTTTGATATTTAAAGATAGGTTCTCACTGTGTATCTATGGCTGGTCTGGGACTCATCATGTAACACAAGCTGGCCTCAAACTTTTGCCTGTCCTCCTGCCTGTCTCTGGGCAGTGGGATATAAGTGTACCATCTTAACTGTGATTCCAGACCTTTGCACCCAGTTAAAGTCCCAAATATGTCTTTTATTTGACCTTGACTGTCTAGAGTTCTCACAGCCCAAAGAAATGAAGCACACTTTTTGAATAAGAAAAGTGAAGATGGGGATATTTGCCAGAAAACAACAAAATAGGGGGGTTTCACTTCATATTCAAAAGCCACAAGAAGGTGTGGCTTTCTTACGGAAGGCGCCAGCCTGGGGCTAAGTCAGACACTCCCAGTTTCCGGGTTTTCTCCCTCTACGGCTTCAAGCACGTGGAAGCGCTCAGCCAATCAGTTCAGAGCATCTGTAGTTATGGCAACGGGGCTTACTCGCTCAGCAAGTTCTGATACCTTTTGCAAAACTTGAAGTCGATTTGCAACAAACCACTAAGCCTGGTGTCTGCTCCACAGCGCCGTCTGCAGGAACCCGCTGGCTTCCAGCGGCAGAGCCATTGGGAAAGGGCAGTGTAGGCTAGAAGCCTCATTGTGCCGTCTCAGCTCTGCGAGAAGGGTTGCCAGGAGTTCCAGAAGGCCACGAACTCTTCCAGGAGCAGGCTGAGTTCCCTAGCTTGGAATCAGAGCCGAAGCTCTTGTGCCTGGGACCCTGAATATTTCTGGGTTGGGCAACAATGCGTTCTATATTGAAGAAGAGATATGGACAAGTCAGCTGTCCGTTCCCAGGAAAGGTCTCAACAAAGGGCTGCAATTTGAAAGGTGGAGGACACAGACAAAGGAAAAGAGATGTGGAGTCCGCGGGCCTGGAGACCACAGTCCTTGAAGAGCCTTCTCCCCACCCA
The DNA here is from genome assembly GCA_030556225.1 of Cricetiscus sungorus. Lineage (NCBI taxonomy): Eukaryota > Metazoa > Chordata > Mammalia > Rodentia > Cricetidae > Cricetiscus > Cricetiscus sungorus. The sequence goes on along the minus strand of JANBXA010000735.1, from coordinate 27,475,986 downwards.
TCTAATGTTTCACAGAGTAATGCCGATTCCTCCCTCCCCCCTTCCCAGTTATACAGTAAGAAGAGTCTGGCAGAAATGTTGGCCAAACACATAGGGAAGCCAAAGAGAAGAGCCATGCTGGAGGAGCCCCAGCAAGCCCAGGAGAAAAGTATCAGTGGGGTGACATTCAGATTGATGCACAAATACTTTGGTAAGTGAGGGTATTTTTCATGGAGATGGTTAGGTGGTACTGGAACCAGGAGACACATGTAATCTTAGTTGGTGGACAGCTAAGACCCTGTCAACTATTGGAGTGAGATGTTTGCAGAGTGGCTAGATGCATGGCAGTGCTGGGATGGGGGTCCTCAGCCCAGAGGTGGGTGGGGATGAAAACCAGCAGCCCTGTGTAAAGTGTTGATGCTTATTTGGGAATAAGCAGGACAACAGGAACCTAGGGTGATGGCAGAAAGGGAGGCAGCAGCTGAGAGGTGTGAATTATTAAAGGACAATGAGTGTGTTTTCTAAGACCAGTTAGGTCCCTCGGGCAGGTGATCCTGGGAAATACATTTAGGTCAGTGAATGGAGTCTTTTCCAGCACTCTGGGTTCACAATGAAGTTCTTTGTGTCCCTGGGAATGGACAAACAGAACAAAGTGACAGCCATTGATGTCAGAGAGCACCCTTGTCCTGGGCAGGAGCTGGAGCTCAGCGCCTTCCCTTCCAATTCCACCATCTCTTCTAAGGCCAAGATGGCAGCCTCAGCCTGTCACAGCATGAGGCCACCTCCTGTGGGTGGTCACAGCCCTGAAGAGCACTAGAAAAAATGAGAATGAGTGGTGAGCAGGCCACTGGTGGCTGGGATGATCCCTGTTGTCTTAGTCACTCGCTGTTGTATTGCTGGGAATAGACACAGCTCTTCAAGGCAGCTCTTAGAAAATGGGGGCTGGCTTACAGTTTCAGAGGCTTTATTGTGGCAGGGAGCGTGGTGGCAGGCTTTGGTGGTGCTGGAAAAGTAGCTAAAGGCCACACCCTGATTCACAAGCAGGCAGAGACCAAACGTGGTATGGGCTTTTAAAACCTCAATGCCACCCAGAAGTGGTAGCATGTGACTTTAATCCCAGACCTCCTTCCAGAGGCAGAGGCAGGTGGATCTCTATAAATTCGAGGTCAACCTGATCTACAGAGCTAGTTCCAGCATAGGTAGGGCCACACAAAGAAACCCTGTCTCAAAAGAAAACAAAAGCCTCCAGTGACACATTTCCTACAACAAGCTTCTAATCCTTTCAAACAGTTCTCAAATATGTGAGCCTATGAGGGCCGTTCTCATTCAAACCACACAGCCTTACTGTGAACCACAGGAGGGGAAGCCTCAAGGAACACCATGCCCTTTGGAGCACTCAGGGCCAGGCAAGGAGCAAGGAGACATGACTGAGCAGAAAGGAGAAGTGTAGACAAGGGGACAAGGCGGGTAAGAAATCACAAGGGAGAAGGGAGAAGAGGGACTAAGAGCTTTAGGCCATGGCAGGAGGTGTGCTAACTCAACAAGCACTAAGAAACGGTCTTGATGATGAAAGCCTGTCATCCTAGCGTTTGGGAAAGTGCATCCTGGCCAAGCCTTCTGTGGTGAGACTAAATGTGGGGGATGTAGGGAACCCAGGGAGTGGGAAAAGAACTGGGAAGACATGGAGGGATGATGATGCCTCAGCTAGTAAAAAGTAAGTTAGAGACACTTGGGGGGGAGGGGCAGTACGTGTGTGAGCTGGGTTGCCTGTGTAGTGAGTCAGTTGGATCTGCTGGTACAAATACAGGTGAGGGGCCAGTGAGTTTGCGCTGTGTCCAGTCTCTGGCACAAACCATTTAGAAACGAAAGTCTTGAGATAGGAGGACCAAACCAAATGACAGCTGGATAATAGCAAATAGCTAAGAGCTTGACTCTGCGGTCTTGAAAGATGTTTCTGTGGGTACAAGCACTTGCTCTTGCAGAGGACCCAAGTTCAGTTCCCAGTTCCCAGCTCACAATCAGTTATAATTCCGGTTCCAGGGATTCCAACACCTTCTGGCCTCTGCTGGCCCTGCACACATGTGGTGCACATACATACATTCACATAAAACATTCATACACACAAGTTAAAAAGAAATCCTAAAACTGTTATGCCCTAATTCTGAACCCCCAAATCACCAAGAGACCCATTCTGATTTTGCAAAAGCAAAATGTCTTTTATTATGTAATGTGTTAACTGTGTTAACTTGGTTCCTCTGCCTGTCCAATACAGTGGTTGGCACCAAGATGGACACAGAGAGACAGAGAGGCAAGAATTTATTGGGGTGAGCAAGGGGAGTATCTAGGGAGTCCACAACAGTCTCAGGATTGGTGCACTTCCAGGCTTGGATGACCTGTCCTGTTGCTATGTATGGCCTATATGCCCTCCCAGGGTGATTACTATGCCCTGCAAGCACATCCAGAGCCCCCCAGCTAACTTCTGATTGGTTCCTTGCCACATGGGTATCTGACTTCCTAGTGGCTGGTCTGGCAAGATCAGAAGGCTGGAAACTCAGCAACTTTTGCTGAGTCAGAGGCCTACATCTTGCTGGATTTTTTTTTTTTTTTTTTTTTTGCCAAGCTGTAACTGTTTATTAACTGACCAGATTACAAAAATACCATGGGTAAACCTTAGTACCTTAGTTCATCTATCTAATAAGCCTGTTTATCTGGTCTTCCCTGTTGCCAGCATCTCCATCTTCTACAAAATGAGTTGTCTTTTTCTTCATTCCACCTCATGGAGATGATAATTTGAAGGGCCACAGGAAGTTATTCACTTCCTTTAAGCATTTTCCAACTGTATAAATCACATGGGTTAGGTCCTCCATGCAGATGATGCTGTATTTACCAAGAGATCAAGCAATCAAGGAATTTTCTTATTGATTTTGCCATAGCCATGCTTGTAGTGTTAGGATGGAAAAATTTAGCCTAACTGAAGGTCACCTCTTGAATGTTTACAAAAGCCTGTGAGTGAATGAACACAGGAAATGAGCCTTGTTGCCCCACCCAGAAGCCTGTGCGAAAGCAGACTTCCTGGGCTAAGCTCGGGCTTGGATAATTTAAATTAATTGGTCCGCACTGGATGCTACAAGGTGATTGGTTCACAATGTACAGGATTTGTTGTAACCCTATAGAAGCTGTCTCAATCTTGTACCGAGGGTCCTCAGCCCTCTACCCTGCATGGCGTATGGCTGTTGGGCCCCAGTACACTGGAATATAAAGGACCTCATGCGTTTGCATCAAGACTGCTTCTTGTGAGTGATTTGGGGGGGTGCCTTTCCTGAGTGGGAGCGCAAAGAACCACGCTCTGGCGGGTCTTACAGTAGATGAGCTTGTTTTCTGACTTCAGGTTGCGGTACCCCCATGCAATGTATGGTTCCACAATCCTCAGCATGTTAATTGAAGCCCTGTTGAGCTTAACAAAGGTGCCATTGAAGATCTGACTAAGACAGATCTGATGCAATACCTTGCTGACCCTTGGGCTTACACCATTGATACCTTGGATTCGGATGACAAATGCTAGCTTGGGTTCTGCAGGCACATAGAAGTTTCCAGCTTTCCTTGCCATCCTAGCCACGTGAATCTCCATCCTGTACATCTGCCTGTATTCCTTGTGATAGTGCTTTGCCTTTTCATGTGTAAGCTTCCTCCATGCCTTCCACAGTGTCCTCAGTGCAAACTTATTCTCTGGACCTCTTCGGGTGGGCCTCAGTGTTACTATCTGAAAAATGTGGCCAGTCATAGCACCAACTCCATATCTACATTTGTCATTCATGATCTGTTTACTGAGTTCCTATTACATGTAAGCAGGGAATCAGACACAGACAAGGTCACGGTCTCCATGGAACTGTTTACTAGAAAAACAACCAAGGCATTGCACTAGGAGTCTCAAACAGAAAGGCCCCCTTCAGCAGTTATTAAATGGACTGAGCTAAGAGGAAATGTGGGGAGGTACTGCAAACTGGAGGGGCCATGCTCCAGGCTCAACTGGAGACTTTTTAAGCCAAGTGTCCAACCATATGAGGGTCACCAGTGTGCAGCTCTGAGTGCATGCAATGGTATCTTAGTTACTTTTCTGTTGCTGTGATAAAACACCGTGACCAATAGCAACATGAGAAGGAAAAGGTTTATTTCATCTTATAGTTTATAGAGCATCACCTAGGGAAGTCAAGGCAGGAGCTGATGCAGATGCCATGGAAGAGTGATGCTTATTGGCTTGCTCCTTATAGCTTGCTCAACCTACTTTCTTATAGCACCTAGGACCACCAGCCCAGGAATGGCACTACCCACAGTGAGCTGGGCCCTCCCACATCAATCATCAATCTAAAGCTCACCAAAGACTTCCCCACAGGCCAAGTTATAGAACAGCATATGGCAGAAGGCAGGTTAGCTGTGTGACAGTTCAGCCAGTCCTTTCTTGGGAGGAGGGTGACTTTGTCCCCAGGATGCCTAACTGTCTTCATTAACAACAGCACAGAGGGTCTGCTAATTATGTATAAGGGTGTGTTGCCTATGTATGTCTGTGAACAATGTGTGTGCAGTGCTCTTAGAGGCCAGAGAAGGGTGATAGACCCTCTGGAACTGGAGTTACAGACGGTTGTGTACTACCATGTGGGTACTGGGAATTGAACCCAGGTCTTTTGAAAGAGCAGCCAGTGTTTTTAACCACGGAGCCATCTCTCCAACTCCCCCCTTTTATACTTATCTATTTCAGCAGGTAGAGGAGGATTTGTGCCATGGTGCAGGTGTGGGAGCCTGTTCTCTCCTTCCACCGTGTGGGTTCCAGGGGGTGAACACAGCTATCTAACTTGGCAGCAGCTGCCTTTATCCATTGAGCCATCTCACCTGCCCACCTGCCATGTCATTACAAGTTGGGGACTGAGGAATGTAGCTAAGTGGCACAGTACTTCTCCACCAAGCACGAGGCTCTGGGTTCACACCTTAGCATAATGAAGAAGAGAACTTATATGTAGTGAAAGTAGATGTGTGTATGTATGTGTGCATATTTATAACAGTACACTTATGTACAAAGTAACTCTAATAAACTTCTCCATTGCCTGATAAATTAGGTATCCCCATTTTCCCCATCTTACAGAAGAAAGGGAGATACAGAAGATGGAGCAGGAAGCAAAACCCAGCAGAGCCTTTGCTCCCACCAGAGGGCGCGGTGGTGCCTAGTGTGGAGCACATGCAGAGTGCAGTCAGTAGGGGTTGGAGACTATGGGAAGCTCTTGGCTTTGCGCCTTTTGTTGGCATACAGGCACATTAGCTAACATCCTTTTCTTCACCATCACGATGCAGTGATGAGAGCCAAGCATGGACCAGGAGCCCTGATACACAGCCAGCCCTGCAACAGTTCCCCCTTCCCTGGCTACTGTTATTACTCTTCAGAAAAGGAACTCACCTTGTAACCCTCTTCTCCCAAGGGTCCTTCCGGTCTTACATTTCCATACATGATTACATGGATGAAGCCACCAGCAAGCGTCCTGTCTTCAATCCTGAGCTGGTCACTGCCCACTGCTTCAGGCATTTGAAAAAAAAAGACTTCCACCTGCCACAGAGCCGCAGGCGAATCATCATTGTGTCTGGGACAAAGGACCAGGTGCCAGCCCACCCGGCAATGCCCCCTAAAGCTCCTCCTCCACCCATACCTAGCTTCAAAACTCTAGATATTGAAGACATCCAAGAGCCACCAGTGGACAGGAAGGTCTGGCTGAGCCAGAGGGCAAAGCTTCGGAGGCAGCTGGAGTCATTTGGTGATGTGAAGACATGGCTGGAGAATAAGCCCCACATCACACCGTCAGAGGCCAAGGTTCTGGTCATGATTCACCAGGAGAGAAAAGCCTCCAAAGATACCTTCACTTCAACCAGGACACCCAAGGTGAGAAGCCCTGATGAGCACAAGATGCTGAAGTCTTCAGGGGTGTTTTGACATTCTGTTTCCTTGGATTAGACAGGACAAGGTGGTTTGTCCCTTTTTTCCAGAGGAGCAAAAGCAGTTCTCCTGAAGGAAGGTGTATGAGTTATCTATTGCTGCATAACAAATACCCCAGAGGGACTTAAAGAAAAAAAAAATACTTAGTATTGCATACAGCTGTGTCTGTGACTCAGGAATCTAGGTGCCGTCTAGCTGGGAGGCTTTGTCTCCATATCATGAGTCTGTGACTGGAGGACAACCTCTGACTTGACCTGTGCAGGAAGACAGACTGCCTTCCAAGCCTGTTGACCAGAGGTGTGATTGCCTCCCTCAGGGACCTCCCAGAGGCTGCAGACAAGTTCTCATGATAAGGAGGCTAGCTGCCTTCCAGAACAGAGAGGGAGGAAGAAGTCATAGTACTGTTATGCCCTAGGCTCTGGTCTTGATATTCCACAATGTCAGAATGAGCCACTGAGGACTGCCTGCACCATGGGGATGGAAAAGGGATTCCATCTTGGCAAGAGGACAGTCTGAGAACACAGAGATGTGCTTTACAAGCACACTAACGGTTGGTCTTAGACATGGATCCCTGTCTGCTGGAGGGATAGATGCTAACCTGTGCTTGTGAGCTAGTTTGGGATCACAATTGTGAGGTAAGGGTGAGGAGGAGGAGCACGTTGTGATGGCATCACCTAACTTGGAGTCATAGTTTGTACCTTGAGAATTGAATTCAGTCACCCATACTCAATAAGCTGATTAAAGCAGCCTAATTAATAATAAAGAACAGATAAAGGAGATTTATTCAATGTAAACAGGGACAAAGACATACAATTCATCCTCCCTTCCAGTCCTTCTTTGGGTTCTGAAATGAGATTAAAGTTTAACTAGATGTGCTAGGGATGTGCACATCTAAGCAGTCCACACTCTTTCCTCTTCCAGACCAAAGCTCCCAGACCTCTCCGTCAACCTCTACCCCAGCTGCGACTGCCCAAGCCCTCTACCTTGGCGGACTTGTACTCCTACCTGCGTAGCCGAAAGATCAAGATCCTGGAGGTATTTAACAAGGTAGAGCGGGGTGAGAACCAGCGCATCACCAGGGAGGAATTCATCCTGTCTCTGAAGGCAGTAAGTACAAGCTTCTCCCCTGGGCCTGGGGTGTGCCCTACCTCTGGAGGCTCTGGGGTTCTGAGGGGCAGACACACGGGTCACACTACCAGCCTTATATTTGCAGAGCCGCACTGGGAAACATGGAACAATCCACAGTCAGATCATAGCCTTAAAAGCCACCTCTGCATCAGGCTAACTTGGAGAGATAGCTCTTGGGGAAACCCAGGTTCAGTTTCAAGCACCCACATGGCAGCTAACAACTACCTGAAACTCCAGTTCCAGAGGATCAGATGCACTCTTCTGGCTTCCATGTGTCCTGTGTGCACATGGTATACAAATATACAAAAATGCAAGTGAAACATCCATATGCACACACAAGACAAACAACAAAACCCTCTACCATTCACTGGGGTGCAGCTCAGTGGTGGAACCTGTGTTTAGCATGCACAAGGCCTATCATTACATCACTAGTGCCAAGCAAAAGCCAATACCTGATGGCTCAGTGGTTAAAGCACTTGTTCTCCCAGAGGATAGAAGTCAATTCCAAACACCCACATCAGGTGGCCTGCAACTACCTTTAACTCTAGGAACCTCTTCTGATGCTTTTTCCCTTCAGGGTGGGTCTTTCCACTTCAATTGAGCTAAATCAAGAAGTATGCCCAGAGGCTACCGTAATCTAAATGACCCCTCCCAAGTGCTGGTATTAAAGGTGTTTGCCACCACTGACCATCTCCCAGTTTTTGCTTTTGATTATGTGTATGTGTGTGCTTGTGTGAGAACATGTGCACATTTGTGCTGGTGTCTGCAGAACCCAAAAGAGGGCATCAGATCCTTGGAGCTGAAGTTACAGATGGTTGTGAGCAGCCAGATGTTGGCATCAGGAAGCAAATCCAAGTCCTCTGCAAAAACAGCATACAGGGGCCGGAGAAATGGCTCACAGGCTAAGAGCACTGGCTGCTCTTCCAGAGGTCTTGAGTTCAATTCCAGCAACCACATGGTGGCTCACAACCATCTATAATGAGATCTAGTCCCCTTTTCTGGTGTGCAGGCATACACGCAGGCAGAATACTGTATACATAATAATTAAATACATCTTAAAAAAAAAAAAAAAGAAGAGCATACATTCTTAATTTCCTAGCTATTTCTCTAGGCCCCCATCAGTCTCTCCAGCTGGGGCTTGAACTCAGCACCTTGCACATACTAGTAAACACACTACTACTGAACTTTATACCCTGATTTACAGTTTTAACTAACCAATTTTTAAACATTTTTATGAAATATAATGAACAACATCCAAGACATTTTCAAAAAGTAAATATCTTCAACTACCAAAACAAACAAACAAAAAGTTTAAATATTAAATCTTGGGCCAGGAGAGATGGATTAGCAGTTAAGATCATTTGCTGCTCTTGCAGAGGACCATGATTTGGTTCCTAGTCCCAACACCACACAATCCTCTGTAACTCCAGTTCTAGGGTATCTGATACCCTCATTGGACCTCTTCGGACACTAGGCATGCATATGGTGCACTTACATACAGGCAAAACACTCTATATATAAAATATTTTTTTTCTGAGACAGGGCTTCTTTGTAATATCCCTGGCTGTACTGGAACTTACTCTGTAGCCCAGGCTGGCCTCAAACTGTCTCTGCCTCCTGAGTGCTAGAATTAAATGTGTGAACCACCACACCAGGCTAATCTTCTTTCAATGTTTAAATATAAAATCCTTTAGCACCAGGACAGTTCTGAGCTGGACCAAGGACAATTCAACAATGACTATTGTCTAAAGGAAATTAAGAGACAATTATACTCACAATTGTTTCCTTTCTGAACATTGACTGTTTCTAGGAAGCACTGCGTACCTCCAAAGTTGTCTGCTGTCCTTTGTGTTAGAGAAACAAAACTGATAGAAGTACTTTCGCATGTATGGTGTCTATTAGAGCAGTTACATACAGGTTATGGCTAGACTGTTCCAACAGTCTTCTGATGGAAGGTTCAAGAACCCATTGGTTGTTCAGTCCACAAGGCTGGGTGTCACAGCTGGGCTTCAGTATGTGCCAGAATCCCAAAGGAAGAAGTAGTCTCTAATGCCAGTGGAGGAATGGGCTTGCCAGGGAGAGTGAGGGAACGCAGGCAAAGAGAGCAAGCTTCCATCTTCCATGTCCTTTATATAGGCTGCCAGCAGAAGGTGTGGTCCAGATTAAAGGTGGATCTTCTCACTACAAAAGGTCTGTGGTTATCGTTCCACTTCAAGTGATTTAATTAAGAAAAATCTCTCACAGGTGTACCCAGCCACTTGGGGTTTAATTAATTCCAGATGTAGTCAAGTTGACAACCAAGAATAGCCTTTGATCCCAGCACTCGGGAAGCAGAGGCAGGCGGATCTCTGTGAGTTCCAGGCCAGCCTGGTCTACAGAACTAGTTCCAGGACAGTTTCCAAAGCTACACAGAGAAACCCTGTCTCAAAAAACCAAAAAGAGAAAAAGGAGAGAGAGAGAGAGAGAGAGAGAGAGAGAGAGAGAGAGAGAGAGAGAGAGAGAGAGAGAAAGGTGTATTGATTTCTTCAGTTAGGGCCGGCATACTTGTTCCTCATGGAGAATGGTGGATGTATATATGATGTATATATGGCTTTCTTTCTATCTAATATGCTAATTAACTGAAAAAGACTTTGTAAAGATGTATCTGGCCTGGGTTTTAAAGGAGGGATAGGAGTTTTCCAGGCAGAAGTAGGAAACTGCCTGGGCAAAAGTAAGGTGTGATACATTGCAGAGTTCATTTGGGAACCTGGCATGGGCTCTGCACTCCTGTGGCAGCAAGGAGTCGGAGGGTTGAGCAGGTTGGCCAAGTCTATTGGTTAGGGTGAGGTAGACCTCAGGAAGTTCTTGTGCCTCCTCAGATTGGAGTTCCTCTGAAGAATCAGGAGCTGGAGGACATAATCATCTACCTTGGCTCTCTCGGGAAGCAGAACGCCATCACCACCGATGCCCTGGCCAGCACTTACAAGCAGTGGTCACTGGCCCAGCAGAGAAGCACCATGCCCACTGCCAAGGAGTGTGCGTGCCCTCTCTGCTCTCAGTCAGGCTGGCTCTCCCAAGCATTTACATCCTCAAGTGGCACCTTCTTCTCTGGCTTGTAATAGGTTTGCCAAGCTCTGGAGTTTCCAGACACAGAGGTCAATGGGGAAGCAGATATTTTCTCAAGGGCCCAGTTGCCCTTTTGTCTATTCAAAGATGAAGTCCAGCTTCTGTCCTTAGATGGACATAAGTGATTGATTTAGAACAAAACTGAGGACTAGGATTGTAGAGCAGTTGGCAGAGTGCTTTTCTAGCATCTTCAAAGCCCTGGATTCTGTCCCAGGTACTGCATACACCAGGCATGGTGGTGCACATCTACAATTCTAGCACTCAGGGTAGAGGTGGGAAGGTCAGAAATTCAAGGTCATCCTTGGCTATGTAGAGAGATTGTGGGATACAGGAGACCTTATCTGAAAAAGAAAAAAAGAAAAAAGGAAAAAAGGGGGAAAAAAGGAAAGGTTAACTAAAATAGCTTGCTCACAAACTTAATGAAGACATTTGGAGTTAGATGGTTTGGGTTTTCTGTCATCATGGATGCTGTAAGTAAGGATGCTGTGCATTTCACATTTACCCTCATGTGCTTGTGGGCTACATCTGCCCCAAAACAGCAAGAGACAAACTAGAAAGGATTCTCTAATGTATAGGCTATGAATTTACAGCACACACCTGTATCTTTTGTTTGTTTTGAGGCAGGGTCTCTCTATATAGCTCTGACTGGCCTGCAACTCACTTTGTAGATCAGGCTGGCCTCGAACTCACTTCTGCCTGCCTCTGCCTCCTAAGTGCCAGGATACAGGTGTATGCCACCATGCCTGGTTTTTATAAGGTGCTGGTATTGAACTCAGGGCTCTGTGCACTAGGCAAGCACTCTACCAACAGATCAATGCCCCTTAGCCCCCATTTTTTTTTAAGTTTATTATTTTTTTTTGTGGGGGGAACCACAGACAACTGCAATGCTCCTTATCCTAGCATCCAGCTCCCTTTTAAAGAGAGCAACATCATCATTTATTTAGGTGGAATGTGTCTCCCTCTGTCCCTCTCCACCAGACTGGTAGAAAATTAATCTCAGACACATTTTAGAAAGGGGCGGGGTTCTGTCCCTTTAAGATTAAATAAAGCCATGATGGGGAGCAGTTGCAGGGTCTTCCTTGCAGGGGTGCCAGCTGAAGGTCTCTAGAGTTGGGGTGAATGGCCCCACCAAGGGTATGCAGTGTCCTCCTGGTGTGCTCTTAGGTGGCTCCTGCATAGTGCAGATGCCCCAGCTCTAGCTCTCAGGCTTCCTTACTGAGGCTGCCCTGTGGACACACTGGCACCCAACCCCACCTTCACTCCCAGGAGGGTCCCTGACCCATCAGAACCCAGGAAACCCAAGCACCCTCACAGCTTCGATGACCTAGGACCAGCATCACCTCTGGGTTGAATTTCCCCAGAGTCTTATGAATGCCCAGAGCTGCTGGGATCACACAGCTGGCTGGAGTCACTAGAGCACAATGCTCAGGAATACTAGCTGTAGTCAAAGGATTTCAATACACCGGGCTGTGGTGGCACACACATTTAATCTCAGCACTCAGGAGGCAAAGACAGGCAGAGCTCTGTGAGCTCAAGTCCAGCCTGATCTACAGAGCTAGTTTCAGGCCAGCCAAATTTTTTTTCAATACACATACATCCTTTCCTGTTTAAAAAAAAAACACCACCAACAACAAAAACAAACAAACAAAAAACAAAACAAGCAAAAAATGAAACAAAACCCTATCTTGACTTGAAGGTAGACATCATTTATCTGTGCCATTTTAGCATTGTCAGAACTCCTCGCTCCTGGGAGGTGGCAGTGGGTAAGACAGGTGGACTTAGGGGAGGATCTCTCAGTTTGTCTAAAGGAACAAGCTTCTGAGCACCTGGACTCAGAAAAGGAGGAGCCTGCATCAGGGCACCAGTTGGCTGGCTGGATTTGCACAGCACAGTTTATCCTGCCTATCTGGAAGTTAGGGTTGCTATGGCTTCCATGGAGGAAGCAGAAGTCCAGAGAGGCTGAGCTTCTTGTCTGGAATGTCAGGAAGAGGTGAGGCCAAGATTTCACCTTAGCATGAGGTTGCCACCAGGACCATGGCAGGGTGTCAGAGTCCTTCCATTGGTCATCGTTTTGGAAGTATCTCCAAAATGCTAGCCCACTCGTAGGAACTGGGAGACTGCAATGGATTAGTCCAAGCCTTGGCACCATCAGCTCATACACAGTAAGGTGATGTCCACAGAAATGGATGCCTTAGAGACAAGTGTAGGGAGTACCAGGGTGGTAGTCAGGCAAAGCCCCTGAGCTATAGCTGTTGCTCTGACCCCTGAATGTCTGGTGCACAGCCGGTATCTGTAAAGAGCATCTAAGGCAGGCAGAACTGCCAAGGTCAAGCGCCTGAGGCAGGGAAAACTTTTGGAGTACAGGAGGTGAGAATGGCACGGGTAATGGTACAGGATAAGGCATGGCAGCTGAAACAGGTTCCCACAGGTCCTTGTGGTCCAGGGAAAGAAGTCTGTTTTTAGAGTGTGTTCCCTGGAAAGCCAGGATTTTGAGTTGATTTTGTTTACATGTTTTTGTTTGTTGTTTTTGGTTTTGGAGAGAGGTTTTTCCCTGTGTCACAGTCTTAGCTGTCCCAGAACTTACTTTGTAGAGCAGGCTGGCCTTGAACTCACAAAGATCCACCTGCCTCTGCTTTCTAGAGTGTTGGGATTAAAGGTGTGTGCCACCATGCCTATTTGCCACTTGGTGAGAAGAAGGTGACAGAGAATGAGGAAGGAGCAGGGAAGGGGTGTGGGATATGCAGATGGGGACTTCATAGCAATGGAGGGGACACATTCACAGTGCCCCTCAGATGGGCACTGGCTGGACATATGGGAAGGGGGCAGAAAAAACCATGTTGGCATCTCCTCAATGGCATTGGGTTGAGGTCCACAACTGAGTGCCCTCCTAGCCCTTTCATCTTTCCTTCCAATTTTAGATTACAGTTTGACTAGGAAGAAGGCTTCCCAAAAGCATACCCAACAAAAGCAGGAGGCTGTCCCAGACCCACAGCCTCCCAAGATGGACTGGCTGAAGGTGCCTGAGGTTGATATAAAGATGGAGGGGCGGCCCATGACAGAGGAAGACATGGAGGATGTGGGCAAGCGGTACCGAGAGAGGCGGAGGCAACACAAGGTACCTCTTTATTAGCATACACTCGAGGGCTGGACAGGCCAGGGTTCAAGACTTGACATTGACACCTGCTAGTTGGGAAGCCCTTGCGAAGCTCTTGTCTGTCATCTGTGCAGTAGGCAGCTGAATGTGATGAAACACCCCTGTAATCCCAGTACCCACGAGAAGACCAGCCTGGGCTACATAGAAAGATCCTATCTTTAAAAAAAAGAAAAAAAAAAAAAAAAAAAGAAATCTAAATGGGGTACATGCCTTTAATCCCAATACTTGGGAGGCAGAGGTGGGCAAATCTTTGTGAATTTGAGCCCAACCTGGTCTACACAGTGAGTTCCAGGCCAGCTAGAGCTACATATTGAGATTCTCAAAAAAAAAAAAAAAAAAGAAAAAAAGCAGCCAGTGATAGCAGAATAGCGGATGACACTTCTCTCTGCACTGGTGATGTAGCTTCTACCTCAGGATTACACACAAGTGGCTAACCCTGATTTAGAGTCCCCTGCAGCCAAAGACTCATGCCATTTTTCAACAAGACTCTTGTGAGACACTTACTGCTACTGTGCCTTCTTACAGCTATTACAGCCACATGGGCACATCCGTTACCAGGCTGTAGTCTCAGGACTCAGGTGCCAAGTGCTCAGAGCCTCTGAGAGGTAACCTTGACCTCTCAGCTGCTGCCTTTGGAACCTGAACTTCAGTCTCACTATGCACTAGTCTCCATGGGGGCCCCTCCAAGGAAGGTGTGGGAGGTGCTATTTATTCTGCCTTCCAGCTAGAATGAATGTCCCAAAGACAAGATAGAGCATCCTGTGTTCTCCCTGCAGCTCTGTCTCCCCTCCATCCAATACTTGGAGAGCTGCCGGCTGGTTCGATCTGGGACAAAGCCCTTAGATGATCACTGCCTGCCGTCCACCATTTCTGGGGAGATGGAGGAGCTGGTTAATGAGGCCCGCAGGGATAACTTCCTGGTTTACCTGCAGTGCTGGGAACTCTGCGAGTCCTATGGTCTCCCACTGACTGAGGACATCCTCATGAGAGGTAGGGGCTTGCTTCAAGGGGGAGCCTGGGGCCTCAGCCACAGCTGATGTGGAGTTGGCCTGGCACTGGCTTCTCCATACATGTGCCCAGCCAAGCCAGTGTGGCCTTTGGTGGGAACCCTGGGAAGGAGGTGGGAAGGCAGACAGTCTGACTGCTAGGTGGGACTCCTAGGGCACAGGCTCTAAGACATATGGGCTCCTTAGGTGAAATGGGGGAGGGGCTGGGTTCTAGAGCTCTGCCTCAGACACTTGTACCCACCTATTCCCTCACATACATATGAACACATGTATACACACACACACACACACACACACACACACACGTAAGACAAATTCAAAACAAGGCTGGGCAGGTGGTAGTGGCACACGCCATTAATCCTAGTACTCAGGAGGTAGAGGCAGGTGGATCTCTGAGAGTTTGAGGTCAGCCTGGTCTACAGAACGAATTTCAGGACAGTCAAAGTGACTCACAGAAACCATATCTTTAAAGAAAAAAATTACCAAAGTAGTTCTTGTATCAAGTATACACACTCTCAAACACATACATTCATGCAAGAACACACACATAGGCTTAATTATGAAGTCTGGTTGCATACTCTTCCTCTCCACCTCCCCACAGAGAATTAATAAATACATAAATAGATGGAATTTTACAAAGTTGAGAGCCAGTGAGATGGCTCAGTGGATAAAGGCACTTGCAGCCAAGCCTCATGACCTAAGTTCAATACCCAGAATCCACATTAGTGTGGAGGGAACAGACTCCACAACATTGTCTTCTAGCCCCACATATGCACTTTGCTACTCTACTTGCCAAGCCATCTTGATAGTTCAGAAAAAAAATACTCTTTTAAATAGAAATGTGTATTTTTTAAATCGTTCCCATGTGACCCTAAAGTAGGCAACTTTGGCTAATGGACCTGCTGTCTCCCTTTCTGCCCACAGCACTGCTGTACCCAGGAGACAAGATAATTACTCTGAAAGAAGAAGTCCGCCCAATCCGGCAGCCTGGAGGCTATTATGTAGATGAGAAGATTGTCTATAGCCTGACTGGATTTGGGATCCACGGCTTCCACAAGCTTGGGATGAAGACAAACAAGCTGAGTTTCAGACTGTCCCTTCAGCTGCAGGAGCTAGGACACTGGCATGCATGTGGCATCATGTTGTGCCAGTATCTGTGTCCCTACCTAGTCAGTCACTTCCGACTAGCCAGTCCCAAATGTCACCCTTAATGCATAATTTTGGGTCATACCCTTAATGCATAATTTTGGGTCATACAGATACCCTCCTGACCTCAGGCTTATACAATCATAAAGCCAGTGGAAAAGATCCAAAGGGACCTTATCTTACCCTGCAGCAAAAGCTGGGGGACTCTGCAAAGGACAGAGACTAACTCCTTCCCTGTACTGCCACCTTGTGGCAGTGGCACACCTCCAACAAGAGACAGCTTCGCAGTCCCTGGGAAAACAAAATGCTGCCCTGACCCTTAGACTAGCCTGAGTCCTCTGAAAGTAACCTCCTTTAAGTGACCCAAAGTCAAGTCCCCTTCTGCTCCCACCAGATGTGGACCAAGCAGAAGGCAATACTGTGGCTAACATTGTAGTGACTGCAATGTTAAAGAAGATGAGATGGCATCCCTGCAGACAGATTGGGAGGGGGGAGGTGGCAGAATGCTTGGGGACAGGCTGTAGTGCCACAGGGTGGACATCAGACAGGTTGTCAATAGCTTCAGCGTCATGTACAAAGTGGATTCCGTACTCCTATCACACACTGAGAGGGTCAGACAAGGGCCACAGTGTGGCTGAGGCTTTATGCTAACCTTGTCCTGGTGTTTTTGAGTACAACAGCAGTCTAGGCCCACAGCAGTTGTGGCTTGCAAACTGCTGAGAGTGGCCCAGGCTGGTAATAGTTAGAGAGCTTCTGAGATGTGCCTTGTAACCTGTGGCTGGCTGTCACCAGTTCCTAAGCCATGAATCCAGGAAATGGGCGGCTGCCCCGGAAAGATTTTTGCTTGTGTTTGACCAGCCACAGTTGTAAAAGATAAAAAGGGGGCTGGAAAGATGGCTCAGCTGTTAAGAGCCCTGGCTGCTCTTTCAGAGCTCCTGAGTTCAATTCCCAGAAACCACATGGTGGCTCACAACCCTCTGTAGTGGGATCTGATGCCCTCTTCTGGAATAAAGTTGCACATGCAGATAGAGCGCTCATAGGTAAAATAAATAAACCTTTTTTGTTTTGTTTTGTTTTTTGTTTTTTCAAGACAGGGTTTCTCTCTGTAGATTTAGAGTCTGATCTGGAACTAACTGTGCAGACCAGGCTGGCCTCAAACTCACAGAGATCTGCCTGCCTCTTCCTCCGGAGTGCTGGGATTAAAGGCATGAGCCACCACCACCAGGCAATAAATAAAATCTTAAAAGGGAGAGAGAGAGGTCCCCTAACTAAAGGAGGGACATTGGCTCTCTCTCACAACTAGGGACTAGATTGTAAAACTCCTGAGGCCAGGCTCTAGGGGTAGAGAGTATATAAGGCCCAGAGTTCAATCCTTTGTATTAGAAGAAAATAACTCAGAGATTCTGAGGCCAGATGTAGGCTTGGGAAGGCAACAGTGCTCAGTTAGTGATGCCTGCTGGGCTAAAGTACTATGCTTGTCCCACAAAGTTTAGCCTCTGGAAGGGGGAGTGGGAGTTAGGCTTCAGTGTCTACCAATTGCTGAACACATTAACTGACTATTTTGGATGCCTCCCTCCCACAGATGAAGAAAGCCAAGGTTTTCCTCTCTCCACCAATCTGGCTAAGTGCCTTGGTGTATGGAGACAAGGCTAGGGCCTCACCACAAAGAAAGATGTTCAGCACTCTGGTCTGAGGCCCTGAAATGCATCCTTTAATGCCCCCCTCTGCAAAGCCTACTTTTTTTTTTTTTTTTTTTTTTTTCAAGGCAGGTTTTCTCTGTGTAGCCCTGGCTGTCCTGGAACTCACTCTGTAGATCAGGTTGGCCTCAAACTCACAGATCAGGCTGCCTCTGTCTCCCAAGTGTTGGGATTAAAGGTATGTGTGCCATCACTGCCCAGCTCCTGGAGTTTCTCCTAACAATGCATCTCTCTATTCCCTGCTAGGAAAACATCAAGGAAACTCAAGCAGTTGCACTTCCAGGAGTTCGAGGATTTTACTGGGTTTGTAGTGGTCCTGTATGTCTGTTGGAGGGCAGGGGTGAAGATGAGAGAGCTGCCCTCCCCTTCAACCAGAGGTAGCTCTGGGACCCATGCACATTGGACAAGATCCTAGGATTGCTGTGGGGTTCCATGCCCAGAGCTAAGGGGCAGCAGAAGAGCATTCAGAGAGTGCCAGGCATGGCTGCTCTGGGATCTTCTATTAGTGAACTCATCTATATTGTTACCAACATGTCTGAGTTGCTCTGGACATTCCAATTATAGGAAAGGATACTGACACACAGTCCCACATCTGAAGCTGAACCCAGTGAGGCTGGCTCCTGAAGCCAGACTCCAGGCATGATATCCAAAATGATTCCAGATGGGACTGGCCATAGCTTAGCAGTTGGGTACTAGCCTAGAGCATGTGAGGCCCTAATTTCTATACCCAACACTGCACAGGCCAGGAGAGGTAAGGGGGTTGGGGGGAAGCAAGCACTCTAGAGCAACAGTTCTCATCTTGTGGGTTGTGACCCTTTAGAGAGTCAAATGACTTATTTGTTTTTGTTTTTCGAGACAGGGTTTTTCTGTATTGCCTTGGAGGTTGTCCTGGAACTCTCTCTGTAGATCAGGCTGGCCTCCAACTCACAGAGATCCCTCTTACCTCTGCCTCCCGAGTGCTGGGATTAATGGCGTGAGCCACCAACGCCCAGCTATTCGAACGGCTTTTTCACAGGGGTCTCCTAAGAGAAAACACATATTTACATTATGATTCTTAAGAGTGGCAAAATTTTAGTTATGAAGTAGCAACGAAAATAACTTTAGATTGGAGGTCCCTACAACCTGAGGAGCTGTATTAAAGGGATGCAGCATTAGGAGGGCTGAGAACCAGTGTTCTAGATCAAGGACAGTAGACATCTAAGTTTGGGTTTAAGAAGCAGTGACTGGGCCTGAACGTAGCCACTCATTCACTGTGTGATCTTGATCTCTAGACCTCTGGGTCCTCACTGGTGAGGGAACTTAAGGTGTGTAGAGCTTTCCACGCTGGAGAGCATGGTCACATGTGGTCTGCTGAGAAAGAGCCCTGCCTGGTCTCTCTGCCACAGCAACCTTTCCTATGTCTTTTCCTCTTGCAGGAAGCTGAAGGCCAAGAAAATCAGTGGCCCCTCATATACCCACCCCAATCACTTCTGGCCTGGTCACCTTCTGGATAAGCTGCGGCTCTATCTGCCCACTGTGGCCACAGACAAGAGCCAGGCAATCTTCAGCTGTGTGGAACACAAGCCCCATATTTACAATGCCGCCTATCACTCTAAGGACTGGTGGCCTCTGAAAGACTGGGCATACCTGACACATGCCAATTACGATGCAAACAAGGTGTACTCCATCAACTAGAGTGGCCTAGGGGCTTCTGGGCCAGAAGACAGTGCAGCCAGGGCCGCACAGCTGCAGGCACAAGATATCAAAGAGCCATACAAAAGAAACATTCCCAGGGATGGTCTAGAGCTGTGTCCCTTGATGCCACAGTGTCTAGTGCCTGGAGGTGTGGATGTGTCCAGGCACATCTATGCTGTGTTTGTTACCCTGTCATGACATCTGCCCTTTTGAAATAAACCAGGTTAGAGCTGACCTGTAGCCTAGCTGATGTGATTCCTGTTTAAGGAATAAGAAACTGGAAGGTGTGAGTGCATAAGACACAGGATCCCCAGGACACCTCCCGCCTCTCATTCTGGGACATTAGTCCCACAGGGATGCAACAGTGTCCTCTGCAAAATGAGGTAGCAGCAATTCTTATCTCCCCATTAGATTGAGACCCCCCCCATCCCTGTGATCTTCAGAAATCAGAGCCATACTCTCTGGTCCATGGGCCTTCAAGTGTTTCGAGGTCCAAGTGAAATGTACTCTGCAAGCTGCCATTAGCTGCATTCTCATGGTCCACATACCATTGGCTACCATTGGATTTCATGTAGCCTGTAGGATAAGCAGTCCTGGGGAAGAGTAGGCAAGTCACAGGCACAGGAGAGCTCCAGTCCTACCCTGATGCTTGCTAGCTAGCCATCTCAGGCAAGACACTTTACTTCTCTGGGTCTCTATTCCCCTTTACAGACAGTATTCACCTTTACATCAAAGTGAGTTGTCAGCATTCCTGCCCTCATCCCATCTCACTTCCTGTTGGGGCAAAATATCCAGTTTAGCTTCTGTCCCCATCTCTTGGAACTACTGTCAAGATCACCAGTGAATCTGCTGTGTTCAAGTAGAATTAAGGCTTTTTAAATTTTTTTTTTCAAGATTTATTCTTCCAGGCAGTGGTAGCACTTTCCTTTAACCCCAGCATTTAGGAGGCAGAGACAGACAGATCTCCGAGCTCAAGGCCAGTCTGGTCTACAGAGTAGAGTTCCAGGACAGCCAGGGCTACCCAGAGAAACCCTGTCTCTACAAACAGAAACAACAACAACAACAAAAGATTTATTCTATGTGCTTGAGTGTTTTGCCTGCATGTATGTGTATGTGCCACATGCATTTAGTACCCACAGAAGAGGGCATTGGATCACCTAGGATTGAAGTTATAAGTTTGTGAGGAAACATATGGGTGCTGGGAACTAAACCTGTGTCCTCTACAAGAACAGCAAGTGTTCTTAACCACTGAGCACTCCAAACCTTGGTTTGAGTTTATATCCTCCTAAAATTAGATTTTTCACAATGATCTGAAAAACAAAAGCTAAGCAAAATAGACCAGGAACAATTTCAAAATGACGCATATGAAAGATTGGAGGCGTGGATCTTGGAGCCATGCCTCCCAAATTCACTTCCCATATATAACACATGAAGGAAAGAACAGAATCATCATGTACAACTATGACAAGGACATAAAACCCCACGGAGGGGTAGTTATTATAGCCTTGTTTTATAAGTAAGTTTGGCCCTCCATAGCCCTTGTTCCACAGATGCATTCACCGATCCAACCAACTGAAAAATGAAAATATATTCAAAATAGAACTGCATCTGTATTAAGAACACAGACTTTGTACGTGTGGAGGTGTCTCACTATGTACCTCTGGCTGGCCTGGAACTCCCTACAGCTTTAAATTAAAAGAGATCGGCGTATCTCTGCCTCCCAAGTGCTGGGATTAAAAGGCGTGCACCACCACTTTTCTTGTCATTATTTCCTAAGCAACAATATCAATCTAGCATTTATTAATACACTGCCCTAAGTAAGTACCATGAGTAGAGGTGATTTAAAACATATGGAAGATGCGGGCAGGTTTCGTAGCACTTCATAGTCCAGGGGTTTGAGCATCTAGTATATTCAGATGTTTTAGGACGGTTGCTCAACCAACCATCTGGGGAACTTGTCAAAGAAGTATCTGTTGTGCTACCTCCTAGCCACTAAGAGGCGTACTAGGGAGCGAACAAATATTAAAAACTGATTGGACTTCCCCTTAGGGCGGAAGTAGATGCCCACCTTGCAGGTCTTAGCTCAGAAAGAATTCCAAATTTCGCAAGTAGTCCAAAGAGAAAGGTCAGTTTTTAGTTCGCTCCAAGATGTTAACATATGATCCAGAACAGTAGTGCACTTTTTTTTTTCCAGCATTACTTCTCAGTCACGTCTTAGATTCCTTTGGAAGACCCAGAGCCGGAAGTGCTTTCCTTTTCCCTACCAGGACCTGAGACTCCTTCCCATCATCCCTTGCGCGCCCCGCCCCTTCCTTCTTCCTCGGCGCTGCCTGCGAGGTGGCTGCCATCTCTTTTGCGGTGAGTCTGCATCGCCTGCCATCTGCCTGTCTGTGGGTTCGGCGCGGCCCAGTCGCCGGGTGGGGAGGCCTTAGCATCGCCAGGTGGGGACCCTCGGCGTCGAAGTCGCGCTGGCGCCGCAGTGGCGAGCGCGCACGGGCCCGGCCTACTCGGCCGCTCGCATTGCTACGGCGTCCGCCCAGGGCCAGGCAGCGGCCAGGGCCGGTTTGCTGCCATGCGGCTGGTGGACTTGGAATGCCTCACGCCGTTTCCCATTTGGTCCCTGGCCGCCGGGCCGCTTGGTAGCGGGGAGGGCCTCCGCTGCCTGCTTTCGAGGTGCCAGGGAGCAGAGGTTCCTGCTAAGCATATGTCCGTTGGGCCTTTAGTGCGTGCCCGACAGAGCTGATTGTCTGTGGAGGCAACAGAGAAGGTGCCTTTCTGTTGGTGCCCCGAAGCGATCCTGGAGGCACACGCTGTCTGGTGGTGTGTAAGGTGTAGAGGGCGATTTCCCCCCTTTTTGGGTGCAAAACTTACAACGTAACGGCCGCTTCGTAGTTGTGGGGCTTTAGAGGGGCAGGATGTGCACCCCCTTGCCCACTAGAATGCCTTGCTTCGGGTTATAGATCAGCTGCCGCCATTCGTTGAGTTCAGAATGGGTGAAGTGACCCCTGCCTGACCTCTTGAGATCGCGTCTGGAGAGTGGCTATATTCTTCCAGCTTCGGAAGCAGGAGGGAGAACAAGCCTAGCAGAGGTACCCATTCCATTCCCAGTTTGATCAGTAGCTGGTGATTGGAAGACACTCTGCAACATCATTCAGGCCTTGGTCAAACAGCGCTCCCCTCTCCCTGGTTCTTCGGTGACGTGGGTCTGCCTCTTTTTATAGGCATCATGGCTGCCCTCCGCCCTCTGGTGAAGCCCAAGATCGTCAAAAAGAGGACCAAGAAGTTCATCCGGCACCAGTCAGACCGATATGTCAAAATTAAGGTGTGGTTCTGGGTGGACGTGGGTGCTGGGGTGACAGAAGGTCAGGAGTTGATTCTCCTCCCCATCATGTGGGTCCTTGAACAGGCTTGGGTTGTTGCCTTAGCAGCAGGCGCTTACCCTGAGCCATCTCTGCAGCCTAACTAGTTTTTGAAGGCGCATTTATTTATTTATTTATGTGCATGCTTTGTGTGTATGGCGGGGTTTGTCAGCACTTCAGATTGAGTGCTGGGAATTGAACACAAGACCTGGAAGAGAAGCCAGTGTGCCACCTCCTCCCCTGTCCCCAAAGCTTACGAGTATTGGTATTTTGCCTCCTATGTCTGAGGGTGTCAGGCCCTCTGGAGGTGGAGTTGCAGACAGTTGTGAGCTGCCATGTGGGTGCTGGGAGTTGAACTTGGGGCCTCTGGAAGAGCACTGCTGGGCCCAGAGGTCACCAGTTGACCGGATGGGCATGCACAGCCAGCATGTGACTGATCCCTCATCAGGCAGGACCCTGTCCCTATATTTTGAAAGTCAATCAGAAGTGGAAGGTTATGTTGAAATTCTGATCTAAGTGCTAGGGATGGAGCTATGGGCTCCATGCATGCCAAGCAAGCGTTCTACCACCTGTACTTTAACAGGAAGTAAACTTGTCTTGAGCACCATGCAGACCAATTGTTGTGCTGCACAGTTTTGTTTTACTTTGAGCCGTGTGGATCTGAATTTGTTGGGAGATTCAACACGGAGCCACAACCTTAGCAGTTTCAGTTTTTGGGTTTTGTTGCTTTTGTTTCCCCTGTCAGAAGTGTATAAAGAAGCCAGATAGCGGTGATGGTGCATGCCTTTAATCTTAATCCCAGCACTTGAGAGGCAGGTGGATGGATCTCTTGGGTTCCTAGACCAGCCTGGTCTACGGAGTTAGTTCCAGGAGAGCCAGGGTTACATAAACCCCGTATCCAAAACCCAAACGTGTATAAGGAAGTGGGGAGGTGTGTAACCCGAAGGCGCCTCCTATGTGGCATGGCTCCTTTGCATTTAGCTCTCCTTCCTGCCAAGGAAGAGCTGGCAGTCTGCACAGAGACTAACTTACCTGTGTTTCTTCAGCGAAACTGGCGGAAACCCAGAGGTATTGACAACAGGGTCCGGAGAAGATTCAAGGGCCAGATCCTGATGCCCAACATTGGTTACGGGAGCAACAAAAAAACCAAGCACATGCTGCCCAGCGGCTTCCGGAAGTTTCTGGTTCACAACGTCAAGGAGTTGGAAGTGCTGCTGATGTGCAACAAGTGAGTTGGGTGCTGGCCTCCCGAGGCCTGCAGAGGCAGGCAGCAGAGTACACATCTTAGAGGATGCCTGTGGGGACTACACAATTCGTGTGTGCTCAAAAGGCTTGAGACCCCAGACTGGAGAAGATGGAGGCCTCCTTTGGTTCAGTGGGTGTCCTTTGTGGTCCTGTCTGAATGCTACTGTGGTGATGTGAGGCTGGGAGGGAGTCTCACTTTGGACCCAAGCGATGCTTGGCTCTGTCGTGACATGGGGATTTGCAGAGTGGTGCAGTATGTAGGAGCTGAGGTAGAAAAAAGGCTGCACACAGAGGAGTTGTGGGGTTTTTCTGAGCAATAAGAGCAATTTAAACCCCTTGCATGAGATGCATGGTCGGCTCCATCAAACCTAGGGCCTCTAGGAAATGCCCTTGACACAGTTTGGGTGGGTATGCAGATGTGGGTAACAGCAACACAGTTTATTTCTCCTTCCTGGTAAACGGGTTGGGAACCTGCATTTCCTTTTTACCAAGTAAAACAGGACTGCAGAGAGATTGGATGTTGGGGGAGTTTATAAAGGTCTGTTCTCTGAGCTGGCTGTAATACAGATGGGGGAAGTCAGCATGGGGAGTTGATGGTGTACAGAAGGCAAGCTTGTGGCAGTGTTGTCTTTGGGTGCAGTGTTTGTTGGTGCTGCGGTTCTTATGGATACTTCTTAACTTGCCTGAGAGCAGCTTGGCATTGTTTATCAAAGCCTGTGGGTACACCTGCTCACCACATTGTCTGGGCATTTTCCCCTGTGTAACTGAGAGGCAGGGAATTTGAAAGGCAGTTACAGAAAAACACCAAAAGTGAGTTCCTGGGTGGTAGAATCCTGGTGGGTATGCAGGTTGTTTATGGATATGGGTAGGCAGAGACATGGGCTTCAGGATTGAAGGGACAACTCGATCTGTCCCCAGATACTTGAGAGTGTAAACGAAGGGTCTGTCTGGACTTGGTGTTTGCTGTCTGGCTGCTTTCTTTTTGGGAAAAGTGCCTGCTGCTCACATCACTGTGTGAATACTTCTCAAGTGGGTTTTCATCAGCTGTGGTCTGGGCCTTCGTGGTCACCTCCATTGTTGGGAATGTGCTCTTTAGGATAGTCAACACTGGGGTAACACAGGGGATGTCTGTTCTCACTCTGCTTGAACTGTGTTCCTGACAGTGGTTGCATGGGAAGCTTTTAGGCTGCTGTGGAAGAATTCTGGGTTAGGCACTCAGGTGTTGGGAGAGAGCCTCTGCCTGGCGTGGGCCTAATTAGTGCCTTGTCGCTATCATAGACTGTGAGAGCATTGGTGCTTTGGGGGCTCATTAAGCCATTTGCCAGGAGTCACGGGCTCCCTGGTGACCTTTCCTGGCTTGCCCCTCGCCCCCTCGCTCACTGGCATGCTTCTCTTTCAGGTCTTACTGTGCTGAGATTGCTCACAACGTTTCCTCCAAGAACCGAAAATCCATCGTAGAAAGAGCAGCACAGCTGGCCATCAGAATCACCAATCCCAATGCCAGGCTTCGCAGCGAAGAGAATGAGTAGATGGCTGGTGTTCATGTTTTATTTGTGTTTAAATAAAACCACAAAAACTGATATCTTGGTATTTTCTGCCTTTTCGGTCACTGGAGATTGTTCTTTGCTTCTTAGTCCCCAGTGGGACTTCCAGTTGGGAGGGTTTGTGCATAGGTGAGAGGGGCTCAGAATCCCATACTGGCCTCAGTTGCCCAGAGGTAGTATGAGTAAGAGGGGCCTTGGCAACAGTATGGGTTTGCAGCGTTGGGAATCCAGAGTGAAACAGGCATGGAGTGAGGAGTCAGGGATAGGCTGGCCACTGCTTTCATCCTGCCCCAGCTGTTAGCATGTCCTAAGATACCACTCAGGAAGCTTGTTTTGTGGGACAGGGCTCCTGCTTAGCCTCCCTCAGGACTGACAGCCAATGTGGTTCTTTGGAGGACTGAGAATTCATGAAACTGGCAGGTGTATTTCTGCCACATGAGATGTTACAGGGACAGTGTGCTGCATATCCAAAAAATGTACTAGCCACCAGTTAATCTGGGTTTTGTTTTAAGGCCATATTCTGTAGCACTGGCTGGTCTGCAGTCCTCTACTTTTTTGAGTATAGTTGAGAATGGTTGTAGCAGTTGACACTTGGTGACTAAAAAGAATGTATCCCAGCTTTTTCTACAGTTTCTTTAGAGATGAGTCTGGTCTTAGAGTGTATAGATTAAAAATATCTTACAGGTCTGGTCAAATAGAACTGGGGGCGTATCTCAGTTGAATGCCTAGTCTACATGCAGGCCTCTAATCCCTGTAACACAATTTAATACAAGGACCCAGAGACTGGTATTGGGGTACAAACTTTAAACTGAATATCAAAAGCAGAGCAGCCAGCCACTAGCTTACCTCAGTGTAACCTCTGCATGGCTGGAAAATTGAATTCCCCTCTGAGACCTTGCTTCTTTATTAAAGTTGTTAGCTATAGTTCTCTTAGGCCTTGGAGGACTCAGATCCATCTACCTCTCAAGATTGAGTCCTAGTATTAAGGGTGTCTACCATTACCTTCAAGCTTCTGGCAGCTGTAATTAAAGGTGTGCCTGGCTTTTATGGCTTACGGCTAACTTTGTTTTCTGAATCCTCAGTCAAGCTTTAATTACAAATATATCACCACACGTCCCCACAAATTGGTGGCATGAACTGATTATTTTAAGGAATTTTTTTTCTTCCCCTTGCAGTAGTGCTGGTATTGAATGTAGTTTGTTTATTTAATTTTGTGTTTTGCCTCCTGTTTAATCTGCCTTGAGAGGGCCTCAGATCCCTTGGAACGGGAATTGTTGATGCCATGAGGATTGGGAATTGAACCTAGGTCCTACGGAAGAGCAGCCTGCCCTGTTGCTTTTAGATACGGTCTTAATAAATTGCCCATTATGACCTTGAATTTGTAGTCCTGCCTCAGCCTCCTTAGCTGGTGTGACAGTTCTGTGCCATTCGCCCTGGCATTTTCAAGACCAAATCAACCTGGGAACTGTATTGAGTAAACTAGCTACTGGGGATAAAAATGAGGAATCCGGGCATGGTGGTGCATACTGAATCAGGCAGATCTCTGAATTTGAGGCCAGCCTAGTCTACAAAGTGAGTTCCAGGACAGCTAGGATTGTTGCACAGAGAAACCCTATTTAAAAACAAAACAAAACATGAGAACCTTTACATCTGTTCTTTATTGAGATCACAAAATTTGGGCCTCAGCTGGTGGTGGTGACAGCAAGCAAACACCTTTAATCCCAGGCAGAGCCAGGAGGATCTCTGTAGGGCAGTCTGGTCTAGAGTGAGTTTCACAACAGCCCAGGCTACACAGAAACTCTCCAGGGGGTGAGTGGTCGGGAGTGAGTATAGTTCTGGCCTGTGATCTAGACTTGAATTTCCAGTACTAACCACTACACACCTTGGGAAGAACACAAACTGTTACACTCGGTGAAGTTAGAGATGTTTCAAACAATGGGCTCCAAGCCTGTCCAGTGAGCTACACCATCTACCCTGGAAACAATTCTTACTCTAACTAGAAATAAGGCGTTCTGAGCTTTAAGAAGTATAAACTGAGTCTGGGCCCAGGCCCAGAGCTTGTCTAAGCTCTACACAGCTCTCCCCTTGGCCAGGGAGCTAATTTCTGACATTTGGAAGCCAACCCCTACAGTCCAATGCTGGCTTCTAATCAAGTGGAGGGGTGCAGTGTTAAAGTGGTAGAACATAACCCCACTGCGGATGCCCTGAGTTAAAGGGCCCAGATCTGGCACTGAGGCTGAGGGCCTGTGAGTAGGGGCCCTAAGAAGGCACTGAGGCTGATGGGAAGGACAGGGGTGGCCAAGGCCCATGGGGGTGGGAGGGGAGGCTTGTGTTGGGGACAGTTAGCTGAGTTCCATAGAATCCATGTTGGGACCAGAGGCTGAGTCTTTTTGGATACTTTCAAAGAGGGTGGTGAGTTCTGGGTTGGATCGGATCTGGGCAGAGAAGTCAGCCACACTGGGGCTCTTCCGTACCTCAGGATTGGTGAGCAGGGCAGCCACTGCCCGCATTGCTGAGCGTTTCAACTCATCCTGCTTCTCCAGCTCCTGCTTCACAGAACCAGCCTTGACCTGCAGAGGGAGACAGTGCCCTTACTGAGCCCATGTTACCTATTTTAAACATACAGGTTTCAGATTCATGACGGCCTAATTTCAATCGATTAACATCAGATTTCATCTTTTGCTGCTAGTGTGTTGCTTCTTGAAAAAAATCACAACTTTGGGGCTGGGTATGAGGCTCAGCTGGTAGAGGGCTTCACCTGGCATATACAAAGCCCAGGGAAAAGGGAACCTACCAGCAGGGCAGTGGTGCACACGCCTTTAATCCCAGCACTCGGGAGGCAGAGGCAGAGGCAGGTGGATCTCTGCAAATTTGAGGCTCAGCCTGGTAAACAGAGTTCCAGGACAGGCTTCAAAGCTACAGAAAAACCTTTTCTCAGAAAAAAAAAGAAAGAAAGAAAGAAAGGAAAAAAAGTGGGGGGGGGGTTAGGGGGGGACCTGCCCCAGCACCATGTAAAATCTGGAGTACTCATACATAGCTGGCAATCCCAACACCTGGGGGGGAGGGGCAGGAGGATCAGAAATTCAAGTCATCTTTGGCTATGTGTTGAGTTCAAGGCCAACCTGGGCTACAGGAGTATCCGTGTCTTGTCTCCCCTCTTATCCCCTGTCTTCCCCTTCCCCCCACCCCACACACAAAAGAAAAGGAAAGAAAAAATAACTTGGGCCTGGTGGTACAGGCCTGTAGTCCCAGCTATATGGAAGGAAAGAGGGGAGGAAGGAATCACTGAGATTTACCCAAGAATCATAGTTTTTAAGAAAAACAAAACCACAACTCTCAGTTTCTCCTTAAGACTGAAATTCTTGGCCCTCTTTCTGGCCAAATCTTATCCACTCAAAACTCAAATGGGAGGTGGGGTGGAGGACTAGGGAGATGGCTCAGTTGTCAGTGTTTGCTATACAAACTGGAGGACACGAGTTCAGATCCCACATAAGAGCTGGGCATGGAGTGCAGACACAAGCAGAGTACGATAGCTCATGGTCACCCAGCCAAACTGAACCAGTGGACACAGTTCAGATAGAGACCCTGTTTCAAAAAACAAAAACAAAATACTGGCTGTGGTGGCACATATCTTTCATCCCAGCACTTGGGAGGCAGAGGAAGGTGGATCTGAGTTCTAGACTAGGCTAGTTGACATAGTTCCAGGACAGCCAGGGTTACAAAGTGAAACAGTATGGAAAAAAAAAAAAAAAATGTCATGAGAACAAGGAAAACAACTGTTCAACCTCTGGCCTCCAGACACAAAACACACATAAATATCTCAACACACACACACACACACACACACACACACACACACACACACACACACACACACACACCAGGTCTTTATTGGGACCCTGAGCAAGCCAGGCTTTTTACAACATTACAACTTTCCATGACACCTTCACCCCAGATTCCCTTCAAGACCTTGAAACACTCCCTGTGACCAGTGGCTCTGCCCTGGAGCAGTCAATCAATCAATCAATCAATCAATCATCATCAACTAAGCATTCACAGGAATCAGGCCCAGCTCCCCAGCTGGGATCTGCATAACAGAGTGGGGAACCCAGCATGTGGAGCACTGTACCCTGGGTCCCTCTCACAGCCCATCACCCAGGAGGTATTTAATGAAGGAATCTCTCAGCCTGTGAAGCTGTATAGCCCCAGGCAACAGGAGAACACTATAGGGCAACAGAGGTGATGGAAGCAGCTAGCCCACCACTGCAGTGCACATAGTACAGTGAGTAGTGACTAGATCTGCCGGGCACTCCAGGGCCCAGGCAGGGAGGGAAGGGCAGGCCAGGGCATACCTTGGCAGTACAGGTGGCTTTGAGTGGCTCGATGAGCCGGTCCACCCTCTGCAGGACAGGCACAGGACAAAGGGTGGCCAGCCGGGCCAGCATGATGAAGGTCAGCATCTGCCCAAAGAAGCAGAGGGAACTCTTGGTAAATTAGCCCCCAGACAAAGCAGCAGACCCAAGGGAAGTACAGGCTTGTACCCCACAAATCCACAATCAAGTCCTTCCAGGGCCTTGCCCAAAGCTCCAACACCTCTGGTTCTCAGTTTCCTATTACAGAAGATATAAATGGTGATGCTGAATCTTGCCAGCCACTCTTAGCCGTGTGAGGATGGCTGGATAACTACAGACACAGGGAGGGGCAGTACCCATGTCCACAAGCCTCTGGCACAGGCCAGAGAAGGAGCCTTGCAGCTCCTCAGCTCCCACTGACACTAGCTTGGACATGCTTCATTTAGATCAGGCTTGAGCGTGTATCACAAAAGCTCACATAGTGGGAGCTTGATCTCCAGCATAGCAATGCTGAGGGGTGATGGAACCTTCAGCAGGAGGTGGCTAGACCTGGGCTGGGGTCTCACAAAAGTAAATGATAAAATGAACATGCCTCATGCCTGACTCTACCATGTGAACACGTGTGCAGAAGCCTGCCCTTGTGACATCACAAGAGCCAAGCAGATACCAATATCAGGCTCTGAGCTGCCTTTTCTTAAGAACACCCAGGAACAGCTTTTTTTTTTTTTTTTTTTTAATAGCAACAGCAAACTATCCAGGTGTGGTGGCTCATGCCTTTGATTCCAGCACTCTGGAGGCAGAGGTAGGAGGGATCTCTGTGAGAGGCCAGCCTATTCTACAGAGTTCCAAGACAGTCAGGGCTACAGAGAAACCCTGTCTTGAAGAAACAAAACAAAACAAAACAGTAACAACAACAACAACAATAATAATAAGAACTAGAAAACAGACTAGTACAATGGAAATCTTGGAATTTACCTAGCATTATAGATTGTTTTCAAAAGAAACAGCTATTTTTTTTTATGTAAAATCTCTTGATTTTTTTTAAAATGTAGTTACATTTAAAACAAATTAATACAAAGCAAAAATGGCATAAGCCATCTCAGCAATGGTAGATTTGCATAGAGTGTGCCTGGAGTGCACACCTGAGAAACATCTAAAGACTGGTTCCTTATTCTTGACAGAAAGTGGCAGAGCTGCTTTCCTGGGGTGCCAGAAGGAGGGACAAACAGGCAGGGCCTAATGTTGCCTGGCTCCCCTTACTCTGAGCTGGCCTGCATCTGGCAGGGCACATCTTACTCGGATGTCATAGTGGTCCTTCAGTCCATCTTCCACATGGTTCAGAAACTCGCAGATGTCCAGCTGGCCCAGGCAGCTCTCCAGCATCGAGTACATGCACTCGAAGGCTGCCTTCCTCACATCCAGCCCATCATCTACTGTATGCTTGAAGGGCCCCATCTCCACCTGCAGAAGGACAGAGATTTTAGGGGTGCAAAGCCCCTCCCCTAATTTCTGCAACTCACCCTATCTGCTCAGCATTAAATCTTGGCCCCAAGTCATGCCTCATGCTCTCAAGCTTCAGGAATCAGCAGCACCCTTTCTTCCAACCATCACACCTGCTGAGTAGGCAGAGTAAGGTCTGGTGGTGTGCGTGCGTGAGTGTGTGTGTGTGTGTGTGTGTGTGTGTGTGTGTGTGTGTGTGTGTGAAGGACCTACCTCATGCACACTGAGCACGATCTGCAACTGAGCTATAACCTGTGCCTGACAGATAACACTTTACTCGAGTACTAAAGACACCTTAGGAAGGTCTGGGGCTCAGAGAGTAGAGTGCTTGCCTGGCACATGAAGATCCAGTGTTCTCCAGCACTGAATAAACAGAACATGATGGCACACGCCTATACCCCTGCACTTAGAAGGTGGAAGCAGGGTCATTCTCAGCCTAGACTCCACAAGATTCTCTCAAGAACAAAGTGAAAGCCTCAGGAAGAAGGTGCTTTTGACAATCCCACTCAACAAACAAGGAAGCGAGGTTCAGAGCGATAACTGACATGCTCATAGACACACAGCTGTTGGTGGCAGAGCCAGGCACAGAGAGCCAAGGCCTCTAAAGCTTTTTACCATGAGATCTACCTTCTAACAGTAAAGTTTGTGCCTCAAAACCAACTGAAATGTCTTCTTTTGGAAAACTTTTCCAAACCCTCTCAAGAGAACTCCTCAGCCCTCCATGAGGTGATGTGGCTATCAGTCATCTCAACCCCCTACCCCTTTAGCTCTCTCCGCAAGTCTAATCCCTCTTCTGCAGGTCAAGCTCAGTGCCATGGTGGCAGAAGTCAAGTACGGCATATCTGTCTGAGTCATGGAGCTTGAGATTCTGGAGGAGTAGTAACAGCTGCTGACATTGTAGTCCAATGATTCTACATGCTTAAAACCTGAGGTTCAGAGGTTCCAGTTTGTTTGGACTGTGGATTTTGAAACATTTGCACATTCAAAGAGATGTCTCAGAGAAGGGACCCAAGTCTAAACACAGACTTCATTTAGGTCTAATAAGCCCCTTCTTCATATGCCTAAAGACAGTTTCAGAAAGTATTTGTAGGATGCCTACATTTTAACTAGGACCTGTCATAAGAGGTCACAGGTGGCAGCACATCTGGGGACTAGGTTACTCACAATGAACACGTGCCACCAAACACCAGAGCTGCTTAGGGCACATCCCTGTGGTACAGGCATGGTGGTGGTTCTCATTTAGCTCCAGGGGAAACATGTGGCCCTGGTGACCATGTGGGCTTCACTCCCAGTCCTCAGTGAGCCTCGCCAGCAAGGCACAGGAGACTCAAGGTGACAACTAACAAGGGACTAAGTCATGCCAGGTGCCCATGCTGCCCTGTACCTCCCGGATGAGGTCCCGGCGGATCTTGGTCTCCTGGTAGAGGAAGGGTAGGATGTCATCCAACAGGTCCCGGACCAATGATGGTTTATTGTGCACAGCTGAGTTGAAGAAAGTGAGTGTGGCCCGGCGCACATTTAAGTCTGGGTCCTGCAGGCTTTCCATGAACTCCGCTGCAGAGGGACAAAAAAGGACATAGAAGCGGACACAATGCCACCTCCACGCTATACCTGGTGACCTAGGCATTGTGAGTTGTGCAAGCTGAAGGGCAGACACAAGCACCCTCTTATTAAAGTCACATTTCTTAGGCACCATTGTGAAGTTAAAACCAAAAACCTAAATTACAGCAATTTCAAATTAGGACCATCTATTTCAGATATTATTTTCTATTAGGATACAAAGAGCCCATCGGTTTTTGTGGCTAGTACTAATATAATTTACTTAATTAGCTAACTATCCAGTGACTTTCAGGTTGGTTTTAATATTTTGCTATATCATATAATAGAAGACATGATCTGCACATAGGACTAGTTCAGTAGTCCCAGCCTACAAGTGGAATTACAAAACAAGGGCTTTGTAAAATGCAAAGAGAAGTTATACATGGAAGCAGCTCTTCCTTGATTTCTCTCTTTTACTTCTTCCAAACAAAAAAAAAAATTAGAAATAAAAAAACACACACACATTTTTGTACAATAATGGGAAAAGCTACAGTTTATACTGGTCATTATAACAGGTTTCTATCTAGAACTACACTTGAAACAGTCACCACAGTAAATACATCCCTTGGGTCCTGCAATGGGAAAGTTTACTGTCAGGCAGTTGGGCTTATATATTTGATGGTGTTGTGAGTAGGTGGATCCAGACTTATGATTCTAACAATTATGAGAAAAGGGGTTTTATTTGGTCTGGGGGATGTGGTAGTGTATGAGTGTGTGTGTGGGGGGGTGAAGGAGCATGTTCTTGAAGGAAGATGAAGTACAAGACCCTTTGACTTTAGTTCCCACTAATGCCATTAATTAGCTTCATTATCTTTCACAGGCAATATCCCTTTTATGAGCCCTAGATCCCTTTTAAAAATACAAAATGGTTAAATTGAAGGTGGAAGATATTTAGAGTTATGCAACTAATTTGGATTACTAGGGAGAAAATTAGCTAGAGAAAGAAAGGAATCCAAGATGCTCAAATCCTAACTGGAACTTTTGAACATTTATTAATAGTTGGGAGAAACAGATAGCTATGGGACTAGGAAGCAACTGTGTCTGAAGAGGGGGTGGTATGGAGGAAATGGGGAGGGATAGGTTACAAGGAAAAGGGAGGATGAATCTGATGTTTTGAAAGTGAAAAGAATTCTAAGAGCGCTTAGCTGAACGCTGCTGAAGGGCCATTACCTGAGATCCGGAGCTATTAAGAGACCTTGACAAGGGCCATTTCAACAAATCAGTGCCATTAAAATTCAGATGAGAGCCTGCTAAAGAGTGAACAAAATCATGTGCGTCTTCTTTAAACACCATATGTGTTTATTCCAAACCTAAACTTAACTGTCCAAAGTCCCTTTCAGATCTGATCTCATTCTAAGGCACGACCTCTAGCCTACCACGACTCGACCTCTGGGCTGTAAGATCGTTCGGTCACGAAAATGCTTGGTTTCCCACTAACTGGGCTAGCGAAGCTTTGACCTCTTAGCAGGGTTTTTAGGAAGATGACATGAGAGAAGCTTGGAAGCACAGGGCTGAGAGCTGGCACAGAAGAAAGACTGTTTTGTTTTGAGACAGGTCCTCACTGAATAGCTCCACATCTGTGATCTTCCTGCCTTGGCTTCTTGAGTGCAGGATGACAAATGAGCGCCACTTAGAGGATGGGGTCTGAAGTGCTAAGCTGACTTAGTGACAAGAGCTCACATGGATTCAATAGCTCCTCTGAGTAGGCCTTTTGGAGAGGTTTAATTTGGGAATTTGGAGCATGTTTTATTTATTTGGGACAGTGCCAAGGATGGAGCCCAGGGCCTTGCACATGCTGAGCACACGTACTACCACCGAGCAGCAGCCTCTTCCAGAAACCCAACAGTCTCCACTGCAGCCATGAGACCTAGTGAAAATCACCAGCCAATGGGCATGCTGCTGTCATTTGACCCCTGATGTACTCCACTGGGAGGAACTGCTGTCTGCCAGCAGAGCAGGACTCAACTCAACAACACTGGGACCTGGGGCCCTCCCCATGGTGCTATGCTGTCTTCTGGGTTCCTGCTTTTGTGAGAACACAGTCTAGGATACGACAAGTCTGAATCCTCTCTTGGGACCAATGTCCTTTACTAGGCTGGAGCTATGAGAATTAACTGATGAGTTTTTTATCCAAGGTCATCTCATGGTATCCAACTCAGGGAGCTCAAAAACTGAGGATCAAGCATGCTAATAAGGGCAGTGGCACCTGTCTGTAATCCCAGCATTTGAGAAATGAAGGCAGGATCAGGAGTTCAAGGTCATCCTAGCTATATACAGTGAGTTTAAGTCCAGCATGAACTATACGGACTCATTCTCTGGAGAGACTTGACATAAATCAAGAGCAGTGGCTGTTTTTTCAAAGGACCTGTGTTTTGTTCCCAGCACCTATACGGTGACTCACGATCATCTATAATTTCAGTTCCAGGAGATTTAATGCCCTCTTCTGATCTCCACGGGCACCACACACATGGTACACAGACATTACAAGTGAAACACTAAAACACTAATTAATACAAATCAATATTAAACACACACACACACACACACACACACACTAACCAACTAATAGAAATCAAAACAAAACAAACCATAATAAGACAAAACAGAGATACCACTGGCAGGCCCCTGGACACGTAACCACAACAGCTCATCAAAGCTGGAAATCTGCCTGTGGCCATCCAGGCTGGGCCATGAGATGACTGATTCAGGATACATTCTCTACTCGAGTGGTCCTGCCACTGGCTCTTTGGTCTGCCACAGCACCCTGACATGTGGGTCAGTACCCTATTTTATAGTTCACATTGAAATGGCCTGCCCACACAAATCAGTATTTACAGCCAAGACTGGAGAACTGCCTACTGGGTGAGGAGGGCTGGGATTCTGCTGTGACCTCCTGAGAAGTTGCAGGCACTTGGCTTTGAAGGCAAGAAGTCTGGTCCTGCATGAGGTTCCAAGGGAGGGCCTGGCTTATCCCACCAAGGCTCCTGCAGCACAGGTACCTTCAGATTTGGTCATGTGGGAGATTACCAGTCAGACTTATTTTTCATCCTCAGAGTATTCCCCACCCCAGTAAGCTGTTTCCAAGAAAACCTTTTCCAGAAACTTCATACCCACTTGACAGATGGGGAAGCAAGATTCATCAGGAAGAAGGGGCATGCTAGGCCTATCAGAGCCTTGGTGATGACAAGGGCATCTGAAGGCAGATCTCCTCACTCAAGAGTCTGCCCCTGCTACCCATCACAGAGAGTTGCTTTTGGGTCTCTGACACCCTTGGCTAATTTGTAAGCCATCCTACCAAGCTACACCCCCAGGGTGAGGGGAACAGGGGGCACATACCAATGTAGCTCTTTAGGAGGGGGTCAATGGAGTGTGGCTGGTCTGAAATGAGGAACTTGACTGCAGTGATGACTGTGCTCCGGGTGTATGGCTGACCTGCAAGAGGAGAGGCGACAGTGTGGGGAGGGGGCAACCTGGAGACCTGTGGTAGAAACAGTACACCCGTCCCTACTTGAGAAACAACCTCCTCCCAGGAAGTCCATGCTATTATTCCCTGTGGCAGCCTTGAGTCTGCCCAGCTCTTCCTCCTGTAAAGTAAGCCCCTGGGTCTTGGCACCACCCTGCAGCGCAAACAGAACACTAGGACCCGGGAAAAGTCCTGCCTCGGGCAGAGAGTACACAGCATGTTTCTGATATCCTCTCCACTCAAATAATGAAATGTTAATTAAACCAGCGAAACTGGTGTGGTAGCACCGGACTGTCATACCAAGGACCCAGGAGTATCTTCAGGAGTTCGAAGGCCAGTGTGGGATACAAAGTCAGCCCCCGTCTCAAAAACAAACAGAATTACGGAGGACCATTGGTCTGTGTTTCACATAGGAAGGAAGGACTCAGAGAGGCCAAGCTCACATTTAAAGCCACATGGCAGAGGCCAGGGGAGCTTATGGCAAGCTGGACACCAATGATATTCCTACAGAACCCAAGTCCCCAAAGGACTCATTTCATTTTACTTTTGTGGCTGGTTTTCAAGTAGCTGGAAAAATGAAGGGCTCACATAGATCCCTAAGGATGGAGGGACATGGCTCAAAGTCCAGCTTGGCCCCCAGCTGGCAGACGTACGCTGCTGAGGGTAGGCCTTGATGGCTATGTTTGCCTTTGAAACCAGCCTAACTAACTGATTCCCGATCCACCAAGATGTGAACTAGCCACACTGCAAGCTCCCACTGCCATGACTCCTCATACCATGTCTTCCCATCCTGGCTGGCTGTCCCCTCTAAATGGGGGTCCCCTCTAAAGTCACTTCTATCAGATATTTTGTCATAGTAATAAGAAAAGTAACTACTACTGCTCATGTCCACAGCGGGGATTATGAAAATGACATCATTATTTTTATGATGTTGTTTTTAAAGACAGGGTCTCTCTATATAACCCTGGAACTCAATATGTACACCAGGCTGATGTATATTTCAGAGATCCTCCTGTCTCTGCCTCCTGAGTGCTGGGATTAAGGTGTACACTTCCATACCAAGCTCTATTTCACTTACTTGTGTGAGAAGCTAGAATAGAACCCAGAACCTCATGTATCACAGGCACACACTCTACCACCAAGTGACAGCCACAGCCCAAGCCACTGATTTCTTTTCCTGAGTTAAAGTCCCACTAAATTGCACAGGAAGGCCTTCAACTTCTGTAAGCAGGTAGGCCTTGAAGTCATAATCCTGCCTCAGCCTCTGAAGTAGCTAAGATATATTCCTAATTATAGAGCTATATATTTATAATTCCATATCCCTAATGCCATCATGGAACTTTAAATTGTATTTTTACTCCTTAGTATCACAGAACAGGATCCAGGATCTCCTTGGATACTAAGCCCAAGAAAGACAAGCCCCTTCCACAAAATAGCATGGTGTCTACAGAGAACCTAGGCGCACCCTTCCATATACTTCCAATCTTTTCTATGTTTACATTAAACATATCAATAGTAGTTCATCTATACTGTTTAGGAAAAAGGAGCTTGCGAGATGCCACTTGCTCTAAAGGCACTTGTTACCAGGCCTGATGACCTGAGTCCAGTCCTTGGGATTCACATGGCAGAAGGCGAGAACTGCCTTCCATAAGTTGTCCTGTGACCTCTATACGAATGCTATGGCAACAAGAGAGCATATGTATGCGCACACACACACACACACACACACACACACACACACACACACACACACACACAGACCAATGTCACTAAAAAAAGAGAGAGATAAAAAACAAGAAAGTCTGTACATGTTAAGTACTGACACAATATTTTCTTGGGCTATTTTTGATTCAGATGAGCTGAATCTAAGATGCAGACCCCCTGAGTGAGAGGTCTGTGTGAGGAAGGGGCACATCAAAAACCCTGTCCCCCTGGGCTGGAGAGGTGGCTCAGAAGGTAAAAGCACTGGTCACTCTTTCAGGATACCCGGGTTTGTTTCTGAGTACCCACATGGCAGCTCACAGCTGTCTATCACCCCAGTTCCAGGGCATCTGATGCATTTTCTGGCCTTTGAGGGTACTGCATGTATGCGCACATACATACATACACACAGGCAAAACACCCATCCACACAAAATAAATGAATCTTGAAGAAAAGACTTTGTTCTTCTGTCGCAGGAGATCATGCAGGAGGAGTCTGTACATTTGGGAAGCATGTTGCTATCTGGCTTCTTTTCCTTGATTAACAGATTCTCATCTCCAGTGACTTACATGACTTGTACAGATGTTTGGGGACCAAATGCTCACCCTGTGCTGGGCCAGCTTGGGCCATCGTGCCCTTACCTGCAGCAAGCTGTTTCCGGAACCGAGGCAGGAGGAAGGGAGGGTTCACAAGCACTAGCTTCCCGATGCACTCAGCCACCACACACCGAGTGCCTTCTTCAGGGCTCTCACAGCGCTGGAAGAGCAGTGCCCAGACATCCTCAACATAGGGCTTCAGGTTGTCAGGCTGGGCGGACCCCAGTGCCTCCCTAAGTGCATGTAGCAGCAGGTACTGTCGCCGGGGCTGGGCCTCGATCTGCGCCAGCAGGAAGGGCAGGATATCAGGCAGGTTGCCAGCACCCACACGGCCCAGGGCATATGCGGCCGCAGCCCTCACGTCCTCACTGGGAGATCCCAAGGCTTCCAGAAGCACAGTCTTCAGCTCTCTCTGGGGGCCTGGCCCAGCCACCTGGCCCAGCTCAGCCAGTGATAAGAATGCCAAGACTTTGACTCCTGTGCTTGAGTGGGGCAACTTAGCATCACAGACCAGGCGGCTGGCAGTTCCTGCTGCCTCCTGGGGACAGGCAGCTGAGAGGGCAGCCACACACCGGGCCAGTGAGTGGAACACCTGCTTGTGCAGGCCGGGTCCTCCATCTTCAGCCTGGTTATAAACAGGTGCAGTGAGCAGGCTAATGAGCTCAGAGTACTCCACACACGGAGGGCGAGTTCCCACCAGCGCCTGCAGGAAGCTTTCAGTGGCTGCCAGCACTCCAGCAGGCAGCAAGGGCGAGTGCAGCAACCGCATCAGCTCCTCCAGAACAGGTCCGCTGACTTCCACCAGAGAGGTGGGCTGGGCCTGGGTCACAGTGGCAAGGAAGTCGATAGCCAGCTGGGCCACGTGCATATCGTTCTCGCTGACCAGAGCAGGCAGCTCAGCGAGCACAGCCCGCACAGCAGGTGGAGGGAGGCCGAGGCCCTGACTCTGAGCCAGAGCATCCAGGGCAGCCAGCGTGGCCAGCTTCAGTGCCCGCTGATTCTTGCGCAGAAATGAAGCCAGGATAGGCAGTGCTTCAGCCAGGATGGGCTGCAGGTCAAGTTGCAATGGGGACACAGCCACCAGTGTCAGCGCCTTGACAGCAGGCAACCGGGTGATCTCATTCCGTAGGCGGTCCAAGAGAAGCATAAGCGTGGGCTCTAGGTCATCCCCAAGCCGGTCACCAAGGTGACCCACAAGGTGGCCCACACAAGAGATGGCCCGTTCCTTCACCTCCTGGTCTAGATCAGTAGCGCGGAGTCGTGCCAGGGTAGCTGTGGACATCTCTCCAACATATGGCTCAGGATCTAGCATCCGAGGCCTATCCAGTGGCCACAGGGTGCGCACCAGCTCCTGGAGCGCCAGTAAAGCCTCAGCTGCCACCTTGTAGAAAGGGTCAGCCACACAGGCCATCACAGGTGGTAGGAGGGTAGGCAGGTGTGGGTGGAAGGCCTCTGATGGTTCTGTACCCAGAAGCCCCTGCAGAAAGGCCAGTGCATCCATTCGAATGGTGGAGGAGCTGGAGTGGTCAGCCAGTGAAAAGACAATGCCTGTGGGTGGGAACCAAGGTTAGCGACCCTCCAGCCTGGTTCAGTCTAGGGATATAGTAACCAAGGATGATATCTGCACTGAATCAAAGCATCCAAAACACCCAGAGGCCACCAGAGCTGAGGGAAGCCAGCCCAGGACTCACTTGAAGCCACAAAGTAGGTTTGGAAGCAGCCTTGTTCTCCCTGTGGTCAGAGGGAAACCCCCATGGGCCATCATTGCAGAGCTCTGCCTAGAAATGATGCCTGGGCTCTCAGGGATTGTGGGCTCAATGTAGGGCAGGGGTCTGTGTTCTGGAACAGGCCCAAAAGTAGATAGTCAGCCATAGCCCAGCCTACCTGATACCAACGCAGGCATGTGCTCTGCCAGGCTGCCAGGGAGGACACCCGCCAGCTCGGTAAGGAGGTTGAAGCAACCCTGGCGGGTCCGAACATTTCGATCCTTAAGTTGCCGCTGGAGGGCCTTCATCACCAGGGGCACCTGTGGGCAGGTGGGCAGCTCAGAAACCAGCCAGGAGGCCCGATTCCAACACAGACAGGATACGTCAGTGTCCACCAGCTCCTACTAGCCACCTGACTCAGACTCTGCAGACAGAGTGATGGTTGCCTCCATCTTGTAAATGCAGACAAGGAACTGGCTCAAGGTGACCCAGCAGCCTGGCTGTCACCTCTGTCTCTATGAAGGAAAAGAAGCAGAGGCCTAGACTTCTTTACCTAGGTACATTCCCAACATATTCCTGAGTCCAGAGGCTCTAGTACCACCCTGACCTGTGTCTCCCATCCACTCTGCACGTTTTCTGCCTACCTACTAGCTCAACCTAGGCATCTGCTACAACCTGAATAAAGTGTATGGCCATAAGGACTCACAGATTAGGAACTTGGTCCCCAGTATGGTGGTGGTACTAGGAAAAGGTGGCAATATCAGGAAGTCACTAAAAAGGCTGAACTAGTTCTACTGGACAGGTTTATTATACAAGGGCTTAGTCTCATCATTCTGGATTCCTGTCTCACCATGGGACATTTTCCTTTTGTATATTCATGCTATCCTATCTACAAAGATGTCACATGGCTAGGGCAATCCACACCAAGGCAGGGACCATGCTTTTTGGACTGTTTCAAACCTGAGTTAAATAAGCCTCTTTTCTTAGTAGGGACCCAGCCTCTGGAATTTTATTATACTAACAAAAAATTCACTACTTATAGACAATGAGGACTTCAACATAAATATATAGAGATGGAGATGACCCCTATTTCAGAGGCCAAGACAAGAGATCAACTGATTTCAACCTGCCAGTCTCAAACACAAGAAACCTATCTATCATCAGCAAGGTTCAATGGTTCATTCTAAAACACTTCCCAGGCCTGCACAGCCAGTCAATCCCTTTGCTTCCCCTGCACCTAAGGGGACACAGTTGCAATGTCCTCCTGTCGGTCACCAGCCATGACTCTTGTCCTGTCACAATCCATTCCCCACCCAGCAGCCAGAAGAACTCTTTAAGTGAAGCAAACTCTGCTACTCCCTTCCTGTAGCTGCTTACTCTTAGAATGAAAGAAGCCCTTCTCGCTTCTGGGAGCCCTAGTTGCGTTGTTGCCCATTGGTTCCAAGCCTGCACACGTAGACCAAGGATGAGGCAGGACTCCATCCCAACACCCAGGCTTGGCACAGAGAGGTGCTCAGGCCACATCCCTCAGCCAGTGAAGAGATGGGGGGAAGATGGAAGGGGAAAGAGTGGGTTAAGGACATAGCCCACCTGTGCCCGCAGCATACTGAGGTTGCTACCAGTCTGGGTGGGCTCCTCCACAGCCTCTAGCCAGCCCTTAGGGGGGCGTGTATGCCGCAGTAGCATGATGTAAGCCACAAAGATGTCTGCCTTGACATTCTCCTCCCGTTCCTTGAAGCGTCGGATGAGTGCTGGTGCCAGTGTGCAGTGGAAATCCGGCAAGAGGTCCGGACGAGAGCTGATCAGGGCTGCCATGCACTTGGCCGCTGCTCGGCGCACCTTCCAGCTCATGTCGTCATCGTCACTGTACTCGTCCTCACTCTCTGGGACAGGAGTAAGACACACAGAGCTGTCTCTCAGCTCAGGGAAGAAGACAGTGAATGCCCTACCCTGGGCTTTCCCTTCTGAAGATCAGTATCACAGCCTACTGGGAATGCCACCACCCTTAGACACTTGTAGTGTGCTAAGGATGGCACCACACCCTTCCATCCACAGTCTCTCCTGTGGGCAAGGATCACTCCCCATTGGGAGACAAGAAGTGGCTTGATCCAATGTCCAAGTGTCTACACTTCAGCCATAGCCTTTCCTGCCCCCAGATCCTTGTCTGACTACATCAAGGAAGAAATGTGCTAGTATGCTGACACAGGCCTATAATCCCAGTACTTGAGAGGTGGGGTTAAAGGATCATGAGTTCAAGGCCAGCCTGAAATACTTAATGAGATTCTGCCCTCTTCCAAAAAAAGAATGACAGGGATTCTAAGTCTGCAGTGGAGACATAGAAAAAGTTTCTGGGGCTTAGGCCCATCTTCTGGCTTCTGGTCTGGACAGTTCCAAAGAGAAAGGTGACCTCACTGTAACCTTGGTGCTAACCCAGTCCCAGTCAATCAAAAGCCTTGATCCAAAAGGTGTTCAAGTGAGACAAACACCAAAGAAAGAATGGGTATGTGTGGCCTTCTGCTTAACAATCCCCAGAGGCAGCAGATCACAACTCTTCTAAAAGAAAGAAGCTAATGGACCCATTATACAGATGTCAAGGCCAAGGCTCAGAGAGGGTGAGAAGTCTCAGGAAACATAGTCAGGAAACTGCAGAGCAGAGAGTCAATCCCATCCATCTCCCTGGGGGAGAACAGAAGGCTCAGAGCACCTCTTTATCCTGGATCTGAGACCACGTGTTCCTACTGTGCCACACCATTGACAACTAAGACTCACAGAGCAAAGAAATCCAGGCCCGCCGGTCAGCTCAGCAGACATCTCCTTTAATGGACCCTGTGCCACCCCTCAAGAAATATCCCTAGCCCTCTACTACTGGCAAGAAAATGGCCCAACTCCTGGCTTAGCATTTAAGGCTCCAGTATGCCTTCCTGATTTTGTTTTAAGGCCCATGAGGCCCTGAATCCCTAGTCTCCATCTTTAACCTGCTTTTAGGAAATCTGAGTGATATACAGGCCCAAAGGGAAGAGGCCACAGAGCCCCATCTGGATTTGTCCCCTCCAAATGCCCATCATTCAACCTCTAGCTTTGGTGCTGAGCTAAAAGCATCATCCTGAAAAGCATTTATAAAAATGATAGCGTGCAGGTAGAGTCTGTCAGAGCTGGCCCACATCCTGGCTAGGTATTTTGTCTGAAATACGAGGACAGTCACATCTAGTTTTTTACGGTCATTATGAGGAATATGAGGTAAGAACTTGGAACACCAGTGGATGGTCAGGAAGCAAACAGA
This sequence comes from Cricetiscus sungorus, assembly GCA_030556225.1. Classification (NCBI taxonomy): domain Eukaryota; kingdom Metazoa; phylum Chordata; class Mammalia; order Rodentia; family Cricetidae; genus Cricetiscus; species Cricetiscus sungorus. Next base: position 27,432,777 of record JANBXA010000735.1, on the reverse strand, counting down.
GTTGTTGCTGGAACCTGAGGGAGCCTGGACACCTGAGGGTGGTCACACATTTCCTACATACTTCACTCACAGCTTTAAGTCACCTCTAAATACTTATAACCCCTGCTACAACATAGACATCCTAATGCCAGCTGTCGCATCACTATGTGTTGAGTACAGACAAATGTCTTTCCCAAGTATTTTGATCTCCTGTGTAGGCAGGAAGATGCGTGCATGGCCTTCCTCATAGCTAGAGAAGAGCAGCATCCGGCCAGGCAGGCCTGGTGTAGCCCCTGCTTTGGCTGCTGAGCCCTGCTCCTCCTCAACAAGCTGCCCATCTACCTTGCTCACTGAAATCGCTGTCCTCTGTCTCCATCTGCTCTTCATCCTCATCACTGTCATGATGGTAGTTGGGGTCGTGCTTCATGTACCGGAGGCAGAGACTGGTCACATTGGGTACATGAGGGTCCATCTCCTTGGGGCACCTGAGGGACAAGGAGAGGTCTCACTGGAACCCAGCGAGGCAGAGCAAGATTGGAGCCCAAAAACAAGTGCCAAGAGCTGACTGTTTTGAGTCTGGCATCCTGTCTCCCCATCCCTCCCCATACAGCTCCCCGGCTTGGCTTCTAGTGCAGCTGCCACACTCACTTCCTTAGGAAGGCCTCGAAGGCCTGGAGGCAGGACTCTCTCAGCTCGTCGTCATCCAGGTTGCAGAACTCCTCCACCATGGGGACCAGGCGAGCCAGGTGGGCCCCTGCAGAGCCAAAGAGTCACTAAATAGCCACACCTTCCCTTAGTCACCATCCCAACTGCTCCCCCTTACAGGGTAAATTCAACTTAGAGGCTTTGCAGGCGGGCTGACTGGGGTTTAGAGTGGTGGCTACCTATGTATCATGGGGCTGTGGGCCACTTGCAAGACTTCTTGACTCAGTCTACTAACCATCACAGCATGGGCACCAATGAATAATGAGGCAGGCAGAGCTTAGCTCCGGTCCCTGCACACAGCAGGCATGCAGTAAGTAGCATGTGTGGTTGAGTCACGGTCAGGGCTGCGCCTTATTCCTAGAATGTAAACTGCAGACGGGAGAACGAGAGGGACCTCTGTCTGGTCCCCAAGCTGTAGCGCAATGGTTCTCAATCTTCCTAAGGCTTCGACCTTTATATTTATGGTTGCGAGCCTAGCCTTTAACGGCTGAGCTATCCCTCCAGCCCTGCTTCGACCTTTAATACAGTCAGTTCTTCATGTTGCAGTGACCCCCAGCCATAAAATTATTTTTGTTGGTACTTTATGACTGAATTTTGCTACTGTTGTGAATGAATTGCAATGTAAATCTATGTCTTCCAATGGTCTCAAACCACATGTTAAGAACCACTGCTTTAGAAGTTATACTAAGCCCCCTTCCAGCCATAACCTTCCCACAGTGCAAGAAGGAACATGCTAAGCTGGAGATCCCTAGACATCTCTTCTAAATGTATCTTATTATTTATGTGTGCATACATATGTTGCCTGCAGAGGCCAAAAGAGGGCATCAGATCTGTTAGAGCCAGAATTATAGGCATTGTTGGCAGCATGATGCTATTGTTGGAATCTGAACCCCAGTCCTCATGACTGAGCAATAAATACACTTAACCGCTGAGCCATCTCTCCAGCTCCCTACATAGACTTTTTGGGGGTTCTTGGGGCCTCAGTTTTCTGCCCAACCAAACATGAGCCCTAGTCTAGGCCTAGTCAGCCTATTTCCCAGATCCAAGCTCCTGAGGGTAGCCAAGGGGTAGCTGCTACAACCCTTCTGGTGAGAGCTAGGAGAGGCTGATTGATGCTCAATCTACTCAGTCTTGTTCTAATTTGCAACACCTGCCAAAGGTGTCTGTGGCTAACATCAGACCTGATGAAACCTGAGGTGGCTGCCTGAGGCAAAGCAGAGGCAGGGATGGAAATGGTGGGGGGAGGGGTGGGAATGCTGAGTGTTTTGACTGTGATGTGGGCTCACAAGTGTGTGCTGGCATACACTTTAAACAGTGTAGCTAACTATAGATCTGTTATCCTCAATAAAAGCTTAAAGATTCCAAACCTAGCTCACAGGTTAAGGTGTGCTTGTCAGAGTAGAAGGCTCAAACACATTCTATATAAGGGTTTGATATCATGACTAGCAAGAATTATCTCTGAGCCTCCACAAAAGTTACTTCCAGAAGACCACACAGAGGTATACGGCCCAGAAAAAGAAAGCTAGCTTGTGTTCCTGCTAGGGCTCTGTCCCCACCCAGAACTTTAGCGCCGCCCCTCACCCAGGCGATGGCCGGCCTGGCGGCCCACGCTGCCCAAACACTGGATCAGGGTACGAATGGCTGCCGGGCTGGCCGGCGCGCGTGGGCCAGGAAGCCGGTCCACCAGGTGGTCAGCGAGCTCCACGAAGAGGTCGGTGCTGCAGGAGGCTGCCAGGTGTCCGAGGGCCCCGACGGCCCGCTTGCGAACAGCCAGGCGCGGGCTGCTCAGCTGGGGCAGTAGGCAGTGCAACAGGCTTGCATGGAAGGTGCCCAGTGGGGCACCTAACCTGGGGACAGGATGGAGGGAATGTCAGGCCAGGCACCACAAGCAGGCAACTTGGGTCTGCACCCCCATCCTCTCTGTACCTCCTTCTTCGGGTATCAAAGACCCTGGGGAAGTGACAGGGTACCCCTCCCACCGTGGGGAGTGACTTAGCCGCTTACTAAAGGAAAGAAAGCAGAAAGAGACTGCTTTGTGAAGAAGGCTCCTCAGTCACCAGTGCAAGTCCAAGACCTGAGCCCAGGTGTCCAATCTGTCAGCTTAGGGAGGAGTGTGGTGGGCATGGGGGCTACAGTGAGGATGTCCCAAATTCTTTGCCTTAATACCTATCCCAGAAAGTCTATCCTTACTGCGACTGCAGTGGTATAAAACCTAAGACTCGATCACTCCTCTGCTTAATCCTGCCATGGCTCCCCAGTGTCCTCTGGATAAGCTGAGCTCTGAACTCCAGGCAAGAGACAACCTTCCAATAGTTTCTCCATAGGCAGAACCTGGCTCTGCACGGCCCCAGTTTGCTCTCCACAGTCAAAGCAGCTCTGGATGAGTTTGGCACTACAATGTCCTGAGGCCTTTCCTCCTCCTGCTCTTCTGCCCTCCATGACCTCATTGTCCCGTGTCCAGCCCAGATCACTCTGCTGCAGCCTTTACCTATTTATTCATCTGCTGTGTGATAGGGTCTACACCGGAGGTCAGACCCTAAAGACAGACTCTGGCCCTATGGAGATCATGATTGAGGGATGGCTTTCAAACATCACAAATTCAACATGCTCAGATGGAACCCATCACCTCCTACTGACCTGCTCCTAGAGCACCTCCCCACCCCAATCCTCTCTCTCCTGGTTTCTAAACTCTATAGGGCCAGCCTCTAGTCTGCCTACTCTGGATCCTATGGAGGCTAGCTCTTTCAGAGAACCCATGGAAGCCAAGCCAGGCCTAGGGGCCTATAATCTCATCTGCTAGGAAGGCTGAAGCAGAAGGCCAATCTGGGGTACATAGTGAGTTCAAAGCCTACCTGAGCAACTCTGAGAGATGCAGTTTCAAACATAAAAAGTAACAGGCTACAAACGTATCTCAATGCTAAGGCTCATTCCCAGCATGGGTAAAGCCCTAAGTTCAGTCCCACCACAAACATAAAGACAAAGACACTCCTCCCCAGCCAGCCTGTCCACGTTATAGAAAGAAAGAACAAAAGACGGAGGTCTGTCCTTGGAGCTCCTGTGCAGCCCTCCAGCCTCATCGATACATATCAGCTTCCACAATCAGCCCACCATGCAGGAGCTCTGGGCTCACCTCTGTTAGAACCCAGAGCAGAGACTGCTTAGGCCATGATCATATGCCCCAGGCCAAGGCTGTATGGTGGATACATATTAATCAATAGGTCCCACCCCTGGACTCCCTGAAGGTCATGCACTCCTTTCTCCATATTCAAGACTCCTTCCTCAGCCCCTGGAGCAGAGGTGGCCAGATTGCAATTACCAACTATGGACCATTATCACTCACAGGTCGTGGAAACTCAACTCCTCTGAAACTTTTAAGGGACCCCTTTGCCACATGGGCCAGAACTCCGGGCAGAGCCCACCACGCTGTCTTTCCATGCTATGAGAAATTCTTCTAATCTTTGTTTTTGTTGTTGTTGTTTTGAGACAGGATTTCTCTGTGTAATAGGTCCTGGAACTCTCTTTGTAGGTCAGGCTGGCCTCTTGAATGCTGGGACTAAAGGTGTGTGCCACTATGTCCAACCTTTCTACTCTTTTAATCAAAGTACAATCTGCATCAGTGTTCCCTTGAGCCCCAAACCCAAAACCTTTCACAGTCCTCTCCTGCCTCTGCCCTCTGTGATGCCCTGAGATCTGTTAGGCCCCCAAAGCCTCAGCTCCAGTAAGAAGTCCGCAGACGCTGAGCTAGGGCTTTTTGAGCTTGGGCCCTGCACTTGACCTCATACTCTACTGTTATATTCAGTTGGCCACTTGCCTGTGAATCCAGGAGCAAGGCCAGCCCACCACTAGGTTAACGCCTGGCTTTTCCTGCCCCCAGAGCAATGCACAAGCCATAGGTTTGCCGACCGTGTGACTGTGGAGCTAATGGCCTAGAGCCTGTTCTGTAGTGTGACATCTTTGCATGTATGACACTCATCTCTGTCTTGCTGCTCCCTCCTTTCTTGCCCAAAGTGGCCTGGCTCACCTGCTCAGCATGTCAGAGAGGATGTCCAGGGCTTCCAGCTGCACAGCTATGTCCTCCTGCTGGGCGATGGCACTGGTGAGCTGGCCTGTGATCTTGCGACACACATTGATAGCTAGCCCCGAGCCTGTGCAGGGCACAAGTGGACAGGGTAAGGCCTTGGGCTGAAAGGGGAGCCAACTCTGGCCTGCTTGTGTTCTGGTTGTGTTTCTGAGCCCACATCCCTGAGAAGTCAGTGGTCCAAGAAAGCCTGGGCTTCATTGGTCCATGGTTGGCCTGAGTCTTAAGAATCAACAGGAATCAGCTAGGGGAGCTGACAAACTGATCGCTGAGCTGCTGGGTGGCTCACACACTTCTAGCAGGGAGGGGGCAAGGTAAACACTTCGTTTCCCTTTCAGTTCAGCAGCAACCAATGGCCCAGCTTTGGCCAATGGGGTAGAAAGGGTTGGGGAAAGTGTTTTTTCTTACAAAGGAGAGAGATCGTGGATGAAGAGTATGACCCTCCAGAGAGATCAGGGCAATTCTTTAAGCTACCATGAGTTTGTGTGGTTTACTTGCGGCAGGAAGCATTCTTAACAAATAGGCAACCATGAATTTAAATGGACCTGGGTCTGAATTCTTTGCCACAGACAGACACCATGTAGGTCCCTCTACTTCCCTGAGCCCTCCCTCTTTCTTTTTTATTTTGAGACAAGGTCTCACTACTTAGCCCTGGCTGTCCTAGAACTGTGTAGAGCAAGTTGACCTCAAACTGTGTCCCTCTAGAGTGTTGGGATTAAAGGTGTGGGCCACTGCTGAATAAGGATATTTAATATAGGTGTAAGCACTTGGTGAAGAGAAATAGAGGCATGCAGAAGACACACTGTGGACACAGGTGTGGGCTTCCCACAGAAGAATCCCCTGGAAACACAGCTGGGCTGAATGGCAACACGGGGTACCTGTGGGGGTGGGAGGCAGCTCCGAGAGGATGGTCTTCAGGCCAATGCCAGCGATGTCCCGGAGCTGCTCCTTGTCTGACCGCATGTTGGCACAAAGGGTGTCCACAATGGTCTCCACTTGGTACTCCTTCACTTTGCCCACCAAGGGACCCAGGCTGAGGCAGAGGGATGGAGGGAGAAGGGGACATACACGCTGAGAAAGACCTCAGCTCAACAGAGGGCCCTGTTTTGCTAGAAAACCAGTGCACCCCAAGCCTACGACTTGCACCTCACCCTGTGACTCCATAGTGCCCCAAAAGCAAAGGTTTTCACACCTGAGCTGGTGTCATATCCCTTACAGAATTACTAAGCAAAGACAGCTCGGCAACCCCTGAAGGTCTAGGTGGTGCCTTCCAATGCATGCCTGTTCTCACTGGCTGAGCCCGGTAGCAGACTGTCACCGGAGGACCTGTCAGAGCTACAGAACCCTGCTGTGGGCTTTCTCTCCCCTCCCACCTCCTCTTCCCTACTTCCCTTCCTATTTCCTGGATAACCTCCCACATAACTTAGGTTTGAACTCTTGGCACAGGGTGGACCTCTGAGGAATGCTGGCTAAGGGTCTGCACTATCGTTGCCCCCAAAGTGCCTGGTGACCCTCACAGGCTGCATCCTAGGGGCGGCAGCCTTCCCCCAAGTCACCCATCTCCACTCACCATTTGACAGCCAGGTTCTGCACCTCGCCACTCCTGTCCTCCAGGAGCCGCAGCAGCGCTCTCACCACCCTGCGCTCGCTGTCCTCATCCAGCTGGATGGAGTCTTTCTGGAGCTCTGACATCAGGTCACTGGTGGCCATGAACCTGGTGAGGGGCAGAGAGAAGGAGCGCTGTCTGAAGCTCAGTGAAGGGGTTCAAAGTGGGTAGCCAGGGCTGTGGGCGGGGCTGAACCACCTCAACTAGACCAACTGACACAGGGTGGGAGACTAAAACAAGAGGGCTGGCTCCTGTCACTGCCACTGCCAAAATGGGACTTGGGCAAGTCACGTGCCTTCTCTCGGTTTTAGTTTACCTATTCAAAAAATGGGAATTAGGGGGCTAGGGATGGTTCAGTGTTTAAAAACACTTGCTGGCTGGGCAGTGGTGGTGCACACCTTTAATCTAAGCACTTGGGAAGCAGAGGCAGTCAGATCTCTTGGGTTCAAGGCCAGCCTGGTCTACAGAGTGAATTCCAGGACAGCCAGGGCTACACAGAGAAACCCTGTCTCAAAATAAATAAATGAATACATAAATAAATAAGGAATTAGACTTGGGCTCTGATTATAGGGTTGTGGAGTCCACGATACACACTCAGTGAATGGCATGTGCCATTCCCATCTCACAGAAGAAGGTGGCTCATGAATACCGGAGTGTGAGATAGACAATGTCATGGCAGAGTCAAGTGTGGAAAAGAAGCACCTCTAGATGCACAGATGAACCCTCTTCAGACCTTAGTAAGCATCTGAACTGAAGCCCCTCATCCAAGGGGCTTGTTCATCATAGCAAGCTGCACCCCAGTCTCTCAGCCTGTATTTCCAAGTTCCTAGGTGACATTCAGGGTCACAAACCTGCTTTTTTTTGTTTGTTTATTTGTTTGTTTGAGACCAGTTTCATAGGGTAACCCTGGATAGCCTGGAACTCACTCTGTAAATCAGGCTAGACTTAAACTCACAGAAATCCTCCTGCCTCTTCCTCCTAAGTGCTAGCCACTATGCCTGGCTAGTCAATGAACACGTTAAAAGCTACATGGATGGTCAATTGGCATATTTTGGTATTTTGGAGATCAGAGCCAACAACTGACCAATACATTCCTAGCTATGGGACCAGAGCCAATAGCTTCATCCACCCCCAGGGCTCTTAAGATCTTCTTTTAAAAAAAGGGGGGGGGGGGGCGAAGGGGCCTCACAGGACATCATTCCCGCAAAAATGAAGAGGGCAGAGTAGAAGACTGGACTGGCTGCCCTCAGCTGTGTCCAGGTTGCAGACGTTTTCCCCAGCTTGAATGACTCATCACCATTAAAGTGACTTCTAATTCCTGGAAACAAAATCTCACACCACTGGGTCTCTACCTAATGTGGTAAAAGTACAGCGTGCTAACCAACTGCGCCACGGGAGCACCCTCTACCAATGTAGCCACTGCAGATGACAAGGGCCGTTTCTCCAGTGCAGCCATTCCCACAGGCTGCCGTGCTTGTGGCACCTGCATGGAGACTCATGGGAGCCATGCCATGGAGAGAGGTCCAGAGAAAGCCTGCTTCCTGTCCCAGACTCCTGGGGTAAAATCTGTCACCACTGGAGTGGGGCCCCAGCCCTAACCTGCTGTTTGAGTCAGGAACTCAAGCAGGAACCTGGAAGCAGGAACTGAGACAGAGGCCATGGAAGTGTAAAGGTGCCACCACCATGACCCGACAGGCCATGAAGGAACGCTATTTACTGGCTTGCAGCTCATGGCTCTTTTAGCTTACTTTCTTATATATCCCAGGACTACCTGCCCAGAGTTGGCATCACTCACAATGATCTGAGTCCTCCCCATCAACTAATTAACAACAATTACCACAGTTTCATCTACAGGCAATCTTATGAAGGCTTTTCAATTATGGTTCCCTCTTCTCAGATAACTTTAGCTTGTGTCAATCTAACAAAACCCAGCTTGCACACTCATCAAAAGTTTAATTCAAATGTTTCTTGGGGATGATCATGACTGTTGTGATGTGCACACACCTAAGCATAACAGTTTCCCAAAACAGGTTACTCCAGGCACCCCCGCATCACAGCACCGTTCTCCTGTGCAGCAATGAATGTGTGAGAGCACTCATAGACCATGACCACACGTACACACACACACACACACACACACACACACACACACACACGTATACAGACATACAATAGTCCCCCCACGCACACACACACACACGCATGCACATACACATGCACACACCATGCACATACATACACACACATGTATACAGACATACAATACCCTCATACACACACAATCCCCCTACAAGCACACATACACACGTATACAAACATACAATACCCTCCACATACACATACAAACAATTCCCCCACACAGAACACACCATGCACATACACACAGGACACAAATGAATATGTGTAATTCCACACACATACATACATACATACATACACACACATACACCTGTGCACACATATACACATATGTGTGCATACACATGCTTGGTACCCAGCAGGTTCACCTCTGACACTCCAAGCTCAGCAAAGGACAGGCTTGACCAGGGAACAGGGAGAAGGCAGGAGAGTCAGCACTCAACAGCCCTTAGAGCTAAACAGCCTTGTGGAAACTCAAACTCAGAAATCAACATTCACAAATAAGCCTCAGCATTTTAGATGCCCGCATTCTGCAGACACCACTCTCAGAGGAAACACCACAGTGCTGGGTGGTGGTGACAACAATTTGATTGGCTAGAGCTCCAAAATAGAGTGGGGCTTTGAGGAAACATACTTGTCTTGCCTCTACCAACGGGATAAATTTTGGCCAGCTGCCTTCTTAACTCTGAATCTCAGTTTTTCCATGAATAAAAATGGATATTTTCTTTGTCCCTCTCCCACAGCATCCTTGAGGGTCTTAACAGGTCAACTTGAGACAAGTAAGCTCAAAGAGGTTACAGAGCACCAGAGAATACCAGTGAGATGCGTCTTCTGCCTCCTCAGACAGTATCGTGTCACCATGAGAAGATTAAAAAATTCTGGCCAGATCTGTCACTGGTTTTCCCTGTCAGAGTCTGAGCCCCAACAAATCTGGGAAACAAGGCTTCCTGTCCCTTGCCTGGAAGCCCAGTCCATCACTCCCCTCTGGGAACCAGAAGCCATGCATGGTCTCTTGTCATTTGAGAGGCAACACCATTAGGACACTGGGCCACATGGTGCCTGAACAGCTGGCCAGGGGACTCAGCCTCCTGGCATTCAGACTTTTAAAAATAGACACTATTCTCATATGCTCAGGGTGGTTTTAATTGTCCTTGAGGCTGCTGGCAGGGACAGGCTTAAAGGGCTTCTCTGGCCCTGACTGAAAGGGCCAACTCCCCAGTTCAGAGGCCCAGGAGATGGTCCCTCAGCTGTGGCAGAGCATATGACTTTGGGTAAACCAAAGCCCCCTCCAGGCCTCTGGAGAACTGGAAGGGCCTGGGACCAAAGAACACTCTACTAGGACCTCCCCTGTCCCCTTGCACAGGCATCAACAAGAGAACAAAGGTGACATGGTAGAAACACAGAAAGAGGTGCTTAGTCCTGCACCGAGCACAGAAGCATCCTGGTAACAACAGTGGGATGAGATGCTTAGTCAACGTCCAGAGAAGTGAGACAGTATGCAGAATCATAGGGGCAGCCATTCAGAAAACACTTACCTGGTACTTAAACCACAAACAGTAGCTAAGGTTCAGAGGGATGCAGAAATTTGCCCATCACTTACAGAGCCAGTAAGTTATGGCTGCCAAGATCTGAAGCCAGGGCTAAGAATCCAAAGCCCTCTTACCACCATGGGGCTTGGGGCTGCAGAGATTTTGAGGAATGGATTTACAGGGCATAGTAGGGGTCAAACCACACAGGCAGGCGTCAGTCCCCTTCAGGCTAGATTCAGAACATCACTAAGACCTCCACCTCTGCTTTGTCCTACCTTGGCATCGTACCCAGCCTTTCCACTCCCCCGATCCTCAGTTTCCCTGTTTGTAAACGTGAAGACTCAGTGGATGCAGTATCCTCTCAGCTTGAGGGTACAGAACTAACTATAGGATCCTGGGCTAACCCCTTTTTGTCACTGAGCCTCAGTTTCCCCTGAAAGATGAGGGCTGAACCAGATGGTCCCATCCTTCTTGGTGACTCTGTTCCTGTGTTTCTGGAATGCTTGGAGAACAGGACAGGACAAAGAGAATGGGGGAGATGTGGCCCCTACCCCAACCTTTGCTTCCTGCCTTTAAACCATGCTTAACCAAACATCTCAGGAGAGGAGAGGAATGAGGAGGACCGGATGGTAATGGGCCAGGGAGAACAAGGAGGGAATGAAGAGAAAAAGATGAAAGAAAAGGAAGTTAGGATTAAGTGACCCAGCAGGGATACAGGCCGGGGGGGGGGGGGTATATGGGGTAACCTAGAGACTGGGTAGAAGATCGGGTATCAGAAAGGATGGAGATGGTACAGGGGACAGGCCTGTTTCAGTGCGGGTCAAAGGAGGTCTACACTGGGATCCCAAGGAGAGGCCTACGGAATCTTCATTGGAGGGCCTGGGGGCGCCCGATGTGGGGGGACCTGAGGGCCCAGCACAGCAAAGGCGGGAAGAGGCTGGGGGCGGGGCTGTTGCAGCAGGGCAGCAGGCCTAGCCAGGCCCAGGGAAGAGACAGTGGGCACCCGCGGGGGTCTGCAGGGGGGGGTGAGGGTGGGCAGCCGGAACGTGCTGAGGCCCCTGGAAAGGAGTCCCGGGCCGCCGCAGGGCGCACCTGAAGTCTTTGTCGCTGGACGTCATCTTCTCCAGCAGGCTGGAGATGTGGAAAGCAGCGGTACTCATGCTGGCTGCGCCGCGGGCTGCGGGCGGGAGCGAATATGGCGGCGCGGCCTCCCCTCCCCTGCGCCACGCCCCCTCCCCCTGCGCCACGCCCCTTCGGTCACCCTCACCCCTCCTGTCCCGGGAAAGGCTGGACTGCAGGACCTGGCTCCTTCTCCTGGGGAACCCTGTTCAGCATGGCTTGCATACTCCAAAGACAGGGAGCTCACCATCGAGTACCTTCTGGTTCTGTCTTGTGGATCTTTGACCTTGCTCCGTGGCAAGCATGCACGCATGCATGTGGGACGGCAGTCCCAGGTTCCAGTAGCCTTTACTTCTCTGAGCTTCAACTTTCTCATCTACAATCATTCAGGAAACAGGCACTGTTAAGCAAAGCCAATCAAGCAAGCCTAAGCAGCCTTTGCTGAGCTTCTGAGTTCCGATGGTGGCCTGTCTAGAGCCAGACTCGCGTGGAGGATGCATGCAGTCATATCAGTCCCCAACCCTGCCAGGATGAGCCTTTTCATTTTCCAATTTAATTTACCCTGGGAAACAAAGGAACCTGGCAGAATCACACAACCAATGAACCTGCGATGCAGTCAGGATTGATAAAGGATTGATGCAGTCAGGTTCATAAAGACTTGGGCAACAGCCATTCCTGAAGTTGACCAGTTTTTCCCAGTTAGGAGTGTGTGTGTGTGTGTGTGTGTGTGTGTGTGTGTGTGATCTTTAGGAGGACTCTTTAACCTGGACAGGACAGCTTGACTTCAAATCTCTGTAGGTAGGCTGCTTCTCGACTTGGTGGTCTTGAGAGAGTAACACAACCTCTCTTGGCTATTTTTAGTCACAGCCTCATAAAAGAAGCTTATATCTTTTTTATTTTGTTTTGTTTTTCAAAACCAGGTTTCTCTGTCCTGAAACTCAATTTGTAGTCCAGGCTGGTCTGAACTCACAGAGATCCTTCTGCCTCTGCCTCCAGAGTGCTGGGATTAGAGGTGTACACCACCAGGGCCTAGAAAGAAACTTTTATCTTATGTATTAAAATCTCTTTTTTTGGTATTGCTCTACCTCTGAGCACACACCCAGCCAGCCTGGTAAAAGGAAATTTGTGGAGTCGGGATGGCTCATGCCTTTGAAGGTAGGAAGGCAGGAGAATCAAAACTTTAGCCTTGGCTACATAGTTTCTGTCATTAAAAACAAAGGCAAAAAGCCAAAAAAGCAAAAAAACAAAAACAAAACAAAATGAAAAAACCCCAAAACAAAAACAAAAAACAAAAGCAAGCAAGCAACATAAAAACTAAACAAAACAACAACAACAAAAAACTGCTGGGTAGGTAGCAGACACCTTTAATTCCAGCACTCAAGAGGCAGACACAGGTAGACCTCTGTGAATTCAAGGCCAGACTGGTCTACAGAGCAAGTTCCAGGACAGCCAGGTCTACACAGAGAAACTTTGCCTCAAAAAGCAAATCTTCCTTTTTAATGACAGCTGTTTTCCTGTCCCTAATGCAATCTTTCTTCCTTTAAGTGACTGAATAGTGGCTACAAAGTCCCTAAGCCTTGAGACAGAAAGATGGGCCCTACAGTTCCTCTAGTCTCCCTGCTCCTGCCTTAATCACACCACCCATCTGGCCATCCCAGAAGGAGGTCATTTTTCATGAGTGGGAAGGGGACACAGCCCTTCAGGGAACTGTAAATACTGTTAGGGAGGAATATAGCAATCACCAGGCACCTTGGGCAGTGACTCAGTAAATGACAGTGAAACCAAAATTGGATCCTTTTTTTTTTTTTTTTAATTTTATTGTAATTGTTTATGTGTGTGAATGTTTTACCTGTACATATGTCTATGTACCATGTGTGTGCAGTGCCCACAGAGGCCAGAAGAGGGCGATAAAACCTAAGTAACTGGAGTTGCCAAGTATGAGCTGCCATATGGGTGCTGGGAGCAGAGCCCAGATCCTATGTGAAAGGAAAAGATGCTTTTTAACTACTGAGCCATCTCTCCAGCTCTCTCTCTCTCTCTCTCTCTCTCTCTCTCTCTCTCTCTCTCTCTCTCTCTCTCTCTCTCTCTGTCTGTCTCTCTCTCTCTCATCTCTCCCCCCCCCCTCTCTTATCTCTTACAGCATTAGACTGATGCAAGCAAAAAGCTGCTACTTCATTCCTCTGGAAAACCCTGTTTACAGTTCAGAGCTTCGGAATCCTACCTAGTGCTTTCTGAACTCTGGTTATGATAGAGGGAATGACCAGTTCTTGTTAACATCCTGCTCGTGTTGGATTAAAGCATGAATTTCTAGCTATGGGGTGCAGCGTCTTGCTGTATTCTATCAAGCTCCTTAAAGGAATTTAGAGGCTCTTTTGTTTTATTTTATGTATATGGATGTTTGGCTTGCATGTATCTCTATGCACCATGTGCATGCAATGCCCAAAGAGGTCAGAAGAAGAGGATGTCAGGTCTCCTGGGACTGGAGATACAGATGGCTTTGAACCACAATGTGGGTGCTAGGAATCCAAGCTAGGTCCTTTGCAAGAATAACATGTTCTCTAAACCACTGAGCCATCTTTCCTCCCCAGCCTCCTTAAAAGAAAAAAATCCTTTAATCTCAGCACTTGAAAAAAAAAATAAAATAAAATCAAAATCAGAATCTATTTTTTAAATCCATTTTTTTCTTCATTTGTTTGTTTTTCAAGACAGAGTTTTTCTGTGTAGCCCTGGTAGTCCTGGAACTCTCTCTGCTCTCTCTGTAGGCAGAGCTTTCCATTGAGACTGCCCTCCGGCTTCCAAATAAAAGCACAGAGACTTACTATTAATTATAAATGCTCAGCCAATAGCTCAGACTTGTTACTAACTCTTACATTTTAAGTTAACCCATATTTCTGAGCTATGCTGTGTCACATGGCTTGGTACCTTTTCTCAGTATGGCAAGTTCATCTCCTCTCCACATCTCCTTGTGATTCTGAAAGACTCCTCCTCTTCTTCATACTCTCTTTTTGTCTGTAAGTCCTGCCTAACCTCTATTTGCCCAACTATTGGCCAGTCAGCTTCATTATTAACCCAACCACAATGACATATATTCATACAGTATAAGGGAATATTCCATACTCTGTAGACCAGACTGGACTCAAACTCTCAGAGATCCACCTACCTCTGCCTCCCAAGCACTGGGATTAAAGGTATGCACCATCACTACCTGGCAGTAAAATCTATTAATTTGATCTGTGTTGCAAAATTTAAATTTTCATCACTATTCTTTCTTCTAGACTATTTTTAATGGTATGTCTAGGTGTTCATGTTTAAAGGATAAAATTAATAGGAGAAAGAGGCAAAAAGTCAGCCAATATTTGGCCCTTGCCCTCCTAAGTCAATTACGTCTCAGGGCACCAGCAATGGGTGTGAGATCTAAAAAAGGGGCATTTGAACGCTTAGTCCCTAGTTGGTAATCTGTTTGGGGAAGCTGAGGAGGTGCAGCCTGATGGAGAAAGTGTGTCCATAGGGTAGGCTTTGACAGACAGTTCCTAGTTACTTTCAGTTTGCTATCTCTGAAAGATGCAATCTCTGAACATCCTGCTCCTGTCACCATGTGTGCCGTTTGCTTCCATGCTTTCCAACAATGATGAACTCTTGTCCCTCCGGAACGGTAAACCCAAATAAACTCTTACTTCTATTAGTTGTCTAAGTCATGGTGTTTTATGACAGTGACAGAAACTTAATTAAAATCAAGGTCACAGGGTCACAGCCAGAGTGGAAAGAAGCCTGTCCTGAGTCATATGGAACAGGCAGGGATCCAGAAATGTGAGACTCTACAGTCACGTTTTCCTCACCTCCGACTAGGCTTTGACTGCGTTTGACTTGTGGGAAAGTTAGAAACTCATCTTCCTGTGTACTTTTCATTCTTTGATGCCTGTGTGGAGACACCATGTTGAGTACCGTAGGATTTGAAGGTGAACTGGTCTGCTCCCATCCCTGATGTCTCAACCCTGAGGGAGACACCAGTTTCAAGCTTCCTGGTGATGAAAGCACATGTGGAGGCTGATGCTTTGAGGGGCAAGAAGGAGCCATTGCTAGGCCCAGGAAGGGGGGTCTCTGGAGTCTCTGGAGTCTGAACAGGGTCCTCAGCCTACCTCCTGGCCTAGGCTGAACCTTAGGAAACTTGCTGGCCATTGGTAATGAGTTCCAGAAGGGCTACAGTCCATCGTGCCAGCAGGAGCCTGGGGGCCAAACTAGCAGTAAAGAAACAAAGATGTCACTTTTCACATGAGCACAGGAATCAGAGAGCTGTCCTCTGTTTTGATAATTGAGGTTCTAGGGTGGCTTCAGAGGTGCCCTGCGTGTGACTATAATCTGAAAAAGTAAGGCCAGGACACTAGGGTTCCACAAGGGACTCAGGACACGACTTCTACTATAGTTGGGATTTCTTGTGCAATTCCCAGATAACTAAATTTATGAAAGGTCCCTAGTTAGGGTCTAAGGGACAGACTGAGGTGAATTGTCTTTTTGGGTAGTAAGTGCATTAGGAGAGTTATTAATGCCACGGACAGACAGACAGCATGGCAGGAGCTCTTATGAGAATTCTGGCCCTGGAGGCAGAGTGGCAGGGAGTGTGCATGTGTCTTACAAGACTCAGAGACAGAGCCTAGGTTTCACAGGCTCTCCCTGATTCCTGAGCAGCAAGGGAAGGAAGGAACGTGCCACTCTGAGGATGTAGGGGAGGGGGGAGGTCCACCTAGTTAGTGTGTTTTCATTACATAGATGGTGATATGTCAGGCCAGGGATGTGCAGTTGCTCTGTCATACCTCAGAGTCTGGCAACCTGAGTTCTGTTCACTTCCTTGAGGAAGTGCAGCTGGTACCTGTCATTCTCCTGGAATCTGGGTGCCTGATTACAGACTCATAGGTAGGCTCTGGGTATGGGCCTTGCCATTTCCTTTACACAACTACAGGAAAGAAGTTGCTGCAAGTGGGTATGACCTGCTAATCCCCTGCCTCAGACCTAACAGTGTAGGGCTCACAGGATGGCTCAACTTGTCAAAGTACTTGCTGAACAAGCCTGGCAACCTGACTTCAGCCCTGGAACCTATGTGTCCTGGTTGGAATGAGAAATGTCCCCTCTAGGTTCATGTGTTTAAACACTTTGTCTCCTACTGATAGTACTGTATGATGAGGTTTTGGAATTCCTTTAGAAGATTTTATTTTTCTGTGTAACAGCCCTAGCTGTCCTGGAACTCATTCTGTAGACCAGGCTGTCCTCGAACTCACAGAGATCTGCCTGCCTCTGCCTCCCAATTGATGGGATCAAAGGAGTGCACCACCATGCCCAGTGTTTTAGTTACTTTCCGTTGCTGTGAAGAGACACCTGGACCAAGGCAATTTATAAAGAAAACATTTACTGAGGCTCATAGTTCAAGAGGGTTAGAGTCCATCACGGTAGGGAACGGTTAGAGTCCATCATGGCAGCAGGCGGGTGTGGTGCTGGAACAGTAGCTGAGAGCTCACATCCTGATCCACAGGCAACAGGCAGCAAGGTCTAACTAAGTCAGGCATGGGCTTTTGAAATCTCACAGCCCACTCCCAGTGACATACATTGTCCAAAAGGCCATACTTCTGAATCTTTCCCAAAGAGTTCCACCAACAGGGACTGAGCATTCAAATACATGAGCCTGTGGGGGCATTCTCATCCAGCCCACCACCCAGCTTTATTTATTTGTTAGGGTTAAATTATTAAGATTAATTAAGGCTGTAGAGATGGCTCGGAGGTTAAGAACATTACTACTCTTGCAGAGGAGCAGGGTTCAGTTCCCAGCACCCACACTGAGGCTCACAACTCCAGCCCCAGAAGATCAAATGCCTTCTGGCTTTTGCAGTCTTCTACAATGCATATGAACAAGCAGGCATACCTCATGCAGACAAAATTTTAAAACACTGTGTTTCATTTATTTATTGTGTGTGTCGGAGGGAATGTGTGTGGGTGCATGGGTACAGGGGCCCACCAGTGGAGATCAGAGGACCACCTCCAGGGGTCAGTTCTCCCTCTACCATGGAGATCCTAAGGATGGAATCACGTCATCAGGTTTGGTGGCAGGTCCTCTTACCTGCTGAGCTACCTAACCAACCCCTCTACATTATTTTTGAGACAAGGTCTTCCACTGAACTTGAAGTTCACTGATTGGCTAGACTAGCTGGCTAGTGAGCCCCCAGGGACTTCTGTCATAGCATCTTAGTGCTCGGTGTATGAGCTTACTCCAAAGCTTGTCTTGGCTGGGTTTCATTTTCAGGCAGTCTTCCTATATATCCTTGGTTGGCCTAGAACTCTCTATGAGAACCAGGCTGGCCTTGAACTCACCTTCAATTCTCCTACCACTGAGGTGTACACCATTGCACCTGGCTTTTGCTTGTTTTTAAGATAGGCATTGGAGGTCCAAACTTAAGCCCTCACATTTGGACAGCAAGTGCTTTCTTTACCCCCATCTGCCCACCCACCCAAGCCGTCTCCCCAGCATACACCTCTTTCTGTGTATATTGTGGAAAACTCCCTTTTGGACTTGACACGGCCTCTGGCATCTTGAAATCAGAGAAGCTGTATCTACCCTCACAAGATCAATCTGTTAACTTGGGAGAAGACGTAGAGTATCCGACTCTCTTGAGTGTCAGCCCCCCACCCTCCATACCCCATTTGCAGTGTGGTCTGGAGAAGCACCAAAGTGTTGAAGGTGGAAAGTCAGCAGGGTGAGGGGAGGACTTTGGGAGGCAGTCAGCCTTGCTGAGCGGGTGTTGGTGAGAATGTGGCTATCTCCCCCCCCCCCCCCCCCCGTGCTCCTTTAAATAAACCCAATGCACTCATTGGTTCTCCCAACTGGATTTGGGTGGAATTGTTTGTCATGAGTGTCCTATTGTGGGTGAACTGATGTATGTTCGTGTCCTCCCAGGAGAAGTCACACAATCATAGGCTTGTATGACCTAGTGGTTCTTTTCTGTGGAAGGAGTAACTCAAGCCAGGACAAGGCCGTGGGAGGACAAGAGGCAGGTTTGAGAGAGGGTTTACACAGGCTCCCACCAAAAGCCCTCCTTGCCTCTCACACCCACGGAAGGTGTGGGATACCTGCCCAGGTTTAAGCTGTGCTGAGACACCACTCAAAGGGGAAGCACTTCCAGTTACTGGAGGATTCCAGGGCTGGAAGCAAGGTCTGGCTACGGAGATTATCCCTGTCCAAATACCTGATCACAAAGCACTCTTCAAGAACCTTTGCATGGCTGGTGGGATGGCCCAGTGGGTGCTTGCAGTCAAGCCTGAGTTTGATCTCTGGAAACCACAGGTTGAGGGGGGGAAACTGACTCCTGTAAGTTGTCCTCTGACCTCTGCACATGCACTGTGACTCTTCCTCAATAAATAAATGCAATGAAACTTGTAAGAATGTTCTTTTGATCTTCCTCCCTCCCAGCTTCCTCCTCCCATTCTAACATTTTTCTTCTTCCTCTCATTTGAAAAAAAAAAAATCTCAGTGGTGGTGGCACACTGGGGAGGCACAGGCAGGTGCCTGTAAGTTCCAGGACAGCCTGGGCTACACAGAGAAAACCTGTCTCAAAAAAACCAAAAAACAAACAAAAAAAAGAACTCTTATTTGATCTTCCCGATCATTTAATTCCTGGCACCCAGGTAGGGTGACTCACAAACACCACCTCCAGACCATGTGTACCTCACAGACATGTGCCTTCACCTGTTGAGCCACTCCCACTGGTCCCCAGAAAGAGGGTCTGTGCATGACTACCCCTATCCACTTGGCTTTAAGGAAAGTCTTTCCCCTTCCCTGAAATCCAGACCTTGGTCCCTCCAGGACGCATTGGATACATTTGACAGCTCTATAAAGTTGGTCCCTCCAGGACGCATTGGATACATTTGACTGTTCTGTGAAGTTGATCCATTCAGGAACCATTGGATTCATTTGACTGCTGTTCTATGGTGTTGGTCCCTCCATGTTCTATCAGCTACATTTAGTTGCTCTCTTTTCCTCCTGCTATAGAAAGCCAGAGTTTGTCCCAAATGGAGGGAACCACGGTGAGCTTGGTCAACTGAATCCTCAGATATATTCCTTTGTTGTTATTTGAATTAAGATAAGGTCTCATATATTATCCAAGCTGGTTTCAAATTCACAATCCTCCTGCCTCAACCTCCTCAGTGCTAAAGTTAGAGGCATGAGCCACCACATCTGTTTTGGAACCACCAAATCTTACCAATAATGACTGTGTGGCCTCAAATAAATTCTTACCTTTGGCTTCAGGGTTTCCCTGAAGTTTGTTCGCTCTAGGGAGGTTGGCCCATCCCCGCCACAGGCCTCTCTGCCTTGTGTAAGGCCCCTCTGCCTTTTCTCATGCTGGCGGGCTAGTCTAGGGAAAGGTGCTCTGTGCGTTGTACACCTGTCTGAGATGAGAGAGGAGAGCAACAAGTGTCCCCTTCCACAGAGTACCCCTGGGGGCTTGCCTGAAAGCCAGAGGATCTGGCTTGTGGCCCCACCTTTGCCCCCAAAGTCCTTGGCATCCACAGGCAAGTCCCTTCAACCTGTAGGCCTAGAATTCCTCATCTGTAAAGTGAGCCTAAGAGTGACAGACATGGTGGCACACACCTTTAATCCCAGCACTTGGGAGGCAGAGACTGGGGGATCTCTGTGAGTTGAAGGCCAGCATGGTGTACAAAACACTTCTAAGTTGGCCATAACTACACAATGACCCTTTGTTTTTTAAAAGAATGACTATTCAGGGCCTAGAGAATTGGCTCACCCATAAAACTCTTGCCCAGCACCCACCAGTGAGGTGCTGAGCTCAGGGCGTGGCTCAGCATGCCCTGGTCTGGCATGTAGGAGGCCTACATTCTATTCCCAGCACTGGGGGCGGGACAGGGGGGACCCAAGCCACTAAAAAACTGTTCATTCAGTCTGTTTCACTGCTGTGAATAGACAAGGAATGGCTATTCAGCACTTTCAGAGGGTGGCCTGTGGACACGGGAAATATCTGTCCACCACGAGCTGACAAAGGATTCAAATCTGTTAGCCCAGCAACAAACGAGAGAGAGAGAGAGAGAGAGAGAGAGAGAGAGAGAGAGAGAGAGAGAGAGAGAGAGAGCAGAAAGCAGGCAAGAGGTGTGGACTGACATCTCACCAAAAGAAAGGTAAATAAGCATGTGGAGTGGTGTCTAGCATCTTTAGCCATTAGGGAAAGATTTGGGAGACCAATGGCTGGGTGTGGCTCTGTGCTGGGGGCTTGCTTCACCGCACAAGGCCCCCAGTTTAATCCCCAGTACCACAGAAGGGAGGAGGAGGAAAAGGAGGAGGAGGAGGAGGAGGAGGAGGAGGAGGAGGAGGAGGAGGAGGAGGAGGAGAAGGGAGAAAGCTCAGGTTTCAAATGTAGATTTGAATGGCACAAACTGGAGCTGTGTAAGCCTGTGGGTTAACTTGGAGTTTTTCCACGGAGGAGTGGAAAGAGTTGGGGTTTTAAGCCAGGGAAACCCTGGTATAAATCTCAACCCAGCATTGTGACCTTGGGAAAAATAATTTCTTCTCACTTTCCATATCCATGAAATGAATACACTACTATATGACTTAGGGTTGTGTTTGTGTTAATTTTTTTAAAAAGATCTATTTATTTATTTATTTATTTATTTATTTATTTATTTATTTATTTATGTATTTAATACACAGTCAGTGTGTTGCCTGCATATATGTCTGCACACCAGAAGAGGGCACCAGATCTCATTATAGATGGTTGTGAACCACCATGTGGTTACTGGGAATTGAACTCAGGACCTCTGATAAAGCATCCAGTGCTCTTAACCTTTGAACCATTTCTCCAGCCCTTATTTGTGTTATACTTAATTAACTAATTGATTAATTTTTTTAGGTAAAGTTTCCCTTTGAAGACCAGGCTGGCCTCAAATTCACAGAGATCATCCTGTCTCAGCCCTTGAGTACAAGTATACTTGTACACTGGGAGTACAAGTTTAAGCCACTACTCCTGGCCTTAGAGATTTCATTTACTAGACAATTTCAGATGTTAAAGATAGGTTCTGCCCCTCCCAGACATCCTTCTTGGAGGGTGTAAACAGCCAGAGGCCTGGTGCTCACAGAAGGTCAGGTTTCTTTTCTTTTTCCTCTACACCTATGGGCATATGTGTCAGGCCTAAGAAGACATTGGGGGCTTCTTCGGAACTCCCCATGACTTCATTCCAAGAACACTAAGGCATAGCAAAGGCTGGGTGTCACTGGGCAGTGTACATGAGCGCCCTTGTCATGTGTAGGGAGCCGCTGCCTCACCATTTTGACAAATGGGGAAACTGAGGCTGAGTTGTCTGACAGTTGTCTGCAGAGAACACGTGCCTGCTAAGTCAGGAGCCTGGCTAGCAGTTGTGGAATGCAGGAAAGCTGTAAGTCATGCTCAGCTGCTGTGCTGACTCTCCGGGTCTGTCAGCTGCGCTCCATCATGGTGAAAGGCTGTGCCATGAATCACCCACACTCTGGGCACTGAAGTCACCTGGGTGGAGCTAAGCTGGAGCAGGGGCTCCTTGACACCTCGGACAGGTCTGTCCTGACTGTGACATCTGCCCACATGGAGTGAACTGTCATACTCCAGGAAAATACCCAAGCAGGTGCTACAGGAGAGACAGAGAGGGAAACTGAGGCTCAGGGAGGGAGGTGCCTAATGACCCGATTAGAAGGCAAACCAAAGATAGAGGATGGCTTTTGAGGGGCACTTTCTGGTTGCCAGGCATTTAAACCTGCAGATGGCAGAAGACCTCAGACATGGGCAGATGTCAGCACAGCCATGCTAAGATAGCCTGGGGATCTCACAACTTCTGTGGATTGAGATGTCTGGCAAGGAGCCTGGGGACTTAGCAGTGTTTAAGAGATTTCTGGATGATTCTGTCTCTTGCTCCTTTAAGAAAGTGAGACATTATAAGAATAACCAAGTTAGTTCTTTGTTTTGGAGACAGAAGCTCCCTACGCAGCTCAGGATAGCCTGGAACCCAAGATCATCTTGACTAACTTGCTGAGGGCCAGTATTATAAATGTGAACTACTATGCCCAGGTTAAGAATACCTAATTTAGTTTCACCTCCTCATACTGGCTTAAAAGGGGTCTTGAACTATGTGTAATGGTGTAGGCCTTTAATCCTAGCAGAGGGAGGCAGAGCTCTGTAAATTCAAGGCCAGCCTAGTCTACAGAGGACAGCCAGGGCTGTTACACAGAGAAAACCTGTCTCAAAAAAAAAACAAAACAAAACAAAAAACATAATAGGGATCTTGAAGTTTCTTCTTATATACTGCTCTTGGGAGGAGGGCCCATTGCCTAGCCTATCAACATATTTCATTTCTAGCAAGTTCTTATTTGGTATGCGTAGTGGGTTTGGAGCTGAAGTGGCTGCCCGAATAGACACCAGTGGAGGGCATGGCAGAAGCTAGGCGACAGTGATGGTGGTGGTGGACCTACATGTTGGCTGCGGAAGTGAGAGGGGGCCGAATTTCAGACAAACCAGAGGCTATCCAGTAGAACTTGCCTTACAGGTCAAATGTATACTGAGCTTGAGAGAACAGTCGAGGGCTGGGATTGAGCTTACTATGTGGGTGGCTCCTTTTCCAGAAAGTTCCTGGCTTTGCCTTTTGTCCCTGCTGACTAGTCCCCTGGACAGTGGCAGCACAGGGTGACTAATGAGTGAGCACAAGACAGAGGCGGCAGTTGTGTGACGTTTCCTGCCCCTTGAAGACTCTGTTCCTACCCATCCTAGACAGCTGCTGCTCTCCTGACCTGCCCTAGCTTCCCTTCCTAGGAGAAGCAGTGCTCTAGATTTCAGCCCCTCTCCATGGTTCCTGAGCTCCCTGTTCCTTTGCTTATAGATACCACTGCGGCCTTGGCTTCCAGGAGCAGGGAGCATGACAGTGTCTTCTAACTTGTAGGGCAGGTCAGGACACATGGCTGGGGCCTGAATCAACCTCCCGAGCAGAGGGGTTGGCCCAAGACAAACCTTCCTGGGAGCTTGTCACGACCTAGGGCGCCCAACATGGCAGCCACTGGGGGCTTGAGGTTACAGTGTGATCCTGGGATCTGCAGCAGTGCATATGCCACCATCTGTCCCTGCTAGCATGCTGGGGGAAGAGGCAAGTCAGACAGGAAGGCCTGGGGGCTGATAGTACCACAGGAAGGAATGCCACAGCACTGGGGTGAGCCAGTGAGGCCCAGGGGCAACGTCATGGTTGCTCCGCCCTCTGCTTGTCAGGATGCCATGGCCTGTCTTTCCCCAGCCTGGCTACATTCACAATCGGCACACCGATCGAGATCGCTTGCCTTGCTACTCACAGGAGCCCAGGGACTCCAGGTAATGGGACATGGGACTGGTCAGGCAGAGGGGTAGGTGGGTGGTTTTAGGAGGATTGGGAGAAATGGTTGATCCTTAGGCTTGGCTCTGTGTGCTTCCTTAGGGAACCTGGGATAGAAGCCCAGCTCTGTATCTTCTGGGCCGCTGAGGCCCCTAATATCCACCGTGGATGAAGTCTGGCAGGATGAACCATTTGCCCTGAGGAGTTGTCCTCTAGCTTAGGCTTGCCCACAGCCCATGACAGCTCTGATTATTATCACTGGCTTGTGTAGACTTTTAGAAAACCCTTGACCTCACTGAACCTCAGTTTCCCCATTTGGAAATGAAGGGTTTAGCCAAGTATTTATAGGCTTTTCCCACCCTGCTGTGGTGGAACCCTCCAGCTTAGGGATGCAAAGGCTCTCTGCCTCTGGCTTAGAGCAGGTAAAGCCACCCCCCCCCCTTTGCAGGTGGCCCATCCAGGTTGGGAGACAAGTGAGAAAGCCTATGCTTGAAAGGCACCTGAAAATGCTGAACACAGTGAGAGGGGAGAGGGGAGGAGGCAGACCCTGCTCCTAAGTAGAGCCTCTCATCAGGGATGGGGGGGGCGGGGGGCAGGGAGAGGGTGCTGGCAGACCCCAGAGAACCAGTTCCATCCACCCCTCTTGGGGTCACTTCTCCCCAAGGCAGTCATTGCAGCCATCCTCACATCCAGTGGTCTCTGCTCAGAGCACCCTGGCTCTCAAGCCTCCAGCAGGCCTTTTAAGGAGGCAGAGAGGTTATCTGAGAGGTTACTGTCTTCTTTTGTTCTGTTAAAAATTGCCCCCAGAGACTCCAGATCCTGACCTAGAGCTTAGGAGCTCTTGCTAGGATAGTCATGGTGAAAAGTAACGTGTGTGCGTGGGGTCCTGTTTAGAGTCAAGCAAGATCTGTAAGGGATAGGACTAGACTCAGGGTGATGTGGCTCTCTACAGTGTCTCCTGGGCTCTGAAACTCCCCTAAAGCTGCTTTCTCAGATGTGACTGTTCTTGCTATCTTTGTCTCTGTCTCTCTCTTTCTCTCTCTGAAACAGCTTTATTGAGCCAGGTATGACAACATATACCTGTAATTCCAGTACTAGAGAGGTGGGGTTGGGATGATCAGGAGTTCAAAGTCACCCTCAGCTACATAGTAAATTCAGGATCAGCCTGGGCTACATGAGACCCTGTCTCACCTGCCCCTGCCAGCCAAAAGTACATTATTAGTACATTATTGTTACTTGTCATAATCTCTCTCTCTCTCTCTCTCTCTCTCTCTCTCTCTCTCTCTCTCTCTCTCTCTCTCTCTCTCTCTCTCTCTCTCTCTCTCTCTCTCTCTCTCTCTCTCTCTCTCTCTCTCTCTCTCTCTCTCTCTCCTCTCTCTCCTCTCTCTCCTCTCTGTCCCTCCCTCCCTCCCTCCCCCAACTCATTCCTGAGACAGTGTTTCTCTGTGTAACAGCCCTGGCTGTCCTGGAATTTACTCTGCATAGGAGACTGGCCTCGAACTTACAGAGATTCACCTGCCTCTGCCTCCCAAGTGCTGGGGATAAAGGCATGTGCCACTATGCCCAGCAATCTTTCCCTTTTACAAGGTACAGTTCAGAGGTTTCTCATATCTCACTGAGTTATAAAACCTTGATTATCAAATTTAAAATACATTTAGATAGAAATGGTGCCCCACAATGGACACCTCCCCCATGAGAACTGATTGCCTTGACCCAATGGATGCAGCTAGGCATTTCAGACTCTGTAAAAATGTGTTTATTTATTTGTGGATATGTATGGGGTACATGTGTGTGCATGTTATGGCATGTGGAGATCAGAGGGCAGCTTTTGGGAGACGGTGCTCTCCTTCCACAGTGTGAGTCATAGCAAATGGAACTCAGTTGTCAGGTTTGCTGTCAAGTGTTTACCTGCTGAGCCATCTTGCTAGCCCGTGGCTGGGCAATTCCCGTGCATGGAGTATGCGGTCTCTTCTGACTTGATGCTCACCCACACTGTACCAGATCACCCTTCCTTCCCCTGCAAGGCTGGATAGTTCTGTTTATGCCTTGTTTGTGTATCCATTTACCAGTTGGTGGGGATTTGTGCTGTTGCTGCTTTCTGGCTATTTCAAATGATGCAGCACAAGCATTCATGTTGGTCTCTGTATAGATATGGGTTTTCACTTCTTTTAAAATTCTCTTTTTAAATTACACTTACTTATTTAGTGTGTGGATGTGTTTGCACACAAGTGCACATGCCACAGAGCATGCGCAGAGGTTGAAGTACAACTTGTTGGAGTTGGTTCTCTCCTATTGTTAGGTCCTGGGGATTGAACTCAGGTTCCAGGCTTGGTGGCAATCACCTTAACACACTGGGCCATCTTACCAGCCCAGAGTTCAGTTCTTTTGAGTATATATCTAGGAGTGGAATCCTGGATCAGCTGGTAACTATAGTTAGCAATTTGAGGGGCTGTCTAACTATTCTCCAGGGCAAGTGATACAATCTTACCTTGCTACCACAACCCATGAGGGCTCTTTCTAGTGTCGCCTCATCCTTGCCAACACTTGTTACTGTCTAATTTTAACTATGCTAGTGGGAGTGAAGTGGAATCTCCTTGTGGTTTTGATTTGTATTTCCTTAATGAATAATGATGTAGAGATCTATTGGCTATGTGTATGAGAAACATTTATTCATATCCTCTGCCCACTTTTAAACTGGGCTAGATGTCATTTTATTGCAACACACACCAGCAACAACGCTAACCAGCAAAGAGGCATCTAGAGCAAATGCTAACCCACTTCTGAACATGGAACAGCCATTTCTAGATCAGCTACTTGGTGAAAACCCAGCATTCAGTGCACTGTGTGGCTGAGCTGGCAAGCTTTGGTTAGGTACAGCAACGCATTCTCAACTTACCTCCAACTCACAGTGTGTAAGTCGGTAAGCAACTGGTCTACACATAAGGTGTCCTGCAGTCACGTCCTGAGGCCTGGTGTCCACAGGGAGTGAGGATGGCCACTGAAAGGGGGAAGGGTCACTTTGTTTTTGTGAAGCACTTTCCTTGCTATTGACCCAATAAGCAATTTTGCACAGGTGAGAGTTGCATGTCCTCAGTGACAGCAAGGCTGGCAGAGGACTTAGTGCAGTGGCTGGGCCAGCTGAGCTTTTCCTGTGCTTCCTTGTATTTCCACGATTAGCTCTATCTCCACCCGCGGTTTCTTTCTGGGGACTTTGAAGCCACTTGTTCACCCTTGGGGCTGATTCAGTGACAACGGTATCGTCTGAGTCTCACATCTACCCAGTGGGGCTCCTGCCCTCTGCTTGCACCTCAGCCTGCATTGTGGGGCGCCTCACTGACCTTGGAGACACTGTACAAGGACATGGACGAAGGGTGCACATCAGGATTGCACTATGTGCTGTTAGCTGTTTTTTGTTTAAAATGCAGTAGAAAAGGGATCCTAAGGTTGGAGAGATGGCTCAGCAGTTAAGAGCACTGGCTATTCTTCCAGAGGACCCAAGTTCAATTCCCAGCATCCACATGGCAACTGACAACTGTCTGTAACTCCAGTTTCAGGGAACCTGATGTATTGACACTGACATACATGCAGGCAAAACACCAATGCACAGAAAGAAAGAAGGAAAGGGGGAGGGGGGAGGGAGAGAGAGAGAGAGAGAGAGAGAGAGAGAGAGAGAGAGAGAGAGAGAGAGAGAGAGAGAGAGAGGATCCTGTGTG
The DNA here is from genome assembly GCA_030556225.1 of Cricetiscus sungorus. Taxonomy (NCBI): domain Eukaryota; kingdom Metazoa; phylum Chordata; class Mammalia; order Rodentia; family Cricetidae; genus Cricetiscus; species Cricetiscus sungorus. The sequence continues at coordinate 27,405,540 of JANBXA010000735.1, read as the reverse complement.
GTAGTACACACTTTTAATCCAAGCCCCTGGGAGTCAAGTGTAGCTCTGTAAGTTTGAGGCCAGGAGGCCAGCCTGCTCTATAAAGTGAGTTCCAGGACATCCAGGGATACACAGTATCTCTGTCTGAAAAAGCAATTAGTAGAAAGAGACAAACAGACTTTGTTTCTGCTCTGGAGATGTTTGTCCCAGGGACTAACAGGTGCTGGGCTGAGAGTGTGGTCATTAACTGCTACTGCTCACAAACTTGGTTCCACACTTGACTGTACTGAGGGTCACCCCAAAGCAGTTGTTCTGAGAAAATTACTTCATGTACTGAGCAGCCCAGATGGGAGTGAGCCTGCACTGACCCTGGGTAGCAGCCTGGGCTTGTTCAGATGGTGTTCAACGCTGTCCCTGTTCCTCCAGCACTTCTATTAGATGGGGTCTTGGAACCTCACATCCTCTGAGTTCTGTTGGTCAGGCCAGATCATGTCCTGTGCAGAGCATGGACCCAAAGAAGAAGGATGGGGGCGGGGGTCTTCTTCCTCATTGTGGACTCTGCTTCTGTTCACGTGGCTGTGCTAGCTTGACTGTGCTTGCTGCCTTGCTGGTCTATACTGCCACTTTAGCATGCAGTGGTTGTCCACCTACTATGCGTTGCAGGCCATGCTGGATGCTTACCTTTCAAGTTATCGTTTAAAAATCTCAGATCTTCAGAAGTTCAAGTCCCAACAGCTTCATGAAATCCTTTCTCAAATAAACATCTGAGATTTAAGCCTGGTGTAGTGGTGCACACCTCTAATTCTAGCACCTGGAAGGCTGAGGTAGGAAGATCATAAACTGGAGGCCAGTTGAGCGACATGCAGAGACCACATCTCAGAAGAAAACAAAACATCCCTAAATTGCTTAATCTAGATTATTACTTGACAGGATTTAGACTCATCTTGGAAACACACCTCTGAGGATGTTTCCAGAAAGGTTTAACTGAGCAGAGAAGACCCAACCTCAATGTGGACATCCCAGCCTCTTGGGCTGGGCTCCTAGATCAAACAAAAAAGATAATTCAAGCCCTAAATATTCATCTCCCTCTGCTTCCTGACTCAGGGACAATGTGACCAGCTGTGATACAAGTTGTTTTTCTGCCAGCCTGGTCCCAGAGCCATATCAGCCCCAAATAATACACAGAGACGCTGTATTAGATATAAAGCTGTTGGCCTGTTACTAGTTTCTTATTGGATAGCTCTGTCTGAAATATTAACCCATTTTTATTAATCTAAGTATTTCCACGTGGTCTTATCTTACCCGAGAGAGGGTCAGGAGTTCTGCTCTCTTGGTCCTATATTTTGAATCTCCACACTCTCTCTCCCTGAATCCTCCTTGTCTCCTAGTCCTGCCTATCTTGTTTTCCTATTGGCCAGCAGTGCTTTATTCATTAACCAATAAGAGAAACATATTTACAGAATGACATCTCCCATCACAGCTGCCTCGGGCTCCTGCCTCCAACCTTCCCCATGGTGATGGGGTATGTCAAACCATGAAAAAGAAACCTTCCTCCCTTAGAAAACGAAACAAAACAAAGTAAACCTGCCTTAGGTCTATCTGAGCAGTCTTCAAGTTGGTCCGCCATCCTTTCTCAGTAGCTATAGTCAGGGGTGTCACCCTCGATAGTCCCTTTCATCATCTTGATTCAGCCTAGGTGTCATTCTCAGACCCTCTGTAGTTCCCAGGCCCTAGCAGCATCCTTAGTTCTGCCATGGCCACAGGTCAATCTAGTCTGGGAAGTTGGCTGAACAGTGTGGGCAGTTGTCCCACCATTAAATCCCCTAGCCGGACTTGGGGCAAAACAGTAGACAAAGTAGAAACTGTGCTGTCTTCCTCCTCTCCCTCTGAGTGGTTCTGTTTCAGCCAGCTTTCAATCGCCATAACAAAACACCCAAGATCATCTACTTACACAGAGGTTTGCCAGACATGTGGTACATTCTTATAATCCCAACACTCAGGGAACCAAAGTAGAAGGTGCCAGCCTGTGCAAGATCTTATCTCAAGAAAACAATAACAATAAAAACAGAATGGGGATGAAGCGCAATTGATAGAGTACTTGCTTAGCATACATACATGGTGAACTTGTGATCCCAGCACAGGAGAGGTAAAAACAGACTGATCAGGAGTTCAAGGTCATTTTCAGACATACAAAAGAATTGAGGACAGCGCAAAGAAACCATGGGAAAAGATGAGAGTGATGTGGAGTGAGGGGAGAGGGGGTAGGTTTTAGCCCACAATCCCCTCACTTCGGGCCTGTGGTCCAGAGGTACAACATGGCAGGAGCATGTGGGAGAGGGAGGCCAGAGAGACCACAGTTCCATGGACACGCCTCCCAGTTACCTAGCTCCTTCCTGATAGGCCCCTCCTACTGGGAAGCTGCAGAATGTGGCAGGTGTGCTTTTTAAAATAAACAGCAACAACAACAACAACAACCCCCAATTTTAATTACATTTATTTGCTTATTTGTGTCTGTGCACGGTGTTCCAAGGCATGCGTGTGGAAGTCAACTTGTGGGAGCCTGTCTGGAGGATGGAACTCAAGTTGTCCAGCTTTGCAGCAGGTGCCTTTACCCACTGAGCCGCCACCAGCTCAGGATTGTTTCTTTCTGGTCTATGTGTGTTTTCACTTGTGCACATCAGCTCGTGTGCATGTGGAGACCAGAGGACAAGCTCAGCTGTTATTCCTTAGGACCCATCCACCTTATTTGCTCTTTGTAATTCTTATGATAGTTTTATTATGTGTATGGGTGTTCTGCCTGCATGAGAGTGCCTAGTGACCGCAGAGGTCAGAAGCTGGCATTGGATCCCTGGGACTGGAGGTTCAGATGATTGTGAGCCATTATGTAGGTATTGGGAATTGAACTCAGGTCCTCTGGAAGAATAGGCAGTTTTCTTAACCCACCTTATTTTTAAGACAGGATCTTTACTGGTCCTGGGGCTCAGAGATTAGGTGAGGCTGGGTGGTCATCAAAGTCCTAAGGATCTGCCTGTCTCTGCCTCTCCAGCAGTAAGATTACAAGTGTGCGCCATAGGCCTGGCTGTTTGTGTAGATTCTGGGCATTGAACTTGGGTCCTTATGCTTTCAAGCTGACCACTTTGCTGACTCAGCTCCTAACCCTAATCCTAACCCTAACCCTAACCTTAACCCTAACCGTCTCCTCAGCTTTTAAATTCAGAACTGCTTTTTATGAAGCCTTTCTTTCTGTCTGTCTTTGTTTGTTTGCTTCTTTCTTTCTTTTTTGTTTTTGTTTTGTTTTGTTTTTTGAAATAGGGCTTCTCTGTGTAGCTTTGGAGTCTGTCCTGGAACTAGCTCTGTAGACCAGGCTGGTCTCAAACTCTAAGAGATCCACCTTCCTCTGCCTCTCAAGTGCTGAGATTAAAGGCATGAGCACTTTCTTTGTGGAGGAAACAAAGCTCACAGGAGCTTAGTGACCTTAGCTCAACCCTTATAGAAGCCCTTGCAACATAATGGCACTAACCATCTCACAAAGGGGGAAATGGACTTGGAAGGTGGGAGTGAAGTGGGGACACAGGCTTTGTATCCCCATACCTCTATCTCCCCCCCCCACACTGCTAGAATGGACTAATCTGGACCCTGTCTGTGAAGAAAAAGGTATCAGAGTCTGCACACTCTCTGGCCTACAGCTCTGATGAGTCCCAAAGACCAGCAGTGGCATTTGTCCCTGTTTGTAAATGCGCAGAGGGATACAGAGGAGGCAAGCAACATGTCCACTGGCTCAGGGGAGATGTTGGTAGTCTCAGGATATTCCAGTGCCAGGATCTTGGGCTGCTGACTCAGTTTCCTCTGCAGCTCTTGCAGCCCTGCTGTGAGGCAGGCTCCGAAGATATCTGCACTGGTCAGTCACACCTCAGGTCCTACTGCTGGTAAAAAGACCTCTGTAGTCTGTGTCCTGGAGCCACAAGGGTTGTATGTGATTCAGTATATGTCAGCTGTTTTGATTGACACTGTCTACAGTGGGCAGTGACAGCACCCAGGATGGATTCCAGGGGGGGGGGGAATTCAACCCTGAGGTCATCAAGGCTGTGTGGAAAGCACTGGACTGCATTCTGGGGACAAGGACTGGGCTCTTGCATAGTCTAGGCGAGAGACCACATCAAGGAGTGTTCTCTCCTGCAGACCTCAGAGCCTTTGTATTGCACAAGCCTAACGATACACTTAAAAAAGGCAAACTTTCTGCTGTCGGAGCATGTTAAAGGCCTATTGTCCTCCCAAGATTGTTAAATGCTGTTCTAGTTTCTCTGACAGGTCCTATCATGTCTGAGCCCCAAGGTGCTTTGTGATTGGACAGGTTAACCTTGAAGGCTTTATCTAGAAGGGAATACTCCTATTCTAGAATGTCAGCACTGGGAGGGCACCACAGAGATGGAGAAACAGGTCCCAAGCAATCCAGCAGTGTTTGGAGAGGGGAGGCTGGAAGCAGGCCAGCCACATGGGAGAGGTTCTGGCAGGGCCACAGTCTAGCTACAGGTGGAGAACAATTAGATATCTACATTCTCACCTGATATTTCTCCTGATGTTGGAGCCTGACTTAGAGCCAGAGTCACTGAAATTCATAGTCACCATGCTTCCATGAAACCGGATCATTACTTAAATTTAGGAGACATTGTGTATCTAGAAAGGAGGAGGCTTACATTTTATGTGCAATATTTTAGAGTTTTTGTTTTTTGTTTTGAAGGCAGGATTGCTCCATGTAACAGCCCTGGCTATCCAGGAACTCATTTTGTAGACAAGGCTGGCCTCAAACTCACAGAGATCCACTTGCCTCTGCCTCCTGAGTATTGGGATTAAAAGCACATACCATCATGCCTAGCTTACTTTAGGCTTTATAACTTAATTTCCATAGTGTTCTGAACAACAGAGATCATCACCCCATTGTACAGGCGGGGAAACTGAGTCTAGCAAGTCTGGCAGCTGAGACAAGAGAAAAAGGAACAGTTTTGAAGTTTAATGCCCCTCCAGGGCCTCACAGGAAGGTGCAGTGGATCAGGCCTTCTGGAGCTTTCTCAGGCTTTGGCTGGCTAGTGAGGAAGAATACTTTTGACTTTTCTGACCTGGAACTTGGGGTTCCAGGAGCATGATAGGTTCAGAGAGAAAACATGGTGGTCGGGGAGGTGACTCAGTATTGATGTTTAATAAGGATCAGGAGAAACAAATAGGCCGCATAGATGTTTATTCAGGGAGAAATAACTCACAACATAGACAGATGAACACCAGCAGGTTCCTGGTCCCCAGGATGCCTCTGGATGTACTCCTGTCCCCGTGCTGCAAGCAAGAGAGCTCTCTGAGCCCCCTCCTCAGACTTAGTTCCCCCAGGTAACTTCCGCCCCTGTGGCCACCCCAATGGGCGTGGTCTGTGCCACAGGTGCGGACAAAGTGAATATCTCACTACAACTCTGTGGGCAAAAGCTTGCTCTACAAGAATGAATATCTGAGTTCAGAACCCCAGCACTCACATAAAAAGCTAGACATGGTGGCATGCGCCAGTGCTGGGAGAGAGC